>OX344812.1:14885562-16105466 GCA_947034925.1 Eudemis profundana
GTCCTGTTTCCTCTTAATAGGGATCGTGCACAACGAAGGTGCTGCCAACTGGTGCTGCCAATCCGAATCTTGAAACGTCGTTAATATCGCGATGATGGACTATTAACGTTAGTGTGGCCACGACTTAATACTTGATATTGACATTTATAATCAGTATTTATTTCAGTCCTGATAAGTTTCCTTTTTTGTCCGCATAGTGTCTCTTTTGTTAATTTAGTGCTGCGAGCTATAGTTCCTTCACGTTCCCTATAGAAACACTAGACAGCTAAGGTTACTACAGCTACAGCTAGGTTACATGTCATGTCACAGATATCTGCGAGAACACAAAAGAATCCCAATCACCAAGTCAAAGCCCGCGCTAAGGTCGTCCCCACTTCCGGGCACATTTTCCCCCTCCGTGAGCTGCATTGAACCATTGTTCTGAGTAGGATCTGTGACTACTTGAGGAGTCAGGCTGCGTCTCACTCGAGCGACTTTAAGTTTGATAAGGCTTTATAAATACCATTGTAAACAAGATGGCACAAAAACGTCCATAAAATTATGTTCTGTGGGAATTGTCCTCATTAGGCATTTATTTTTAAGCTAGTTATAGCATGGAAAAAAACAAGTTATGTTCTACCCGGGACAGCTGATGATGAAGTTGTTGGAACTTAACTACTTACCTTCGTTGTAGGATATTAAAGTTGATATGCAATGACGGAGGAGCAATGATTATTATGACGGAGTCAAGTTCCATCTCTGGAAGAAAATACCTCGTTTTTATTGTGTACTATAGTTTCATGAGGGTGAGGGCTCAGAACTTTTGGAATTAAACACTGAAGTGGCAGCAAATTCATATTTATTTATTAAAAACATCGTCTTGAAAGTATAACCTGAAACGTGTTTAACCCACAATGTTAATAAAACGAACTAACTAACTTAACCGGAAACGTTAATTAGAGGATTCGTTTAGTACATTAATGCAGGGTTTACCGGCGACTGCAAATCAGAAACAATTGAAACTACTGGCAAAAAAGTCATATGAATTACTGGAGATCGGAATTTACTACAACTGCAGTATTGATAAAGGTTATTAAAGAAAAGGATATTAGGTAAAATCGGATATAACAACTTCGAGGCAAGAAACTCTTAGAGCTACGAAAACCGTTTCCTAACGTCGGAACTCATCTCCGAGCATCACGCACAGACCATCCGTAGGCATCACTGTCAGAATAACAACACTTCCCTACCTACTTCTCTTCCTGCTTTTACCTTACCTTAGGGTATCTGTAACAGGTAGTAGTAGTTAAACAGGAGGAAGTGTTTGACAATACCGGCCGGTGGCGTGACTAATCGGAATTGCGTTAAACAAGTGTGTCCACCCTAACACATGTGCCATAAGGATGGCTTCGCATTGCGTAAACCGCGTGTGTAATTTTGCTAACGAGTGGAGCGTGCGCTTGCGTTTAATCGTGCGAATGTGCGTAATTTCTCTTTTGGGTGTTTGGACATTTCTTTCGTTGTAGTTTTTAGTTCGATAGAAGAACAAAATACTTACTTTGGAAAAGGTGTCAGTTTCGTGATTGTCAAGTAAATACCTACATAAAGAATACTCGTAAAGATCCATGAACTCCAGGAGTCGTTGCTGAAAAATTTGGACCTAATATGGCAATCGTGACCTTAATATTATTACCCGACTGCGGCGAAGTCCAAAGGAGGGTAATGTGTTTGACCTGTATGTATGTATGTATGTATGTCCGTTCCTGTGTCCGCTCGTAACTACTCAACGGCACAACCGATTTTGATAAATGATACATCATTGGATTCGTCTTGATGGCGCGAGTGTCACTGGGTATGAAGTTCGTTAAAAAATGGCGGATTTTATGCACTTTTAAAGTGCACCGCGGTCGGGTTTTTTTAGTAAAAATATTTAGTTATAGAAATTTAGCTGCTGATATTTATACTTTTTAGTAACGTGAAGAATATTCTCTGCGATATAGCTTTAGGTGTAGTACCTATACTGCAGCATTGAAATAACTTCAAACAAGGGAATCCACAAGGTGAGAAGACAGCCAGAACAATTTGGCATCATAAATACGTGTCAATTAGTCTGGAAGGTTACTTTAAAATTCAAAGAAAACACGAAGATTAGAAACTGTAGCCCCATTACGACTAACGTGTAGTTAAACACTTTGTAAATTGTATAACATCGGTCATAAAAGACAGTCACGCACATCACGAACCGTTATTCAAATTCACAGGAAACCGGACAATCTCGCGGGATTATCGTTATCTCCACACACCAGATCTAGTGTGGTAATTATGTGTTTTTCAGACAAACAAATTAATAAAGTTTTCAAACTTGTGTGGCATGATACCTTTGGGTGTGGTGTTCAAAACTCACAACTCTCCCCTCCCCTCCACCTGACGCAACACCCCCCCTCGCAGTGAAATGTGTCCCTTTTATCGGTTTTATCACATTTTCTCGAAAACTATAATGGATACAAAAAAAGTGTCAAAAGTAAAAATGATCCTCATTAAATTGTAAACAAAATTTGTCCTATATCTTATTTTGATAGGCTGGACGGTTTTCAAGCTGTAGGTAGTTAAAAAACTAAAATGAAATTTTTCATCAGATTAACGACAATATAGTCATTATTTATTGGAATGAAGTAAATAAAAAGCTGTAGGTGGAATCATTAGGGGTGCACTAAGAAAGGATTTTTCAAAATTTACCCCCTAAGGGGTTCAAATAGGGGTTCAAAGTTTGTATGGAGAGTCTACGATTTTAGAAGTAAAGAGGTTTGAAACCTCATGTTTAGACTTTTTATTAGATTACAAGAAAAGTAATTTCACCGTTTTTCGAAATTCATCCTCTAAAGGGTTTAAATGTGGGTTGAAAGTTTAGATATCAACGCACCACCCAAACCGCTGGTCCTAGGAATTCCAAATTTAGCACGGTTCCTTATAAGGTCTAGGGGTGCACTAAGAAAGGATTTTTCAAAATTCATCCCCTAAGGGGTTTAAATGGGGGTTGAAAATTTGTATATGTAGTTTGTATCTTAGGGGATGAATTTTGAAAAATCCTTTCTTAGTGCACTCCTAGACCTTATAAGGAACCTACGTGCTAAATTTGGAATTCCTAGGACCAGCGCTTTGGGCTGTGCGTTGATAAACAAACTTTCAACCCCCATTTAAACCCCTTAGGGGATTAATTTCGAAAAACGGTGAAATTACTTTTCTTGTAATCTAATAAAGAGTCTAAACATGAAGTTTAAAATCTCTTACTTCTAAAATCGTAGACTCTCCATACAAACTTTGAACCCCTATTTGACCCCTTAGGGGGTAAATTTTGAAAAATCCTTTCTTAGTGCACCCCTAATGATTCCACCTACAGCTTTTTATTTACTTCATTCCAATAAATAATGACTATATTGTCGTTAATCTGATGAAAAATTTCATTTTAGTTTTTTAACTACCTACAGCTTGAAAACCGTCCAGCCTATCAAAATAAGATATAGGACAAATTTTGTTTACAATTTAATGAGGATCATTTTTACTTTTGACACTTTTTTTGTATCCATTATAGTTTTCGAGAAAATGTGATAAAACCGATAAAAGGGACACATTTCACTGCGAGGGGGGGTGTTGCGTCAGGTGGAGGGGAGGGGAGAGTTGTGAGTTTTGAACACCACACCCAAAGGTATCATGCCACACAAGTTTGAAAACTTTATTAATTTGTTTGTCTTTCCCATACATTGATTACATAGAATTACTGAATTAATCTATTCCCAGAGTTGTGTAACCTGAGTGTCCAACAACAATTATGCCACTTTCACTGTCGTCCGAATCACAATGGGTCTCGTCAATTCGCCATAATACGGAACAAAAGAACAAAGACAAGTGACCATTTTTCAAAATGGCGGGTTGCGTAAGACGCGTTCGTGTTTGAATGCGTGTAAAACATATAAAAATAATTTATGATGTGTTTACTTAATTGATATTTGTAGGAGCGTGGGAGGATGATTTCAATTCTAGAGAAAGGTGATTTTATTCGTGTTTAGGTTTGATGACAAGGTTCGAAATCCGCGAGATTTGTGCGATTTCGGGAAATATTCTTCTTACAATTGATGATAATTATTCCCCATAATTTCATATGTAACTTGGGAATATTCCCGGGAATGTTCTCAAATGGCATATAATTCTTTTGAGCCATATTTTGTAGACGACTCTTTGTTCCTGTTTTTTTTCTAAAAACAAAATTTTCCTCGATCTGCATATTTACATCTTAATTCCATAGAACCGTATTGAGAATTCGATACGCGTCTATGAAAACTAGAACGGAACATACTAACAGTATCAATTTGTATCAAATTAAATCGAGACTTACCGTGATTTTATGTCTACCTTGACCCTGCCTGCACCCAGTTGGCACCCAGCCTAAATTTGCATGGGAAAGTATTATAACAAGTTAACATAACTACTAATGGTGCTAAAATATGCATATCGCCGTCTTTCTCGTTTTTGTAGGCAGTTATAAATCGTTTTCTAATGTCGCTGTCGAGAAACCATAGCATTTCTCCTTGCAAAATACACGGGAGAGATAGTAGTTAACTGGCTGATGATTTGTGGTCTTGGTCTGCAGAAGGGTAAAAGCTGGCTGTATGCACGATTTGTGAATTGTATCTGTGGCTTTGTACTTCAATGGCGGGTGGTTTAAAAAGTTGTCACGAGTTTAGCTTGACATTATTTAATTTTTACTTTCACTGTTTCGAATTAATCGAATTTAGTTTGATGATTCAGAAAAAGTTGAAAATTGCTGATTTCATAGTACTTACCCGTTTTCTGACTCAAATAAACGCCATTTTTTGGCAGATGTTATAAATAGAGTTCTAAGTCATACAGATTTCGAAAGAACGTCTTTCTGTGGACAAAACAATGATAGTTAAAGACCCGAATACATATCACTATGTTTTTTGCCTATAGGCGTCCAGTTAGAAAATTAGGCTTTTAAAGCCCCTAATTTTGTGATGTCCACAGGAAAGACCCGAACACTTAACTCCAATGATATTTTAGTACTTAACTCATACTACAAAATCTGTATGATCCTTCTATTCTTTGTGTAACTGTAAAGTAGTACTGTAATAAACAAATTGCATAAACCATGCGTATCAAAACAAAAAACCTTTAGGCTGGATACTGGCCTGCTACTAGCAATCCAGACAAAAATAAACAAACAGGTTCCGTTGCAAAACGAAACAAAATGTTTTGTTTTGAACTTGTAGAAAGAAAGCATGTCGGGAGCAGCGTAGGCAAACCAGTTTTTAGTTTCGCGACTATGGCTCGACTAGGTACTATACAGTTGGCGACAAAATTGAACCTTATTACTGTTATCATAAAGTGTAATTGCTTTTCAATTATGTCGCCTTGTGCACGAGTTCCATTCACTTCGGAAGTGCTAAATTAAGAGGCTAGGACGAGGGCAGACATTTTAGCACTAGTTGTTGGCATTTATGCCGTGGATTGCTATAACTGTCTACTTGGCAGAAAATTAATGCCAAGTACGATTAAATTATGGGAATGGTTTAATAAGGCGAGGGCGTATAACGTTACCAAAGAATCTTTGAAATTGGCGTTAGGCGCTGGGCGCTGTGGTATTAAAACGACCCTTTTCCGGAAATATATCGATTTTATTGATAGTTAAAGGTGTGATACATTCGGTATATCAAATGGAATACCTAGCTACAGAACTTCAATGTTAACCAATTGAAGGAAAAGAGCAGAAAGGAATTTGACAGTCCAATGGCTATCAGTGCAAAAGGAATTCCAGGCACCACTGATGGGCTCCGACACCAGATTAATTAAGAATGTGTTGCGAATGAATGGAGAATGTCCTTCATTGTATAGCCTGATACATTTTATCAGCCCGAAACAACATAAGAAGTCCCTAAAAGTTAGAAAAAGCATGCAATCGGCCGTTTACTAAATCAACACCGAGCTTTAATTACTAAAAATATATATCTCCTTTTGTTTTGCGCAGTCAAATTGTAATAAGTCACAAAATGTTTTTTTTTTTATGTCATGGGAAAGGGAAACGAGAACACAGGTCATCTGATGGTAAGTGACTTCAACCAAATGTGATGCCGTTAAAGTCGACTCTCAACCCTCTTTTCATCTGTATTGAGATTGAGAACCGAGTGACGAGATTCATCTTAACAGCAAACCAATACTTGATTAATAAAATATTGATGATGATGATGAATGCAAATTTATGTCATGATCATGAATTATCTAATAAAACGTTGATTGAACGAGAAACTAATCAAACTGCAGTTAGTCGAAGCGGGACTGGTCATTTTATACAAAATGCCGTTTTAAGTTAATTCAAGAACTAAATTGCAATGAATTGAACGGTAAATGCAACTCTACTATAACCTTGGTTAATTCTATAATATTCGATTTTTTTACATCTTTCAAGGCACTAGTCTAAGGCATTCTCAAAATTGTCGAAAATCTGTTAAAAAGACTGAGATGAGAGTGAGAACAAGCGTTTTCGTAACCCGCCGAAAATCCGATTACTTGTTTCCATAAATAATATGTATATGTATAGATAGGTACGTTTTCCATATGATTAGACGTATTACCACGCACGTGCAAAATCGTGCACATCTCCGATTTACCAACATATCGATACCTTTAGACTCAAAGGGCGTGAGCTCCATAAGAACCTACGGCGTTTACGTCCTTTGAGTCTAAAGGCATCGATATAATCGCTCACACCTTACACCTCACGTAACATCGACACTTCGAAACGCATTACCAAACTTACATAAAGCGAAATTAAAATAATCTGCCGCATTCTCTTCGCAATAATTATGTTATAATGTTATACTTGAATATTGTAAGTGATAATGTTATAAAATGGAAAGTAAAGGGCTTTGCACGCAGTAACGGCACTTTAGCAGTCTTGTGAAAGGTCACTTTGCAGCGAAAGCTGCATTGATTATATTTGTACTGTATTGCCAAGGTAGATATCTTATTAGTATAGAGTAAAAGCTGGTGGTTATAATACTCCTCGTCGTTTCATGAAAACGTAGAGATATGTACCTATATTTGCCAATGCCACCTACTTTTCACAGAGGAATATGTCGCCATATTCTAATGCCTGAAAGAAATCGATATAGAGCAATAATACCTAGGTATAAGCATTGAGTGGGACTACAATAGCTTTGCAGAGCGGAACTTGGCAGAACCTCCGTTTAAAAGACACATTTTCTTAAAAAAAAAAACTTTTAAACGGAGGTGTTTGTTGTCATTCGGAGGTGTTTGTTTTCGTAGTCGCTCTCTATCGCCTACTGTTTATCACTGTAGGTACTTTATAGTAAAATATGTGCCAGTGTAAATACATTATGTGACGTCAACAGAAATATAATAGGTATCTCGCTCGCGACACGGCATGTAGCAGTCTATGAGAACGCGGCGCGTAGATTGCGCTACGTTACAGACGAGCGTATTTAGGTACCCTAGGGCGCCGCAAGCCACCCCTAGGCTCAATCTAAAGCATGAGGCATCTGTCTGTAGGCCGGCAAACTTTAAATTGGCCCGGGGCGCTAAATTTCAAAATACGCCCCTGGTTACAAAGCGCATTGCTATTGGTGTTACCTACATGCTGTGTCGTGCGCAAGACATGTGGCAGTTTTATGCTGTACTCGGCTCATAAACGGACTGAAAAACAAAAAGTCCACTTCCACTTTGAAGTTATGAATCGTAATTGGATAATTGCCGCGTAATTGATAATTTAGGACAAAATCGTAAAGTAAATAAACAATGGTATGAGACAAAACAATACATTTCTTTAGATCTCCATAAATAGACATCTTATCTAACTTTAATGAATACTCTGCCAGTTTAAGCAACTTTTCTATACAATAAGTGTGTTGACATACGCTATTGGCTCACTAAACCTATTGGCCGTGCAGTGAAAGCACGGGATTGCTATGACTGAGTGACTTATGCAAATACTTGTTTTCAAACCTTGTTTCTCTTCTTTAGTTGTCATTAGAAGCTAACGAAGGTCACCCATAACAAAGTCTTTATCGAAATTCCAGTCTTTAGTTTGAAACTAAGAGTTTTCGTTGAAGGCTACACTGAAAAAAAACTAATAACTGTTCTAGTTTAAGTACTCGAGGAAAAGTGATACCAAATTTTACTTGGCGAGCTGTGGAAGAGCATATTAGGTGTAAAACTAAGGAATTGTATACAAAACGCTGCGTTAGAAACCAAAATTACCAATCTAACTCGAAAAGCGGCCAAGCCAAGTCTATTGCATGCCGGGCACAACCCGTGTTGTGGACCAAAATTACTATAGAGAATAGAATTAAGGCCCTCAAAATAGAGACGCGGTAGCAATGGCGAGATGACATGGACCCATTTATAAAGGACTGGCTAGACGAAGCTCAAAACCGAAACAAGTGGAAAAAAGGGCCCTTTTCCTAGCAGTAGGACTCAGTCATCAGTGGGCTTATAAAAAGGGGTTAAAAGAGGTAAAGGATACCTAAAGGTGTAATATAAGTACCCTAAAATAATTGACTTAGGTTAGGAGGACTAATTCTTATTATGTGACTTAGGCTGCTGGACTAATTCACTTCGTGATTCCGCTGCGCTGGTAATAATGATTAAACTCGCCATCCTAGGGTGGTAATAAAGAGCAAGAGCGTTATGCGATAGAGAGAGACGGTCGGATGCGGGTCAGCTCCGTCCGATCGTTGGACGCGAACGGCAGTGTTGTTAGGGCTATTCTTCAGAAATATGTCTGCGGTCACCTCATTCATCTGTCCCTTTTTCATGCTAAATGTATGGAGAGACAGCTGAATGAGTCGCAGACATATTTCTGAAGAATAGCCCGTTAGGGAGAGAGACTTCTGTATGTCGTACTAATTCTTATTCTGGGACTTAGGTCTAATTTCCAAATATATAACAGCTAGAAAACGGGACTGGAAGGTATTTAGTAAAGGACGTGTATCTGCCGTATCTTCAATGGGCAACGATAATTATCACGTCGTCATAAATCTCTCTGTCAACATTGAGTTAGCCGTTAACATATTGGACCCGTTTGCCAGAGAGAGCAAAACTAAGAGGCCATTTTAGCTGTCGTTAGCCATGGTAATGTTAAGCCATGCTATTTGCATCACAACTGTACTACCGTCATAGCCAAAAAGTCGTATGTCTATGAGAGCCGTATTAATTAAGTTAGGCCTTTTTGGCAGCGTTGTGAATAAAACTAGCAGGATTTCACAACTTCTGTGAGATGTAAACCTTTACATTGAAGCTCTGAACCCTTTTAGTTGTACCAGTTGTATCAAACAACAACAAACTGAGATTTTTTTTTATCAGTTTCGTTACGATTTTCCCCTATATTTAGTTCGGGCGTAACGAAACTGAGATTCAAAATTTGTACGGAAAAGTTGGGACATTTGGGACAACTTTTTTTATTTCATAAATGTAAAGTGCTCATGATTCTGAGTAAAATGGTATAAGACACACCATGATCAGACAAAAAAAGTAAAAGGTACATTTTTTCTGCAATTGACCCACCTATTTCAGATTTCAGATTTCATTTATTTCACCATAAAGTAACATGATCATTACATGGTATGTCAAGAGTACAATGTGGTTAAGTTAGGAATTGTCATTAAAATTATTAGGTAATTACATTACAATACAAATTGGTACATTTTATTCAAAGTCTTTAAATTCAATATTAGTATTTAAATATTCGGACACGGAGTAAAAGGCGTGTTTCCTGAAATACTTCGATATTTTTTCCTTAAAACTATGAATAGGCAATTTGGTTATTTGAAAAGGCAGTTTGTTAAACATTTTAATTTTTAAGAAGGTACCTTGTTTCTGGGTTTTTTTGAGCCTCAATTTCGGTAGCAGTAATTTATTTTTAGATCGCGTATTGTAGTTGTGTGTATCAGACATTTTAGGGAGGAAGTCAGTCTGATTGTATATTTCTATTAGGGAGTTATAAATGAATAGTGATATAACTGTCATAATGCCTAGTCTCTCAAAGTGTGGTTTGGCTGAATCCCGTTTGTTCACTCCGCATATGATCCTGACAGAACGTTTTTGAAGCACTAGTATTTTATTTATATCTGACGCATTTCCCCATATCGTTATAGCATAATTTAGCAAAGACTGAACATACGCATAATAAACCATTTTCAGCGTGTTTGTGTTTATTAACGGTCTTAGCTTCAGTAGTGCAAAATTAGCTGAGGAGATTTTACTGCTAGGTTTTTCTAAGTGTCCTTTATGTGTCAGTTTACTATCAACTATATAGCCTAAGAATTTGGTTGATTCTTGATAAGCTATATCTGATGTATCTTCAGTTTTCCTGGATTTAGTTTTGTATTTTATGTTTATGGTTTTGTCAGTATTTAACACAATGCCATTTGACTCAAACCATTGCTGGAGTATCTGTTTTATTTGTATCAATTGAGTTTCCATCACGCTGGCGTCTTTATGTCTCACTCCAACATGCGTGTCATCAGCGAACAGACTGACTTGTGCCCAATCTGGTACGTTGGATGGTAAATCATTGACGTAGATAAGGAATAACACCGGTCCTAGTATGGAGCCCTGTGGAACTCCGATCTCGTTATTGATTATCCTGGATTTATTTGATCCGACCTGTACAACTTGACTGCGGTTTTTCAAATAAGATTCCATCATGTTTAATGCAGATCCATTAAATTTGTAGTATGCTAACTTTTTAAGCAAGATGTCATGCCGTAAGCAATCGAATGCCTTAGATAGGTCACAAAATACACTTGCGCATTGTTGCGACGTATCTAAGGACTCTAGAATGATCTGTCTCTTTCCGCTCAATATAGAGTGACAGTGACAGGTGATGCTCTGGCGCGCGAGAAACGACCCTGGTTTGTAGTTTTTCTGTCACGACGGATTTGAAAAGTTATAAGCTTTTGTTATACCTAAGTACACCTTTGACTTTAATTCGAATAAATAGATACTAAAATTACCAAATTTTTTAATATTACCGAAACACGATTCTGGGTAGTTCTCTGCGATTTTATACCGCGATTTTTTTGTCATTACCATCGCCACTATTATTGGCGGTTTTATAAAAGCAATCAGGATCATTATGATAATAAAATAAAGTTAAAAACTAAAACCCGACTACGAAAAAGTCTAAAACAAGAATCTTAGGTTTTAGTTCACCAGGCACAGATAAATTGCAATTTTTTAATTTAGAGAACGTTTTGAGTATGCCGTCAGTCGTTCGTAGTCGGAGGCCCCGGCAAGAAGACAAACAAAAAAAGGGGCCTCCGACTACGAACGACTGACGGCATACTCAAAACGTTCTCTAAATTAAAAAATTGCAATTTATCTGTGCCTGGTGAACTAAAACCTAAGATTCTTGTTTTAGACTTTTTCGTAGTCGGGTTTTAGTTTTTAACTTTATTTTATTTACGTATTTTTAGTTATTATTCAGTTACGGTTTTAAGCGCCTTTCCCTTCCTAAGAACCATATCAGCGTGTGAGACCAACGACCGAGCTCTTTCATAACCACCCTCCATTTAATAGTAATGATAAGAATTACAACAGTAACACATGGTTTGCTTACAACGATATAAGACGCTTTATGCTTTGCTTTTGTCCCGCTTAAAATTACTACGGGATATGGGGTTAGGGATTGCAGCCAGACTCGAAAACCGAAAAACGAGTACTTTTCGATTAAACTCGAAAACCGAGTTCGGTTTCGATTTTTACTCGAAACTGTCTGAAGTAGTTTTAATTTTTTTTTGTGTAATGATAATGATTAAATTAGTTTGTAAACTCGGGATTAAGTAGGGTAGTAGGGTAGTTTTTAGGGTTCCGTACCAAAATGGTAAAAAAGGAACCCTTATGGTGCGACTCCATCTGTCTGTCACAGCAAGATATCTCAGGATCTACTAATGCTATCGACTTGAAATTTGGAATAGTGTTAAAAATCGCTAACCCGAGGCTATTGGACAGTAAAAAAATCTTATACCTTTTTCCTTTTTTTTTTAAAGGGGACCGAAATGGGACTTTGAAAATTGAAAGTAGGGCTATTATATTGAACGGGGTATCAAATGAAAGGGCTTGATTTGTAGATTAAAACACCGTGTTTATTTTTTTTTTCTTAAATAAGTAGTATTTGATTTATAATGCCAAACGTTAAAAAAATACCATTCCCCCCCTATTATCTTCGAAGTTACTGAACAGAAAAATCTGTAATAATTACCAATTGTTAATGTCGTCCTAAATATTACAGGAAAAATCATAACGGTTTTCCTAAGTTGCACCGTTTTTTAGAAATTCGCAAAAATCGTAACACATACTTATTTGTTCCTACTAAACTAATCGCCATACAGTTTTTCTTGAACTATCTATGTAGCTACTTGAGTTTGTACGGAACCCTCGGTACGCGAGTCCGACTCGCACTTGACCGGTTTTTAATCTATCCATCAGAAACCGTCAAATTGTGAACGACCTTGCACTTACCGACAAAGAGTTTACAATCTGTCGGATTTCCTAGAGGATATGGCACCATAGACCACATACACAGTGAGGCAGATAATACAGAAGACTGAGGAGTAAAATCAGCCCCTGTGCTTAGCATTTGTGGACTATGAGAAAGCTTTTGATTCTGTCTGGTTCTGGAATCCTTGCAACGTTGCCAAATAGACTGGCGATACATCCAAGTGCTGAGATGTCTCTACGCCGTCCAAGTACAGAACCAGCAGACTAAGCCCATTCTCCTGCAGCGGAGTGTGAGACAAGGGGATGTCATTTCCCCCAAATTGTTCACGAATGCACTGGAGGATGTGTTTATGACGCTAGCTTGGGAGGGTCGTGGCATTAATATAAACGACGAGTACATTTCACACTTGCGATTTGCAGACGATCCCGTCATTTTGGCTTGAACTTTGCAGGATTTAGAATACATGCTGAACGGTCTAGCTGCTTTTTCTCAACACGCCGGTCTTAGGATGAACTTGGAAGAAACCAAGGTTATGTTCAACGATATTGTTTTACCGAAACTGACTGCAGTGCTCGGGCAAGTTCTGCAGTTAGGTAAAAATAACTTTGTAAAAGAGGTTAATAGAAGAATACAGCTGGGTTGGGCTGCGTATGGGAAATTACGTCGAGTCTTCTCGTCGTCCATTCCACAATGTCTGAAGACAAGGGTTTTCGATCAGTGCATCCTACCTACCAGTCTTGACATACGGAGCCGAAACGTTGTCGCTCACGGGAAGGCTGAGTACCTACGTAAATTTAAGGTCACTCAGCAAGCTATGCTAGGGCCATGTTGGGAGTATTTCAGAAGGATCGTATCCGTAATGATGTGATCCGACAGAGAACTAAAATCGTCGACATAGCCCAAAGGATTAGCAAGCTGAAGTGGCAGTGGGCTGGCCATATCTGCCGCAGAACCAACAAGCGCTGAAGCAAGCGTGTTCTCGAGTGGAGACTACGGATCGGCAAACGTAGTGTGGGGCGCCCTCAGACAAGATGGAGTGATGATCTTCGCAAGATGGCTGGCAGAGGTTGGATGCCAGTGGCCGCGGATCGTGCTCGATGGCATGACATGGGAGAGGCCTATGTCGAGCAGTCGACTAATACGGGTTGATGATGATGATGGTGGTGCGTATACACAACGTATTTCTGTCATTTTGCTTTTCTGTCGTTTCGCGTGTGTGTCATTTTGCGAAGTCAGAATATGTCTTTATCGAATTAAAGGCATTTTTTTATGCAGTAGTCAGTTATTACGTCGATTACTTACGTGTTACGAAACTTAAAAACCTATTTTTAAGGTTAACTTAAGTAAAAATATAAAAATCCGTAATATTATAAGGACGCAAAAAAACTCGAAAAACCGCGGTTATTAACCGAGTTCTATTTCGATTAAAACTCGATCGAGTTACTCGGTTAACCGAGTTTCGAGTAACTCGTTTGCAATCCCTATATGGGGTGTTAGCGGAAGAGCTCGGTTTTCGGCCTCGCAGCCTGAAACTCAGCTTTCGGACTTGCAGAAATAAGACTAATAGGTACACGTAAGTAACCAGGGGCGCTCGGTGCCTTTGGTCCAACGCGGTATTCGGTCTTTGCCCCGCTTAAAATTATTGCGGGATACTGGGTTATTGGGTGTTTGCTGAGGAGTCCGGTTTTTTCCTCGAAGCCTGAAGCTCGCCCTTCGGGCTCGCCAAAATTAGACTAATAGGTATACGTAAGTAACCAGGGGCGCTCGGTACCTTTGGTCCAATGCGGTATTCGGTCTTTGCCCCGCTTAAAATTATTTCGGAATGCTGGGTTATTTGGTGTTTGCTGAGTAGAAGAAGCCTGAAGCTCGCCCTTCGGGCTCGCAATAATTAGACATCTATATACAGTTTGCGTGAAGTAACCAGGAGCGCTTCATGCCTTTGGCTCTGTGCGGTACTGCTTACGGAGGAGAAACAACATGAATTGGTATGTTAATTAGTCAAAAAGTATGAAAACCGGTGACATACAACCGTAGCAAAACATATACATGCCACACTTTTTATAAGATGCTTTTAATTAGAACAACTTTAGAATTATAAAAATCAATTCTAACGTGCTCTTCTTATACTGCAAAATACAAAGAAAAAAAATAGCTTTCACTAACACATATTTGATTGAAAATCGTGATTCAACGTAAGTAAATGTTGTCATATATGATTCCACTCCTCGCCAACAGATGGATTATAACAGTTTACAACAGTGTCATCTGTTATTGAGTAGATAGAAATAATTATTATAGAGGTGCCACTAAGTGTGACTAGAGTGATTTATAGACATCGATTTACAGTGAGCTGTAAAAAGATGATACATTGTTACTGTATTTAGAAACATCTTTACTTGAAGTTTATCGCAATTAAAGAGTTAATATTTTTGAGCGCATTTAATATGTATGTATGTTACTTTTTCAGTTCCTTTGTTTGTATGAAATTATGAAAAATATCTTGGCCGCCGCATATTGTGCTACTGCTATGGGGCTGCGGAAACCAAACTATCCCGGCCGGTAGTATTCAAATTCATTCACTCTTCTTCTACGAGCGGATCTTTCAGAAATCTGAAAGGGTTAATTTTGTATTGTAGGTGCACTGAGTTATCAATTCATAAGTCGATAAAAAATATCGACTTCATCTTATGACACCTCTAGTTGAGTAGCTTAGCAAACTGTCATTGCGGATAGCGAAATTAAAGATGTACAATTATTTCGATATTAATACAATAATACTTACCGGTGATAATACATGCTCGAGACTTATTGTTAAATTTGCTCGCAGTGAGGCAGCGTAGGTAAAACCGCGTAATATTTACGGCATTACAACGATTTTATTTAAACATTTTTGATGTGACACAACACACGCGTCAGTTGCCGGCATGAAAATGACATGTATTCGGCAATGTTCGCAAATACGAAGTTACCCGATATCTCTCAATACGAATGAGACATCTGAAGGTCTAGCATAGCAGGCCATTTTGATATTTAGCTGGTGTCAAAATATCAAAATATGTTTTTTCTTTTTCTATCAAATGTATTATGAAAGTAACGGGTGATGTCATTTCATGCCACGACTGGCATAACGACACATTATGCTAGCCCCTGTCGAAACGAATCGCTGGAGAGCAAGCTGTTGAATGTCGTTCTTGTTGTTATTAAAATGAAAATATTGTTGCATAATATACCTGTATCAGTATGTGTGATATATTTTTGCAATAGATTTTTAAAGCTCTTTAATTTGATATGTAACTCGATGCAACTCGATGACTTTTATTTTTTAATCCATGAGTTTTTTGAGGACCACGGTCTGTATATTAAATTTTAGTTTTAACTAGCCTATAACCCGCGCAGCATCAAGACGAATCTAACGATACCCCGCATGTTTGAATCGGTTTAGTAGTTTTTGAGTTATGAGGGAACAAACGAACATACAAACATACAAACATACAAACATACAAATATACAAACATACAAACATACATACATATATACATACGGTGCTAAAATCATAACCCTCCTTTTTGCTTCGCCGTAGTCGGGTAAAAATAGCAGAGGCACGCGACTTCTACAAGATAACCAAAAACGACTCCATAGTTTATACGGAGCTCATCTATAATGTGGCGATGGTAATGATGCGATTGGTGCGACTTTTTAGTCGCAGAGAACTACCCTTCTACACTTATCTGTCTATCCTGCATGATATTGTCCTTTATGGTCAATAATGACAATAAGAGCCTTGCAAAACCGCGGCGTTCAGTGACCCCGGCACCCGTCCGACCACTCTGATGCTTATAAGACTTATAAGTGCAAGCAACTTTCAGGGCTACTTTTCAATCATAGACAGTCTCTTTCTAAGACTATACCTAATTACCTTGTCTTGCTGCGTTTGGTTGGAGATTGCATAAAGATTACCTAATTAACGAGTGTTAAGTTTACTAGATAATCAGTGAGAGCACAGAATAAGTGAAGGGTCCACGGAAAGAACATGTCTAGTCACTTAAGTGACTTTTTGAGTTATAGCGGTTTGAAAGTTAGTCATCGGGAACAATTAATATGGTAACCATTTCTTTAAAAGTGAAAAAAAAAATATAATATTTTAAGATATCCACCAGTAATCAAGTGGTAAGTTATAGATCACTGCGAGCTCTTCATTTTGAGATTAAAATCTCATTTTAAAAAAAAGTGACTAGACAAGTTGTTTCCGTGGACTCTTCAAGTAATAGTACCTACTTGGTACAGAAGTTTCTCTTTCTAACAAAACTGACGTTCGGGTCCGACCACCGGATGGAACGCACCGGAACCCACCGTCTCTCTCTATCGCATAACGCGTGCTCTTTCTGGTCGCTGGCTAAGCCCCTCCGGAGGGGTACTAGTAGCCGCGCGGCGGAATCGCGGAGTCAGTCACTCCTGGTGAGATGCAAAAATCACAAGTTTAAAGTTGCATTCTGAATATAGGGCATTAATAAATTGAAAGACTCAAAGGTAGACGTCCGAGTGTTTGACATGTGCCAGTATTTGCCATCTTGGTGACAGGGGAGTGTCAACTACAGGGCATTATCGTGTCAACCGTTAGAACATTTGCCCTACTTTATAAAAGTTTGGTGAATGTAAAGTGAGGATTAGATATATGATTTTTTAATGATTAAATACGACACCTAGACTAGTAGGCATATATGACCAATCTGACCCTACTGATAATGATAAAAAGTACCCACCTACAACCTTTTATTAATGAGCAATTTAAAAGTACATAAGTAAGTAACAATAACCTAATACAAAATAAAACCCTTAAAGAACATTAAAATAGAAGCATAGTTAAAATTAAATGTTCTAAAAACTAAATTAAAATTAAATAAGCTAAAACTAAAATAGATCTAAAAATGGCCCCTGCGGCATGGTGCCGAAGATGCTGGCAGCATTTGGATTGTAAGGCTAGCCTACTACCTAAATATATAATCATAACGATATAATTGCTAAGTCTCAAAGATAGAAAATGTACATAATTAATCTAAAAAACTAAAAAACTAGTATTAATAATCTATTTCTAAAATGGACCCCTGTGGTATTGTCCCGAGAATGCTGGCAGCATTTTGTCGCCCGTAGGCTCAATTGGCGTACGGGACATTGTTTTGCCTGTCCCTTACCCCAACTGAGCCTACGGTCGACGATTTCCTCTCTGAATCGCGATGCCTACGCGATATGATTATACTTACGCTGAGCGAGGAAGCTGCCAGCTCTCTCGCCCCCGTGGCGTCGACCAACCGCTTAGAAATGTCTTTGAAAAGGGCCTGTGCCGATCGGCCCCACGGACCAAGGGTCTCAACACCGAAGGCCATAAAATAAAATGGTAGTTGGTGTTATGGTTATGGTCCCTGTATTTCCGCCGTTACTTAGTTAGATTTACTTGTAATCGTTTTAGCAATATTATATTTTAGCTAAAGATCTGACTTTAGCGAGAGTTTGTCGTGAAGCTCACCGCTCCAATTACTCGGTCGTGACGAATTTGCTAGTAACGTTACAATTGGACGAGACCCTAATTATAATTGTTATGGCGTCATAGCAGGGACTGAGTTCGTTGACTTTTTTTGAAACGACTTATATTATTTATTGAATAACCCCACTTTAAGTTTGTATGGAAAATTTACCGATTCTTAAATGGTGTCAGGCTTACGAGAAATGATTTACTTACTCTTAACCGGCTTCAAAAACAAGGAATTGATATTTTAATTCCATAATACGTCAGTAACAACGATCTTAAGAAATTGGTTAATATAGAAAGGAGCTTTTGTGTAAACCTTTTACTCTTTCGCCACACTGGTTTAGGCATTGCGTTCCTTGTCAATCATTATTCTTGAGGTAGTCTCATTTAGATTAGGTAACTAACAATAAGTACTAATACGTTGTTTTATTCAACCCCATAGACCACTTGAATCGAGCTGAAGACAGAAGTCGGTTAGCGCGGTTACTACTAATGGCCAGTAACAGCAATTACATTGTCAGAAAGTACCGTTCAACATATTGCTAAGTTGGTTTCACTTTCTTTCGTATTCAACACACGAAAGTGGCGACCGCGGGGAATGCTAATCATTCGTAACAAGTTGGATCAGCTGTTGAGACCGGTTCAAAAGGTGTTTTGAAAAACATTGTCTATGGAACAATGGCGGATCGTGAGGCTGCGTTCCAAATTGATGCAATGTCTTGGTATATGCTTGCTACACTACGCAAATTTGTGTAAACAAGATATACCTACTCGGAATATGGTTTAAATTACAACTCGATACCTACTTCCACCCGTGCTGGAGACAGACGGACACGCAAGTGATGATAATTAACTATTGATGGATCACGAAACGATTGTAGTAAAAAGGGAATCCTGAAAATTGGAATCAACGGATCCTTATCGATTTTTTTAAATTCGATGAGCGATGGCTGATGATGACGATGAATCGGCAAGGCCAATTGTTTTGGCGAAGAGACATTACCTAGATTTTAATTACTAGAAGCACGAGTTTAATTTTCAATAATCTAAATTGTGTTATCAGACGTTTCGGCTCTGATAAAAATTCACAGGTATGAAGTAGGAGTCAAGGAGGGGTGAAGTGAACATCACCCGATCTTGGACCTACTTAGCACAGTATAATAGCAGTAATTTTTCTTCCTACAAAAGGTACATCGCGCGCTTGAATGTGTGTGCGCCGTGTACGAACTTCGTACTCGCGTATGTGTGTGTGTGTGTATACGTGTCGCGCGCTCCTAAACGGCCGAAGTTGGACTACTTGTGTCTTTATAATTTGTACTTAGTGCTATAAACTCTGCTCGGCTCGGCTCTGTGAGCTGTAGACCTTGCGAATGCGTCAATTTCCATGAAAAGGTACGCCATTTTGAAAAAAAATCCAAAAACTCAATCGCCAAATGAATCTTAATAAAATTATCGAACCTGTACCTCTAGCACAACTTTGACACGCGACTCTTTGTTGCGCGACAAATGCTACTTAACTCTTTCCACTCAATATAGTGTGACAGTGACAGGTGATGTTCTGTCGCGCGAGAAACGAAGTCGCGCCCTGTTATGCTAGACGTACTGCTCACAAAATTTCACGAGAATCAGTTAAGAAATGCGCCATGAACATTCGCCGGCCGGTTTTTTTATTATTTTTATTTATTAAGCACATACTGTATCTTAATTCTAAGGCAGTTTCTTACAAAACTGTATTAACAGTTTGACCGCAGGACTTTTCTCTATATATCTAGCCTAAAAGAAGTCTATCTTGTCTTACTGTGTGTCATCTCTCTCTCTCGAAGATGATACATAGAAAGACATACGAAACCATTTTTGCCCAACCTCAATCGGAGACGCTTCGCTCTCTTGGTCAATTAATGAATTCGCAGCTTATATCATGAATACTTAAGACTTACGTTAGCGAGAAGGGAACTAAGATTACACAAACCACATTGGTTTAATGGAACACTAGTCAAGTGAAAGATATATTAATAGAATTCCAACAACATAACACCGATCCGATTGTAATGGAACCGTAAGGCGTAAACACATCGCTTCCGCATTCGGTGTTCCACACATTTCTATAAATAAACCGATTTATATCATAGGCCCGATGAAATGCATTACGACAGAATGCCTTCGCTTTAGAGCGTGAAGTTGTGGTTTACCGCCAAAGAGATAATTCGCCGGAACCGGATGGAAGAATAAACCTCCTTTATTATGAAGAAAAAGAAAATTTTAAATTATACTTCTAAACGAGCAATATTGTTCTATAACTTGTAACTAGCAAGGCTTGCTATCTTTCTCTGAGTTCGTATACTAAAGCAAGATGCACAAGTTGCCGCCCACGTAGAAAAATATCGCCCATTTACACACGCCAAAGTTTACCATCAAAGCAAAACTCCATTAGCGTAAAACTATTAACCAAACCAATTTGTCAGCTTAATTTATTGTCGCAATCTATTTTACTTCACGCATGCCTCTCACGTTTCGAACTGACCCGCGTTGCTAAACAAACGCCGATTGTTTTTGTATGTGGCAACATTGGTCATGGCATGGCGGGAAAATGCAAAAACGAAATGGCTGCCCTAACCCTGAAACTTGTAAAGCAAATTTATCGTAATCGAAAATCACTCTTACGAACTACGAAATAAAAGCTAACTTGTTGGTAAATTTAACTTTGTGGTCTTCGAATTTCTATTATAAAGGCACAATGTATATGGTGGATGCGACGGTCTACAAATGGAGCGATGCAATTCGCATTACAATGAATATTATTTGAAGCCACGCTAGGTTTCATAACAATTAGGTTTATGTAACAATTGTTACGTACGTATGTACTTGGGAATATGATTTGCAAATGCATTGAATTTTAAGTTTCAAGGCTGTTGGCAAACAAACTGCATTTTTCAAATGTCATCCTCCACGTTAAGACATTCTTTGCTTAATCATGGTGATCGTGATCTTATATGTTTGTTAAATAAAATACCTACCAAGTTTCTGCAACAGCTGCAATATCATCGTATACCTACCTAATACTAGCCATGTTTTACTCCTGCTCCTTGATTATTATTTTTTGCTAGCCTATCGTAGTGTCCCACTGATGAGTAAAGCCCTCCCTTCATTTCCAATCGTCCCGGCTCCGAGAAAATTCTGGCCAGCCGTTAAGAAATACGTCCAAGTTGTCCCGCCATCTTTGCCGCGGCCTACCATGTCGTCGCCCCCGTCTTGCGGCACTCACTCCATGGCTAGTTTCGCCCACCTCTGTGGATGCATGCGGCAGACGTGGCCGGCCCAGTCCCACTTCAACCTGGCGATCTTGGCTAGACATAAATCTGTTTTTCGTCTAATTCACGTTACCTACGGTATGCGGCCCATTAGGTCAACTAATAATTATTTTACACTAAATGCTTAAAATAAACTTAGTATATGCTTAAATTGTTATTGATGCGACTTTCTTATCCCCTTATTTTACTAGTGGCTCTGTGAGTTATAGACCTCGCGAGTCTGTCATCCAACCTCCACGGCTCCGCAATTTTGAAAAAAATCTAGAAACTGATTTGACAAATAAGTTCTATATGGTTATCGAACCTGCTCCCAAAATTTCACGAGAAACGGTTGAAAAATACGAGCTGTAGACTAGAAGAGAACAAAAGACATAATACAAGGTGTTACGAGTACACCACCTATTGAAAACCTCAGACACCCCGACTGATTTATATTATTCGGAATTAGTCTACAGTATTTGTTTTTAAATCCGTGTATTATTGAAGGGAGGTTGCCAAAGATATAGTGTGTTGCACTCGTAACTTTTGGTAGTAGTCGTAGACTGGGCAAGTTAAAAAGAGGAAATTAAAAAAAAACATGTTTTAAAATATAGTGTAATCGATTCTACTCTTGATTCTGAATAAACAGTTTTCAGGTTTTCAGTTGGTCGTGTAACACGTTGTATATGGAAGCATTTTTGCCCAAATGGACGTTACTTAAACGAAGATGCTCCGCTCACTCGGTCAGTCAATAAGCACATCCCAAAGCAGATTTTCTATACCCGAGGCCATCAATCAATCGCATGAATGAACATTCGCACATAAGTAAAGAAACTTAACGAAACAAGTTTAATACATTTATAACAAAAAATACTAATATCACAGCACTTAGCGAATTAGAAACTTGAATAAAAACTATAGATTCGACTAGACAATAGTGATCAGCAGCATTCTCACGATGCGTTAAGGCCTTGGTAAGACACCATAACTGATACGACACGTAACACATAAACAATATTACGTACTTTCAGTCGTGATGTAGAGGTTAGATTTATAGTTTAGATAGTAATAAAATGAGGGCATCTTTAGGAACTCCGTGACAATATTTTTATTATAATACCTAACGCTCAACCGTTCTTTTCTTCTCAGCGCATATACAGGGTGACTGGAAATTCACCGTATTCCTTGATAGGGGTTTTTCTACAGCTCATTTGCAATGATTTAGGCCCAGTCAACTAGGGGTCAAAACTCCTTGGTTTTCGAGATATTCAGGTTTTTTGGTTTTCTTTTTAAATACCCGCCTCTTGCTTGACATAAAACTGGTGATTGTGTAGAAACTACGCAATTTTGAAATAAAAAAAAACATGTTTTGAATAGCTAATAAACTACTGATTACATTACAATAGTAAAAAGTGCCAAAACATTACAACAATTGACAATTAAAAGCATTCAAAGACAGAAATTCCAGATTTTTTTCCCATTTTTTTTTACATTTCAATTTTTTTTTCATCTCGAGAACCAAGGAGTTTTGACCCCTAGTTGACTGGGCCTAAATCATCAGGGGTCATCTATCAAGGAATACGGCGAATTTCCAGTCACCCTGTATGTCTATACTGGACATAACTATCTCTTCCATAAATGTTGTATTTGAGTCGGTACTGTACCTCTAGCACAACTGTGACACGCGACTCTTTGTAGCGCGACAAATGCTACCTATCACTATCCACTCAATATAGTGTGACAGTGACAGGTGATGCTCTGTCGCGCGAGAAACGAAGTCGCGGCCGTCGCGTCGCTAAAATAGGTCGGCGTTGCCATTAGCGTTTGTGGTCTTCCTATGATTCGGTATGTTATGTATACCGATATACCGATTTACCGAGTGGAAATGGCGCCTCGGGTAAACATAAAATTCGCATCCCTTCGTAAATTTTAAAACTATCTTTTACTTATCTATCTACTTACTGGCACGTGCCCTGCAGTGCATACGCCACCCTCATACGCAACTGAACCTTCGTTATGAGACTTAAGATTAACTCTCCGTCTATGATTTTTCCAATGACTATAAAATGTAGTATTTTATTCATAGTGTACAAATCTTGGACGTAAAATACAGTACAAAATATGTTCCATTGTTTCAAATGTTATTTAATGCAAGTAAACAGGGCCAGCCTTAACCATCCCGGTACCCCGGGTGAGTCATTGCGTCACGACCTTTTGGTCGTGAAGAACTATGATGCGCTCTCGTCTAAACAGTTGCACACAATTTTTTTTTACCTAACTACAGTTGTATGATGGATATATTTAATTATTGCTCATGATTCACATGACTAAAGCCACTATTGGTGCGGTATGTACTTACACATGGGGATGTTCCAAAGTTTGAACCATAGTTAAGTGCGTTGGGCCATAGAATCCTGAGTTTACGGTGCCATATTTTTATTGGACTAGCTGCGTTATTGTCCGCCTGGGTCTTCTACCCTAAAGCTGGCCCTGTATATATACGGTTGCTATATAATCAATCAAAAATCGTCAATATCAAAGTCTCGTCACAGACGCTAACTTCGTAGTTCGCATCAATGATTCGTACCAGATCGGAGTCAACAAAAAACCTTGCAGCTCAACTTTCTCACTGATGGGAATAGGTTATTGCATCATCGATACTAAACCTTTTGTGAGAACCCAATCCTCAAGGGAAAAACATTTTAGGCCGTCTATCATGCGGTGTGAAGTTTAATAAAAAGATGAACTAATATTTTAGACGTGAGCTGGTTCACACGACGTCGACAACTTTTATTGAGTGTCGAACGAATCACGTTGAACCTGAATAGAACCTTGTAGAGTAGAGTATTTTTGTTTTGTTATAGACTGCAGTTTGATTTAATGTTTTTAATAGAGAACGGGTGAGTTCTTTGTGGCGTTTCTTCATAAAGATCAAAGATTCCCGAAGCGCTATAGAATCGGACCTGCAAAAGAGCCCTTGAAGCCTATGTGCAAGTAGAATAGTCGAAATATAATAAGTATGGAAGTGTAACTGACGCTCAAAATCGGCCCCATGGAATACATACTAGGGTTATTCTTCAGAAATATGTCTGCGACTTATTCCTCTGTCTCCATACATTTAGTATGAAAATGGGCCAGAGGAATAAGGTGACCGCAGAAATATTTTTGAAGAATAACCCACTAACGGGGCGGAGCCAGTACGCGTCAAATGAATTTTTCAGATTAACTGGTAGCTTTGTAACCAATCACAGATATTTGTCTTTTAAACGATATGAACCTATTCGAAATTACAGTCTTCTCAAACTTAATATCTACTAATGTTTGTCATTAATGACTTTAGACTCACACATAGTAAACATTAAGTTGGTTATCAATATCACTTGATACATAAGACGTACTGATTTTAAGAAGTGGGCGTTATGGGACAAATATTAACGTCAGTTTTGTTAGATGTTATCGTTCCATATTTATTATTTATTTGTTCCATATTTTGAGCACAATAAATGAATTGAATAAAATTTCAGATTTGGAAAATCAAGTCAGCCGAATACAATCGGATTTATCACAAAAACATTGAGAAAAATGCTTTAAAGTACCTATTTTTAACCAAATAACGTTCTATATTCAAACACGTCTTTTTAACTAGAGTATGGACTAAATTTTTAGGGTTATTGTTCAGAAATATGTCTGCTACTTATTCCTCTGTCTCCATACATTTAGAATGAAAAAGTGCCAGAGGAATAAGGTGACCGCAGACATATTTCTAAAGAATAAGCCTTTACTTGTCTATTTTCTTGGTCGAGATTTCATCCACTGACGTCAACTTGTGGAAGGCAGAGAGTGCTTTTCCTAGTAACAGTAACCGTGTTCCGTGACTTTAGTATTCTGCGGATAACGTAAAAGGCGAAACCTCATTACCATTAACCTATACGCGCCCACTCATTACCATGTTACCATGTTACCATTGTTAATCGCAAAATTAGTTCAATTGAGTATTTGATCACAATCAAAATAAATTAATTAACGCAAACGATCAAATTATGTTTCTAAAGCTGCTCGGATTATACTCATTTTCGATTTTAAAATGACAAAAAATCTTTTTACTAAAAAATCCAATGATGTATCATTTATCAAAATCGGTTGTGCCGTTGAGTAGTTACGAGCGGACACAGGAACGGACATACATACATACATACAGGTCAAACACATTACCCTCCTTTGGGCTTCGCCGCAGTCGGGTAAAAATAAAGATGCAATGGGAGAAAATAAAATTAAAGATGATGAATTGATGATGGCATGTTTTAGGTTAGGCAGCAGGCACTGTATCTGGTGTACGACACACGCTCTAGAATGGCCCAACCCGTCTACCAGGGTCATGACGGGAAACAAAATTTTGGGCAAACCGCGACAAATTTGGTTTAGCTTTTCCTTCAAAAACTGTAAAATCAAGTACTCGAATGTCAGATTGATGGAGAAGCCGGTGAAAATTGAGTTCTACCTACTACCAAAGTATAAAGACGACTTTGGCCGTTTGGGAGCGCGCGACACGTATTTACACAGACGCACGACGCGCGTCTGTGTGAGTGAACGCCATACTGTGGCAGTCGCGCGCAGTCGCAAATGCTTGCCTGTGGTGCGTCCGTACCGTACACGGCGCGCGCACATGTGCGCTCCCGATGTACCTTTTGTTCGGAGAAAAACTACCGTATACCGTGCTACTACGGTCCTGTTGATGACATACCAGTTTTCATTACCATCTACAGTTCTATTCTCACACGAAATGCGTGTAGTCTCAATGTCACGATCACGATGCGTGGGCAAACATGGAAATGATGATGACGCTGCGTTCTGCAAAACGTAATGTCAGATGAGTGTCGTTGACCTGTGATTCTAATTTACATAATACCTGCATTGTTGCTAAGACGTTGCATAACAGGGTTTAGTTACCTTTTGCCTGGAGATTTTTATGGGTCCTCATCAAGTTTTGTAGGAAAACGACCCAGCATAACTAGCCGCAAAACTTAACGACACGATTGGGCCACTTCCTATAGCTTCGGACTCTCACAAAAAAATAGTACCTATTAAGTACTATATGAAAGAAACGTGATGTTTCTTTATTCGTTTTTAATGCGGGTAAATTACACCACATTTTTATGTTACATATATACTCGTAGATACAAGAAATAAAAGTACATAGAAAAATTAAATGGCACTCACCTGTGTCCAGACCGGGAATCGAACATCTGGATTTCCGGCCCAGCGTAAGTCGCTGCCCTTCTTGCGATCTCTCTTGAACCTACCTTAGTCTCTTGAGTTGCGACAAAATACGAAAAATCTGACTAAGCCGGCTATCATTCCCTAATACCGCTAAATGTTATCATTAAGTATCAAATATAAATTATCATATAACTACGTTTATTTGAGGGCTTGCGTGTAACCACACCCATGCTTTGAAAGGCTGAATGTATATTAGGGCAGTCGGGGGTGTGGCTAAAAGACAATAAACACGCTAAGTATATGTGTTTTGTGTAATTCGCAGTTAAGATCTCTTCTGCATATAATTTTATCAACGCATTGAATCAAACCTACGTTTCTCACAATCAAACCTAATCCTGATAAAATCTCAATAACACCAATTTGTAAACTACACCAAGAACAAAAACACAAACTGCTAAACTCCGAATAAATTTAAGTAAGTGGATACTTTTTGTGGTCTAATAATAGATACAATCTCACAGACGCGTGAAGACCAGCCATTATGAAGCGAAAGCCGTCGGAATTGGTGCATACTATCAATTGGTCATCGACGCAACATTGTGTAAGATCCTATGGATTTTATTGGAGCATCCGTGGAAAATAGGGTTGTTACTGCCGATCAGCCATGGAAATGATGGCACCGTCAAATTAAACATTGGACCGATCTGATTAAGTGGTTATTGAGGTCAAGGTTCTATCTTGTTTGGCGTAATAGGATTACAATAGTAACACTTAATCACCTCAAACTGAGGGTAACATAATCGATCTTATGAATTCTTTTAAACACAGTTTTCTTCGATAGATACCTAACTGTCATCTCCATCGCCCTATACTGATTATTCCCGTATATTATTCGCGGTATGCAATGATATTATGACCTAAATGTTATTAAAGGCACACTGACGATAACGTTCGCGGAAATAGTAGTTTACAAGTTATACAACATATCTAATCCAGTATTTCTACTTCTTTTCAGATAATATGGTGCGTGGTGGGGGTGCTGGCCGCGGTGTGGGCCCCAGCCAGCGGGCACGGGCGCCTCACCGAGCCGCCCTCCCGAGCCTCCGCCTGGCGCTTCGGCTTCGACACCCCCCACAACTACAACGACCACGAGCTCTACTGCGGGGGCTTCACACGCCAGTGGAAAAAGAACGAGGGCAAATGCGGCGTATGCGGTGACGCCTGGGACTCCCCCGTACCCCGTGCCCATGAACTAGGAGGCCGCTTCGGGAAAGGCGTCATCGTCCGAAAATACGCCCCACAAGACCCCATCACCATTAAAGTCGAATTGACCGCCAACCACAACGGATTCTTCGAGTTCAGAGTCTGTGACGAACCCAAAACAGCCAGCCAAGAGTGCTTGGACAGGAATGTCTTAAAAATCGACGGGAGAGACGGGACTAAGTACTATCCGCGCGATGGAAACAAGGTTTACGAGATGAAATACCGGTTGCCAGAAGGTTTGGAATGCGCGCACTGCGTGCTGCAGTGGCGGTATATCGCCGGAAATAACTGGGGTACTTGCGAGAACGGGACGGGGGCAGTAGGTTGCGGGCCTCAGGAGGAATTCAGAGCTTGCGCGGACATCGCCATTGGAGATCGCTTCGTGACGACCACGAGGAGGCCGCGTCCGAGCTACGTGCCGCCGAGCTGGCGGCCAACCGTGCCGACACCAGAGGAAAGTTCCTCTGGCAGCGCTTGGTATGCTGTCCTTGTCGCTGTCGTTGCATTGCTCGTCGCTGTGTCCGTCCTCGCTGGGTTCTACTTGTACTACTACAGAGGAGGCATGAGAATCAAGAGTCTCCTGAAGAAAACTCCGCCTCCCGCCCCTGTCCCTCCTCCGCGACACAAACGAGCCTCCCTCTCAAGAGAGTATCCACCAGAACTGACTACTCCTAAGGTGGCCACTATCTCTGACTCTGGATTCGAGACAGTCGATCTCAGAGCAAAGTAGATTTAATTCCTACCCAGAGGCGGACTTTCCCTAAGGCCAAGTAGGTCCAGGCCTAGGACGGCAAAATTTTAGGGGCTTCTAGTTGTGGATAACAATACACTGATAAGAACAAGCGCACGGCAGTTTACGACGGCAGTCGACAGTCTGCAGTCTCTAGGCGTGCACTAGAGGTGAGAAAAGGGCGGCTGGTACTTGGCCTAGAGCGGCCAAGATAAAAGTCCGTCTCTATTCCTACCTACCACTGCCTTTAATAGTGATAATTTGTGTGAGTGACTGTGTATAAGACTTGGTTCAAAGTGAATCTGTGAAAGAATGAGATTTTGACGACTTCGAACACTACAGCAGGTTTCCGTTAAAACGGAAATGTGATAAACTGTTACCGGTTTTACGAAATCTTGACCAGAAATAAGTAATTTTATGTGCATCGGCCATTTTTGAATGGAAATTATTTGGGATATAATTTAAGACTAGCAAGAGAAAGCTGCTTAAAATGAAAGGTGTCGTATATTGATTAGAGTTACCGAATTAAGACGACTATAAACTTAGACTTGTTTCTTAGTGATATAATATTTCTGGTCAAAACACACGGTGACAGTAGTGTTCGGTGTTGGATGTTAAACGCCATGGCAAAGGCTTTTAAAACCACTTGATACTTAAAAAGAATTTCAAATAGTCCTCATAAGAAATGCATCCTTTTACAATAGACCCTTAGGTCCTTATTGCTATAGGTTTTTGAGTTGTATCGCAATATGGTCAGACAACTTATTTATTTTACTCTCTTTAACGGCTAACTCGTTGGCTATTTCTGCCCGCTGTTTTATTTGTTGTTTTTCAAATTGCACATGCCAATATCATTCTTACAGCCTTCGAAATAAAGTATACTTTTTATAAATAAATATATGAGCACTTTAGGAGGCAATGACTATACTAAATGTTCAATCCAGTATATGCATTGACTTATTTAAATGGACCTGGCCAACGAACCTAATTAATATGATGATTAACAATGAGCACGCTGGCGCTAAAAATCAATTTAATTAGGTAACATTTCTTTGTTTACCGTAAATCCGTTAATCTTTGCTACCTTTAATTTCGCAACTATAGGCATCTTTAAGACGATCCTCTGAAAGACGATCCGCTGCAGCAGCTTCACTGCCAGATTAAGCCAGCGAGGTGCCAGAAGCAATTTATTTCAAGAGGTCCTTAGTTTGGTCTATGAAACGACGAAACCGGGGGTGCTTTTGCGAGGACGCGGAGCCTGGTAGCATTTGCTACATTTATTAAGGGCCGATACAGACGGATTGCAACCCAACTGCAACTCCCTACGATTTGTATGGGAACTGCATCACAACTGCCGTCTGTATCGGCCCTAATGTTGCGTTGGGCCTAAAACAGATTTTTAGGGCCATCGCTCGAGTCAAATGAATCGCGCCCGTTGGCCCAGTCCTTATCTATACGTCAATGAGTACATGTAGTTTATTAATAAAAACTGTGCCACAATACCTGTCGACCTTATACTTGAGTTGAGTGAGTTTAAAACCTGCGCCCCAGAGGCTAAAGTACTTGATGTTAAGTAAGTAGATTTAATTAGCTGACCTAATTTTGTAAATTATATTTATGTTGTTAAATTAAACGAATTTGGATATTAATTTTGTATTATTTCTATAAAAACCTATATACTGACTAATTATGACCTTTCAAACCCATAAAATCAATTTCTACTTGGGTACCTGCTAGTACAATAACCACATTTTTATTTAAAAAAAAACCGACCGCGGTGCACTTTAAAACTGCATAAAATCCGCCATTTTGTTTATTTTTAACTTCATACCCAGTGACACTCGCACCATCAAGACCAATCTAATGATGTATCATTTATCAAAATCGGATGTGCCGTTGAGTAGTTACGAGCGGACACACATACTTACTTACATACATACATACAAACACATAACCCTCCTTTGGGCTTCGCCGCAGTCGGGTAAAAACAAGTAGGTGTCATCATAAAAATTTGATACATTTCAAAATTTTCAAATTAAAAAATAATACAACAAAAAAAGTACCTACGTTAACGTAATTTTAGTCGGTCGGTTTTCCATACAAACGTAACTGGTCATTGTTTGCTTCCACAGCATCAATTATGTTTAAAATGTGTTTTATTTTAACCTAGACCCCATTTTCTCCTATGAGTGTGAAGTAGTTTAGGCATGATCCCCGCTGAGTCTGAATATACACCGGCGAAACTAGCGATACTTTCTTTTGTTATTAGGGATAACGCTGCTTGCAAAATGCAGCCGCCTTGAATGAAGTTGTGCAAAGTGCAGCAAAGTAGAATATAATTTATCAAAAAGTAAAAATAAACCGTACGACAAAAGAAGTATTCTGTAACATAGGTCGATATCCTCTGTATGAAATCAATTTGGAAAGTCGGCAACAGAATATTAACACATTTGTGGTCTTTCTTGCAATGGACGGAAGAGAATAAAATGTGTGTATATTTTTACTAGCTGTATGCGTAATTTTGTCACCCATGGACGTTTAATTATCTTATTTGTATTTTCCCTAATTTACAGTGACGGCAAAAACTTACTGTGTCATGCCGTACTGACGGCAAATTTAATAAAAAACGCTCAATGAATGGCCATCTTTAGTATTTTATTTAACGGGCAACATTATCACAAAACGTCACTGTCAGAGAATCGACCTAACCAACGACAACAAACGTGCTGTAAAAAGCCAAAAAAGAGCCGAAATATCCTCTTTCATCCCAAAAAAAAGGGCTCTATAAATGAAAAATGGCGGTGCGGCCACAGCACATGCATGACGGTGGAATCGTTGAGCGCCGGTTGCGCCCTATTTACGGTAAAACGATTGTGAAAATCAGTATCTGTCTTCCTATATCACTCCCTGGGAGACGGGTTGTTTTTCGGGTTGTACAAATTTATTTTTGTAATTTCTAGATTGGTTGGACAATGGGAATAACAAGAAGGCTCTCCAGGAGGCGGAGAAGGTGCTTAAAAAGAGTCCTTCCCTGCAGGCGGCGCGGGCGTTGAAAGCCCTCTCCCTTTTTAGGTTAGGAAAAGCGCCGGAGGCGCACTCCGTGCTTGAAGCCCTAGCGGAAGAGAAGCCGAGCGACGACACCACCCTGCAGGCCATGACGATATGCTACAGGGAATGTCAGCAACGTAAGTCATGATTTCTTTATATTAATGCTATGTCATCGTTTTATGGCTATTTGTACCGTAATATTACATTTTCATCGATACTGCGCTTATATTTTAAGTCATTGCTTCATCACATCAAGAAATTAAAAAAAACATTTTTTTTTCTTAACATGTAAAATAAAAGGAAAGTTTGTGTCTAATCAGAATTTATGACTGCATTTTAATTTCACATAAAGTCAATATTTACCCAATTATCTTAAAACTCATATGCCCTTTTGGTAGTTTAATATAACAATATAATAATAATATATAATTTATTTCAAGTAATTACACTCATATTTTGTTAGTAACTTAGAATCTATGTATGTGTTAGTAATACTAAAACTAAGAATTTACAAAAGCTGGGGCATGTAGCCCACAACAGTGACGTAAATATGGACAGTCAATTCTGTCCCCTATCATAAAATCAATAAAATATTCTTTTTAAGTCACATTTTGAAATTGAACATCTTAGATGCCTATGATCTGCTTAATATGTTTCTGTCTATACTTTACATTCTCTAGACCAGTGTTTTTCAAAGTGTGGGTCGCGACCCCCTGGGGGGTCGCGAGGCTTCTTTAGGGGGGTCGCAAGAGGTAGAGAGGACTACTTCAGTAAAAAAAACGATAAAGTTTAAAAAGATAGTTTTCATGTATATATATGATCAAGATATACATGATCAAGAAGCGAAGGGTTGGGGGGTCGCGAAATATTTTTTCATACCAGGAGGGTTGTGTCATGAAAAAGGTTGAAAACCACTGCTCTAGACTGCTCTAGGTTAAGTTTGCATGCCAAATTGGCAGTGCTAGTGATCCAAAAACATCCAGAAAATGTGATATTTGCATGTGTATGTATAGTCAATAAGAAAAAAAATAAGAGCACATAGATATGACTAGCAGTTATCAAATATTTGTTTTAGTGATGATTTATTGGGAAATATTCTTTAGTTAACATAGTAATTTTTTTTTTTTTTTTTTAATATACAATAGCACTCTTAATAAAATATTTATTTACAAACATACAAAAACTAATATATATATATACATGATTTAAGGGAAGTAAAATTAAAACTAAAATTAATAAACTAAATCCTACATTAAAAATAAAAGAAAACATTACAAACTAAGATTTGGCCCCCTCGGCAGAGTGCCCATCACGCAGGCAGCATTCCCGCGCTGTATCGCTATGGCGAGTCTTTGCGCGAGAAAGCTGCCCGCGCGAGGGTCCCCCGTTGCTTCCCTCAGGCGCTTACTGAGCGCCCTGTGCAGACCACGCGCACCCTGACCCCACGGACCGAGTGTCTCGACGCCGAATGCCACAAATTCATATTGGGCGCCGAGACAACTGTATTTTGTGATCTTTAATCGCTCCCGGGCGTCTGCCGCCGCACCGGCTGTTTTGTGGGTCGCCGGTAGGTAGGATGCCGCGAGCGTATCCGCACAGGTGGCATCCCACACCAGCGCCCTGCCCATTCTCCACGGTATCAACGACATCCCGTCGGGGCGCTTACCGTCATCCCGGATAATTTGCGGTTCGAGAACCGCCGGGACGTCGGCGCTGACGAGCGCCCTTCTCAGGATGTCGTTGAGTGCGGCGTGGCGAGAGTGGCGGCCGGCCCCCGAGGAGCATACCAGTCCGTGGTGCCCTAGGCGATCCGCGTTGGCCCCACAGGAGGCGCAAATATGGTCTACGCAGACTTCCGTGCCTAGTCGGAGACCAATCGCGATGCGGAATGTAGTTGGGTCTAAGTATGTGCCGGTGTTAGGTGAGGGATATGCATGGAGCCATTGGCCAGACTCTGGTCTGGATGCTGCTAAGAGCCTGGCGCGGTCCTTGCCTGATGAATCCGTGATGAGTGTGTTTAGGGTGGAAATGGATGCGATGGTATCCCAGGCCCTCTGGCTCTTTGGTTTGGATGGCAAATTTGGGCTCGGTCCAGCTAGCCAGGCATTCGAAGCTTCAATCGAACACGCGATCTCGCAGTTTGTAGCCGCCGGGGCTTTGAGGATTTTACCTGCGAGATCGGAAGTGCTATGAATTGAAGCTAAGAATGCCGGCAGAGCGACACTTGAAATTTGGCGAGTTCCCAACCCACCGTACCTTATAGGTAGGGAGGCTTGGGCCCAAGCCTGTTCGCTGATGCTTATGTTTACTATGGATTCAATTTGGAATTTCAAAAGTGTGTCGAGAGGTCGGACCAGGTTGGGGAATTTCCAAATAGGGCAGCAGCGAAGCAGGTACGTAAATTTTGGGACGAATAAGCAGAATTTTAGTATGAACAACGCGGCATGACTGCTGATTTTGGTCAGGCGGTCCGCGTGTTCATTAAATTTGGTAACCGAATGATTTAAGAGGAAAGGGATGGCTTCGTTGAAGACGGGTGCGCCGAGGAGGTGCAGATCGTTTTTGGATGTGTTTTTGATGTTCTGGGCAGCATTATTAAAACTTTGGCGGATGTCGGAAGCCAAAGTAGGGTTAACTTGTTCTGAAATGTATAATTCACACTTGTTGAAGTTGAGATCTAAACCTATAGCAGAAAATTTATTTGTAATTTGTATTAAATCTGCCAGAACGGTCTGCGAGTCTCCGCCCAGTGTACCGTCGTCAAGGTACCACACGTTTAATTTAGAATTTAGGCTATGTATTATTGAATTTATTGCCAAACTAAAAATAGCTGGACCGAGGGGATCACCCTGCTGACATCCCACTGCCGAAAGAATTTCGTTATTTTTGTGGACTAAATTGGACGGACAATGGTAGCATTGCAGTAAAAAGTTGTAAATTTCTGGTACGTGTAATTTTATTTCGTTCAGCAGGGTATCCCGGTTGACAGAATTAAACGCGTTTTTTACATCTAATTTAAGGAGAACCTCGCACATGTCGCTTTGGGCAAAGGTGCGTACCGCGTGGACTGCGGCTTCGCAGCCTCCGCGGGTGCCAAAACCGACTTGTACGGGTTCGAAAAGGGCCTGAAATTTGTTACGTGTGAGCCGGACACACACTTTGGCTGCTAGTCGCCGAAGAGTTGACCCCACAGCTATGGGGCGCACGCTACCGTCTTTTTTTGTTAGGGCGATGAGGTTAGCCCCATAAATAACCGGTGTTATCTCTTGACATACATCACCCGAAAGCATAAGATTAACCAGTCTTGTGAGATTTACGGTCAGGCGTTCCCCAGATACCCCTGTACCGTGACTGGTAAGGTCTGCAAGGTGTTGGGGTGAGATGCCGTCGAGACCAGAAGCCGAACCCTTTGGGAAGGAGGCGAGGGCCGCTACTATGTCTCGTTCTGTGGCATGGAGACAAGACATGGGGTCAGATGGCGGGTCAACGAAAATGGGTGTGGGAGGGCCTGGGGGGTGCTTGGACTGTAGCGCCGCGAGGGTCTCCGGTGTGTCGGGTGCGATGGTGTCGTTGGTGAATAGGAGCCGCGTGGCGCCTTTAAGGTCTCCATCGTGTACTTTCTCCTCCACCTTCCTGAACAAGTCGTGATTTCCTTTACGGGGTCCAGCTGACACGGTAAAATTTGAAAGAGTGGGACTATTAATATTGTTTCTAATTTTGTGCGTGAGGGAGGTGTTAATGTTGTTGTTGTTGTTGTTGACGTGGAGGATTTTGTAGGAGAAAGTTAGTAGCTCATGCCACGATGTCGCATTGTTGTTCCGAACGCATCTGTTGATGGTATCGGACAGGGCATCAGCGACGGAGGCCCTGACGCCACGAGGTATCCGCTTAATTAATGGTGTTGTATGTTTGAGCTGGCCGAGAAGTGTTTGGATTGGGAATAATTATAGATACTTTGAATAATAAAATTGAATAATTATAATAATATTGTGGTGTTTCCACATTAAGATATAAGGAAACAAAATATCTCCAGTAAATAATGATGATTCCAAATGTATTTGTATAGAGAATTTTGAGGAATATTGCTGGAAATGGCATAGCTCTACGGTGAGCCTTACAAGTTGCCACTCTGCTACTTAAAATTGTATTCCAGCATTACATCTTTAGTTGATAGGTATAATACAGTCGAGTTCATTTACATCTACACACTTACGGCAAAAAAAATAACTGAACACAACCTTATTGTCAGGAACATAAAAGCGTGTTAAATGGACTCGACTGTGTAAAATAAGTTTCTGAGTAAATGAAAGGATGACTCAGCATATACCCGAACCATAGGATGCCTTAGATCAGTTACACATTTGAAACATTCATCTTCATTCTCTTTTTTTTTTATGTTATGTTTTATAATATAAAGTAAACATATAAATTGAGTCTAAGGCACAAAGCATAGATCGGGTTTCGCGATCGGGATGTAAATAACCACAATTAGTACGAGATTAACAAGTGTCTGCATGAAAATTTATTGAAAGCCTTATTACCACCACATTGTTGTAAAAAAAAACGATAAAAACGAATAAACACTAAGAACGCGGCGGAGGCGCCGCGGGTCCGCCGCGCCGGATAAAGCGCGCGGCGGGCTTTATTGTGTTAGACCACTCTTAACAGTTCTTCTCAATGTTTCTTGGTTGTTTGTTATTGGCAAAATGGTTCTTTATCTATGTTCCAGTACAAAAAGTATGCTCCCTCTACGAAGCAGCTGTGAAGGTGGACCCGACTAGCGAGGAACTACACTCCCACCTGTTCATGTCGTACGTCCGGGTGGGGGACTACCGCGCCCAGCAGCGCGCGGCCATGGTGCTCTATAAGTTTGCGCCCAAGAACCCGTATTACTTCTGGGCTGTTATGAGTATTGTGTTGCAGGTATGTTTGTTAACATTAATTTGGCTGTAGATTAATGAGTTCAACTGCATTACTAGTCGAATTCTTATTATATACTAGCTTAACCTGCAACTGTAAAGGTCCCTTTTTGAGTATTTATTATTGAGTATACCAAGAAATGTTCTTATGCATAAGTAATGTACATAAAATTTTCTACAAAAAAGATACTGTACGCTTTTCTGCTAGGATCAATATTTAATGAGAATAAATATGGAGGGAAGAGTATGAACAATAAAAAAATAAACTTTATGCGAGTACCTATCTGTTTCTTAGTATGAATTTTAAAATAATTAGGATGTATGTATGTATGTGCTACTTGAATTATTTTTGTGGAGCATTGTTTTTCTTTTTATGGTGCATTTGTTCTTTATATGGTGTAGCCACCATATAATCAACAATTAGAAAACGCACTACCATTGTTTCAAGTGTAGGTCTTGTTCCATATTGATAACAAAAGTGAGTCACATTGAACTGCTATGGTATTGGCATTTTAGATTAAACCATGATTCAGTTATTTGTCTTTCCATGATATCAATATCAGTCTATTGTATGTTACTTCCTTTTATAGAAAATACAACCATTTGACCATTTTATAAAATGACATAGTTTACAACTAAAAATAAGTAGTAGAATTCTGTGTGCATTTTTGGGCCCTATTTTTTGTGTGCCTACTCTCTGTGGTCGCTCCCTCATGAGTGAGAATCAGTGGGTGTGGATGATCTACTCCTAAATTTTATGATTTGCCTCCATGTGTCGAGCAAGACTTGGTTGAAGATTAAAGGTTTCAATTATGCTTTTTAAGGTGTACATCTCCCCTCTTTATCATGTCGTAGATAAACGCAAAACTTACAACCAAGTGTTTTTCAGGCTAAGGAATCCGAGGATGCCTCCAAGAGGGGCATTCTTCTAGCCCTAGCGCAGCGGATGGTCGACAACTTCATAGCAGAAAACAAAATGGAGGCCGAACAGGAGGCCCGCCTGTACATCATGATCCTCGAACTACAGGAAAAGTGGGAGGACATCCTGAAGTTTATTGAGAGTCCGCTGTATGCCAAACTATTGCCCGGAGCCACTGCCCAGGCTTGCATACCCTATTTGAAGAAACTCCAGCAGTGGAAACGGCTAAACCTCATATGCAAGGAGTTGTTATATGATAATCAAGATAGATGGGATTATTACGTCCCATATTTTGAATCGGTGTTCCATCTTATGAAGGATTCGGATAAGAGTGACTTGACAGTGGATGATACTGCGGAGAAGTGCCACGAGTTCATATGTCAATTGGTGGAGAGTATGAGTTCGGGGAGAGTGTTACGGGGGCCTTATTTAGCAAGACTGGAGCTGTGGAAACGGTTGTCTGTGGATGGTGATCCTACTGAGCTTTTAGGTAACATACAATTAATAAAATAAAACATAATAGCTGCATTAAGTTAGCATATTTCAGTACTGTATGACTTAGCTACTTTAGTAATACTTTGGCGACAACTAGTGTAAAGTAGTAGAATGACTCAGTATACTGCTATACAACAGATGGCGCCGGTCAATCAAAGCCATTTATCTTGTGCAAACATACAGGCTTCTATCAACATCCATTGGACTTTACAGATCCAGTGGCGTGGCGTCCATAGAACTCGATTCCTACCGACTTGTCTATTTTCTAATATATCAGTACTATATTCTTCACATAAAACAGTACACTAAGTACTGTGGCTTGCATTCGAAGAAGTTTGACGCCAGGCCACTGGAGAGATCTCTACATTGGCCTCTCCTCAGAGGGCTCAAGCCTTCCCTTTGTATGCTGTTTAGTTTTATAAACCTCAACGATTTCAAACTGCTTAAAATAGTTGAAAGTTCTGATATCTACTAAACTTTCGTGTTCGTCTCGGACCTAACTGATTCATTATACACTTTTAGACCGCCTCTTCTCTTTCTAGGTAGTAGTGTAGCGTTATGCGTGCAATACTTACGTGTGTTCGCGAACAAGCCGTGCGCGGTGCCTGATCTACGGCCGTATCTAGAGATGATACCGCAGGGCGAGCGCGAGCAACGCTGTAGGGACTTCCTTACGTGCCTCGGGTTCGATGAGAACAGCGAACCGACCACGGTAAGTTTAGACTAGGTTACCAGCGACACCTAGTGTTTAGTAATAGGGAAACACATTCTTCAATTGGGCACTAGATGGCGCACCGCTCTAGCGCTATATTTTGCTTGCGGGACCTAATTCGCTGTAAATTTAATGAGAAACGTATTCTTGTTTGGATGGAATTGTTTTTAGACTAGATGACGCCTGTAGTGCCATCTTGTGTTTAGTGATATGGCAACACATTCCTCCAGTGGGCAATAGATGGCGCTATGGAAGTCTTCTAATGGGGCTTCGGTCGTGCTAATCCGTCGATAGACAGTGGTGTCTTCAGTCCGTTGGAAGTTTAGATTTGGCACAGTAAGATAGGGTATTTCACAACAATCAAAATAAATTTATCAAAGCTAACCATCAAAGGATATTTTGAAATTGCTCGAATGAAATCAATTACACTCATTTTCGTGCTACCTACGATTTAAAATGACAAAAACTAAAAATAAGCCACCATATTGAGCATGACATCACAAGCCAGTATTTCATACTTAACTGTATATTTTCGAAGCGTTTTGACACTTCATAAAAAGAAGCTGATTTGATTTGTCATCAAATAGTCTATTGTGAATGATATAAAATGTTCTCTCTGCAGCCGGACGACATCCAGCGTCACATATCGTGCCTGTCAGCGTGGCGACTGACGGCCGCGCCGTTGCCTGCTCCGGAGTGCCTGTCGCTAGCCGGCACTCTCCGCGGGCACTACCTGCGCTGCCGGCTGCGCGCGCCGCCCGCGGAACTCAGCCAGTCTGACGGCTACGCGGTGCTCGCGGCGCATCACTACCTCTACGCCGGTGAGTGTGTAGCCGCCACAGTGCCCGTCACTAGCCGGCACTCTCCGCGGGCACTACCTGCGCTGCCGGCTGCGCAAGCGACCTCTCTTGTGCAAGCGACTTGGTAAAGCAACCAATGCAAAGATGTTAAATAAAGAGTTTCTTGTGTTTCAGCCATCGAGCTGCAGAGCTCAGCGCCCGTGATCGAGGCGCTATGCCTGCTAGAGTTAGCTCTGCATCACTCGCCAGCAAACTTCCACGTGAAGCTGCTACTCATCACCCTCTACCATCTGTTAGGTGAGTTGCACATCACGCATCACACTCTATCATTATATATGCATTTATTGCACAAAATAAGGCAAGATACAGTACAAAGTTAAGAAATACATAGTGGTATATGTACATACAAAGGCGAATTATATATTAAGGGATTTCTTCCAGTCTTCTACTCGAATACAAAACAAACATTAAGAAAGCAAAAATGTATTCTCAACTCAAGGGAAAAGAGGAAAAAGTTTAGACAATTAAAAAAAAATGTTATAAAACCTACTTTTTGGTCAGTTTATTTATATCTTGTTGTTCCCTTATGGATCGGAGTCCAAATTGTAGTTTTAAAATATACTCCGTGAGCAATTTTTATGCCCAATCCGCACTGGGCCGGTGTGAAGACTACAGCCCATTCACTCTCATCTATGAGAGTATGTTTGTCCCCAAAAAGTGGGGCGGACATAGATTGATGATGATAAAGCAATTTTAGTGTTGTGGCTACATGCAGTCGCTAAAGTTTGTTTCCAAAAAAATCGTTTTTAAAGATTTTTGGTTTCTATTATTCAGGTAACGCGCTAGCGGCGGACAGCATCTACCAGCGTTTAGAAGTGAAACACATTCAGCTAGTGTCCCTGGGCTGGTTGCACTGTGCGCGACTAGGCGGCGCCGCGGCCTGCGCCAGAGCGCTGCAGCTCCTCGCCGATACCAGGGCCTTCCGCGACCACCACCACAAGGACGTGAGTACCGACATCTAGCGTTTAGAAGTGAAACATTTTCAACTAGTGTCCCTGGGCTGGCTTCAATACGCGCGACTAGTAAGCAGAAGTTAATGCTATAATAAAAATTTGGTATCTTAGTTTTTTGTATTTGCTACTTATTTTGGGCTGACTGAACACGCTTCGTGATCGACAGCCCGCCAGACACCGGCTGGGCGTTCCCACACATCATCATAATTTTTTCAATACCCTCACTTTGTCCAATTCCAGAGCGTGGAGCACTTAACGTACGCATACAAGTACGGCACGTTCGAGAAGCTGGTGGAGCTGGGCCGCTGGGGCTCCATCCTGGGCCGCTGCGCGTGGGGCGCCGCGGCCGCGCGGGAGCGGGCGCTGCTGGCGCTGCTGGCCGGCCCGGCGGCGCCGCTGCACGCGCCGCGCCCGCTGCCGACAGACCCCGTGTGAGTCACCTTATATACCGCATAAATGGCTTTTTTTAAGACCGGACTAACTCGCGACCCTTATTGACGTTGCGACCCAGTGGTCGGCCGTGGCGTACCCTGGGGTCGAAACAGGTCGCTAGCCGGACCACCTTCAGTGGATCGGACTGGGTGGAGGTCAGGGGCGCCTGGGGTCGAACCAGGTCGCTTGTCCCGGTCCACCTCGATAGGGTCGGACTAGGTGGGGGCCTGAACGCCTGGGGTCGAACCAGGACGTTTGGCCAGGGCCACCTGCATACACGGCACGTTCAAGCCGAGTTCCATCCTGGGCCGCTGCGCGTGGGGCGCTCGCTGCCGACAGACCCCGTACAAGTCACCGACTACTGCATAACAGCCTCCACACATTGGGCCACTAGTGGTGACCACTAAACGCAACCACAAGTGGCTCAGAGCAGCCGCACATTGGGCCACTAAACGCGACCACGAGTGGCAGAGAGCGGCTGCACATTGGGCCACTAAACGCGGCCACGAGTGGCTCGGAGCGGCCGCACGTTGGGCCACTAAACGCGGCCACGAGTGGCTCAGAGCGGCCGCACGTTGGGCCACTAAACGCGGTCACGAGTGGCTCGGAGCGGCCGCACGTTGGGCCACTTAACGCGGCCACGAGTGGCTCGGAGCGGCCGCACGTTGGGCCACTAAACGCGGCCACGAGTGGCTCGGAGCGGCCGCACGTTGGGCCACTTAACGCGGCCACGAGTGGCTCGGAGCGGCCGCACGTTGGGCCACTAAACGCGGCCACGAGTGGCTCGGAGCGGCCGCACGTTGGGCCACTAAACGCGGCCACGAGTGGCTCGGAGCGGCCGCACGTTGGGCCACTAAACGCGGCCACGAGTGGCTCGGAGCGGCCGCACGTTGGGCCACTAAACGCGGCCACGAGTGGCTCAGAGCGGCCGCACGTTGGGCCACTAAACGCGGTCACGAGTGGCTCGGAGCGGCCGCACGTTGGGCCACTTAACGCGGCCACGAGTGGCTCGGAGCGGCCGCACGTTGGGCCACTAAACGCGGCCACGAGTGGCTCGGAGCGGCCGCACGTTGGGCCACTAAACGCGGCCACGAGTGGCTCGGAGCGGCCGCACGTTGGGCCACTAAACGCGGCCACGAGTGGCTCGGAGCGGCCGCACGTTGGGCCACTAAACGCGGCCACCAGTAGCGAGCGCGCGCCACTCCCGCAGCTTGTGACCCGAACGCGCTTATGTTGACACCCGCTTTTCAGTCCCTTCGCGGCCATGGAAGTTACGGCACAGAATATATATAAGCTAAAGCAGTAAGGAAGCTACAAACAAAACGATCGAAACGCACGCACACATAGACGCGCGCTTTTACAAGGCCCCTAAGGGAATCTCGCGGTGCCGTCAGTCGCGAGTGCTGCATGGAGGCGAGCGGTCGCGCTTTGTTTTTGTTACGTGCGCGCGCCCAGACAGCCCGCGATCTTTTCATTTTTAAACAACCCTAACGCTCTAATGGCGCGTACGTATTTATTTCAAAAAGTAAGCGTAGCTTCCATACTGCTCTATTTATATTCTGTGGTTACGGTACTTCCAAAACGTCAATGTGAATATGTCGTGTAACATGTTATATGCCCCACCTGGCCATAAAGTGGCTTTTTAGCCAAGTGTAGACATAAAATGATGTACACAACACGGGAGGTAATAAAGAAAGCTTTGTTTTACCACCCTAGTTGTGGCAAAAAGTACTATTTCCGCGTTTGAGTCCCGTTTGGTTATAATAATTTTGCTATTCCAGTGATAATCGTGACCTGGACGTGATAGTGAGCTTCGACCCGCCGCAGTGCCACGACCCCGAGCTGAAGGCGAGGACCTTCGAGGAGGAGCTCGCGTACTTGAGGCTCAAGGACGGCCTCGTGTCCTCCATAGCGCTGTGCATAGAACTCGCGGACACCAGGACACCGGAAGAGAAAAAGGTACATTCATAGCCGAATCACGTGGTTTTTTTGTTTACCTTAATTTAAATACCTAAACGGACAGACTAATAGAACAATGTTTCTCCCAAGGCAGTGCTGGTTAGAACGCATAATATGGCTAAAGAAGAACTTTGATACTAGAGCTAATATTCAATCATTATTGATCATTATCTAGTCAACTGAGGGAGTAGTAGAAATAGTTGGTTCTCGTAACTTCTTTATAACAATGTTTATATTTCTAGGGTCACTACGATGAGTTAACAACGTGTGTGAGCGCGTTTAGCGAAGCTATGGAAAAGTGCCGCGGACTGTACGGCGAGACGCGGCGGTGGCGCGTGTGCGACCCCTTCCCCAGTCGGATTATTGGTGAGTGATCCCAAATATCGTCGCTACTTTTAATTAAACTCGCATCTAAAAACGTCGTAGAGAAAAACGTCTAAAGTTACATACGAAGGTCGTGTACACTTACTGCGTTTTTACCTGGAGTCAGTGTAAGATACGAGTTTTTTTTAAAGTAATTACGTTATGAAGAAGTAGAAATACATTAGAAGCTATGGTTCGGACATGCGCCTTTCAAGCAAATGTCGTGGGTTCGAATCCCGGCTTTTTCGGAACTTATGTACGAAGTGTTATTTGATATTTGCCATTAGCTTTAAGGTGAAAGAAAAACATCCTGAGGAAACCTGCATGCATCCGTGAAGATATTCAAAGGTATATGTGAAGTCCCCAATCCGCAGTGGGCTAGCACAGGGACTACAGCCCATTCAGCCTCGTCTATGTGAGTGGGCCTGTGCCCAGCAGTGGGACGCATATAGGCTGATGATGATCCTACATGTGAGGTCACTGCAAGCCGACGTGTGTGTGTGAGGCGACGCTGAAGTGCCACGGGTTGCACGAGAGATACAGATTCGAATCCTGCCCGAGACATATAATTTTTAAAATTTTCTCTTCTAATAAAATATTTCGATCTTTGTTGTCGTATGAAGAAAGTCAATTCAGGCTTTTTTCAGCGTTCGTGACATCACCCGTCCCATACCGGGAGCTGTACTCGTGCACACTGACACTGGCCGGGTCGCTAGCGGCGGCGCACACGCAGCGGGCACACTCGCTAGCGGAGGACGCGGCGCGCTTGGTGCGCGGCGCGAGCCAAGCGCTGCGGGGCGTCGCGAGGGGCGCCCCGGGCTGGGGCGTGAGGGGCGCCCTAGAGCATCTCAGCAACTACCTGGAGGTTAGCGATGTTACGAGTTGATTTTATTCCAACTCGAGTTGACTCGGCCGCTAACTCGAATCGAAACTCGACTCGCATAGGATCCACTTCGCGGCAGCAGCCAAACGGATCGGCGAGTCGAGTCGAGTTCAGCGTATTCGTAACAAAATGAATTTTTTTTTTTTTTTTTTATTATTATAAATAATAAATATTAGGGGACAATCTTACACAAATCGAACTAGCCCCATATTAAGCTCAATAAGGCTTGTGTTATGGATACTAGACGACGATATATTTAATAGATACAAATACTTAAATACATAGAAAACATCCATGACTCAGGAACAAATATTCGTGCTCATCACACAAATAAATGCCCTTACCGGGATTCGAACCCAGGACCTCTTTCTTCATAGGCAGGGTCACTACCAACTAAGCTAAAGCGGTCGTCGAAATGAAAATGAATATTCGTGGAGTTGAGTCTCGAGTTGGCGAATCTCATAACTCTGCACTCGCATAACTCGCATTCGTTATCCGGTCCTTATCAATTCTAGCTAAAGTTGAAGTAGAACTCGATTCGAATCAACTCGTTTAGACAGACAACTGGACTCGCCCATCGCTACTAGAGGTGAGGATGTGTCGGGAGCTACACTCCTGCACACTGACACTCAGCAACTACCTAGAGGTGAGGGGGACAAGAAATCGCATCGTGAAAAAGAGCTATCGGGTTTGTCCCACCGATATGATATGACGCAACTGAAAATTTGCTTATGTCACCTGGCCGTAAAGTGGCTTTTGCCGACGCCGCTTTCTGGCCAAGTGTAGACATAAAATGATGTACACAACACGGGAGGTAATAAAGAAAGCCCTCGATCGCATATTTACATCCCTCGCTTGCAGCTCGGGCCGCAAACATCTGCGATCTCGGCCTTTGTTTTATCACCCTAGTCGTGTAAAATACTGAATGGAAAAAAAATATATTCAATATAAAAAATCCTCTTGTTTTCGTCCGGTTCGGTAGCCAAATTTCGTAGCTATGGAACGGGAAATAAAATTTCCCATTTCGAAGCGATTTAGAAAAATTTGCGATTTTGCTTTCAATAGAAAACGCTAAGATTTCTGAGTATATTAGTGATGAACTATTTTATTGAACAAAACCTTATTTCTTCCACAGTTCATAGGCATAATAACGTTCCTCCTCGGCGTATGCAACGAGATATCAACCCCAGCAAACGCGAAAAAATCTAAAAAGAAGACCAGTCAGTCCCCGGACGAGCTCAGGACGGCAGAACTCCTCAGCCAACTCAACACAGCTGTCCAAGACTCGATCACTGATTTGGAACAAATCATAGACGACTGGCCTAAGTATAACTTCGAATCAAGCCTAGAACAAGAACTAAGTAAGCTATCATTAGGTAAATATCAAAATCCAGTGGAAACCAAACTTAATAACGGGTTAAATGACGTTTTGAACGATCTAAGGAATATACTCAAGAAGAAAGTGAAGTATCTGAAAAGTCTGCAGTGATATGCATATCTTATTGTATTGAGTTTTGCGGTTATGTTGGTTGCGTTGTGAGGTTGAAAACTAGAAGTTGACTACAGATGGCGCCACTAATTAGTGCTCTTTTTTCTTTTCACCTATTATTAGTTCATTGAGTCATTAAGAGTACCAACATTAAAAAAACTAGCCATATTTGAAGAAAGAAGCCAGAATCAAATAATAACTCTTTTTATATTTTCAATGTCAATGGGGAATATGCATGATATTTTTTATTTATTAATAAAAGCTCATTCATACAAGAAACAGTAGGAAAAAAATATTTTTCGAATAACTATAAAAATAATCAAGATATAAGACTACAAAGATTTATCTCTATCTCTTTCTAACAAAACAGAATATAGTATGGAGATTGTATGGCGGCCTTGTACTATGACGTCATAGTCCATATCGGATCTCTCTGTCGAATCGCTGTCTGATTAGTGCTTTAAAATGTTTATATCTTCCGTATTTCTCGTTCGATTTTAATTTTATTTTGACTGTATGTCATCTTTTTTACGGTATTTTCATATTTTGTTAAGCAATGTGTTAAAAAAAAATCATGCATATTCCCTATTAGATTTTATGTGTTACTAGCATTTAATCGTTGTTTTGGCCTCTGTTATTCCTGTTATTACCCCAAGCGTACTCTACCAGGATAAAAGTATCCTTTGTTTTAATACAGGACTTTATCTACTTGTATGCCAAATTACACCTCAATCCATTCAAATTTTACCGCGTTATTTAGTAACAATCATCCAAACATCTTCACAAACTTTCACATCCTATAAGTAATTTCACGAGAGTTGAGGTGAATGATTACACACACAGCTACATGAAGTACTCATTGCAAAAAAAGTGAATGAAAGAAATGAATGAGTGAGTAAATAAACACAAGGCTATAGTTTAAACAAACTTTTTGGTATATCTTGCAATTCACTGTTGAACCTGCTATCGGTACGAAAAAAGAACAGTAATTTCAAAACCCCGCTGTCATTACATGACAGTGTTGTTGTGTGCGTGGCCTCAACTCTCGTGAAACTACCTATACTTATTATTATAAATGCGAAAGTTTGTGAAGATGTTTGGATGTTTGTTACTAAATAACGGGGTAATGACTGGATGGATTGACTTGAAATTTGGCATGCAAGTAGACCAAGTCCTGGATTAAAACATAGGATACTTTATAGCCCGGTAAATAGATCGAGCAAAGCCGCGGGTAAATGCTAGTTTACAATATTAGTAGGATAGGGGCAATTCCAATACGATATCATTTTTAATTTTCTATAGCAAAAGTCGTACATTTCTTTACAACTATCAACATGAAAGAACACTATAGTGGCGACATCTGACGATAGTTTTTGACCTCATTTTTACGCGATGGCGAAATGCCGATCGCTATGTACATAATAGTGTGTAATTATAGCCAATTTGATTGGTCTCTACTTGAGCAATAGCTTTATAGTTTTAGGGGTTCACCATATTATGGCTGGTACAACTACTTGAAAGATTTACGCACCTCTAATTCAGAAAGCCTTTTCCTCATAGGATCAAAGTACTTTTCGTTACAAAGAAATTAGTATCTTTTCTTTAATTTTCGCTCATTATCTTGATTTTGCAGATAGTTCACAAGATATTTGCTCAAAACGTATGTTCCTCATAGTTGGTGTGAAAATCAGTGTCTCAAGGTAGCAAAATTATTTTCATTACGCGTTAGCACTTGAATCCCTCGTTATACTTAAATTTCTACTTTAGAATCCCTCACTACGCTGAGGATTCAAGTGTAGATCCTTCACTTCGCTCTGGATTCAATGTACGTCCACGTTGTAACCACATCGTTTTGATCCCCTGTCACACGGTCTACTATTTCTACTATTTGGTATTATATAAATAACTAATAGTATGGTAGGCACAGTAGGCCAAGAAAGCGGTCTACCACTTTTGAACTTTAATACTACTCAACAAAAGTCGCTAAGTGGTGGACCACTCTTTTGGCTAACTGTATTAATATGCAATTGAGATGCGTTTTATGGTATGGAAAACATCAATTAATCATAGAAAATGTAATCAAATTTACTGTCTGTCAATAGAAAATGCAGATGTTTATATTTGACATTTGATCCCAGACGAAAACTTGGAAAAATCAGAAACTGAATTTTATTATTGATTATTCTTACGTTATTTTTAGGGATGTAACGATACCGATACTGATATATCGGTATCGCCGATATATACAACCGATATTTGAAGAGCGCGAAAAGAATGTGCTGTATGAAAAAAATCTGCAAAAACTAATTTCGATGTCTGACTTAATTTATGTATTGGTCTAATACCTTGTGCAATGATAATTACTATGTTAATTAGATCTTTGGTTCTTAATAAAAAAAAAATTGAGTTGACAATTTATTTTTACTTTACACTTTCAAGGTTGACTCTCTGTTAAATATAGCCAAGTTTTAGTTATAATAAGGACATACAGTACAAATATCTGAAGTTCATACTTCATTATTCAGCTAAGATATCGGTACCGGTATCGCCGATATTAACTACAATATATCGGTATCGTATCGGCAAAATTATGTATCATTACATCCCTAGTTATTTACGTCCGCATTTATATTTTATAATACCAAGTTACAAACAAGAGTGCAACCCGACTGATTGAAAGTTGAAACTACAGCCAAATAACTCTTGCAACCTCTAAAGCAAATGTGTTGTCACTACGAGGAATAAGATGTTACCTCACGTGCCTGTACATACACCGGCTCTTTTACTCTTCGACCTCTTGTTTGCGAAATTTTATTTTATGATAGTGTATTTTCAGCCTAATAACATTGTGAATGTTGGTTTAGTGTTGTTTTACAATTTTAACATAGTGTTATTTAATATTTTTTGTAAGAAAAGGGGCTTGAGTCCATTAAAGCCCCCACCTTTAGATCCGCAAGCGAAAATGTCTACTGTTCTTTTTTCGTACTTGCCCTTGATATTTTTTAAAGTGACCCAAGAACAATGTACTTATTATAAAATCAAGGATTGTCACAAATATGACGAAAAGAAAATTATACCCAAGAACAAAATGAATTAAATATGACGAATTTTATTTGTTTACAGAAAAAAACACTGTAATAAAACTTTCATATTTACATATTAACAAAAAATTGAAAACTACCCCAGATACCGACAGCGCCCGGGTCAATTTCAGAGCGTTTCGACCGCCGCGGTTTTTCTCATTCGTGTTCAAGAAAATATAGCAACAATCGGTGTGACCATAGTTAACTTTTATTTTAAATGATAGACGGTATCGAGGATACATATGATTTAATCAAAAGTTGTCGTCACTCTATAGTCCTTTGCGGTAAAAATCGAGTGACACTAATGAATTAAAAAAAAAAACGCTGGAAAAACGCCTGAAAAGACCCGCCCGCTAGGCGGGTTTGTGAGAACAATAATGCGACACGACAAAAACGGCCGGTATCTGACAAGGAAAGGTACCCAACCGTCCGGCTCCGATTTGATTTATTTTGATATATGTTAGAGAGTAGTCTAAAATAACAAAAAAAAAACGTCCTCAAAGGGTTAATAGTTCCTACCAGTCAGTGTCAGTTCAGTAAGCACCGCGCTGGTGGCCAAAAAACATGGTTCCCCTTGTTTTCGCATAATTTTGTCTGAATATTCTATTTATCTGAATGTCTACGAAAACATTTTCTTTGTCGGGCACGTGACGGCTATGGCAGCTACCTTGAAAACAAATAAAAAGTCCTAAATGGCATTATCAATTCAGAAACCAAGTTATAAAATATTGACATACCAAAAATGTACTTCCTAACTTTGTTAGAAGTATGAAAAAAATGGCGTCACGTGCCCGACATTCTGGTGGAATGCCCCATACACTTTACGCATAATAGCTATTTTACAGATACCAGTGACTTTTCAGCATTATAATGAAAGAAACCTAACCTAATCTCTATATTTTCCGTTAAAGCTAGAAAAAAATGCGAAATTTAATCCGGACTAACAATACTTTCGGTTAAATAAATTGTATGCCGAATAAAGGAACCCAAAAAATACGCCAGTCATTGTATTTATATGAAGTTACAAGTTACAATTTTACAAGTGTAAACTAGTCACATTAGGTCAAACCAACCAATGGTAGCATTGTTTTTGGCCAGGGGTCGGCACACCGTGGCTCGCCAGCCGCATGCGGCTCTTTTAACGATATACTGAATACAGAGAAAAACCTGAAACGGAAAACCTTGAGCTTCCGAAAAATCGATATTTTTCGTCATCTGGTTCTTTGACTAAATAGTTTGCCGACTCCTGTTTTTTGGCCAATGTTGCTAGTTTAGACTTGTAAAATTGTAACTTGTAGAGTCTGTGCGGAAAGAGAATAGGATTTATATGGGGGGCGCTGTAATGCTTTTCTACCGTATTTGCAAAAAAAAAGCCATACTGGTTAGGTTAGTTCCGTTTTTCGCCACGCCTATTCTCTTTCCGCACAGACTAGCAGTGTAGCTTCGTTTACGGAGTTGTTTTTTTAACCGACTTCCAAAAGAAGGACGGTTCTCAAATTCGTCTGTATGTTTTTTTTTTATTTTTTTTTGTGTGTTTGTTCACCGATTATTTGTTATTAAATGTTGAATGAAATTTGGATATGAATTGTGGTGCTCACTATCGAGAGAATTGGGTCTGTACTAGTTGTCGAAATGTAAATTGAATAAAGCCTGTTATTATTTAAGGGTGTAAAGTAAATTTGATTTTACTAGGGCCGAAAACTACACAATTTCATACTTGCTGTCCAAAGAATGAAACTATACGTGTCATTTTTCTATCACAGTTAAGTAAGTACATGTTGTTGATCTTGCCGGTACAATGTATGCTCTTTATAATTATATCTTAAGAGCAAAACGGCAGAGGAGAAGGCTACTCCCTACGCAGTCCGCGTTCCTCTAAGTCGTACATATATCGTCGGGGATAGTGCAATACCGCGTAAGTTGCACATGTAGATAAGGTTTCAATTTCTAACAAATTTGCTTGAAACTGAACCTTATCTACATGTGCTACTTACGCGGTATTGCACTATCTTCAACGATATGGAGGAATTTTATAATTCCGTACCTGAGAAGCATAACATTGTAAGTCCTACTGTTTTGCATACTTACAGATGTTATGTTGCCATCATACAGTCAGTAGCATTAACAGCTAAAAAATCGTAAGGTGTTATTATGATGACACGTTTCTATAGCTATTAATTGACAACATTTCATATTTTCAAAAGATCTTAATTCGAAAACCATTTGGGTAAAACTGTATTTTATGCTCAAAAAAAATATTTTTCGATTTTTTTTTCCATTCATTTTGGAAAAAATCGTCAATTAGTGTGAACCGGAAGTGTGACGTCATTTTCCCTGCATTATCGAGAGAGACCTTAGTGCTGAAACGATTAAAAAGTGTATGGTATCCGGTTGTCATTTTCTGACATACTTGCCGTCTGAGTCGTCTGACGTTTATTTGTTTTGAAAATTGTTACAGCTGCTTAGCGGCTTTAGAAGTTTAATTTTCTTACCGTTGGTTCATTTGCACGTTTTCGAAGACCTTAAAAGACTTGGCACTTTCCCACTGAACTCCGATAACGCATTCAAACATTATTAACTTGGCATTCTTTTACCGGACACCGATTTTTTTCATATAATGAAGACATCAGAAGGTTTTTCCCAGGCTGATAGCACCAATCTGCCGCGTGTTGAAATTATGATGATGATGGAGTACACATCGGCAAGTGATAAATATAATCCAGCCCAAATAAGAGGAGCAAAAGCATCGTCTTCCCGAACTTCCTATGTTGACAACGCTGTAACGCCTGACAGTTATTTTTTTAATCGTAATTGTCGCACTGGATTCTAGTTTTTTTAAATCGTAATTGTCGCTCTGGATTCTAGTTGGGAAAGTGACGTCATTTTCTACATACGCCCTTTTAGAATGAGCTACTTTTCAAACTGCTATTTTTAATTGAAAAATTGAGTTAAAACGAAAAAGAAAAAATACGGGTAGCTTAAAATTCCACCTATTTTCTATCCAGTTCATAAAATGAAGGAGTAGAAAATTTGAAATATTGTCAATTAGCTAGGCATAAGGGCGTGCGGTGATCTTACAAGGGCTATTGCTGCCGACAGTATAAGGTACCTACACACTAATATGCAGGGAGGGTATTGCCGCGTGGGTGTGCCGCCGGCATTATCAAGCAGGGAATGTGCACGACGAAGGTGCTGCCAACTGGTGTATCCAATCAACATCATATACCCTCTCATGCTGGGGCCACATTGACGAAAACGCCGTTAATAACGTTAATTTATCGCGTTGAAGGATGATTAACGTCAGTGTAGCTACGACTTACTATATTTGACATTGACACTTACATATTATCATTGACATTGACAGCTTGATTTGACAGGGGCGATAGTTTCCTTTATTGTCCGCGCGTGTCTTTTGTCGTTTAGTGCTGCCAGCTATAGTTCGTGCACGTTCCCTTATGCAAAACTTTGCACTTGCAGCTCGGGCCGCAAACTTCTGCGATCTCGGCCTTTCTTTGTATTACCACCCTAGTTATGTAATGTACTATTTTGGATCACCCTAGGGGCCATACTGGTGGCGGTGGCGTGCCGGCGGTATGTTTGTACGGCATGCCCGGAGTGTGTAGGAGCCTTTAGCCAATTCATTTGTTTGTGTAACCAGGCTGACTGCGAAAAGTACACTGCCTTAGTTATATATATATATTAATCCCTTCCGCTTTAAGCCCTGTGATTACTAGGCGGGATAATGTTAGCCGTTGGCACGCAATTTTGAGCCTTCGCGAAGTACGAATAAGGTTCATGTAGTGTAACTATTATGTATGATATGCCTTCCCGTGCGATGTGGGTGTTACGAGTGGATATTACAGTTTTGTATGTAATTATAATTTATACAGTCAATTTTGTTTTATTTCTGTCTATTCCTATGAACGTTTAAAGCATTTCGTTTTAACCGTTAAGGAATGAAGAAGAAGAAGAAGAGAAGAGAGACATTTATTTTGTAACCAAAAACAACTAAACTAGATTGCAAACTTAACTCGATACCAATGGAACTCGAATGGAACTCGATATTTCATAACCTAAAAAATAGCAACGTCAAAGGTTGTCTCTTTATAGTGAGAATGAATAAATAGGTTGTTATAGTTGTTGAAAACAACAGAGCTAATTCCATTAACAATGACTTGGTACAATACTGTACATTACTTACCTAGGGCGGCAAAACAAAGAATGTCTCAGATCGCAGGTATTTGACGCCCGGGTGTAGGCAAGGGCGGTAAATATGCGATCTGAGGCTTTATTACCGCCCGTGGTAAGTACAAAATTTAACGTGTTCTCCTTACCTCTACCTCCATTTAAGAATTGACTTTTAACAGGACTTACCTACTTGTGACACTTTTGCATCACTCCCTTTTAGTTCATTTTGTATTTACTGATTTGAACTATTACGAGTCGATTATTCTGTGAACGGTCTTCAGTCTTGAACAATTTTTTGTAAAATGCAGCTTGCGGTCACACAAAATGCACACAATACAATCCTATGTACAAAGCCATTATATTTTTTTATTGCGCAAAATACCACCAGTCAACCATTGTTACATCAATGGGATGAGATCTTTATTTTTTTCCAACAGAACCTGTGTTTTATACAACATAAAATGAATATTTAAAGATTCCCTATCATACTCGCATTAAAAGATAAAAATCACCAACCTACCAAATATAAATACAGTTGAATTTAATAAAGAAGCTGGGTAAATGATACAAATATAACTTCATATTATATTTATTTACAACACGGATAATGCAGTAAAATTAACTCATCGGCCACAGTACAAAAATACTAATGAGAACTCCTTTCATACAATCTCATACAACGGACAGTCTGTATTACGGAATGTGCGGTGTTACAAATTATGTTATACATTACAAAAATCACTGAAAACGCTACAAAGTTATCTTTGCGGGTGGTCAAATTAGGAACTAAACTCTGCGCATACTAATTTGACGTATATCGTGCAACGGTAGCGACACTGCACAGTGGCATAGATAAATTTGTAGCGCAGAATATTTTTAAAGTGGTTTGGTGTTGCCAGTATGAATACCGATTTAGATTTATTTTACAAAATAAGGTAAAATATACCACAATCTTCTAAAAATAGAGCCCAAAATAGCATAAACACGGAGACTGAGATTTATACAATTTTGAACTTTAATTTATTATAAATAAAGGCTCATTTATACGTGTACAATTGAATAGACGACAAATTGTAAAAGGAAAGAGCAAATAAGAGATCTCCTTACAAAAGCCAACTCTAATAAAATGTTCACATGTAAATTTGGATGGCTATTTTCTACTCTGTCGCTATTTTAAACTCGACTTAAATCTAATCGTTGAAATTAGTGAGAACAACAGCATAAATAATCAAACTATAAATATGAATCGTTAAAGTTAACATTTAATAAAAAATCTCAAACTGAAAGGAACAATCACGCAACACGACAACCGAGTACACTTAAACCAAACATCTAAATACGAGCTACAACTTAGCCATTGTCTCTCCTGCGACATAGCATGTAATAATGAGAATGTGCGTACCTTTCGTAACTATAGAGTCGACAATAACTAAATTGTTAACCTAAAATAACACCAAAATAATTATGCCAATACATCTGCTATACATTACGGGAACTGAGAATAATAAGGTCATAACTGCGGTGACTGATCAGAATAGGTTGAGTCAAGCATTGTCTTTAACACATTCATTGCCGAAGACGCGAATTCGCGTCACTCTATTTGTAAATCGTAATGCCGCGGACGCGAATGAGGGTGTTTTGAAATCATAAACCCACCAGCTGGCAGCAGGGTGGCGAAAGGTCTTTTTGACAGTAGGCGTCAAGATCTACAAATCACACCACTTGATTTTGACATCTACTGCCAAATAGACCTTTCGCCACCCTGCTGCCAGCTGGTGGATTTCTTATTTCTAAATACCCTCATTCGCGTCGTTAAAAACTTTATCTGTGTGCCGCGGACGCGAATTCGCGTCGTTAACAACTTTATCTGTATGCCGTGGACGCGAATTCGCGTCGTCGCTTGCAAGGCGCCGGCACTACGGGGAAAGTAGGAATATGAAGCGTCGGCAATCAATGGGTTAATATCTACTCAGATTTGATATTTACCACGTTGGAGTCTTTAATTTCTTATTTTATTCCCAAGCTTTTATACTATGTTAACCATGTAGTTTTAATTTATTGCACAAAAGAAAACTTACCGCTTGTGTCAATCACAAAGTCAGTTGGGAAAATTTTATTCTCAGCTCTCGATTATGAGGCCCCCGCCCAAAACATATATATTTTTTGTAAATACTTATCTCCCGTTTGGAACAGAACTCGTAACATTAAGCTAAACTAAAGAGCAGAAAACATTATGCAACATAGGCGTCAATAATACGAGTAATCATAGCCTAAGTTGAAACATTAAATAAAATAAGTGCAACGATGCACAAGTCAATCACCAAGGATTCGGACCTACATTCTCGCGGCAAGCCGGTAACTTCGGACGAAGATATTCAAAGAATAAGCACAGTATAGGTCCATTCAGAAGAGCTGGCGCAGATTTTGACCGACCGAAGCTAGTTTTCACGCCCGAAACCAAAATCGAAACCGAATTTCGGCTTTGATCTGTTTCGGCCAAAACTGAAAAATCTATATAAGGTCATGTTGTCGTGGGAAAAAACCCCTATGTCCCTATGTATGCTTAAATCTTTAAAACTACGCAACGGATTTTGATGCGGTTTTTTTTAATAGATAGAGTGATTAAAGAGGAAGGTTTATATGTATAATACATGCATAATATAATAGAGAAACATCGTGCGAAGCCGGGGCGGGTCGCTAGTATAACATATTATAACTTCTTATTTCAAATAAATTATCAGTGCTTTTTGAAATAAAGACTGTCCGATCGCAGCGCGAAACCCCGCCGTAGTTTCGGCTGGATGGCAGTCGAAACCGAAACTAAGCCGAAACCCGTTTTTTGACGACCCTAGGCCGAAACCGAAAGTTCCGTAGAACTCTACTTGTTTCATATTAAATCCGGACCAGCTCTTTTGAATCGACCCAGTGGCGGAGCAATAAGACCCAAGTTTGATGTGGGCTAGGCTAGAGACGTTATCTTTTTTTCCTTTGGGCCTGGGCGAATATTCAGCGTTTTTACGGCGTTTTATTTTCGTCATTATTGTCTCAGTAAATATTGTCCAATAAAACGATGCCTAGAGTTAACTTTTTATGAAACCAAAAAACAGTCCCGAGCTTAAGTCTAGTTTTATCAAAATTGTCACGATTTGTCCTTTCCTTATAGTAAATAATCGTCGGACAATAATGATTGTCAAACCGCGCGGTTAAAACGCTCGGAGAATCGCCCGCCTTCGAGGCGCGAGTACCTTTGAAACGCCGCTTCAGAATCGACCTCTAAGTATAACTTGCTGTGACTTCGCTTATCGCGTGAGATAGCATGACCTGTCTTTTTTGTACTATATTGAATAGAAAGAGATAGATAGTATTTGACACACTATAAAAAGGCCCATCACATTGTGCTAGGCGTCTCTGAATGTCTTCGTTTGAAGTTCGGATAGGTCTGTTTCAATGTTGGTTGTTCTCAACGAAATTGTCTCTGAAAAATAGTGTTATAGATTTTTTTTTTCGTTTTAACTATGTATTAATTTTTTTGTCTTTAAATTCGAATCAAACAAGCGATGTCTTCCATACATTTATGCGAACGTTAAATATAATATATTAATTCAGCCAAATGAAATAACCAATAGTGTCAAAATTATGCACTACTTTTAAACGCGACGAAACACAATTGAAATGAAAAGTCAAAAAGAAAATAATTTGTTGCAATCATCACTAGATGTGAAAAAACATAGGACCATTACAAAAGTTTTGGTTTATTCTAAAAATATGCTTTTATATTGCCAATTTATTATATATTTCTCTATATATTATGGGCTGTAATTAACTGGGTGATCAGAAAATATTGTCCGATTTCATAAATATCATTTCGCTGTATACATTTTAAAAATATCTGTCACAATCATCAATCTTGTACACATGGGATCGGACCATATCTCGGGACCATCGAGATATCTCTGAGATTGTAGATGCATCCTTTTTTATTTGAAAAACAGATTTACTCTTTAGATGGATTTCTTGGCTTTAAACAGATATTTGGTAATAAATTAAGTAATTTTGCATTTTTTTTGTCGTGTGGCTTTATGCCGGTTTGACGCAAAAAAATTGCATTTTGAGGCCATATCGCTGTTTACTAAGGCACTGGTCCCACCGCTGGCGAGTAAGCGAGTAAAGTTGGGCGAGTAGCATTACATTGCGGACCTGGAAAGGTCGATTGATCACTCTGAGCCTGGTCAGCCCGCAATGAACTGTTACTCGCCCAACTTTACTCGCTTGCCTTACTCGCCGGCGGCGGTGGGCCCAGTGTCTTAATAATCGCAATTTACTAAATAAGATAGGTAAGAAGGAACTGTACAGCCAATGACAGATAATTTTTACACATTTCGAATATTCCGGTTACGACTGTACCTACGTATGCTATCTCACTTGACAGATCTCGTTGGTACCGAAATTCAGGTCCCAGGGAAGACTAGGGTCTAATAGGAATGTATTAACATACAGTCCATCTATGTTCCTACGCCTTGGAACCTTTTCACATTATCATTAACAGCCGTAGCTTAAAAAGTATCACCAAAGCAATGGTAGATTTATTGTGATAAAGTTTCATACGCGTAGAAATCAAAGAGGTTTGTATAAGCATTTTCGGATAGCTCCGATAAGTCGTGATAATATTCTATACACTGGATTAAAGGTAAGGTTATTATTTAGATTTTAAAGGCTTTAAAAGTATTGCTTTATTTGTCCAGCTACTATTTTGCAAAGTGAAATGTTTTCAATAAATCAAATTAATATTTACAATGTCAAGTTTCGAGATACGAAGTTAAGCAATGCAATAATATAACACATTTTAACACTTATTATGGTAATAAGTGTCAAGTATTAACAAAAAATCAATCGGTCGGTGTATTCAGATTTATTATTGCAAAAAATTACAGAATGGGCCAGAAATTTTCTAAATCACTTAAATTACAAATCGCTTCTTTATTTTTATTCAATTTTAGCAAAGTAATCTTATTTATAAGGTATTAAGTCAAACGCATCATCAGTTATAAAGTCTAGGCAATAAAAATTTAGAACAATCGGAAATTGGATTGGATAAGGAACTAGTTCATGTACAGTACCACACGGGTATGTTACGTCACTTATCATTCTTAATTCTGTGGGTCTAGTGAAAGACACATTACAAGACACATTTATACCTGGTACAAAAGGTCACAACCCTATTGTATAACTTAAGCTCTTTTGCACTTAGGTTATTATGTGACTTGTACCCGTTTCACTAGACCCACATAATTTTGCCGTGTAATAATTCGTTAGCAATCGTGTGCCCGAAGTACACTCGGTTTGCATTACTCGGTTAAATTAAGAACAAGTGGCGTAAAATTCCCGTGTCCTGTGACTATATATCGATACCTTTAGACTCAAAAGGGCGTAAACACCGTAGGTGCTAATGGCGTTTACGCCCTTTGAATCTAAAGGTATCGATATGTTCAGGAAGAATGAGAGCTAGATTTATTTTACCAATGGCCAACGCCACTGACTAGGGTTCTTATAGATTTTAGTAAAATGTCACTCTGGTAAATCATTTTGCCACAGTCCCGTCAAACAAAGCAACATCTGATGGCCCAAACATTTATTTTTCATTGCAACGTGATTTGCGGCTCACTAGACGATATTAAATGTTTTTTATTCAGATTTTACTAAAGTCTGTCTGAAAGCTGAACCTGAAAAAAGCGGCAAATTCAAAAAAATCTTAACATGGTCATGTCCCGGTGCTCCCAATGTGGGGGTCATGAAGGGTTTTTTCAGGAGTCCGTGCTTCCACTATGGGGTCACTTCCCCATACTGATTTACACAGTTGGGACTTGTGACATTGGCCGATAGTTTTGTATGGTGAGAGTGAACGATTTTGATACTTTTCTTATGTTGGTGACATTAAGGGAGAGGAAACGCGTACTGTTTCACACTACTAATAAAATACTAAACGCCCGTATTAATAAACTACTATGAAGGTTTTTTGAAATTGCTGCTTTTTTCAGGTTCTTTCATTAGACAGACTCTAGCGTTCCGTTATTATATTCACAGGCAGAGAGAAAGCACAAGGACTTAGCCTTTCTGTACCAATAACTAAATAGCTTAATTTGTCGATTAGGAAACTATATACAGGTCACAATCACGTATTACGTATCCGAAACGCCCTAACGGCCGGCCACATCGGCAGCGAGAGGCAGCGACGAGCGGCGGCTATAGGTGGGAGCGAAAGGTCAGAGCGTGGCCTCTCGCTCGCACCTATGGCCGCCGCCGATGTTGTGGCCGGGTCGTAAGCATATACACACTCACCGCTTGTACTCAACGTACATAGTACATTACACAACTAGGGTGGTAATACAAAGAAAGGCCGAGATCGCAGATGTTTGCGGCCCGAGCTGCAAGCGAGGTACGTAAATATGCGATCGAGGGCTTTCTTTATTACCTCCCGTGTTGTGTACATAATTTTATTTTGGCCAGAAAGCGGTTTTTTTCGTACGCGCAGCGTGCGGAAAAAGCCACTTTATGACCAGGTGTGGCATAATAGTACATTGTGTATCAAGGGCGGTAAGTAAGGAATTACAAACGAGTGTTTGTTACAAGGCCGAGGCGAAGCCGAGGGCTTTAATAACACGAGTTTGTAATTCCCTTACCGCCCGTGGCACACACAATGTTTTTCATCGCACTTGTGAGGAAATCTGATTAAAATAACCTTACTTAACCCAAATAAAATTGTAAAACTGACAGTGACATTAGTGACATATATCGAGACGACAAGTCACGTTCGGAAACCATAGCGGTAAAGACTTAAAATGGTTGATTTTATATTTGCAAAATACTGAAATACACTATTTAAACATTTAATTAATGTTACAGAAATATGTGTTTACATGTATTTGCAATAACAGTTCTCTTTAAATAAATATTTCAGTAATAAAAGTTAAAAAAGTAAGTTGGCGTTTTCTTTGAACATGACAAATAAGAGTAAAACAGAACCAGCGTTTCAAATTTAAAAAGAAAACCATTACGCCCTAGGGCGTAATAGGTCATTTACGGCCCGCAAAACCTACGTGTAATGACACCATTTTCGAGCAAGTGTGATGAAAAAGTTATTTCAATTGACTGGCATAAAATGTATACTATACAACACTTTAACCTTCTGCGGTCCTACATACAACTCAAACTGTCAATTTTAACCTATTTGTATAGACGAAAGCGTTGTATTTTTTACGAAATTCGAATGATTCGAAACAAAAGGAAAGCTTTTTTTTAAGAATAAATTTTGGTTGGAAGTTATTTGCCCTGTAATTAGGACATTGTAGGCACAACAAAAAATCCAAAAGATCCTTATAAGAACAAGACAAGATAACGAAACTAAAGGCAGACAATAGGCGGTCTTATCGCTAAAGAAGCGATCTCTTCCAGGCAGGATTTGGGTAGCGTAGAATGTAATTATAAAACGTGATCTGTCATTCGAATCCGTCGATCGTAGTCGTAGTCAACTTCACCCCACTTTCTGAAACCTTGAGGGATATCTAGCAAACATTTTATACAAGTCAATGACTCCCATTACGCTAATATTTAGAAAAATCCATATTTACACAGATATGTAATTTAATAATTACAGTCCTATCACAAAGTATTATGAATTAGTTTTGCACGATCCTATTATTTATACAATTTGACACAGTCTCCTTTAATTATGAAAAGTAACAATAATATATATAAAGTAAAAACTAGCATAAGGTGGTTCTGGTGTATATGTTTATGTGAATAAAAAATATAGATATTTGATAACCCAATCATTGCCGATGCTCTATATTTTAACCTTTTAAGCTTTCGGATGCTATACTATTTGTACGCGTAGTTACATATATCCGAAAATAGCGATTAAAAGAAAAAAATATAATTTGCACGCGATATCGTGATGAATATACATTTCTCAATATATGTACGTATGAACGGGTTGAATATACAAATCTCAATTTTTATTAACATTAAAACATAACGGTTCGTATGTCCAGTTTGAATTCACGTTATGCTAGCATTTACATTATAGTATTCCATTTTTATCGCGGATCATCACTTCCTTTTCAATGACTCCAATCTGACGCATATTTTATCAATGTGACAGGTGACAGACGGCAATGACACTTGTCATACTCCGACCTTCACACGGGCTAAATAAAATATATGGCAATGGAGGGATGTTAACAAAAACAACATAACTGACTCGACTGGTTGACATTTATAATTTTTTTATTGACAATAGGTATCAATCAACTTATAGCTTGGCAACTTCGTTGGTGACACTCACATGTGTGCTTTTTGTTATGTGCAGCCGTAACTACTCACACAAGTTACCGCCAACACGAACGACGACCGACGGAAGCAGCCTCCGGAGGCCCCCGTTCATGTTGGCGGTAACATGTGTGAGTAGTTACGGCTGCACATAACAAAAAGCACACATGTGAGTGTCACCAACGAAGTTGTCAAGATTAATTTTTGTTAACAACCCTCGAGTTGTCGTCCTCGCCTTTGCGTTGTTTTTAAAATAAGAGTTAAAAATTGGCATATATTAGCCAAATATCACTTTTTTACTAGCAAAAACTACCTAACGACATTTCAGCGATAAAAACTAGAATACTAAGCTTGGTTAACATTTTAATTAAAAATTATACGATAAAATGAATACTGAACAACATATAGCTTTTTACTGAGCAATACGATCGTCGAGCTCGCGTCGTTTTTTATTGCACTCACTTATACACCATTATTATGTCACATACATCAACAAATTCGAGAAAATTACAAATTACCAATTTTATAAAATAATTAAATTTATAAAGGCGTAACACCCAATTTATTATCATTTTTGATTTTTTTGATTATTTAACCTTTTAACCTAAGTATAGCATTTTGTCGTAACATGAAGGCTTGAATTATTATAACATTGTTGAAATAATACGCATACCTCAGATCATGAACGCCCGGTTAAAAGGTTAAATTTAAGTCCTTTACTTAGTAAATAAAAAAAAAATACTTTTTTTATTAACACATTTTTATTGAACTTCGCGCCTATTCTGCAAAGCTGACTATTGAAATATTTATGAAACATTGGTCATGACATTCTGACATCTGTCACACTATTAGTCAGTTTCGTAAAATAGGCCTCCAAAGGACTATGATGGTATTGGATAAATCATCCGTCTCTTTCCTACGTACCCGTCAGAGAGAGACAGATGCCAAAGGCGATACGATCATCATAGCGCAAATAATAAAGATAACCAAAAACAAAACTTTATCTGATATAACTCCAGAGCAAAACATCATATTCGCAGTTTACAGGAACAACAAAATAAAAGACTCGCAAAAAATACCATTCAATAAATATATACGATTTTCAAAACATCAAATAAATAAAAGTTCTTAAGAAACTCGTTTTATGTAAATAAGGTGATATTTTGAGCATCAGGATTATACTCTGTACTTTTAGGTACATACTTAAACAAAGGTAAACACAAAAACCAAGTGACACGGGTCGTTAGCCAGTGGTATTGTGCCACAGATACAAAACATTACTTTGATTGGTTGAACGATCCGAGTCACGTGGTTTTTGTTTACCTTTTTTTAAGTACCTAAAAGTACAGAGTATAGGTAGTTTACAAGTATTTCGCGAATCTGGTCTGTATAATCACTCTTTTCTAAAGTGACCGTTTCTACTTAACATAACGGTTTTTGTACCTATACAAAAGTATTGCCCACAATTAAATGCCATTTTTATAAGTTGTATAGGATGTGCATCAACTAAGTGGTAGCTTGGTTGACGCATATCTTATAATAATTAAGTGAACGTATGGAGCGGCATGATCGTTCAACGACCAAGCTCCTTAAAATTAAGATTAAAAAAAAAAAAAAAAAATTAAATGCCATTTCTACAGTCCGAATCGGTTGAAGGTAACTAGGTAAGGTACCTGTGTGTGTACAATACCAAGCAATGTCTCTGTACAAACACAAAGCCTTTTGTATCACATTAAGTAGATTCGGTCAGTTTAAAAACAAAGAACTACAATTTGCAATTAATCAAGAGCTATTCCTGGAAGGAATCAATCTTTTGGCCACAAATACTCAGAAAAACCTCATTAGAATGGCATTTTTGGTTACTTTGAAGTAATATGCAGGTTCTACACATCCAAAAATGCCATTGTAATGAGACAAGATCTTCTGAATATTCGCCAATGTACAGGGGTATGATATATTTGAACTATTACCCTTAAAGAAACTGTCAATCTGATGTTTTATTCCAGCCTTAATAAGTTTCCTAACAAAATATAAACTCTTACGATTAAAAAAGCACTCTTGTCACTCACGGTATCACACACTAAGTACAGTCCGCCGCGCACGCGGTGCTATGAGGGCTCATAGCGTGTTGAATATGTCCCGGGCGTTGTTCTTGGAATAACGCTTGTAGGAACAGTCGCTGAATCAGCTGCCACTGAAAAAAAAGGAACTTTTTTAAATGTTGTCTACGGCAATGCCTGCTTTACCTATACATAGTGCAGCATATAATGTATGGAACGCCAAACAAAAATAACGTCGAAATTTGCCCCATAACGCCCACTAAATAGTAGGCGTTATGGGGCAAATGTCGACGTCATTTTTGTTTCAAAATTAATACGTCTTATGCATCAGTGGAGCTAAATATTAATATTAACGCCATCTCTCGCTCAATCGTCGCAACCTGTAAAGGTTCGCATTGGGGTGAGACACCTGTGTAATACGGGTTCTCATAGATGGCGTTTAAGTTAATTCCTATTAAAAGCAGAATAATACGGAAGTCAAAGTAGATGGCAAAGTTGAGGGCGCTTAGCGGGTGCTACGGTGGACGGGTGGGTGAGTCGCTGGGCCGGAAATCCAGAGGTACCGGGTTCGATTCCCGGTCTGTACACAGGTGAGGTACCATTTAATTTTTTTTTGTGTACTTTGATTTCTTGTATCTATATATGTAGATCAGATATTTTTGATCCGTTCTTTGCTCAGATAATGATGATTGTATATTTAGAGGTTGCATACTTTTGAACTCGTGACTCAAATAACGATTGTTCGATGCTCCCAAGAAAATTAATGATACTGTGAAATGTGGCATTGCTTGATAAAAATAATGTAACGATTCCATCAAAGTAAAATATCAGAAACAATTCTTAATTATGTTTCTATCACCTTGAAATTTAAGAATCGTTTTGATTGGGAGAGACCGCTTGCGCACCTTCGCGGGGCCGAGCGCCGGCGAGGGTCACCAGCCCTGGGTTTTTTTTTTGCGAACCAGGTCGCCAGTCCCGGTCCCCTCTAGAAAGAGGGTCTTGGGCAGCTAGCACACACACTCACCTCCTATTGGACAGCGCCCGGCGGCGCGCCGATTGCCGCTGGTGTTCGAACTCGAAGACCCCTTTTTTTTAATTTTTTTTGCGAACCAGGTCGCCAGTCCCGGTCCCCTTTAGCAAGAGGGTCTTGGGTAGCTATCACACACCCACCTCCTATTGGACAGCGCCCGGCGGCGCGCCGTCTGCCGCTGGTGCTCGAACTCGAAGTCCTCCTCGGTGAGGCCGAGGCGCTGCATGTGGTACATGAGGTAGTCCTCGGCGAGCACGGGCTCGGGCGGGTGCCGCAGCACCTCCAGCGTCTCGCACAGCCCGCACGCGCGCTTGCGCACCTTCGCGGGGCCCAGCGCGCCCGCCAGGATCACCAGCGCCGCTTTGAACAGCACCTGGGAACACATGAGAGTACCAGGTTAACAGAGTTGGAAGGAGAATCCATTCCAACCGGTTGGCTCATTTTAAGTTTGCTTATTCTATACCCCAGGTGTTACGTGGGCTCGGTTTCCGCAACTCTACGTCTGATAATACGTGATGAATTAAAGGCACTACTTTAACCGACCTATCAATACCACAAAGCCTAGCCAAATCTTGACGTTGCCGTCGATTTTTTGGAGCAACTTCAGTTATTTTAAGGTGAAATAGGAAAACTTTAAGATCAAAGTTTTCCTATTTTTGAAGGAAAATAAAGCCTTTAGTTAATTCCAACTCGCTCGCTCTGGGATAAGTATAACGCCACGCCCTAAGAAGTTAAAAGTGGGCAAAGGGACCAAAGATGAGATGAGATGTTGCATACAATTGATTGTAGACTCTTTAAGGGTCTGCACTCTCAAAACAGAACTAACATTCTGTAGCTGAAGAACTAATAAACATGGAAGGTTTAGACAAGGTCACGCGAAGACTATCGAATCTTTTGTTCTATTTCGACTTCCTCGTTCCGACATCGGTTCCATAAACAACAGGTTGTCCTATACTCTACTTTTAGGTATTTAAAAAAAGGTAAACAAAAACCACGTGACACGGGTCGTTCAGCCAGTGGTATAGTGCCACAGATACAAAACGTTACTGTGATTGGCTGAACGTCCCGAGTCACGTGGTTTTTTGTTTACCTTTTTTAAATACCTAAAAGTACAGAGTATAGAAAGGAAGAATAACCGAGTTCACAGACAGAGCAATACTTGGAGACTGTTGTTTCCGGTCTCACCTTGACTCCCTCGCAGAGGAAGCAGTCCCACACGCGCAGCAGGCTGTCCCAGGGCAGCGTGCGGGTGAGCGCGCACAGGAACCACTCGGTCGCGTACAGGACCGGCTCCACCTTGTGCTGACAGTGTCCGGTCTCACCTTGACTCCCTCGCAGAGGAAGCAGTCCCACACGCGCAGCAGGCTGTCCCAGGGCAGCGTGCGGGTGAGCGCGCACAGGAACCACTCGGTCGCGTACAGGACCGGCTCCACCTTGTGCTGACAGTGTCCGGTCTCACCTTGACTCCCTCGCAGAGGAAGCAGTCCCACACGCGCAGCAGGCTGTCCCAGGGCAGCGTGCGGGTGAGCGCGCACAGGAACCACTCGGTCGCGTACAGGACCGGCTCCACCTTGTGCTGACAGTGTCCGGTCTCACCTTGACTCCCTCGCAGAGGAAGCAGTCCCACACGCGCAGCAGGCTGTCCCAGGGCAGCGTGCGGGTGAGCGCGCACAGGAACCACTCGGTCGCGTACAGGACCGGCTCCACCTTGTGCTTCACCAGGTGCCGGTGCACGGCGGGCGCGGTGCGCCGCAGCAAAGCGTGGAGGATGTCGCCGTCGCGTTGTAACACCTGAGGACAGTTCGTTGGGTTAATGGAACTGATGAACTGAACAAATTATTTATCAAGCACATCATACAGAGAAAACACTCGATGTTAGTTTTCGATCCTGTTAATCTGACAGATAAGCGCCGTAAAGATCTGATCTGTGACCCATAAAATTTAACACACGATTCGCGCAATTATTTTTCTGCTTCCTTGGTAGTTTTCTTTACAATAAAACCAACGGTAAAGTGGCAATCTACTCCAAAACTAAATCATCCTCAAAGAAGTATATCACGGAATGGTTGTTCAGTCTTGATTATAACTGCACCGAAAAACTGTTGATTTATTACCGGTTATATTAGGAAAGGGTCTGTAAGGTAGCCGAAATAATGTAGGGAGTCCGTGACCAAAACAAGATTAAGAAATGCCTTATGGATTCCAGAATTGGGTATTTTCTGAAAGATCAAATCAGCTTGAGACGACCATTCTTGCAGTTGTTATAAAGTCTCATTATCTTTAGTTATCGGTCATTTAAATCGCTAAGTAAAGTCTAATTAACTATTGCGAATTTGCTAAAACAGCATTTAATGATTATCGTATAATAATTTATATCGACTACAGTTAAGTATCCGATAGCTATATTTACTCGTTGACTAGCCGCGATACTGGCCTGGTATTATGTAGGAACTGCGACCGGCACACGACTGGAAGAACCCCACATACTGACCTCCAAGCCAGGGTTGTAGTAGCCGCTCAGGTACTTGTCGCTGATGCTGACGAGGCACCAGAAGGCCTGGACCGCGGGCATGTGCATCAGCAGGAACGCGGCGACCGGCGCCTGCGCCTGGAAGTACCCCACTTTAGGGTTGAACACCGAATACGCCTTGAGAACTGAGAACAGTTCTTGTTGTCTGGAAGGAAAAATAATCTTTATTAATGGTAATGCAACAACAGTACGTCTCCTTAAAACAATAGTTCTGAATAGATCCAAACTACGATTCAACGACATTTTCCGGTCATTGGCGAGTACAATAGAATAATAACTAAAATTGGTATTATGTGAGTCAGAATTATTTAAGTCACCTACGGTTTTGTCCCGTGGTGGTTCAAATTAAATGATATTCGGGTATGTTTTACAACGTCTCATTCGATTTCTGACTAAGTTATTTGGTTTAAGCGGAATCCTTTTTGAACGAACGTGTCGTAAAAGTGTCAAGGCGTTTTTGGAATTTAATCCTGGCTGTTTTTCTGTTTGTTATAATTTTATGACCTCGGTTAACACATAAAATACTTTTTACTCAACAGACATTTAATTTATTTCACCTCCGTGAACGAAATGGCGAGCCGGGTAAATTTCCGTTATGAGGTGGGACCCACGAGAACGTTTTTTTTTCAGGATATAAAGTATCCTATGTTTCAATTCAGGATTTGGTCTACTTGAATGGCAAATTTCATCCCATCCATTCATTTGTTACCGCGTTACTTAGTAACAAACATCAACAAACAAATAACCGCTGCCGCCAATTATAAGACCAAATCCTTTCATACAAACACAAATAAACTACAACCTTACCTTCTACTAGAGAGAGTTCAGAATCGAATAACAAAATTCGCGTTAGAAGGTCATTAAATTTTGCAAGCTTGTACTGATGTGCTCACTGCATTCCGGATTGCATACTGTATTGAATTTGGCAATTAAAATTGTTGCGTGGCGCATTGCCACGCGACCTCACACCAAACGGCATTAAGTAACATCTACGGGTTATTGAGATTTGAGTTATATGATGTATGATATACAGTATAGAGTACATTTTTGTTCTGATTCGTTAATGCGGTTCTAACTTATCCGGTTAAGAATATCGAGTGCCAAATGGACGTTCTCTTGTAAACATAGGTTCGTCTATATATAGCCAATCTAAATATAGATTGTGTTTACGGAAAAGTTGGCAAAATAAAAGTAATATGTACTACGCATAATGAATTTGTGTGGGATATTTATTCAATGTGATTGAATGCTAATCACAAACCTGGGACAAGGTGGATGGCATATTATGGGAAGGTAAGGTGAGGGCCCGTGCAGTAGCTCTTTTTGAGGGTGATCGCACGAAACAATAGTTTTTTTTTGTTGTTATAGAATTGTTGCCAAAATTTGTTTGGCTATTTGTGTGCTTTCAAAAATGCTTAAAGAAATGTCTGATCTGATCAATCAGACGACCATATAATGAGAAGTAGAATGAGACCAATTTACAAGATTTGACTCAATCATGCTAACACGTGAACTTTGCCCTGATGAGGTCTAATTGATTATCTTTGAATACTTATACTATACGATGCTGGTCAGGTGGAGTCAAGGAGAAACACATCTCTTCTTAATATTTTATTAAAAGAGAAAAATTGATAAATCATATGTCTCGGGCACGATTCGAACCTGCATCAAATTCCAACTACGCCACCGAAACTATGCCCAAGTCATCCAATTTTTCAACTAGTCCCCTCATTTGTGACGTCATTCTGGGTGTCGTATTCGTATGTAGCATCATCTACCATTGAGACCTTACAACCCATATGCATCATATACATCTCTTCTTCTCAGCATATGTTTGTCCACTGCAGGGCATAAGCATATCGTCACTACTTTGAAAAAAACTCGTATCTAAAAACGTCTTAGAGAAAAACGTCATAGCTCCATACAAACTTCATATACACTTACTGCGTTTTTACCTGAAGTCAGTATCAGATACGAGTTTTTTTTAAAGTAGTGACGATATTGCATGCATGTTTGAATCTCTTTGCGACTGTTGTAATCTCTGGATTAGCCGGCATCCCGGCTGCCCTCTTTTTGATGCCTTTCGTCTTACAATCGGACCACATTGGACCATCTTGCTTGTAGTCTTCCTTCGACTTCCTCTAGGCATGTATGGCACAGAATACTTTTTGTGTTGAAATTGGCACAATATTTAATTAAATAAAAGTTTAATTTAAGGCTTGTCCCACCGCCGGCAAGTAAGCGGGTAAAATTGGGCGAGTAACAGTGCCTACATCGCGGGCTCACGAGATACAGTGCCCAGTGTACAGCGCCCAATTTTACAAGTGCCTTACTTATATTTAAATTATACTTTATAGAGTGGCAACCATGCACTGGAAAACGCAAAAGTGAGTAAGGCCCCACAACATGTACCGATGACCTAGTCAAAGTATAAAGAAAGACGAACAAGTAGGCCAACATCGGCCGTTTGGGAGCGCGCGACACGTATGCACACAGACGCGCGACAGCACGTCAGTGTACTTTTTGCGCGCGATGTACTTTTTGTATGAAGAAAAATTACTGCTGTTATACAGTGCCTATGTCCAACAGTGGACGTCTTTCGGCTAATGATGATGAGAGTATTTAAGGGCTTACGAGGGCATGTATTCAGTGCTGATTCTGCTGGCTCCGTCTATTTATATTCGCTTACAAGATATATGAATAACACTCACCCAGGCCCTTCTTCTCTGATGAACATCTCATGATAAGGGAACTGTCGGTGAAGGTCTTTCCTGATGTCGTCCATGCACTTGGGGTCCCCTGGTGCCGCTAGCAGGTCCTCGTACTCCGTGGGGTGCTTCTTCATGAGGAGCTCTCCTCCGCAGAGGTACAGCCACGCTCTGGGACGCACTGACGCTGGTATACCTGGAATGAGGAGTTAGAATGTAGACTTTCATTCACTGCGTCTAATTTATTTTATTGATGACTAAATGCCACGCAACTTTGTTGGAGAAAATGTCCGACTTTTTTATACGAATCTTCAACTCCTGTTTCGGAGTTGAATTTCGGGGAATCCTTTCTTAGTACATATCTATGTCCAGCAGTGGACGTATCAAGGTTGAAATGATGAAAATGATGATGATTTCTGAGTACACTTGTAAGTTCCTTAAAGAAGATGTTTTAATTTTCATCCCGCTATGGATTCAGCTGTACGATGTCTCAGCTGTGTCATAGTTACGGAATTGTTTTAGTGTAGAAGAATGTAGGTGGTACAGCTGGTGTCCTCACTGAAGTCTCGGTGCCCGCACGTACATTTATGTATGTGCGCCTGGATACGTAAGTGAGGGAACCGACTGCACCATGCAGAGGACAGCCCATTTAAAGCCCTTGATCGCGTTATGTGGAGGGACAACAGTTGGTCACGATTCTCAGCAATAAACAAAGGAGAAGTCTGATTTTATTATACAACTTGATTGAGAAAAAGAGATAGGGTATGCATGAGGTGTGGGGACTTGGGGAGTAGGTACGCTACGGTGACTACCGAAGTAGCACACAGGCTGTATAAGAGCTTATAGCTCCAGTTTGAGCGTTATAAAAGCTGTATAAGCTATACAGCTTGCGTCCTACTTGGGTAGTCGAACTTAGTCGTATTCTACCCCACACCACACGCATATCTCGGCTACTAATTAAGTTGTACGCAAGGACCTTAAATACCCGGACGTAGCCTAACAGATAACTGAAGCACCTCTAGTAAGCCGGTCGCTTTGTACTTACGAGCACGCAGATCAACCAGCGTAGCCACTTATTACGAGCAGCACGCACACATCAACCAGCGCTAAGAGACCGGCTTACTACCTGTATTTCAATTATCTGTTGGCGGGGTTACGTTCGGCTATTTATTTCAAGATCCGTTGTACGCCTATCTATAGTAGATTGATATAGTGATTTCCAGTCACTGAATAATTTTGCCGTTCCGCATATACATAATAGCGTAACAAATCGACGCCAATCAAAGTTATCATAATAAAATTGACTAATCTATTGTAAAATTGCTGATTGTAACTGGAACAAAGACTGTATCCATATAGAGTTGTTGAATAGTTTCCCTAGAGGACTTTAGTCCCAAGGCAGGAACATAACGGTACCTGATTGCTTAACAAATTCATATTATAAATGTGAAAGTTTGTGAAGTTGTTTGGATGACAACTAAATGGATTGAGATGAAATTTAGCATACAAGTAAACCAGGTTCTGGATTAAAACTTAGGAATGGAGGGAGTTTCTTTGGGATGATAATGGAAATTGCGCAGGCGACGCCGCGGATAAATACCTACTAGTATAAGATTGGCCAACGAAGCAGTTGATAGACCGTCTTAAAAGGTATATTTATTTGTTTACATAAAATGGGATTGCTCTGTACTCTGATCATGCCTGATGCTGCGATGCGATGGTACGACCGCACCCAGCCTATCCAATCTGATCTTAATAATGTCCAAGAAAAACTTAACGGAAAAATGGCGAAAAATCGTAATAAGTAAATGTTTAGATAATAGCCGATCTTCATTTTGAGCCGTGGTGTGCGTGAGGGGTGCGGAGTTTCGTGATTGAATCGGAAATGATGACATCCGCGAAGGAACCAAAGTAACAGACAGCTCGCAGGATTGCACAGTTGAAGTGGTAGTGGGCAGGCCATATAGCCCAGAGAACGGATAACCATGTCCAGCAGTGGGCGTGATACGTGAGGTGCGGAGGCAAGGTATATGAAGTGGGCGGTACCTTTGTATGTAATATGCATGTTGGTGCCTTTTTTCACCCAGTTTTCTTAAGGACACTTGAATTTTCAGTAATTTTTCATATATAATTTCTAGGGTTTCCATAAGATAATAGTTTAAATCTAGTTACAGAAGTAAAACTTACATAATTAATTAGGTATACTATCGCCGAACTTTTTGAACACACGTTTTTTATTTACGCACACTCATGTCGCTGGTACCTCCTGGTCCTCGATGTGGTCAGCGGTGGAGCGATCACCGCGCCCCGACAGCCTTAGACGCATTCGCCGAAAAGCGTTGTCCCGCAGTTCATTTCTCACCAACTGCCTGTGGCAGCTATTATATTTCCGGTATATTATGAAAAGAACGCCTGCTCCACATACCGCCAGTATCACCGACAGCAGTATGTTATTGATGCCTGTATGAGCCCTTATCTCTGCCTCGGACTCGTTGGTAGCGCCGTGCTGATTGATGATCACCTCTTTATTGTCGCACACACACTTTGAGCACTCTTTGCCCATTTTTATTAATTATTAATCTGCACAGATTGTCAGGACGATACACCGTTTCACGAGTGTCTAAATGCGATTGCATCATGATTTCTTTGAACACAATGAACACAAGTCCTTAATCAGCAAAACGCGCTGGCAGGATCGCCATATGAAGTGGGCGGTAAGGGATAGGTTGAGTCAGTCAAACAACCGCACTGTTCGGCAATCCATTTAATACTACTTATTCTAACACGACATGTAGTATATGTTAACCTACGTCTATGAGCCTATACCCCATCACAGGTACGATAAAGCTCGACTAGTCACCGTTGCCTCGTCTCAAAGCCCCAAGCCGAGCTCATATCTCCTTATCTTGGTATTAGGGCTCCTTTCAGATACACTTGGACCCAATGGGATCTTTTGTGTAATTACCCTGTGGGGACACTGCCACCTAGCGACACTCGTTGGAAGAAGACAGTAACAGCAATTCAACGACAGATGGCGCTTACATCAACGCCCATACAAACGGCACAATTCCCATACTGTTCTGCATCGCACTATAGAAGTGTTTATAACGCTAACACTACATATACCACTTCCAAACAATTTCCTTCGGACTTCAGTCCCCAGGCACAACACCCGCCTGGAGAGAGATCTCTCTATTGTCCTCTCTTCCACAACCCTTTACCGCATCTACGCAGTGGCTTGCTCCACCACCTCAATAAATCAGATGGAAACCAGTGTGGTAATGCTTGGAATTCATTTGGCTCTGCATAGCCCGTGCCAAATTCCTTCAAGTCTGGCCAGAGCGTGACATTCACACAATATGTTTCATTGGCTCTGCGTCTGCGGGTGTATAGATAGATAGATAAATGTGTACCTTGCCCCCAGGTACGTACGATAAATCTAGATTAGTCACCGTTGTCTTTTCTCAGAGATCTCAGCCGAGCTCTTAATTAGGAAACATTTACACGTTTGGAGCAATTGGAACGCTCATCGATATATTTCTAGTTCCATTTTAGGTTACAAATATTGTGCGTTGTCCGTTGTGCGATTTCTAGAGGAAAACCAAATTAAACTCGGAAAATGCGAGTCACGCTAACTTTAACATTATATCAGGATATCAGAGGATAATTTAGAACGATATTATTCTCTGATATGCCCGAGAAACGAGGAAACTAGGACAAAAAATATCTTTAAAATACTAATCCATAATGATAGAGGCTATTTTTTTTTTATATATAAAAACCGACATGTGATTTTACTCAGTAGCGCAATGGTGGCGACTACGAAGCCGAACATGTAGCTCGCCGGTTCAGTAAATAGCTAGTTACTCGTGTCTGGAAAAGTCTTATTTGTAAGCAAATACAGGCGCTGGGAGCCAATACCATTCCTTGGCAGTAGGTACGCTTTAAAAACTCGTGTGCTCTTATTATAAAACTGGCCTTTGGCTCGTTTCATAAAATCACACCCGTGCTATAAGGCCTCTCATTATGTATCAATCAGTTGCATAAACTACTATTTTATTTGAGTAATCGTCACCCCAAAATCGTGTTTTTGCCCCTGTATGACGGAAGACGGACATACTTATACCTACTAGGGAATTCAATACCCGGTCAAATATGAAACCCGAGTTTTACCCGACTCTGAATGGGATACCCGGGTCGCATGCCCTAATACCTACTTCAATCAGTTGAGTGATACATACTATTGTCATAGTTTCGATTGAAACCATTTACATTTTTTCTAAGGCTTTAAGCTTGTTTCGTCGCCTATAAAAATACACTATAGAGCAGGACACATGATCTCACCTTTCCTGCATCTCTCTCGCACCTTCTTGTAGTTCTTGCTCATGAACGCCTCCCACTTGTTGAGCATGCGCAGCCATTTCTGCTCGCGTTTCAGTATTGTGCTGGGCGAGACTGTCCTTTTCCTGCAACAATAGAAAACGTATTGTAAACAGACAGTATATATTTGATTTAAATTCTCATTATATAATAAATCGTTATCATCATCATCAGGTGCCACGGCGCGCATTGTCAGGAGGTTCCTCTCTCTGCAGCCCTAACCACTGGTAGCTGGGGCCCCGCCCCGCTGCCGGCGGCACCCTAGCTTAGGTGTTTATATTTTGTATTGTAATTGCATTTTGTATTTCACTTTTTATATATGTATTAAAAAATACCTAATCTAAGAAAATAAAGATATACTGGAATACAATTCAATACATTTATTGACTAAATATCCATAGTGTGTAAAAAAGGTCTTAATAGGATAGTAGTAAAATTTTGCGTAATAAAATGATCGAAAATAGGGTTAAAAATATATGTCTCTTCAACATACAGCAAGTTCTATTCTACAGTAATTAGAAGGATTAAAATAAAAAGAATTTTTAGCAGATCTCCTTATGATGACCAAGCTTAAATAAGGCCCCATTTAGACGAGGCGAGAATTCGTATGCGAGTGCCATTACATTGCGGGCTAGCTAGGTACGATGCGTTCAGTCGATCTATCAAACGCCGCAATGAAATGAAACTCCCGTACGAGTCCAAATAGGGCTTAAGAACGGGTGTCCCTTATTAGGCATAATTTAAAACTCCTATTATGAAAACGCATAACAGTTTAGAAATACGATGATTGGATTGAGCATACCGCTTAAATGGCATAAGGGTTCGTCCAGAAATCATGTGATCAAATATGGCCTATTTTTGTATAAATATACATTTTAATGTTATGCGAATATACAACTATGCTTAATAACGATATGCGTTTTTTTTATTAAGAAACAAGCAGTCATACATAAACAATGTAAAAGAATAAATGAAAACAGGAAGTTTTACTGTATGCGTTTTAATATAGATAGACCCTTTAAGATCTCACTGTCTCTGCAATCAATTCCTATGGATTTTTTCCACATAAGTATAGACTGTCTATGTTCGGAAGTATCCTTATGGGGCCAGCCTTGGCCGGGAGGTCGGCAAACCCATTAGCTGGCGCGAATTGCTACGAATTAGAACGAGCTGAACTAATGTGATTGATTACACATTGCCAGAGGTATGTGCAATTTGGGTGTCGATCGAGATCTATACAGTGAATGGCACGAAGCTAGACCCGAAATGGTTAATGAAAATCGAATTATCCTCATATAATATACAAACATCTAACTATAAATATACTAAACACACCGTACCAGCGGCGTTAAAGAAATCCTTGGGTAAGCCGGAGCAGCTTTGGCTTCAATTTTCTTTAAGAGCACTAGAATTAAGTGCTGAACTGCCTAATATTAGGCAAAGCCAATATTAGGGAGTCGAGTTCTATGGACGCCACGCCATGATACGTATACAATACACATAACGCACTTTTAACGACACTAGTTCGAAGTTTAGGTCTATACTTTCGTGCCAGACGGTATACCGTCTAACGCCGTGGTTCCTAACATTTATTGCCACATCACCCACAGGCCCCCTCTAGATTTGTATCATTATCCCTCCAAAAAATAGGTAATACTGACAAATATATGAAAGTACTCAAAGAAAAACGACTTAATATGAGTATTACCCCTGAGAAAACTTAATTTTACCCCGTAACTATCCCCAGGTTCGGAACCACTGGTCTAACGGGTATTCTAACATCTACTTATCGATACCTTTAGACTCAAACGGCGTAAACGCCATTAGAACCTACGGCGTTTACGCCCTTTGAGTCTAAAGGTATCGTTATTTGGACTCACACGAATTCCGGGCTCAGTGGGTGAGTAAAAATATTAAATGTGAAATAACAAAAAAAGAAACTAAAAAATACGTTGTACAGTCAAGGAATTTAATTTCCAACCCACCTAAGGTTCAATATTGTATAGCATACTGTCATCATAAGAGCTAGCTAGAGTACGACGTTACTTTGACATATCACACGCATTGTTTTGTAACTAGGTAACAGATTAACAACGTTGACATGGTGAACTGAAATTTGGAACGTCAAGGCACTACCAAAAAAGGACGACAACCGCGGAATCGAAATTCGAAGAAAGTCCATCTTTCTCGCTCTTGCAATATTCGAATGAAAGGAACGCAGATAACGAAATTTAGATTATAGACTTTCCGGAGTCTGGATTCGGAATTATTTTAAAATTTTCTCGATTGATACCTACTGACATCAACTGACACGTATTCGATGAGCAAATGATTTCGCAAAGAGGTTATGTGTAATGTGAAGTGACAAATAATACGTATTGACATTTAAATACTATTACTGAAATAGAAATTTCGACCTTAATGCATCGTGAATGCTCAACAACATTTCAATGAAACGGGTAAGAAATTAAATTCCTTGACTGTACCTATAGTGTGAGCGAATGTTTCGGGGCGACGTACAGTACATGCGATGCGATAAGGTGTTACCACACCAAGCGATCGATCATCGATCGACGATACAAAACTGACAGCAATCGATGAAATTTGTATAGTCGATCGACGATCGATCGATTGGTGTTAATACCACACCAAATATAATCTCAACTGATTTTTATTCCTATAGGCATAAAGATGTGTGACGATGTATTTCTCACTTTAGATGTTACACGCCAGTTGATGCTGACTATACATACATGCTGTGTCGCGCGTGATACGTCGTGACTGTCTAGGGCCTCCGCTAGCCGACGCGGATTACCCGGAACGGACGCTCGTCTAATAAGAAATTGTATGAAACTGAGTAAAGCGGGCGCGGGTGCCATATTTTTGCCCGCCCGCCGCGTGCGTCTGCTCCGTGCACCCGCGTCAGCTAGCGTAGGCCCTTAAGGTGGTTTTCCACCGGCAGGGCAAGACGAGACGCGACGCGGATTGAATTGAAATTTGTATGAAATTTTCAATCCTTTCCTAGCGATTGGATTGGATTGGATTGAAAATTTCATACAAATTTCAATTCAATCCGCGTCGCGTCTCGTCTCGCCCTGCCGGTGGAAAACCACCATTATGCTGCTGGATCGTTTAGTTTACAGTGTAACAAGTGGGACATGTTAGATCATCGGTACCTAAGTACAGAAGGTTTGTCGCTCTCCGTGACCCTTTCGTGGGTCGTTCACATGCTGTATGTTAACTACATTAACATCTAGTAGCGTAGCGAGCGGTATACAATTGTTTAGCGCGTGTTCTGTGGGATTTTGCAAGCATTCGTTCTACTGATTGCACTTTTAAGTCATTGTGGTAGTGTCGCCGCCAACTAGCTTAATTAGCCATTTAGTTAACTGCCTAGCCTTTTCATTTAAATTTTAGGTTAGGTTTGTTAGTTAGCTTGTGTCCCTCAGAGCGGAAATAGAAGCCCCACGTAGCGGGGCTTCGTCGACCTGCTGGCGGATCACAATTTAGTGAAAATGCTAGGCATTTAACCAAATGGCTTATTAAACCAGTTGGCTGCGACAGTAGCACGACATTAGTGGCAGCACTATCGACAAAAAGGGCACTATGCGGACAGTAGGTAAAGGAAACTTATCAGGCCTGAAAAATGTCATACTGGTTATTTATGTCAATGTCAAGTACAGTAAGTTATGGCTACAATAACGTTTATCGTCATCATTGCGATATTATCGGCGTTTCCCGTTAATGTGGCCCCAGCATGAAGAGTACAAGATTCGGATTGGCGGCAACAGTTGGCATTGGCAGCACCTTCGTTGTGCGGTATCAGCGTAATTCGTCCCATTCGTTTTTCGTTCAATTCGTATTTCGTCTCATTATACAACGTGTCCCAAAACTCAACGATAAGCCGGCACCAGAGGATGGAGCTACTTATGATTAGTCGAGAAAAAATAATTGAGATATATATTTTTTTCCTTATTTTTTCTCGACTAATCATAAGTAGCTCCATCCTCTGGTGCCGGCTTATCGTTGAGTTTTGGGACAGTATGTATATTCGTCACAGATTCTTTATTAAGACCATTCTTTATACATAAAGAATGTGTGACGAATATAGAATGAGACGAAATACGAATTGAACGTAAAACGAATGGGACGAATTACGCTGATACCCGTTGTGTACGTTCCTTATAGGGTTTAATGTTCGCGGATGCATGTAGGTTTCGTCCCAATGTTTTTCCTTCACCGAAAAGCTAATGGTTAATATCAAATCATATTTCGTACATAAGTTGCGAAAAATTCATTGATACGACCACGAACGACCCACAATGACTTGGCAGGTGTGACATCTAGACGCTTGAACCTTGTGGATATTGAAGTAGGTATGTTATGTTGCTGTCTCTACCACTAGGGTATAGATCGTTAGTATTTAGTAAATAGAGCATTTTTGCAATATTGGCCTTGATATTACGCGATATAGCAGATAGTACCGGTTCGGTGGCGGTCGAAACAAGTAAACAACCCAACGATTGGCAACATTGTCAGGTTGAACTATTTTCTAACAACATTCATGAATTCATCATAATCTGGCAGCCGTATTTGGTACTGTACGAGTGTAACGGCGACAAATTCAAAATATCTTCTTTTGACAACCCTCTCTTTTGAACTTGTTACTATATTTTACTACATACCTGACGTAATAACGGGAAAATACCGATTTTTTCGGAACCAAATCAGATTAATGTTTCTTCTCTACCTCCCATTCTATTTATTTCGAATAATGCTTATTGATTGCACTGACCATAAACGGCCGTTTGCTCGTTTCTTTCTGATTTTTGAGGCGTTTCGCGCAGATGTGAAATGAAACACATTTTTTTACGGTGTTTGATCAAGCATAGCTCAGACTTTATTTGACCAGCAATACGGACGATATCAGGTTCGAAATACGGAAAGTGCCACTAGCTGGATCAAACTGCTTGACGCAAGCAAAAATCTACGTGATTGCCGCCAAACTGCTTGTCCGTCTTGGAACCGCCAGTGTAAGTGTACGACCTGAGTGAACACTCGAGCGGGGCGTCCGGCGGGGCGTGCAGCGTGGCGGGCAGCGTCTATGGGTTTTGTGCAGCGTGCACTCAGGACGCTTATGTTTAACATGAACGTCGCACACCACGCCCCGCTGCACGCCCCGCTCGAGCGTCCACCCGGGTCTTACAATTAGTGTTCAGCGATGCGCGGACCTATCTACCGTGGGATCGATCATAACGATATGAAAATTAGCCTATTGACTATGCACGTCCGATAACACATAACGAGTGTGTTAACATTACAATACTTCGCAAAAACGCGCATAAAATTAGCAGCAAGCAAATGTGAAATCATGATAATTAGAGTAGCCTTGCAATTAAATTTAAATTATGAGTTTTAGTTTGAAAATCTAAAACTGTAATTTGAAAGTACCTTTTACAGTAACGGGTTCACGTTTTTCGGACACGCAGACACTGAGCATGGTCCGACATGCTCTTGGCCAGTTATTATTGAGTGTTTTCGGTATGGGCTGTAAAATGTTTGCCATCTAACTTCTACAATGTCAACTTGTCAAGCCGTGGATTCAAAGGCATCGGAAAGATGTCGTATAGATTATTTCCTATGGAACAACTTTCGACAGAAATCTTTTTGATTTCTGTAAGACAACATAACAGACCAATCTCAAAATTTGCCGCTCTAGACTCAAGACTTTTGGTAAATCCGCCACCGTTTTATAAACTTAAAAATAATAATAACTCTATATTTTAAAATGTAGAGTAACAATCTGTGATAATGATAAGATAACCTTAGCTGTCAAGATTTCGTTGTCATCAAAATTAGACCGTATGCCATTGAGACAGAATCGTTTTTCAAACATGTACGATAGAATCGCAGTTTTATAGTTATTAGTTATACACACTTTATTTTTATTACCTGCAACTTTATGTATTTAGAGCTAAACGAAAGAGAGCAACATAATTTTAAGTGAATGTGAGTTGCAACTTGCAAGTACGAAAAGTAATTTGCCAAGTTATTGTTGAAATAAAAACAAATGCAGTAAATATTTATCAGTATCGCCGACTCCTAATTGACAGTTAGTTTTAACTTAGTCAATTTTAGGGGGGTAAATAAGAAAAACTCTGAATTTAGACAAGTATAAAGGCAGTTAGTATCATAAAAAGGCAGACTAGACGCAGAATCTTTCTGGCTTAGCACGCTAAATTAGCCTTGTCTAAATCTGAAGTGACCTTAAGTATTTCTAATTTAGCACACAAAATTAAGCCAGTTCTAAAGACCGCCAAGTACTTTGACAACAGTCGTGTCTGAGAACAGTTTTTGAAACCGATTTCTAAAAACGCAAACTTTACGGAATTTATTTATAATATAAGACCACCTAGATAAGTCATAGATATGTACCCAATTGAAAAGTGATGAAATGGCCTCCATCTGTATAGAAATTTGAAAATCAGTTGCCTAAATAGGTACCTAATTTATTTATAAGCCAAAAGAATTATCCAAACACCGAGTCGGTTTTGTAAGAAAATATCACAACAATATGACATCATTGGATGATGCAGTTACATTTTGATAAATTAGGTATTTAACCGCACTATACTCATTATTGAATTCAACAAACGCATAGACCGTCATAATCAAACGGAATGTCATTAGAATGACGCTTTTTCACGGATTGGAAACTACCAGGGGCGTATTTTGAAATTTGGCGCCCCGGGCCAATAATGTTTCGGCGCCCCAGAAGTCAAGGAAAAAAATTATTGAAATAAAAAATACAACATTTTTAATAACTTCTACTTGATTTTTTTTGCGGTGTAATAATTTGTTTACAAAGTCATTCATTAATGATGATTTCATTACTTATAACCCAGTAACTTTATACATCAGAGCTTGGGACAATCGCGACGGATCGCGCGCTTGAATGTGTGCGCGCCGTGTACGAACGCACTACAAGCAAAAAAATAAGAATGCTCCAGTATGGATCGCACTCACACAGACGAGCTATCGCGCGTCTGTGTGAATACGTGTCGCGCGCTCCTAAACGGCCGAAATTGGACCCCTTTTTCGTCTTTATACTTTGCCTTGAGAGCGGAACCTAACTTTGTCAAAAATCGAAAAAACCGTATAAATTTGGGAAGGTCTAGTTTTAGGTAGTACCTTCTCAGGACGTTTTTAAAGTAGACTAAATTTGCTACAATGCCCATGAGACTAGAATTGTCTCTGTAGACCAATAGTTTCCGAAAGTTCTTTCAAAGTTTATCATAGCTAAGCTACGCATAATGAAATAGAAAAGATAAGGAGAACAAAAGTTACTAGGTTTATTTGTTAATTAGTTAGTAAATACGTAACAAAGTAAAAACAAACAAAAAGAGACAAATAAAAATTGAGTAGGTAAATTGAGTTATTCAAAATCAATAAATTAAGTTATTTTAGCCCTCTTGGAAGGGCGGTGCCGTGCCGATCGCAGTGAGGATGATCAGCCCAATGTCCTCACCAAAAATTGCGAAGTTCGAAAAATTATGAATACACAAGCTTTATCTGGGTAACTATTAGGTCTACAGAGATAATTTTATTATTTCATATTGTAGGAAATTTTGTGTACTTTAGAAACATCCTGAGAAGGTACTACCAAAAACTAGTCCTTTAGGGTTATAATCGCCAAAATCTGAAAACCGAAATTTTCGCGGTTTTTTCGATTGTTGACAAAGTTGCGTTTGGCACTCAATGTCACAAATTTAGATTATTCATTCAACATCATAAACAAGTCTGCAAAAAATCAGAACTACTGGATTGGCGCAAAGTACCCCGTACTTTCAGGTGACAAAGTTACTGGATTATTCGTTGTTTTGTAAAATAGGTTTCAATATTGAGAAACCGTCCCCTCTTCACTCTGCGCCCCGCCCGCGCCCTTATTCAGAGCATATCCTTATTGTACTTAACACGCCGTATGTTTTTAATAACAGACGCACTCCGTAGGTATTAACGAACATTAACTTACGACCGTATTTTTGATGAAACAAAAAAGATGAGAAGTAAAAGTCAGTTGAAGTGCGCCAAAACCAGAACAAAAGGCAATTGGCCCGGGGCGGCTATGCCGCCCCTGGCCGATTGGCGCCCCTGGCAGCTTGGCGCCCCGGGCCATGGCCCGGATGGCCCTAGGGTAAATACGCCCCTGGAAACTACGTTACGCGCCAAGAAAAATATAAAAAGGAAACGTTAGTCACTGAGAATTAATTTACCTTGAAAATGCGCGAGAACATTAACACTTGAGCAAATAAGTCTGGCAGTTTTGCGAAAGACCATTGGCCACTAATATGCCTAAGTACTTATATCGTGGCTTAGCGACAAGAAGAGTGCAATCCAAAATTAATAGTAGATTTATTTTGACTTTAACTACTTTAATGTAGGCATTTACAGTTCGACACGGAATTATTTTGCATTGGAAGGTTGATATTGATAAGCAGAGATATTAGCAGTGTTCGGATCTTGCGTGAAATTTGAGATAATAATATATCGATCTTTAGACTCAAAGGGCGTAAACGCCATTAGAACCTGCGGCGTTTACGCCCTTTGAGCCTAAAGGTATCGATATGACTTCAAACGTTATACAGAAACATGGATGTTCCGCAGGATTCCGGGAATGGACTATTACTATAGATGAGTAGCGTGGCGTCCAAAGAACTCGATTCCTACCGGATTACCTAATATCAGGCATTTGAGCACCATATTCTACAATTCTTAAGGAAAATGTACGCCAAATCTGCACCGGCTTGCCCAAAGATATCTTTTACGCCACGCCACTGCTATAGATGATTATAACAAAAAAAATGCATCTACAATAATATCCATTCCCAGAATCCCGAGGAATATCCAAGTTTCTGTATAACGTTTGAAGTCATATAATACCCCAAATTGCACCAAAGATACGAACACTGGATAATAGTGTGGTCTTAAGGATATTTGTAAATCCATCGCCGACTCAAGATTCTTGCTGCCTCACGACGTATGAAGCGAACCTTAAGAGTTGAGCTTAGTACTTGCGACTGCGAAAGCAGGAAACTGCGCCCAGTTTCTTGACTCCCTACAAACTCTTAAACGTCCCACTCTCTCTATAACAATAGGTAGCTATCTATGCACATGCAGCAACTATTCCCTAATGGGGCGAGACAACACAACACGTTATACGGTACTCTGAGTATAAGGGGTTCCCTCAAGCCAGAGAGACTGTGTAGCTTGATTACCCATTTTTTTCCTCATTATTTTTATTCCCGATCGCGTTTTTCCCCATTTAGTTTATTCCCATTATATGTGTTACCAATCACATATTTCACCAAGTGTTTACATTTCTGCTTGGTCTTTTCGCTGAATGACATTTTACCCAGCGTTTTTTCCCTAATCCATATTATTCAGAAATACGTATTTTATCAGATAAATAACTAAATATAACACAATATTAATAAAACACTCTGCGAAATATGCGCTTGGCAACACATACGATGGGTAATAAACTAAATGGGGAAAAACGCGATCGGAAATAAAAATAATATGGAAAAAAGTTGGCTAATCAAGCTATACAGCCGCTGGCATGCCACCCCGATTATATGAAAATGAGTGCAATGCAAATATTTACTTATCTAAACTTTATGGCATAATACAAGAAAGACGAAAGTACAAATGGGTCATAAATAGAGCGATTAAACCACCTTACTTTAGTGGACACATTTTTGTCGAAATCCCTGCTGATTTTAAAATATCAGACTATTTTTTAGAAATCCGGGATCACTAGCAAATAGATTAAAACGCCACAAAAATTTGCAGGGATCTCGACAATAATGAATCACAGAAGTGAGGCGGTTTAAACGCACGATTTTTGACCCAAATGGCGGACATAATGCCGTGCATTTGGGTAGTAAATGAGTTATTACTAGAACAGGAAAGCCCCTTCTTTCGTCACTTCGCCCTGTTGAATAACGCGCAGTTATACCTCGTATCTGACTTGTACGATTGAAAAATTGTTCATTGATTGATCTACCGGCACAGGGGCTCCTGGAGGTTATCTGTATCGGAGGAAACTGATTTCACGAATAGAAGGCTCTTGTAAACATGGTTATCATAAATCTCAGGATTTCATTTTATTGTAATTTTTTTTATTGATCTGACATTAATGAGTAGCGAAAAGCTTGGTACGGTAGACCTTTCGATTTGATCTCGTGAAAAGTATCGAGAAATATTAAAAATCGATCATAAATCATAATCGTATTTTCTCGGATCGAGTGCAGTGCGTTGCCGCATTTATTATCTAATGATATATAAACAAGCCATTGAACTGAACAAATAACTATTGGCATTCATAATTACGTAATGCCGTTTAATAAACACTAGGCTAGTGAGGTAATTAATACAAAATCGCGTACATTTGTACTCTACAATTGCCTTTGCCATGTAACAATCACTGCGCTTTCTACATTTCCGTACATGAGGTTAACTTCTGTTCCTTTGATCTCTAACATGACTCTTATGAGAACGAGTTAAGGTTGTATTTCGCGATGCTATGATGACCAAAGCACCATCACGATTTACAATAAAAGAAAATGAGTAATGTCTTTTTTTCTAAGATTGTGCAAGACAGAATGCCAGCGTTTGGTGTCCGTCAAGATAGCGTACACCGTAAAGATATTCAGAATCTGATGCAGCCAATAAATAGTACCCAAATAGTACCGACGAAATACCTAGGTGAAAAAATAGTACCCTTAAACTTTCTGAAATATAAGGCCTGTTCACTGTGTACGCTATACCGGGCGTCAAGCTGGCGTCTGGCGTACACCGTTTGTATCTCTGGAACGGCTTTGTTTTCGGAAACCCTTTATATCTCAGAAAATAGTACCCAAATAGTACCCTAGGGCCGATAGCTAGAGAAATTTCATTTCTCTAGCTATCGTAGAAGCTGAGATATTCCATGACTTAACGGTGTACAAAATTTCACACCGTCAAGCTGGCGTACCCGGGAATTTCTTATAGAAAGAGCTCACTATATCTCTGAAATGAAATTGTAGGGCGTTTGTATCTTTGGACCGGCATTGTTTTTGGAAACGCTTTATATCTCAAAAAATAGTACCCAAGTAGTACCTTAGGGCCCTATAATTTCATTTCTCTAGCTATTGTAGAAACCGAGATATATCTCGCCGCCACGACGGTCACCATTATTCTACCTATTTTACAACTTTTGGCGTACATTATACCTATGAGGTTTAAATATATTGCACAGGTTATTGAGAAACGTTTGGAACACGGGCGAAAAGAGCGGAAATCGTTATTTACCAACACACAACACAATAACATTTTATTGCACACCAAAAGAACATTACAATGCTAAAACAATGGTAAACAATAGGCTGTCTTATCGCTAAAGAGAGAACACTACTCATGCTACAAATAATCATTCAATTAATATTTTCGCACACAACCAATAGATCATAAATAAACTAAAACATACTTCCTTTGTGGCACGTAAAAAACGCACATTGATAATAATCTGCGATTAGGCCGCGTTTCCACCAGAGATGTGCGAGGTAGCGGAGCGGTGTCCTCGTTAAGAGGAAACAGGAGGGCAGTTTTTCCATACAAACGTAGTCCCCTGTTTCCTCCCTGGATAATGCCAGTAGAGCAATAATTTTTTGTCCAAAAATCTATGGCTACTATTGATATGTTCCTATGTTTTCCTTTTTACGATAAATTGATTCTCAAAAGAGATATTAACCTTCAAAAACCTAAAAAAAATGCCAGATTTCCCGCTGTGTTCACACATTCAGAAAACAAATTTGACTAGATTATTAAAAAAAAGGAAATCATAGGAACACGGCCAAAGCCTTTCTTTAATGTTTAATGAAAAAAGGCCGTAGCAGGATAAGGGAAGAAAAAATGCCCTTGAATGATTAAGAGCTGTTTATTTTTTCTATAGTTGCTTTCATTTAGTTGTATAGTTGTGCAAAGTTTGGTTGAAAAATTCCCAGTGGTTCAGCCGGGAAAAAATAAAAACAAAATTTATGAAATTTCACGTATCTCTAAAACTATAAATCTTTATCATAATATCTTTAATTCATTTTGGTAAATTGATAGGTATGTATGCCTCAAAAGAAAATTGAGTCTCTATCTTTGCAATTTCTGTAAAAAACACGTAAGTCAAAATTTCAAAAAAAAGTTTTTTGATACCTGAAGGAGTGACCACTCTAAGTGACATTTCTAAAAAAGCCTTATTTAACGATCTGTCAGTCATATAAGTTTGACGGTTAAAATCGAAAAGCAACAGTGTCAAAATTAAAAAACTATGTTGGTCGGATTCTGTTACATTTTATTCTTATACTATTCTAATCTAATACAGCCAAAGAACTTAAAAATAAATCTTCTTTGTAAGAAATTAAAAATAAATCAATTATTGACATTCCCATTAATATTGGCTTGAAAATATACAGGGTGGTTTTCGATAATCTGTACATATCAAAAGGGGTGAAATTTCGGCCAATTTTATCGGTAAAACTGATTTTAATTTTTGTTTGTGGTCATTCGTTTTTTTTTACACATTTTTAAACTTTCAGTGAAATTTTCGGCAGTACATCTGTTTGCCACGGTATAACTTTTGAACTAATTGCTTAAAATTGTAAGAAAAAATTGCAGGGTCATGGCAATAGACACGTTATTTAGTAGCAATAACAATAAACCACCGACTTGAAGAAAAACTCGTCAAAAAAAATTATAATTGTGAAAAACGGCTGCAAAACTTCTTTTTTTTTTACGGAAAACACCGTTTTTCTCGAAAGTTTGCGAATATTGTGACCATTTTTTCATGCTTATCTTCGTTTAGCACTTAATTGTGATCTTACAAACATTTTTTTCTTACAGCTTTGAACAATAAGATCAAAAGTTATACTGCGTCAAACAGATGTACTGCCCAAAATTTCATAGCAAACTGTAAAAATCTGTAAAAAATTTTTTTTTGCCCAGAAACAAAAATTAGTCATTTTTACCGATAAAATTAAATGGAATTTCACCCCTTTTAATATGTACAGATTATCGAAAACCAGCCTGTATTTGTATTAATTGTCGCCTTTTAACTTATAAAACATTTTTTTTTCAAATAGGTAATCATCATTATTTCTAATTAAGCCTTACTTATCGTTTCACCAGATATATTCATTCGTAGGTAGGGTGTTGTTCACACCTTGCCGCAATTGTGTACTACCTATCGCACGCAAGATATTTATCAAAAATTATTCAGCCTGCCGAAATTCTTAGTGGACCTTTTTTGAGAAACGGTATTAGTGTTACCGTTAATGAAGATAGCGATAGTGATAAAAATAAAAAGTAAAAGACATTTTTAAGTTGATACATATACGAGTAAATGCCATAAATTTATTTTATTTTTAGTTCTTAACAAAGAATATTTATGTTTAAGTTCTTTGGCTGTATTAGAATTGTATAAGAATAAAATGTAACAGAATCCGACCAACATAGTTTTTTAATTTTGACACTGTTGCTTTTCGATTTTAACCGTCAAACTTATATGACTGACAGATCGTTAAATAAGGCTTTTTTAGAAATGTCACTTAGAGTGGTCACTCCTTCAGGTATCAAAAAAACTTTTTTTTGAAATTTTGACTTACGTGTTTTTTACAGAAATTACAAAGATAGAGACTCAATTTTCTTTTAAGGCATACATACTATTTACTTAACCAAAATGAATTAAAGATATTATGATAAAGATTTATAGTTTTAGAGATACGTCAAATTTCATAAATTTTGTTTTTATTTTTTCCCGGCTGAACCACTGGGAATTTTTCAACCAAACTTTGCACAATTATACAACTAAATGAAAGCAACTACAGAAAAAATAAACAGCTCTTAATCATTAAAGGGCATTTTTTCCTCCCTTATCCTGCTACGGCCTTTGTTAAATAGGTTAAGTTTTGGGGAAGAAATCAGGGGACTATGAAACGTTGTTTTCAAGAAATTGTAAAAGGTATTTTCGGTCCAAGCTGCAGTTGTCTCTATCGCGCTCTGCGCGGGAGAGGCGGGCAGTGCGGGACAGCGACACATTTTACAAATACCTAATTTTCAATTCTCTCCACCTTACTGTTTCCTCTTAAGGCTACGGCTCCACTGGGGCGGAGACGAGCGGTGCGGAGAGGAGACGTGTAGGGTCGACCAATCACATTAGTTGAAATTCACATGTCGTGTCCACTCCGCTTCATGTGAAACAGCGAACACTAAGGCGAAGAAGAAGAACACATTGAAATCGCCCGTCGCCGCGACGGGCGAGTCGCGACGTTGCAGGCGCGACTCGCTTTAACGAGCGATTCTCGCCGCGATTTTTTCCGTGTAGCTGCGATTCACGGCGACTCGCAGAATTTTCTATACAAATCGATGATTCTACATACAAAGTTGAAAATCGCTGAGTCGCGTGTCGCCGCGATTCGCGCTGCAGTGTGAGATCTGCCTAATGTGATTGGTCTCGCCTCAGTGGAGCCGCAGCCTAATCGCGGCCCGGCATTGGTGGATTTTTTCCTCGCACAGCTCTAGTGGAAACGCAGGCTTACGGTAGTGGGAAATTAAGAAACATTGGTTAAGTTTTTCCTTCGCCATTATGTGTATTGTGCTCGCAATTACAGGTTTTCTATTCGATTCAGATGTGTTCTAGAGTTTTCTTGTACAGACACTTATATTAGGTAAGATCCATTAGCTTGATATGATACTTTATTGCGCTGGTGTCTCGATGGAAACTTTAAAAAATATATGAAACTTTCCACTTGGAATCTCGGTAATTTCTCAGAACTTTCCTTAAGTTTTTGGAAGTTTTCTGCAACTTGCACATCTATACTTATTTGACTTCTATGAGTCAAACAGATTAAAATATGTCTTTCCTGAGGACAATTTAACAGGCCTAAGACATACCACTATGTATGTAACATAAAGATCTAGTAGCAGTAGAGTAGCTGTAAGGTTCAAACAAGAAATTAGACTTTGAAAGTCCTTAACTTTGTGATATCTATAGGAATAGTATGTTACATACCTAGGTCATGGAACATGTGATCAGAGGCTTTCTGATTTACTGGTCAAGGTGTATATACTATTTTTCTGTTCGACATAGCCGGAAAGCGGCAACTTCGTTTAGCGCTCCGGCCCGAAAGTTGACGCTTTCCGGCCGGAGGACAGAAATTAGTACATTTTGTATCAAGGGCGGTAAATAAGGAATTACAAACGAGTGTTTGTTACAAGGCCGAGGCGAAGCCGAGGGCTTTAATAACACGAGTTTGTAATTCCTTTACCGCCCGTGGCACACACAATGTTTTTCATCACACTTGTGAGGAAATCTGATTAAAATAACCTTACTTAACCTAAATAAAATTGTAAAACTGACAGTGACATATCCATAGACAATGCGAATCTCAAGTCACGTTCGGAAACCATAGCGGTAAAGACTTAAAATGGTTGATTTTATATTTTCAAAATACTGAAATACACTATTTAAACATTTAATTAATGTTACAGAAATATGGGTTTACATGTATTTGCAATAACAGTTCTCTTTAAATAAATATTTCAGTGATAAAAGTTAAAAAAAGTAAGTTGGCGTTTCCTGTGAACATGACAAATAAGAGTAAAACAGAACCAGCGTTTCAAATTTAAAAAGAAAACCATTACGCCCTAGGGCGTAATAGCTCATTTACCGCCCGCAAAACCTACGTGTAATGACACCATTTTCGAGCAAGTGTGATGAAAAATATATTATTTCCTAAACTCATATTACAAAATCAGTATGATGAACTCTGCTGCATGAGGAAGCATTTTTGACTATTATAAACTTGTTGCTCATTTGTTGCCTGTCTTATTTTCTTAAATAATTGCAGATTATGGGTTTATGACATACATTGAGAAACTTTCAGGAAAAAGTTACTTCTTCTTACTAGACTTTTGACACTTACTACCTTTTGAAAATAACAATTTAACAAAGGTAAGTGGTGTGTTTGCCTAAGGACACATTTTATAATAAGAACGAAAAGTAAAATGCAGGTAAGTTTGCATTTACCACTAAAAAAATTCCAAAAAATAAGATGAAAAGGAGATATAAAAATGAGGAATCAGTCAGTAGCATTGCCTTGCAAAGACCTATACCCAGCAGTGTATAATGATGATGAATAAAATCAACCTTACATTAACCCACTTCAGACTATTACAGTTTAAAAGTAAAAGGGTATTTTATTTCTAATTGGAAACTTGTCTTAGATTTCCAATTAGTCAATAAATTATAGAACTGAATTCTGCCATTAACACTGCCACAAAAAATGAGAAGTGTACTTTTAGTTCCAAACAAATATTAGTTATATGGCTATATATTGATGCAATCATATATTTTTCACAGTAACTTCGTATGAGTCATTCATTTTGTCAGTCATTGATAGCACAGATGGCCTGATTATCCATGCGGTTGGAAATATGATACCGCATTTAGTCTCAGGAGCGAACCTCTTAACACTTTCGCAACCAAAATGTTATAGCACTACACTCATAGCCAATAACAAGGGGAAACCTGTATGTAGCGATAACCTGCTACTACGCCCGCGGGGTGGGCTCCTGGTGTTGAAAGTGTTAAGTTGGTCACAATAACTACCTACTTACCTACCTATCGACTCTGCTACCCAAAGGTTGTCTGGAAGAGATCGCTCTTTAGCGATAAGACCGCCTATTGTTTGCCACTGTTTTTATATAAGTTTTCATTGTATTTAATTTTTGTTTTGGTGTGTAAAAGTACTACTACTAAAGAATTTCACTGTATTTTTGCCTATGGTGGCTGAGGCTAGGCTATTTCTGGCAGAATGAATGAATGATTGTTTATTCACAAGAATATATCGCCCTTTGAGTCTAAAGGTATTGATATGGTCAATAAGATATTACAGTTTTAATAGTTACATATATTCAGCCTAAACAGGCATGTGAAATACATATATCACTGTTGACAGTACTATTTCACATAAGTATATTATAATAAACAAATATTTCAATAAAATGGCAGATGGCCTAGTGCTGTTGTTATTATGTTACATAGATAACAAGCATACTGAAATTGTGAAAAACAACAACAATGCAATGAATGATAATCACAGAAACCGAAAACAATATTATAATAATACTAAAACATTAACTACCTACATAATACAATAAAATCATACTTTATTGCACACCAAATGTTGCAAACTTATATAAAAACAGTGATCAGTATCACTAAAGAGCAATCTCTTCCAGTGAAACTTAGGGTAGCGGAGTCTATGCAAAGTTAACAAAAGTAAATGAGTAGGTGGTGGGGACTAACAATGCAATAGATACGAGGGCTGCACCTCTGTGAACTTAGCCTACAACCTTGATTTTTTTTATCGTCTATTTTTTTTCGGATACTATTTCGTTTGTAGTTAATTGTAGTAAAACAATTTTTGTTTGTAGTTGCCTGAAAAAAAAATTAAAAAACCTGAAAAAAAGTCAGCCTACACATTGGTCAAATCTAACTTTTAAAGGTTGATTCCGGTTCAGAATCGTTTGTAGTTGATTGTAGTACCTTTATTTTTGTTTGTAGTTAAGAAATAACGACCAAAAAAAACAAAACAAAAATTCAAGTACTACTCGTCCCACCCAGCGCGCGTTTATGTCTTTTCGCTCTACAAGTATCTTAGCCTTAGTAGTACCAAACATGGCTTAATTATCACATGTATTCCATATTGATTGTAAAAACCTGCTCAAAACTCATCCTGAAAGATGACTTTATGTTAATTTTCGCATGTCATAACGGAATAAGAAAAAAAAACGCAACAATAAAATAAAGCTAAACATTTAGTTCACAAGCGCGTTGAAGTCTTTCAGTAAAAACCAACGGTATAATAGAGAACTGGCACCTAAATTGCATATGGTAGCTCTATTTCGTCTATAGTTGTACAAAAACACTCTACTAACAACTGAGCTACTCGTACCTGGGGTTTTGTAATAAAATGAAATCCCACCTACTCGACGCCGATAGCCCCCCAATCGTTTGTAGTAGATCCTTCTCGTTTGTAGTTGCTGAAAAACGTTCGACAAACATCTAGGCTACACCAGGCTTGTTTGTAGTTGCTCGTTTACGTTTAACGTTAAGTAAAATCTGACCTGCTTGACACATAAGGCCTCCAAGTCGTTTGTAGTTGTAAAAAAAAAAACATTTGAAACACACGCTACCTCGGGCTCGTTTGTAGTTGCTGTGCTTCGTTTGAAGTTCAACGAAATTCCACTTATACGCCGCAGATAGATCCCAAATCGTTTGTAGTTGATCCTTTTCGTTTGTAGTTGATCTTTTTCGTTTGTAATTCAGCGAAATCCTACCTACTTGCCGTAAATAGCTTCCGATTCGTTTGTAGTTGCTCCTTTTCGTTTGTAGTTGATCCTTTTCGTTTGTAGTTGAGCGAAATCTCACCTACTTGCCGTAAATAGCTTCCGATTCGTTTGTAGTTGATCCTTTTCGTTTGTAGTTGCTAAACATCGCTTGACAAACATCTAGGTTGCCTCAGGATTGTTTGTAGTTGCTCCTTTTCGTTTGTAGTTGATCTTTTTCGTTTGTAGCTCAGCGAAATCCTACCTACTTACCGTAAATAGCTTCCGATTCGTTTGTAGTTGCTCCTTTTCGTTTGTAGTTAAGCGAAATCTCACCTACTTGCCGTAAATAGCTTCCGATTCGTTAGTAGTTGATCCTTTTCGTTTGTAGTAGATTCTTTTCATTTGTAGTTGATGAAAATCGCTTGACAAACATCTAGGCTGCCTCAGGATCGTTTGTAGTTGCTCCTTTTCGTTTGTAGTTGATCCTTTTCGTTTGTAGTTGAGCGAAATCTCACCTACTTGCCGTTAATAGCTTCCGATTCCTTTGTAGTTGATCCTTTTCGTTTGTAGTTGATCGAAATCTCGCCTACTTGCCGTAAATAGCTTCCGATTCGTTTGTAGTTGATCCTTTTCGTTTGTAGTTGCTAAAAATCGCTTGACAAACATCTAAGCTTTTTCTTATGTTATAAGTGGCAAACGAGCAGACGAGCTGACTGATGGAAAGCAGTCAACGTCGCCCATAGATATCTGCAACACCAGAGGTGTAGGCTGCCTCAAGATCGTTTGTAGTTGCTCCGTTTCGTTTGTAGTAGATTCTTTTCGTTTGTAGTTGATGAAAATCGCTTGACAAACATCTAGGCTACCTCAGGATCGTTTGTAGTTGCTCCTTTTCGTTTGTAGTTGCTCCTTTTCGTTTATAGTTGATCCTTTTCGTTTGTAATTCAGCGAAAGCCCACCTACTTGTCGTAAATAGCTTCCGATTCGTTTGTAGTTGATTCTTTTCGTTTTTAGTTAAGGAAAATCTCACTTACTTGCCGTAAATAGCTTCTGATTCGTTTATAGTTGATCCTTTACGTTTGTAGTTGATAAAAATCCCTTGACAAACATCTGGACTGCCTCAGGATCATTTGTAGTTGCTCCTTTTCGTTTGTAGTAGATTTTTTTCGTTTGTAGTTGATGAAAATCGCTTGACAAACATCTAGGCTTCCTCAGGATCGTTTGTAGTTGCTCCTTTTCGTTTGTAGTTGATTAAAATCCCTTGACAAACATCTGGACTGCCTCAGGATAATTTGAAGTTGTTCCTTTTCGTTTGCAGTTGATCTTTTTCGTTTGTAGTAGAATCTTTTCGTTTGTAGTTGATGAAAATCGCTTGACAAACATCTAGGCTGCCTCAAGATCGTTTGTAGTTGCTCCTTTTCGATTGTAGTAGATTTTTTTCATTAATTGTTGATGAAAATCGCTTGACAAACATCTGGACTGCCTCAGGATCATTTGTAGTTGCTCCTTTTCGTTTGTAGTAGATTTTTTTCGTTTGTAGTTGATGAAAATCGCTTGACAAACATCTAGGCTGCCTCAGGATCGTTTGTAGTTGCTCCTGTTCGTTTGTAGTTGATCTTTTTCGTTTGTAGTTGATGAAAATCGCTTGACAAACATCTAGGCTGCCTCAGGATCGTTTGTAGTTGCTCCTTTTCGTTTGTAGTTGATCTTTTTCGTTTGTAGTTCAGCGAAATCCTACCTACTTGCCGTAAATAGCTTCCGATTGGTTTGTAGTTGCTCGTTTTCGTTTGTAGTTGCTCCTTTTCGTTTGTAGTTGATCCTTTTCGTTTGTAGTTGAGCGAAATCTCACGTACTTGCCGTAAATAGCTTCCGATTCGTTTGTAGTTGATCCTTTTCGTTTGTAGTTGCTAAAAATCGCTTGACAGGCGCATTCTACTTCAAACGAAAAAGATCAACTACAAATGAAAAGGAGCAACTACAAACGATTCTGAGGCAGCGTAGATGTTTGTCAAGCAGTTTTTTCATCAACTACAAATGAAAAGAATCTACTACAAACGAAACGGAGCAACTACAAATGATCCTGAGGCAGCCTAGATGTTTGTCAAGCAATTTTCATCAACTATTAACGAAAAAAATCTACAACAATCGAAAAGGAGCAACTACAAACGATCTTGAGGCAGCCTATATGTTTGTCAACAGATTTTAATCAACTACAAACGAAAAGAATCTATTACAAACGAAAAGGAGCAACTACAAACGATCTTGAGGCAGCCTAGATGTTTGTCAAGCGATTTTCATCAACGACAAACGAAAAAGATCAACTACAAACGAAAAGGAACAACTACAAATGATCCTGAGGCAGTCCAGATGTTTGTCAAGGGATTTTTATCGACTCCAAACGAAAAGGATCAACTACAAACGAATCAGAAGCTATTTACGGCAAGTCAGTGGGATTTCCCTTAACTAAAAACGAAAAGAATCAACTACAAACGAATCGGAAGCTATTTACGACAAGTAGGTGGGCTTTCGCTGAATTACAAACGAAAAGGATCAACTACAAACGAAAAGGAGCAACTACAAACGATCCTGAGGATGCCTAGATGTTTGTCAAGCGATTTTCATAAACTATTAACGAAAAAAATCTACTACAATCGAAAAGGAGCAACTACAAGCGATCTTGAGGCACCCTAGATGTTTGTCAAGCGATCTTAATCAACTACAAACGAAAAGAATCTACTACAAACGAAAAAGATCAACTGCAAACGAAAAGGAACAACTACAAATTATTCTGAGGCAGTCCAGATGTTTGTCAAGGGATTTTAATCAACTACAAACGAAAAGGAGCAACTACAAACGATCCTGAGGAAGCCTAGATGTTTGTCAAGCGATTTTCATCAACTACAAACGAAAAAAATCTACTACTAACGAAAAGGAACAACTACAAATGATCCTGAGGCAGTCCAGATGTTTGTCAAGGGATTTTTATCAACTACAAACGTAAAGGATCAACTACAAACGAATCAGAAGCTATTTACGGCAAGTAAGTGGGATTTCCCTTAACTAAAAACGAAAAGAATCAACTACAAACGAATCGGAAGCTAATTACGACAAGTAGGTAGGCTTTCGCTGAATTACAAACGAAAAGGATCAACTATAAACGAAAAGGAGCAACTACAAACGAAAAGGAGCAACTACAAACGAAAAGAAGCAACTACAAACGATCCTGAGGTAGCCTAGATGTTTGTCAAGCGATTTTCATCAACTACAAACGAAAAGAATCTACTACAAATGAAACGGAGCAACTACAAACGATCTTGAGGCAGCCTACACCTCTGGTGTTGCAGATATCTATGGGCGACGTTGACTGCTTTCCATCAGGCATCAGGCTCGTTTGCCACTTATAACATAAAAAAAAAGCTTAGATGTTTGTCAAGCGATTTTTAGCAACTACAAACGAAAAGGATCAACTACAAACGAATCGGAAGTTATTTACGGCAAGTAGGTGAGATTTCGCTCAACTACAAACGAAAAGGAGCAACTACAAACGATCCTGAGGCAGCCTAGATGTTTGTCAAGCGATTTTCATCAACTACAAACGAAAAGAATCTACTACAAACGAAAAGGATCAACTACTAACGAATCGGAAGCTATTTACGGCAAGTAGGTGAGATTTCGCTTAACTACAAACGAAAAGAATCAACTACAAACGAATCGGAAGCTATTTACGGTAAGTAGGTGGGATTTCCCTAAACTACAAACGAAAAGAATCAACTACAAACGAAAAGGAGCAACTACAAACGATCCTGAGGCAGCCTAGATGTTTGTCAAGCGATTTTAATCAACTACAAACGAAAAGAATCTACTACAAACGAAAAGGAGCAACTACTTACGATTTTGAGGCAGCCTAGATGTTTGTCAAGCGATTTTCATCAACTACAAACGAAAAGATTCTACTACAAACGAAAAAGATCAACTGCAAACGAAAAGGAACAACTACAAATTATCCTGAGGCAGTCCAGATGCTTGTCAAGGGATTTTAACCAACTACAAACGAAAAGGAGCAACTACAAACGATCCTGAGGAAGCCTAGATGTTTGTCAAGCGATTTTCATCAACTACAAACGAAAAAAATCTACTACAAACGAAAAGGAGCAACTACAAATGATCCTGAGGCAGTCCAGATGTTTGTCAAGCGATTTTCATCAACAATTAATGAAAAAAATCTACTACAATCGAAAAAGAGCAACTACAAACGATCTTGAGGCAGCCTAGATGTTTGTCAAGAGATTTTAATCAACTACAAACGAAAAGAATCTACTCTAAACGAAAACGAGCAACTACTTACGATTTTGAGGCAGCCTAGATGTTTGTCAAGCGATTTTCATCAACTACAAACGAAAAGATTCTACTACAAACGAAAAAGATCAACTGCAAACGAAAAGGAACAACTACAAATTATCCTGAGGCAGTCCAGATGTTTGTCAAGGGATTTTAATCAACTACAAACGAAAAGGAGCAACTACAAACGATCCTGAGGCAGCCTAGATGTTTGTCAAGCGATTTTCATCAACTACAAACGAAAAGAATCTACTACAAACGAAAAGGATCAACTACTAACGAATCGGAAGCTATTTACGGCAAGTAGGTGAGATTTCGCTTAACTACAAACGAAAAGAATCAACTACAAACGAATCGGAAGCTATTTACGGTAAGTAGGTGGGATTTCCCTAAACTACAAACGAAAAGAATCAACTACAAACGAAAAGGAGCAACTACAAACGATCCTGAGGCAGCCTAGATGGTTTGTCAAGCGATTTTAATCAACTACAAACGAAAAGAATCTACTACAAACGAAAAGGAGCAACTACTTACGATTTTGAGGCAGCCTAGATGTTTGTCAAGCGATTTTCATCAACAACAAACGAAAAGATTCTACTACAAACGAAAAAGATCAACTGCAAACGAAAAGGAACAACTACAAATTATCCTGAGGCAGTCCAGATGCTTGTCAAGGGATTTTAATCAACTACAAACGAAAAGGAGCAACTACAAACGATCCTGAGGAAGCCTAGATGTTTGTCAAGCGATTTTCATCAACTACAAACGAAAAAAATCTACTACAAACGAAAAGGAACAACTACAAATGATCCTGAGGCAGTCCAGATGTTTGTCAAGGGATTTTTATCAACTACAAACGTAAAGGATCAACTACAAACGAATCAGAAGCTATTTACGGCAAGTAAGTGGGATTTCCCTTAACTAAAAACGAAAAGAATCAACTACAAACGAATCGGAAGCTAATTACGACAAGTAGGTAGGCTTTCGCTGAATTACAAACGAAAAGGTTCAACTATAAACGAAAAGGAGCAACTACAAACGAAAAGAAGCAACTACAAACGATCCTGAGGTAGCCTAGATGTTTGTCAAGCGATTTTCATCAACTACAAACGAAAAGAATCTACTACAAATGAAACGGAGCAACTACAAACGATCTTGAAGCAGCCTACACCTCTGGTGTTGCAGATATCTATGGGCGACGTTGACTGCTTTCCATCAGGCATCAGGCTCGTTTGCCACTTATAACATAAAAAAAAAGCTTAGATGTTTGTCAAGCGATTTTTAGCAACTACAAACGAAAAGGATCAACTACAAACGAATCGGAAGTTATTTACGGCAAGTAGGTGAGATTTCGCTCAACTACAAACGAAAAGGAGCCCCTACAAACGATCCTGAGGCAGCCTAGATGTTTGTCAAGCGATTTTCATCAACTACAAACGAAAAGAATCTACTACAAACGAAAAGGATCAACTACTAACGAATCGGAAGCTATTTACGGCAAGTAGGTGAGATTTCGCTTAACTACAAACGAAAAGAATCAACTACAAACGAATCGGAAGCTATTTACGGTAAGTAGGTGGGATTTCCCTAAACTACAAACGAAAAGAATCAACTACAAACGAAAAGGAGCAACTACAAACGATCCTGAGGCAGCCTAGATGTTTGTCAAGCGATTTTAATCAACTACAAACGAAAAGAATCTACTACAAACGAAAAGGAGCAACTACTTACGATTTTGAGGCAGCCTAGATGTTTGTCAAGCGATTTTCATCAACTACAAACGAAAAGATTCTACTACAAACGAAAAAGATCAACTGCAAACGAAAAGGAACAACTACAAATTATCCTGAGGCAGTCCAGATGCTTGTCAAGGGATTTTAATCAACTACAAACGAAAAGGAGCAACTACAAACGATCCTGAGGAAGCCTAGATGTTTGTCAAGCGATTTTCATCAACTACAAACGAAAAAAATCTACTACAAACGAAAAGGAGCAACTACAAATGATCCTGAGGCAGTCCAGATGTTTGTCAAGCGATTTTCATCAACAATTAATGAAAAAAATCTACTACAATCGAAAAAGAGCAACTACAAACGATCTTGAGGCAGCCTAGATGTTTGTCAAGAGATTTTAATCAACTACAAACGAAAAGAATCTACTACAAACGAAAACGAGCAACTACTTACGATTTTGAGGCAGCCTAGATGTTTGTCAAGCGATTTTCATCAACTACAAACGAAAAGATTCTACTACAAACGAAAAAGATCAACTGCAAACGAAAAGGAACAACTACAAATTATCCTGAGGCAGTCCAGATGTTTGTCAAGGGATTTTAATCAACTACAAACGAAAAGGAGCTACTACAAACGATCCTGAGGAAGCCTAGATGTTTGTCAAGCGATATTCATCAACTACAAACGAAAAAAATCTACTACAAACGAAAAGGAGCAACTACAAATGATCCTGAGGCAGTCCAGATGTTTGTCAAGGGATTTTTATCAACTACAAACGTGAAGGATCAACTATAAACGAATCAGAAGCTATTTACGGCAAGTAGGTGGGCTTTCGCTGAATTACAAACGAAAAGGATCAACTATAAACGAAAAGGAGCAACTACAAACGAAAAGGAGAAACTACAAACGATCCTGAGGTAGCCTAGATGTTTGTCAAGCGATTTTCATCAACTATAAACGAAAAGAATCTACTACAAACGAAACGGAGCAACTACAAACGATCTTGAGGCAGCCTACACCTCTGGTGTTGCAGATATCTATGGGCGACGTTGACTGCTTTCCATCAGGCAGCTCGTCTGCTCGTTTGCCACTTATAACATAAAAAAAAAACTTAGATGTTTGTCAAGCGATTTTTAGCAACTACAAACGAAAAGGATCAACTACAAACGAATCGGAAGCTATTTACGGCAAGTAGGTGAGATTTCGATCAACTACAAACGAAAAGGATCAACTACAAACGAAAAGGAGCAACTACAAACGATCCTGAGGAAGCCTAGATGTTTGTCAAGCGATTTTCATCAACTACAAATGAAAAGAATCTACTAAAAACGAAAAGGATCAACTACTAACGAAAAGGAGCAACTACAAACGAATCGGAAGCTATTTACGGTAAGTAGGTAGGATTTCGCTGAGCTACAAACGAAAAAGATCAACTACAAACGAAAAGGAGCAACTACAAACAATCCTGAGGCAACCTAGATGTTTGTCAAGCGATGTTTAGCAACTACAAACGAAAAGGATCAAATACAAACGAATCGGAAGCTATTTACGGCAAGTAGGTGAGATTTCGCTCAACTACAAACGAAAAAAAAGGATCAACTACAAACGAAAAGGAGCAACTACAAACGAATCGGAAGCTATTTACGGCAAGTAGGTAGGATTTCGCTGAATTACAAACGAAAAATATCAACTACAAACGAAAAGGATCAACTACAAACGATTTGGGATCTATCTGCGGCGTATAAGTGGAATTTCGTTGAACTTCAAACGAAGCACAGCAACTACAAACGAGCCCGAGGTAGCGTGTGTTTCAAATGTTTTTTTTTTACAACTACAAACGACTTGGAGGCCTTATGTGTCAAGCAGGTCAGATTTTACTTAACGTTAAACGTAAACGAGCAACTACAAACAAGCCTGGTGTAGCCTAGATGTTTGTCGAACGTTTTTCAGCAACTACAAACGAGAAGGATCTACTACAAACGATTGGGGGGCTATCGGCGTCGAGTAGGTGGGATTTCATTTTATTACAAAACCCCAGGTACGAGTAGCTCAGTTGTTAGTAGAGTGTTTTTGTACAACTATAGACGAAATAGAGCTACCATATGCAATTTAGGTGCCAGTTCTTTATTATACCGTTGGTTTTTACTGAAAGACTTCAACGCGCTTGTGAACTAAATGTTTAGCTTTATTTTATTGTTGCGTTTTTTTTTCTTATTCCGTTATGACATGCGAAAATTAACATAAAGTCATCTTTCAGGATGAGTTTTGAGCAGGTTTTTACAATCAATATGGAATACATGTGATAATTAAGCCATGTTTGGTACTACTAAGGCTAAGATACTTGTAGAGCGAAAAGACATAAACGCGCGCTGGGTGGGACGAGTAGTGCTTGAATTTTTGTTTTGTTTTTTTTTTGTCGTTATTTCTTAACTACAAACGAAAATAAAGGTACTACAATCAACTACAAACGATTCTGAACCGGAATCAACCTTTAAAAGTTAGATTTGACCAATGTGCAGGCTGACTTTTTTTCAGGTTTTTTAATTTTTTTTTTCAGGCAACTACAAACAAAAATTGTTTTACTACAATTAACTACAAACGAAATAGTATCCGAAAAAAAATAGACGATAAAAAAAAAATCAAGGTTGTAGGCTAAGTTCACAGAGGTGCTGCAGTTGTCTCTATCGCGCTCTGCGCGGGAGAGGCGGGCAGTGCGGGACAGCGACACATTTTACAAATACCTAATTTTCAATTCTCTCCACCTTACTGTTTCCTCTTAAGGCTACGGCTCCACTGGGGCGGAGACGAGCGGAGCGGAGAGGAGACGTGTAGGGTCGACCAATCACATTAGTTGAAATCCACATGTCGTGTCCACTCCGCTTCATGTGAAACAGCGAACACTAAGGCGAAGAACACACTGAAATCGCCCGTCGCCGCGACGGGCGAGTCGCGACGTGACGACGCGAGTCGCCGGCGACATTGCAGGCGCGACTCGCTTTAACGAGCGATTCTCGCCGCGATTTTTTCCGTGTAGCTGCGATTCACGGCGACTCGCAGAATTTTCTATACAAATCTTTGATTCTACATACGAAGTTGAAATTCGCTGAGTCGCGTGTCGCCGCGATTCGCGCTGCAGTGTGAGATCCGCCTAATGTGATTGGTCGATACCTACACGTCTCGTCTCCGCCTCAGTGGAGCCGCAGCCTAATCGCGGCCCGGCATTGGTGGATTTTTTCCTCGCACAGCTCTAGTGGAAACGCAGGCTTACGGTAGTGGGAAATTAAGAAACATTGGTTAAGTTTTTCCTTCGCCATTATGTGTATTGTGCTCGCAATTACAGGTTTTCTATTCGATTCAGATGTGTTCTAGAGTTTTCTTGTACAGACACTTATATTAGGTAAGATCCATTAGCTTGATATGATACTTTATTGCGCTGGTGTATCGATGGAAACTTTAAAAAATATATGAAACTTTCCACTTGGAATCTCGGTAATTTCTCAGAACTTTCCTTAAGTTTTTGGAAGTTTTCTGCAACTTGCACATCTATACTTATTTGACTTCTATGAGTCAAACAGATTAAGATATGTCTTTCCTATGGACAATTTAACAGGCCTAAGACATACCACTATGTATGTAACATAAAGATCTAATAGCAGTAGAGTAGCTGTAAGGTTCAAACAAGAAATTAGACTTTGAAAGTCCTTAACTTTGTGATATCTGTAGGAATAGTATGTTACATACCTAGGTCATGGAACATGTGATCAGAGGCTTTCTGATTTACTGGCCAAGGTGTATATACTTTTTTTCTGTTCGACATAGCCGGAAAGCGGCAACTTCGTTTAGCGCACCGGCCCGAAAGTTGACGCTTTCCGGCCGGAGGACAGAAATAATATATTATTTCCTAAACTCATATTACAAAATCAGTATGATGAACTCTGCTGCATGAGGAAGCATTTTTGACTATTATAAACTTGTTGGTCATTTGTTGCCTGTCTTATTTTCTTAAATAATTGCAGATTATGGGTTTATGACATACATTGAGAAACTTTCAGGAAAAGGTACTTCTTCTTACTAGACTTTTGACACTTACTACCTTTTGAAAATAACAATTTAACAAAGGTAAGTGGTGTGTTTGCCTAAGGACACATTTTATAATAAGAACGAAAAGTAAAATGCAGGTAAGTTTGCATTTTCCACTAAAAAAAATCCAAAAAATAAGATGAAAAGGAGATATAAAAATGAGGAATCAGTCAGTAGCATTGCCTTGCAAAGACCTATACCCAGCAGTGTATAATGATGATGAATAAAATCAACCTTACATTAACCCACTTCAGACTATTACAGTTTAAAAGTAAAAGGGTATTTTATTTCTAATTGGAAACTTGTCTTAGATTTCCAATTAGTCAATAAATTATAGAACTCAATTCTGCCATTAACACTGCGACAAAAAATGAGAAGTGTACTTTTAGTTCCAAACAAATATTAGTTATATGTCTATACATATATTGATGCCATCATATATTTTTCACAGTAACTTCGTATGAGTCATTAATTTTGACAGTCATTGATAGCACAGATGGCCTGATTATCCATGCTGTTGGAAATATGATACCGCATTTAGTCTCAGGAGCGAACCTCCTCTTAACACTTTCGCAACCAAAATGTTATAGCACTACACTCATAGCCAATAACAAGGGGAAACCTGTATGTAGCGATAACCTGCCACTACGCCCGCGGGGTGGGCTCCTGGTGTTGAAAGTGTTAAGTTGGTCACAATAACTACCTACTTACCTACCTATCGACTCTGCTACCCAAAGGTTGTCTGGAAGAGATCGCTCTTTAGCGATAAGACCGCCTATTGTTTGCCACTGTTTTTATATAAGTTTTCATTGTATTTAATTTTTGTTTTGGTGTGTAAAAGTACTACGACTAAAAAATTTCACTGTATTTTTGCCTATGGTGGCTGAGGCTAGGCTATTTCTGGCAGAATGAATGAATGATTGTTTATTCACAAGAATATATCGATACCTTTAGACTCAAAGGGCGTAAGCGCCGTAGGTTCTAATGTCGTTTACGCCCTTTGAGTCTAAAGGTATTGATATGGTCAATAAGATATTACAGTTTTAATAGTTACATATATTCAGCCTAGACAGGCATGTGAAATACATATATCTCTGTTGACAGTACTATTTCACATAAGTATATTATAATAAACAAATATTTCAATAAAATGGCAGATGGCCTAGTGCTGTTGTTATTATGTTACATAGATAACAAGCATACTGAAATTGTGAAAAACAACAACAATGCAATGAATGATAATCACAGAAACCGAAAACAATATTATAATAATACTAAAACATTAACTACCTACATAATACAATAAAATCATACTTTATTGCACACCAAATGTTGCGAACTTATATTAAAACAGTGGTCAGTATCACTAAAGAGCAATCTCTTCCAGTGAAACTTAGGGTAGCGGAGTCTATGCAAAGTTAACAAAAGTAAATGAGTAGGTGGTGGGGACTAACAATGCAATAGATACGAGGGCTGCTACTTATGTATCCGGAATAGAAAAAATAAATAAATGTATAGGTATAAATATGGTTTTATTCTTTTTCAAAATATTCTCCGTGATGATCTAGGCACTTTTGCATACGTAGAAACCAATTATTAAAGCACTTTTTCCACTTTGACTGAGATATCTCCAAAACGTGTTCTTTGAACGCATCGACGGCATCTTCGCGGGTCGAAAATCGTTGACCACGTAATTTATTCTTTACATTTGGGAATAAATAACAATCATTGGGTGCCAAATCAGGGCTGTATGGTGGATGAACCGTTAATTCTATATTTTGATCTTCCAAAAATCGAGTTGTTTCGCGTGATGTATGACAGCTGGCATTGTCATGGTGAAGAATGATTCTGCGTCCGTGGTTTTTTTTAGGAATTTCTTCAAATACTTCCAGCAAACAAATGGCCCTGTACCACTCCGAATTAACCGTTGTAGCTACATGGCCATTAATACCAAAAAAGCAAGCCACCATTTGCTTCAACGTGCTTTTTGCACGAGTTACTTTCGTAGGGTTCGGCTCATTTTGAAACACCCACACTGTTGATTGTTGTTTAGTTTCGGGATCATACGCATAGATCCAGGATTCGTCCTGTGTAGATATTATGAACAGCTTTTGAGTCACCACGGTTATATTTTTTCAGCATTTTCCTGCACCATACGACGCGAGTCTCTTTTTGATCCTTAGTTAAGTTGTGCGGTATCCAACGGGAACAAAGTTATTTACAGCTAAATGTTCATGTAAAATTTTATGAATGCTAGTCATACAAATACCCAGAGTCGCCTCTATCTCGCGATACGTAACATGACGATCGTGCATTATGAGTTTTCGCACAGCTTCAATATTTTGTGGAACAACGACCGATTTTGGGCGACCTTCCTTGACTTCGTCCGTGAGCATACTACGTCCACGATTGAACTCACTAAACCAGTGATAAACAGTGGTTTTTGACGGAGCTTCATCACTAAAAGTCAAAGTTAATTGATCTATGCACCGTTGTTGCGTTAAACCATGCCGAAAGTCATAATAAATCTTAGAACGAAAATTTTCATGTGGGAGTTCCATTCTTCCAGCGACATGACATTTTAAACCCGCCAAAAACAAAAGACTAGCGTATATGAGAAAAAAAAACATAGCGGCAAGTGTTAAAGAAATGTTCAAATTTTACCGTGGAGCTTAGATACAGCGTCGATAAAGGTTGAAATCCCGGATCAGCCCTCGTAAATAATGCACACAACTTACTAACTATAAGGGAAGTGAATACACATACATATATAAATAAGTACATTACATTGCCATGAGCCAACATACATTAGCACATGGGACATTGTACATAGGTACTAGGTAACAGTAAAGTTACCTCATATGTTGTAGCAATAAAGTTGTTCAAACCATAAATAAACAAGATAAAATGGGTATAATTGGGTTAGATTGTTCTTGATTGAGTTATATCTCTTATAATCAGATAGATAGCACCTAAAATATCAATATATATATAAACAAAATGAAGTCAAGCAAGCATGTAGGTAGTTATTTTTATGACAAATTGGCAAATGGTTATGGACCTTGTACATAACCATTTGATTTTTGTATTGTTTCTGTATGATTTTACATGCAATAAAGTGTTTACACACAATAGGTTAAGTTTTTAAATAAAAGTAAAAAAATGTAGAAAGTTTTATTTTACAGTGACCAAGTAAAAATAAGAACCAAGGATAGAATGGCCTGCATGCAGTTTCACTACTGACCATACACTTTCACATTTATTGTAATTAGAGTGAGAGTCCGCATGTATTGTTATTCAAATAAAAGCTAAGAAAAACACGGCTCGGAACTTTTTTTTTATTATATACAGACCAATGCTCTTGTACAAACAGCTGTAGGTACATAATACGCAGTGTTATGACTCACTAATTATGGTGTTTAAAAATGTAAACATTACTTACGGTTCTGGACTGTATTGGGCGCCTCCAAAAAACCCATGCCTGTCAGGCTGGGTGGTCACCGACGAGCATATAGAAGTGGTATCCGCCTGCTCGCTCCGATCGCCACCAGCGCTTTTAACACTTTTCTGCAGCGACATATCGCAAACTGTCCCAAATCAACTGCACTATCTACCACCCAGTATCATCACGCACGCTGCGTACACCCGATTGCACCGACAGTCGAGTGGGCGGACGGATTAATTGCAAAACACGTAACTGTTTCTGGTGTTAACACCCGCTGACGAAACCACACCAAACACTCGTTTCACATTGACAATACGATAGAGAAAGAACTGGAATTACGTTCACAGCGCGAAACAATTCGGCGCACAACCATAACTGTTGTAGTAAATATGGTAACGATACGTGCTTACAATGAACACAAACCAATATTTTTCTTATCAAATTCAGCAAAGTGTGGGTGGGCCAGAAATATGTGAGGATACAGATAAAATATAGCCTCTGTCGCATACGTCACATTCGGTAGTGTTGTGCTAATACGGCTCATTTGTTAACGTAGTTGTAACTACTAATATTTCGTTATAACATCGTTATTACATGGCAAAAGTGATCAAAAGAAATAATTATTGAAAATGTTGCCCTACTTGATAATTTTATTCAGGATGGTCATAATTACACAGTTTTTTTGTTTAATCGTCCATTAATGTACACGTAATATGGACGCTATGATAATGCATTAAGGTTCCAGTTTGCATATTAACAAAAAATATATAGTGTCAACTGTGTACATAGTCAGTTAAATGTTAATTGACTTGTCAAAAATAAAGAGGGGTGGGGTTATGTGATACTTGAAGAAATTGTATAAAATTAATATTATATTTAATAAGACGGCCTCTAATAAATTACTTTGATAAAATGAACTCCATAAGGAAGCTCTGCATTCTCCCGCCTTTTGTAAGAAATGCATCTTCTGCACCAACGGAATTTGTAAACAGAAATCCTAGAAACTTGGAGAGGATTCGGGTAGCTCGCAAACCTGATGGATACCATTTAGATAACCCTGGAAGAAAGTTTTGGCACAAGTAAGAATAGACGAAATATGCAAGGTTTTTTTAAAGTTTCTTTTTACTTGTAATTCTCTGTCTCATATGAACGTCCTTTTACAGATTGATACTAACCTCAAGTAACCGCACAATAACAGCACAGTTAGTGCATTACTTGAACGGTCCTGTCATTGAAGTGAAATCCTCAGAATGGGCGCTCCAAAAGCAACTCTACAGTACCAAAGACACCTGTGCATACATAAGTGTTGGTCAAGTCTTCGCCCAGCGGTGCCTCGAAGCAGGCATTTCTGAAATGTTCTGCGACATCAAACCCACTAAGGGAGGAAAGGTTGAAAGACTTATTAAAGAGGTTACAAGTGGTGGTATCAAATTAAAGGAGCCAGAAGTGTACAAAAATCCTCACCCTTGGGATAAACATAGACCTGAAAAACCATGGAATGTTATTGAAGAGTAGTTTCTGAAATATCCTTAGTGTAGAAATATATTTATTAGGGTTATTACAATTTTTTATTTTTGCAATCATTCATTATATTTTTCCCCATGGGCTTGTTATCATATTTTCTTGTTCAAACTTATAGTAATTCACCAAATTTATCTACCATACTGAATAACCTGTGATTACTGATACTTTGTCTTTAAAGTTCTATAAAACAAAAGCTTTCTAATACTTTGTCTTTAAAGTTTTATAAAACAAAAGCTTTTATATTAGAATATAGAAGTATGCAGAACTATCAGAAAATACTGTATGAAGACTATTGATGTTTTACTTTTATACACCAACAATGATTTATACCGGTTACAAGCTTGAGTTCTCAAAACTTAGAGTAACACAGCATGTACATTAATGAACCATAGAAAAAATGGCATAATTGCTGGGTAAATTTGACATGTTTCTTGAAGAAATAGTAAATTATGCACCCACGGAGGGAGGTCAAATAAAGAATGAGCTAGATCGCAAGTGTTAATTAGGGCCAAAAGTCCAGGACTTTCGGTGTCCGTCAAGATAGCGTACACCGTAAAGATATTCAGAATCTGATGCAGCCAATAAATAGTACCCAAATAGTACCGACGAAATACCTAGGTGAAAAAAATAGTACCCTTAAACTTTTCGAAATATAAGGCCTGTTCACGGTGTACGCTACCGGGCGTCAAGCTGGCGTACACCGTTTGTATCTCTGGAACGGCTTTGTTTTTGGAAACGCTTTATATCTCAAAAAATAGTACCCAAATAGTACCCTAGGGCCCTACAATTTTATTTCTCTAGCTATCGTAGAAGCCGAGATATTCCATAACTTAACGGTGTACAAAATTTCACACCGTCAAGCTGGCGTACCCGGGAATTCCTTATAGAAAGAGCTCACTATATCTCGGCTTCTACGATAGCTAGAGAAATAAAATTTTAGGGCCCTAGGGTACTATTTGGGTACTATTTTTTGAGATATAAAGCGTTTCCAAAAACAAAGCCGTTCCAGAGATACAAACTGTGTACGCCAGCTTGACGCCGGGTAGCGTACACCGTGAACAGGCCTTATATTTCAGAAATTTTAAGGGTACTATTTTTTTCACCTAGGTATTTCGTCGGTACTATTTGGGTACTATTTATTGGCTGCATCAGATTCTGAATATCTTTACAGTGTACGCTATCTTGACGGACACGGACTTTCGTTGTTAATACAGCCCAAGGTGTGTACATAATTTTCTCTTGGCCAGGAAATGAGACTTTCTTCCTGCACAGCAGGTGAAAAATGCCCATTTACGATAAACATTGTTGAAAAGGTGCATCAAAACGAGTAACATTTTTCTACATTTTGTGGTCAGCAAGTCTTGCTCTTTCTTTTACTTTGTATGCTAAAGCAAGACGCACATAGTTGCTTAGTCACAAATTACAGAGAAATATTGCTTGTTTAGATGCATCTGATAAATGATGATCCTCAAACAAAAACTGTTTCTACATCCTTCAACAGTACATACAATATCAATATAGGTTATTTGTACTAAACCAAGAATAAATACAAGACATAGTAGTTTACATATTTATTTCAGTTAATTAACAGTTTATCTTAAAGTTACAATTATATGGGCTTAATCTTAAAATGTAAACCAATGAGTGAAAACACAAGACATTTCAGATCTTGCACCAGGTAATAGAAACCCCGGAGTCCTTCAGGATCGCGCGACTGGTTGACGTCCAGCAAAGATCCAGTTTTCGATGTGGTGAACGAAATATGTTCCTCACCAATCACGATCTCCAACTCTTGCCTTCCCACCCGGTCTGGTTGCGGCCACAGACGATCGTCTTCGTGCATTATTTCTGAGTCCACAATTATCCTCTTCAGTTCCTCCATAACGCAGGGATGTAGGTACGCTTCTTTTCGGATCATTGTGTCGTTTTTGTAATTAGAATTGTTGGCATAACGGAGTTTGCCATCGGGCCGGAACTCGAACTCGAGAAATTCGTGGCCGAATTTCCCCCTATGTCCAACGTAATATCGTATATAAAAGTCCGTTGACATTTTCACAAGAAATTAAGGTATACCGCAGAAAATTACCACTTATAGTTGTTTTATTAGTGAATATATAAATAAACAAGGGTTATACTATGTTAACGTTGTGAAAGCGAACGGAAGCATCGAACGGACAGCCAGCACAGGCCACAGATAAAAAAAACGCTGTCCAATTCCAAATATTCCAATCCTCTCGATATTCTCTCGAGTCTCGATGGTCAGCGACAAAGTAATATATCAGTGAAAAGAAAGCGTACTTAAATCGAAAATCGTTTATTTTAATGAATATTTTAACCTTTCTGTATTAATCTGGAGTATGAGTGGAATATAAAAGTGCTGATAATATAACCTTTTTCGTATCTAAATACAAAAATGAATGGAGGAACAAAACGCAATTTTCAAGTAGCTACTATTAAATTATAATATTTTGTTTTGAGTCAAAAAATATAGTAACGTATGACGACAATTTTGAAATATAATTTTAATAGCATGTTATGTTCATGAATTTAATAAATCGTTTTGTTTAATAGTTGGCATAGTTCAAACGAGACGGTGCTTTGATGCAACAGGAAAAATGGCGGAGACAATCATGGCGCCTTTATTCTTCAGTAACAACTAAGAAAAATGCAGTTGTCTCTTTCTCACTTACGGTAAAGCCCATTTGCCACTGGGTCCGCTTGTGATCAATATGTCCACGTGACCTCTCGTTAGTCAGTCGAGACTCGCGTAATTGCAAATGCAAAATGTCTGAAGGAACGCTTGTGTTAAAATGAAATCATAATATTTTGTTATCAGTTTGTAGTGTTCTAGTGTAAAATGCCTGCGTCAATTGGTGTTAATTTACGTGTGACGGGCCATTGTAGCCAAGGCGGGAGAAAGTATATGGAAGATTTGTTTTCCGTTGCGTATCAACAAACCGAGGACGAGAGGGATTTGGAGTATGCTTTCTTTGGTATTTACGATGGGCACGGCGGGAGCGAGGCTGCGGCCTTCGCGAAGGAGCATTTGATGGACTCTATAGTGAAGCAGCGTCAGTTCTGGTCGGACAACGACGAGGACGTGCTGAAAGCTATCAGGAATGGTTACATGCTGACCCACTTGAACATGTGGAAAGAGCTAGGTAAACGTCCAAGCGCGAGGTTATTCTCGGGCTATTTTGGTTTTTTTGGACCGCACATTGCGCAAGTAGTGGCTCCCATGAGAATCCTAGGTGATTGTAAAGATTGTCTGCGTGACCTTGCGAAGGCGGGAGTTTTTGTCTTGAGTGGTTTGACATTGGGTCAACAAAAGATATTAAAATGGTCGTTAGGCCATGTTTTTGTTTGTGTGAGTCCGTTAGATAACGTATACCGTGCAAACAAGTATTCACAGATTTTGGGAATCTGTTTCCTGCTTATGTAAGTGGGATTACCAAAGTGAAAGCCGTCATACGAGTTTGTTTTTATATTGGCCCAAGCTCCCATTGCCAAAATTGATACCCACTTTTGTGAAAGTTGCAAAAGCCACAAACATTTTGTAACCTAGTTTTGCAATATTGCCCTAAAAAGCATAAAACACTTGGCTATCTTTAAAATATTTGTCTTTATTTACAGAGAAATGGCCAAAAACGGTGACTGGATTACCGAGTACTGCTGGCACCACAGCCAGTGTGGCTTTCATAAGACGGGGGAAAATTTACATTGGTCATGTTGGGGACTCTGCAATTGTCCTTGGTTACCAGAAAGAAGGTTTGTTGAAGACAAATACTTAGCACAAAATGTTAAACAAAACTGAGTTTCTTACCAAATTATTTATTTAAAAATGTTTAAAAATGTGCATTTAACTATTCCTAACATTAAATATTCGTCCACACAAGTGGTTAGACATAAAGTATAGTAGGTCCACAAAGAACCAGTCCTCTGCCGTGTAGTTCATGATTCAATTCTGAAGGAATAATATGATTTTGAGTTATTTATTTGGTATGTATTGTTTTTAATGTTGGCTACAACCCAAACAAAATCGCATTCCAGAGGTGTTTCTAGAAGTCTGTTGGAACAATATGTAGCATAATCATAAACAGCGAAGCGGCGGTTTATTCATCTCAACGTGTCCTCCTCTTCTATGTCTGATGTTTGGAAATTTCTCAAATCTCTTGGCCTGGGTAAACAAACCAGTGGTTTTGATGGCACTTCCTTTGCCCTCAATGATTTAAATAGACATTTTTCCTCCGCTCTTTCTGTTGATAGTAGTGTTAAGTCCATCACTCTCTCTGAAATTTTGTCCTTACCTCCTTCTTCCGCTGGTAGCTTCTCATTTTCTCCCACAACACAGTCGGAAGTCAAGACTATAATCAAAGCAATCAAGTCCAAAGCCGTTGGGTGTGATGATGTCAGTCGTTACATGATAGTATCAGTCCTCGACTGTGTGCTCCCTGTGATAGCTGACATCATCAACTCCTCGCTGTACTATGGTGAATTTCCATCTTTGTGGCGCAAAGCTTTTGTCATACCCTTGCCAAAGATCAGTAACCCCACCACAGTTAGCAACTTCAGACCAATCTCTATTCTCCCTTTTCTATCGAAAATTGCTGAAGCGGTGGCTCACAAACAACTTTCGCTTTACATTCACTCACATAAGCTGTTGAGCCCCTTTCAGTCCGGTTTTCGACCTGGCCACAGTACCTGCTCTGCGCTTCTCAAGGTAACTGAAGATGCTAGACAAGGCATGGAGGAGCAACTGGTCACAGTACTAATTCTTATTGACTTCTCCAACGCTTTTAATACTGTCGACCATGACATCCTTCTTGCCCTGCTCGAACATCTCAATGCATCACCTTCTGCCCTAAGTTGGTTCTCTAACTATCTTCGAGGACGCCAGCAAGCAGTTCGGGTTGATCGGTCTTTATCTGACTGGTGTGACCTAGCCACTGGCGTGCCCCAAGGTGGAATTCTCTCCCCACTTCTTTTCTCTACTTTTATTAACTTCATCACCCCCGACTTTTGCTGTTCGTACCATCTGTATGCCGACGATTTACAACTATACGACCAATGCAGTGTAACTGACATCACAGCCACTATTGACCGGTTAAACGCGGATCTCTTGCACATTCAACAGTGGTCTGTGAAATTTGGCTTATTTGTTAACCCATCAAAGTGTCAGGCTATTGTTATTGGCAGTTCTCGTCAACTTGCAAAACTGGACCTTAACTCTCTTGCACAGGTAAATTTCAATGGCACGCCTATTCCTTACAGCCCCAGTGTTAAGGACTTAGGTGTTCACTTAGATAGTACGTTGAGCTGGAAGACGCAGGTTGCCGAAATTTCCCGGAAAGTCATAGGCTCGTTCCATGCACTTAACAAACTTAAACATTTTTTACCCGTCAAAACCAAGGTACTTTTAGTAAACACCCTGATTCTACCTTTGATCGACTATGGTGATGTGTGTTATCCTGACTTAAGTGAAGGGCTACTTGATAAGCTGGATCGTCTTCTAAATAATTGCATTCGCTTCATTTTCTGTCTCCGTAAATACGATCACGTGTCTTCATACCGTTCTCAGCTTGGTTGGTTCCGCATTCGTGAACGACGTAATATTCGTATGCTCTGTACTCTTTTCTCCATCCTCAACGATCCACAGTCTCCGGAGTATCTCAAAACTTTATTTCACTATACCAGTGAGACTCACACCCGGTATTTTCGCTCTTCTGATAAGCTCATCCTTTCTACCCCTCTTCATCGTACCAGATTTATGACTTACTCATTCGCCGTTCAAGCGGCGCGCCTCTGGAACGGTCTTCCTCTTAATATCAAACAAGCTCCAAATAAGTTCGCGTTCAAAAAATCTGTGCGTAATTTCTATGCTACTAGAACTGAAGTCTCTTAGTGTATCTGATTAGATGTGTCATCTGTATGTATTTATGTGTATGTATATATATATATATATTTATATATAGCTATCCGTATCTATATATGTACTTGTTTATAATTAGTATATTATATTGGTAATGTAGTTGAGTTTTAATTAAAGTTAAATGACGTTAGTTGCACCGCCCACAAGCTATCTGCTTTGCCCTAAGGTTAACTGGTAGAGAATGTCCTATGGCATTAAGTTCGCCTTTTGTACGATAAGTGTTCTTTTGTGCAATAAAGTTTAAATAAATAAATAAATAATGCTTTCTATTGTTTCATCTAATTCACACATAACAATGTTAACATTGTATGAAGTAGGGATGTAACGATACATAGTTTTGCCGATACGATACCGATACCGATATATTGTAGTAGATATCGGCGATACCGATACCGATACCGATATCTTAGCTAAATAATGAAGTATGAACTTCAGATATTTGTATGTCCTTATTATACCTAAAACTTGGCTGTATTTAACAGAGAGTGAACCTTGAAAGTGTAAAGTAAAAATATTAGAAAAATATAGATTGTCAACTCAAAATTCAAATTTATTTTTAAAAACATCCAAAGATTTAATTAACATAGTAATTGTCATTGCACGAGGTAATAGACCAGACCAATACATAAACTAAAGTCAGTAATTGAAATTACTTTTTGCAGATTTTTTTTCATACAGCAAATTCTTTTCGCGTTCTTCAAATATCGGTTGTATATTATCGGCGATACCGATATATCGGCCGATATATCGGTATCGGTATCGTTACATCCCTAGTATGAAGTATCAAGTAGTTTGAGTAGAATACAAAGCATTTATTCAGATAACATCTCAAAATAGTCACATAGGAGGCAATACATATGAAAATAAAAACAGAGGCCATTGTGCATATGGAATGGTGTCCACTCAGTAATGCTGTCGGTTGGGCTAAGCATAGCTCTACCAGCAGTGCTACTTTTCTGTGTGATTAGAGTAAAAAAAAAACGCAAATAAATTAACTGTATTGTATACTAATTTCTTACAGGAAGCGAGGAATGGGCTGCAAAGCCTCTAACATCAGACCACAAGCCCGAATCTACAGCAGAAATGGAACGCATACAAAGATGCGGAGGGAAGGTGGTCTCAAAGGCAGGTGTACCCCGAGTAGTATGGAACAGACCACGCCAGGGCCACAAAGGTCCTATTAAGAAGAACACGCCAATGGATGAGATTCCATTCTTGGCTGTTGCGAGGTCTCTGGGTGACCTGTGGAGCTACAATACACAGAATGATGAATTTATTGTCAGTCCTGATCCAGACGTGGGAGTGCTCACTATAGATCCTTCTAAATTTAGGTAAGCAGACATGACCAAACATTTATTTTGTCACATAAAGTGAAAAAATGGGGATTTAAGTATCTTATGCCCTTTTCATTTGTTGTGCAATACAGAACATTTTATTGTACTGTATTGTAAATATTTCATCTGATTTATGTTACTTTAATTCTAGTGTGTAAAGATAGTGAATCACTGAAGTTTGTATATAAATGGCTGAAGTATTATGGATCTCTTCAGAACTTCTGGTTTAACTCTATGAACATAGAGGTTTAGTTTAGGGATAGAAATATTTAAACTTACACCTATGAGGCTTTAGTAATCCCACAGGGCTTTTGCAGCCATATAAGAGTGTGGTTATTAAGTACACTAACTAGAATCAATTGTCACAAGCCTGTGATATTTTCCAGTAAAAAAAAAATCTGCAGGAATTCCTTATAAAGATTCGGACTTTTATTTATCATGTAAAAACTGGTTATGATGTAAAAAATGCAAAACAGTATAAATGGAATAAGAAATCTATTTCCAAATTTAATTTATTTTTATTATATAACCTTACCTAACCAGTCTTTGCTAGTGTCTGTCGCACAGGAATTTAAGACTTGAAAAAGTCATTCTGATAAACTTTGTAGCAAAAAATACAAAGGTTGATGGAAGTTTAAAATTAGATACAGCCACGGGCAATATGATGAAGCAGCAATTCGAAAAATCTGAAATAGCAATTAGGTTGTGTCATATATGCGTTCCTAGTTTGAAAATCGGTTAAAATAAATTTGTCATCTTCTATCACTATCAGGTAGACAGTTTGGGACGACTGCATGGCTTGCACAGGAGGCCCGCGACATATATCTCACGCGACACATTATGTAACAGCCAGTTAGTCCGACCGACCTTTCGAAATCGAAACTGAACTTGAGGGGTATCGCGCTGCGGTCGGAGTATCGAACAGTTTTTATTTCAAAAAGCACTGATAATTTATTTTAAATAAGTTACTTGTTATATTAATGATTACTTCAAATATGAGGGACGAAATGATTAATATGTTATTTAAAAATGAAGACTAACTGATTATGATTGTCATTTTTTTCATCCCACGACAACATACTACGACCTTATATGGAAGTTTCGGCCGAAACTGAGATCAAAGCCGAAATTCGGTATCGGCCATGAAAACTAATTTCGGTCGGACTCTACAGCCAGTGCATTTGTAACACAATGCGCGCGTGCTGTTAATGGCTGTTCCATGCTGTGTGGCGCGCCAGATTTGTCGCGGCCGTTTTACGCTAGACGTGCAGATTATACCTATTCGCTGGGTGCGCGATGACAACGCCAACTAGCGGTTACAAATACGGCGGACTTTTTTTTTTGTGTTTTGTGGCTTTTTCTGCAAGGCACTTTGCCAACTAAAAACGTAAATTTCGCTAGTAAAAAGTGACAGCTGGTCTGCCGAAAGATCCTTTTTTGGCCGTGACGCGCGCTGCGATCGTTTCGTGGTTACCACCTTATACTTCGCACCCAGCGAATATCTCTCTCAACTTATTCTCGTTACTCGCTTGCTGCAAATAGAGCGTGCAGCCTTCTCCATCTGAACCTATCTTCTTGACTTCCCTGTATGGCGGATACCTTCTCTTAATTGGTTTTGTGTTGATACCTGTTATTCCCCTTCCATGCTTGCCTGCATTTGTAAATTTTTCCATGTAACTATTTTTTTCTATAAATTGCAGGTGCCTAATATTCGGAACGGACGGGCTATGGAACATGATATCCCCGGAGGGCGCTGTGAGCCTGGTGCAGGCGACAGAAAAGCACAATGAGGCCGCACTCGTGGGGGGCTCCGCCAACCAGCCGAGGGACTGGCTCAACCCCTCCAAGAGCTTAGTGGACCACGCACTGGAGAGGTAAGCTGGTTTCAGTAGCCTATCTGAGTGCAAGAGCCCTGGAGTTGCAAATTTAGTATTCGTTAGACAAAAAAAATCGTCAAAATTATCGACTCCTAGTATTAAGATTTCATAGGTAGACCTCGAATTTACAATGGGGTACCAATTTTAAGTTTTGCTCTAGGCGCCAGTTTCGCTTGGTACGCACTTAACTGATTTAAGCGACTTTTGGAAGTTCCCTGCTTTAAGTATATTTGAAGATCGCGAAAAGAATTTGTTGTATGAAAAAAATCTGCAAAAAGTAATTTCAATTACTGACTTAATTTATATATGGGTCTATTACCTTGTGCAATAATAATTACTATGTTAATTATATATTTCGTTAATAATAAAAAAAAATATCCTGTGTTGACAATTAATTTATTTTTACTTTATACCTTCAAGGTTGACTCTCTGTTAAATATAGCCAAGTTTTAGGTATAAAGGACATACAAATAATAAATCTGAAGTTAATACTTCATTAGTTAGATAAGATATCGGTATCGGTATCGCCGATAATTTACTACAAATATCGGTATCGTATCGGCAAAATTATGTATCTTTACGTCCCTAATTTTCACCAAGTTTTCCTTCCTTACCTAATTTAAAAAAAATTAATAGTTGGCAAGACCTCTCCAAGGTCTCAGTTGTTTCGCTTAATACTTGCTCTCAAATGAAGGTCATTATAAAACGCATTTCAGACTTGTAAAATATTACGGTTTTTATTGTCCCAAGGTAAAGGTCCTATGTAAAGAATGATTGGCCTTGAAGCAACGCACATTTACCATTATGGAAAAAAAGTTTTTAGATAACCATTGAATTCTTTTCTAAGAAACTTCTGGTAAGCTAAGTGATGTCACATCCAGATTATTATTATCATAAAAACCTTGTGATATCACAGTCGCCTATCATAGTTTTAACTATGATATGTTATTTATAGCACAATCACCATTTCATTATCATTTTAGGAAATGCTCTATAAGTGTTTTCTTGAAACATACCTTCGAACTTTCGTAACTATTTTTAAACTGTTGTTCCAAAATAGTACGAGGACTATATCTTTTGCCGTAATAGGAAGACAGTTCAAATTTTCATAAAATGTGTATTATATTTATAAATAACCAATACCAGCCGAAATGTATGAACACTGTCCATATTTGTAATATATTTCTGGAACATGATTTCCTTCCAGTCTATTAGACCGATTTAGTCTGTGGTATCCATGGCTAGGCTTTCTGGTTGTGTTGGGTTGGCAAAAGTGGTGCCTTCAATCCATCACGCAAAATAGTTGCATTTTTAGACATGAAGTTGCGGAAAAGTGTGTTAACATAGGTATGGGCATACCAAATATGTAGCCTACCTTACACTTGTCTATAAGCGGAATTGTTCGTGTCTGGAAATTTGCTAAACGCTGGAACTTAATTTCTCACCCCAGATGGTCGAACACGCGCATGCGTGCCGACAACACATCGGTAGTCACACTAATGTTGGACCCACCCGGCCCGCCGCGCGCCACGGTGCTCCGCTCCCGCTCCCAGCCGGCGCCGCAGCCCGCGCCTGCGCCGGTCAAAGACAAGGACAAGGATAAGGAGCCCGACTCCCGCGCCGTCCCGCAGAACGGTCTCACTATCATGACCCGGTACTCCGACGTGGATAGCAACAAGCCTGCAGTATCTCCAGATACTCCTGAGAGGTTAGTGAGACGTGTTCATTTCAACTCGTCGCCAAAATATTGCTCTCCCGGTCCCAGCCGGCGCCGCAGCCCACGCTCGCGTCGGTTAAAGTCAAAGTCAAGGATAAGGAGCCCGACTCCCGCGCCGTCCCGCAGAACGGTCTCACCATCATGACCCGGTACTCCGACGTGGATAGCAACAAGCCTGCAGTATCTCCAGATACTCCTGCGAGGTTAGCGTGACAGTCTGTTCATTTCAACTCGTCGCCAAAATATTGCTCTCCCAGTCCCAGCCGGCGCCGCAGCCCGCGCCCGCGCCGGTCAAAGCCAAGGATAAGGAGCCCGATTCGCGTGCCGTCCCGCAGAACATGACCCGGTACTCGCCAAGCCTGCCATGTCGCCGGATACCCTTGAAAGGTTAGGGTTTTCCTCGTCGCCAAAATATTACGTTCCCGGTTTCACTCGGCACTATTATTGTAATGACAGAGGTGCAATTGATTATCTTCCCTATTCTAAATAAGGATTTTTTAACACTTTTGCGAGCGATAACATGGCAAACTCCGTACGTAGGCCGTAGCTACGAGCCTAGCGCCCGCCGAGCTTGTGTCGAAAGCGTTAAATCAATTCTCTTATTTATTATTTATCTGTTTACAGTAGAACACCGTTGCCGCCGTGCGCGACGCTCGACGGTCGCTTCTCAGGCGGCGAGGAGCCGCGCGAGAAGCGCGAGGCCACCGACGACTCGCTCGCCAACTACGGCAATCCCGCAGAATCCTACTTCATGGCGCGCCTTCTGCAGCGCTGCCGCCTCGTCAACACCCTGTCCTCGCTTACCGGGGAACTCGCCGGCGAGCCCGAGCCGGAACCCACCACGGCTATCCCCGAGCCCGAGTTGGAGAAGACCCTGCCGCCCGACGTGCCCGCGGAGCCCGAGCCCGAGCCCGAGCCCGACGCCGTCGAGATACAGATCAACGAGGTATTTATACTTATCTGGTATTATTTTGTTAATGGTCTACAATTGCATGTGAAATTGTTAAACATAAAACATACATACTTCCTCACCCAACGTTGTTAATACAAGTACCTTTTATGCTTTAGGTAGGTCTTAACTTTGTACAATTGTATGTTTGTAACTATGCTCGCTGCCGTACTGGGTCCTGTAACACAGGATATCCTAGTTCAGGGCCCAAAGCAATGTTTCCTTTTTGTATGTGATTAGTTCAATAAATCATTTCATTTCAGGTGTCCTCCAGCTCGCCGACCGAGGGCCCGGCGCGTCCTCGCGGCCGCCGGCCCAAGGCGGAGGCGAAGCGCGAGGCGCCGCCCCCGCCGCCGCCCAACGACCGCGTGCTGCGCTCGCACGACGCCGAGCAGCGCCCGCACACCCGCCAGGGCGCCACTCGCGCCAAACCCACCCCCGCGGCACCCGCCGACCGCGTCGTTATTCTCAGTCGGCGCGTGCCCCCGGCGCCCGAGGCGCGCGCCACGCGCTCCGCCGCGCCCCCGCCCCCAGCCGGCAAGACGACGCGCATCGGACCGGCGGGAAACTCGGCGCGCGCCCCGGGGCCGGCGCGGCGCCCGGCGGCGCGCCCCGCGCCCAGCCCGCGCCCGCAGCGCGGCAGCTGCAAGGAGAACCGCGCCCGCCGGCGCGCCGCCGCCCCCGCCGAACGCCGCTCCCCCCGCACGCATGATAGCACCCATACGGCTCCCGTACACTCGACGTGTGCGGAGGAGCCGCCGCGGCCGCGGGCGCTGCGCTCGCGCAACGACGCGGCGTCCCCGCTGCGGGAGTCGCCGGGCAAGCGGCGCGCGCCAGAGGAGCGACCGGAGCCCCCGGGCAAGGCGCCGCGACTGGAGCCCCCGGGCAAGGCGCCGCGCCTGGGGGCAGGGGAGCGCTGCGCACGCGCCTTGAACAAGCGCGCTTCCGGCCCGTGGGCGCCGGCGCTGGCGCTTCGGAACCGCCTGCGCAAGAGACTCGCCAAGTAGCGTAGTGTAGTGTAGTGTTACGGTTACCTGTGAGTGCGGGGATAACGGTGCCTTCTAGTACTGCCAAAGTACTCTTTGACTTTTCATATTTTATCTCGGCCCGGGAGATGGCCGCGTCGCGTCCGGTCAGACTTCTGTTGTTGATTTTAATTTTAGTACGGGATCCGCTTCGAACGCGAGCGTGAACGATAGTACAAAGAGTATATTGAATATGTAAGACGTAAGTTTGACTCGTGGACCAGGCGGAGAGGATTAGCCCCGATAGATATTTATTTTATGCATATTTACAGCCGATTTCGAATTGCATTTAACTTTAAGCGGATGAAAATGTGATTTTCATCACTCGACGGAACGTCAGAGGCTACAGCGGTCGTCACCGGACCTTATGATGAGAGTCAGATATATTGTTACATGATTATTTTCGAGATATTAGCGACGGAGGAAAACTTTCGTTATGGAGTTATGATATATATTTACCTTTAATTATAATAGTGAAATTATGCATACTATACCAAGAGTGCTTTTCTCAAAATAATGTAGTAAAATTAATCAGAGTGCTATATATAATATTTATATAGAAGTGTACAGAAACACGATGTACAATTGTACAGTTTGAAATTAAATTCTCGTATTGAGTTAACAAAGGCAATTTTTAGTTCGGAATCTTAGTTATGTGAGATGTTATTCTTTTAGGAAAAGAATTGTTTTATGTACTTCCTAACCTAGCTTTACCCATAGTTGAGAGTAGCTGGTTAAACGCGAAATTACATCTTATTTTGTTATGAAATTCTTATTAAGATAGACATATCTATATTATCTATGTAACTTGTGTTATGCGCCTTCCATATTGTTAAATAGAACGCGTGTATACTATCAGTAAGGGCTTAGACCAATGTAATGAGAAAAATAATAGAACCGGCTTAAGCCGATGTCGCGGTGAAGAGAAAAAAGTAGAAACTTCTCATTGTAACCAGTTTTAGCTATCTTGATAAGTTTTAATGTGTGTAATATCTGTAAATTCTCAAGACAGACTATCTGTCCATAAAGCGGTGATGTGGGTGTTTTCGTTATATCTGTGAAAATCGTCTACTTTTTTCTCTTTACTCTTGAGTACACCTGTCTCTTAGCACTCACCTCCACTGATTTAAGTTTAAGTATCGATAATTATGTGATGATAAAACCATTGAAGTTTTCCAAAACCAAAACAGTTACGTTACGTTTGCGATTCCGCAAGTTTGTTGACTATACGTTTATGATAATTGTAACATTTGACTAACTTACATATTAATGGACTGACCAAAATATTGATTTAAACTTCCACGATTTTCACTCATTATTATAACAAAACGGGACTTAATCGCGCAAAAACATGCTATTATCTCGCCGTTTCGGATGTGTCGTGACGTCCATGGTCCCGAAGGGACCGTTTTGTTATAATAATGAGTGGACTGACAGTTCTGTATTTTTTAATTTTAAATTTTATTGTGTGACAGGGTTGCCTATTTCAAACTGTATACTTAATGTATCTTTAATGTTTGTAAATTTTAAACTGTGTTGTTGAATGTAATCACTGTTTGCTGAATTTTTATGCAATTATAAAAACGTCTACGGCTTGGTCGTACGTTACGAAACCTGTCAGACTAAAGTAATAAAAAATGGGCGTTTTTTAATTGCTCGAAGCATTTCTAAAGAAGTTACCAAAATCAACCTTTAGATGCATAAAGTATCAATAATATTCCTTAAAAAATTGGTTGCAAAGGTTAGAATAGCCACGAGTTAATCGGATTTGCCAAATAATCATGTTTGAAAACCTTTAAATATATAACATGTACTCTAAAGGACCTACTGAGAAAGATAGCTATTTGAGAGGAACACGGAAGGAAGTCGCCATAGCTCATTTTCCAAAATTCTATCGTTTATAAATTTCAATCGTTTATAAATTGAGTATATAATATTCTACCTAATTCATTACCTGATATTTTTGTGTAAGGATAGAATTTTTACCTAATTTAAAAAAATCGTTATAAATTCTTATGATGCAGCCCCCTATGCAAAAAAAAAACATTCTTGGCCCGTGATTTGGAAGCGGTTGAAGATCACTGACCTATGAAATCCGCGTTGCCCTGAATGTCATGATAATACGTAATATGAACCATATGCATCTAATGGTCAAAACTAGGGATGTAACGATACCGATACCGATATATCGGCCGATATATCGGTATCGCCGATATATCGGTATCGCCGATATTATACAACCGATATTTGAAGAATTTGCTGTATGAAAAAAAATCTGCAAGAAATAATTTCAATTTCTGACTTAATTTATGTACTGGTCTATTCTATTACCTTGTGCAATGATAATTACTATGTTAATTAAATCTTTGGTTCTTAATAAAAAAAAATGAATTTTGAGTTGACAATTTATTATTTTTACTTTACACTTTCAAGGTTCACTCTCTGGTAAATATAGCCAGTAGTCATTGCCATTAGTTATAATAAGGATACAAAAATATCTGAAGTTCATACTTCATTATTAAGCTAAGATATCGGTATCGGTATCGGTATCGCCGATATTAACTACTATATATCGGTATCGGTATCGTATCGGCAAAACTGTGTATCGTTACATCCCTAGTCAAAACTGACAGCCGGCCATGTCGAAAACTTTATCTTTCCAGTTTTGTGACTAAACATCTTATAAATATGCTTTAATTTTTGTTCATAAAAGATTATAATTTTTTTTAATCTGAGTTAAGAGAGTTATGTGTCAATTATCAAATATTTGTAAAATCTGTCCATTCCGACATGGTTGCGTAACTTCCTTTAGAAATGCTCATGAAATGTAAACATTTATTTAAGCGACAGGAAGGATTGTTTTGCCAAAAAGCAATATCAAAAGCGGACCAATATTCATCTACAACTTATACTCGAATTCTTCCAATGTTCAAACGAAAATCGTCGTCATTTGTAAAGCAAGACGTGTGTCCTGTCCTGTCAACCCAAAAAGCTGCGTAGGAGTACCTCAAAGGATGTATAATAAAATGTAATAAGAAAATGTGCCTCAATCGTTACCGACTTCACAAGAAAACATAGGTAAATAAAAAAACTAGTGTTCTTTAATAAATCAGATATGTATTTTTATTAAAAAAAAAAGTAAAGATTATGCATTGTAAATTAGCTGTAAAAGAGGATTTAATATAATTTGTTAAGCTTATTGTCTAAAATGTTTTAGTAAAGTTAAACTTCGTCACTTCACCGTAGTAGACTACGTTTTTTTGTTAATTATATTGTGCTTAATTTGATGTGTTTTGGTTTGGTGGAGTGATGGAATGTTGAGTTTGCAAAATATCAATTTTGTAATTGTAACTAGTGATGTGTCGGTCGGCAATATTCCTAAGTTGTGTGGGGACTTTTTAGCAATATTTCCGTTACGGAAATATTGCCCATACAAATCGAATATTCCCGGCAACGGCAAATCTCTAATCGTAACCATTGGAGGGTATTTATGCCTTGGAGAAACGATACTTCTGGGAGGATTTAGCAATGCTAAGATTGAGAAGCTAAAACAAATTTTATAACTATACATATAATTACGGTAAAGGATTATTGTAGATTTTATTTTTTGATTTGAATAAAGTTTGTACGAAATACACTGTGTTTTTTTACCTAATTAAATAGGGTTATTGCTAAAGCGCTACCGGTTCCCATTTTCCTTACTTCAAATAAACGTAATGTAAACCCCCTCTGAGACAGTAGTTCTACCACGGAGTTCAACTGGTAGTACAAATGATACACCCTAAGGTCATTAGTACTACCAGTAGTACTAGTGACCATAATGAAGGACCGGTAGTACAACTGTCCTGTAGTCTGTTGCGCTCATTGCGAGGAGCAGAGGAAAACAATTTTTTCGTAAACTCCTTGATATAATTTAAACTTTCACGATATTGACACATTATTATAAATTATAATAATAACATACGGGACTTAACCACGTATAAAATAAACGATATATTTTATTTACCTCAACGTTTTGGACGTCACATCTTGTCCATGGTCTCGAAGGGACTGACGAGACTTTCTTTAAACTATGTGTTTACCTATGTGTTTTGTTTACATCTGGCATGTGTATCATATTTACTACCAGCTGAACTTTGAACACTGAGGTTTACGACAAAACCCGAGTGATTTTCTTGTATTTTTAGTAGTAGTACTAGTGACCTTAGGGTGTAACATTTGTACTACCAGTTGAACTCCGTGGTAGTACTACTGTCTCAGAGGGATGTAAACAACCCACTTTTTGGCACCCAAAGCACTAAATATTGGCACAAATATTAGAAATAGAAAGCACTAAATATTGTCAAATAGTACGATTCAATGTTCCCGCAAACGGTATACCGAAAAGGAGTATTTATTGTTTACCCTACAAAACCCAGATTCTAGATTGCGTCAATAGCTATCTATAGCTGGGGTTCTTATGCGATCGGTTGTATGGGAACCTTGCACTTTTTGATTATTCGCTGACACTTGACACAGATGATCGATTCTTTGATACCATGGGAGCGAAGAGACCAAAATATTACAATGCAATCCTATGGGATTATAGTATAGGTATGGGAGCCAAGTGGAAGGAGGGAGTGTTTCGAATGAGGACCCCAGCTACTAAGGGTAAAGCCAGACGTGCGTAATTTTGTGAGTTGTGAGCTGCAGAAATTCTCAACAATACATTTTTCTCAAACATGCAATGAAATGTTGACATTACGTGCCTTATATTATAATAGGCCGTAAAGTACCTCGTTTCCGGTGCGGCTTGACACTTGACATATAGTACATTACACAACTAGGCTGGTAATACAAAGAAAGGCCGAGATCGCAAATGTTTGCGGCCCGCGCTGCAAGCGAGGGACGTAAATATGCGATCGAGGGCTTTCTTTATTACCTCCCGTATTGTGTACATCATTTTATGTCTACACTTGGCCAGAAAGCGCCTATTTCGGCGTGCGGAAAAAGTCACTTTATGGCCAGGTGGGGCATAATAGAATTTCATCTTTTTTACCCCTGTGGCGTCAGCGGCACGGCGTCTTCCTTCGCCGTTGGGCGTTCTAAAGGTCGTGACAATTTATACATCTTCAATACTCCTTCCCTTTGCGGTTGAGAATTCACACCTGGCGCCCATAACGTCCCATAAAACAAATTTTAAAAGCCGAGATGTTTCGGTTGAATATTTCAACCATGGGACTCTTTTATATGCAGGCGCAGGCACGCTCCGAACCAACACTCACGGGTGACGTTTTCTGCTGAGGGTGAAGAGTGTCAATACGCAGCACACTTATGACGCAGTTAAAAAATATTCATGTTTTACATTGTAAGCTGGCGCCAAAGGGTACTGTTACACGCAGGTATAGTAAGGGCATTGAATGCGGAAGCCAACCTCCCCTAGCATGAATGGCATGGCACCCTCCCCGCAGCGCTTCCACCCCGATAACTCTGCTAGGTTATAGTTTAGGATCGTTCGCCACGGACTGACGTGCGCGCTTACGCGAACTTAAAATACTGTACATTTGTAAATACGCGATTATAAATAAACAAGTGATGTTATGGTGTGTACTTATACTGATGTGATTTAGGAGTGTGGGGATATAACGAAATGCATTTGCGTGCAATTCGGCGCGTTGGTATCGATCGACCGCGGTGCATGGAGATAATGCATTTTGCTGTTTACTTCGGTGCACTTTCTACTGTTTTGTTTGTTCTATCTGTGTTATAAATAGTAGCCGAGCAATGTAAAGTTTAATGTTTACGTAAAGTTTTGAAGAGATCGGTACGTTACATTACACACGAAATTTAAGGATATTGACGAGACAGGATATATACAAGTATTGTTTATAACGTTATCGCATACCAGAAGTGAACCGACTAGCTTTACCAGTTTTTATCTCGAGTATTATTATATGTTATGGCAAATTCGGCAATTATATCGGACCCCATGCGAGCGCTATTAAAAATGCAAATTTTTGCCGGCATGTTTCTGCTTATAAATTACGTATCGGCCCATAAAAAGAACTATTTGGGCGCCAACGATATTGACGCTGAAGTTCAGTGACCGTTAAATTAGAAAGACCCGTGTTATCACTAAAATCGTCCTTATTTCGATCGTAATAAGGCTCTTTGTAAGTGATGCAAAACTCAAATGAGTTCTAGTAGTTTTCCTCGTTATCAATCAACTGCAATATAAATAGGTAAGATTATCAATAACCTGTGCACTTGGGGTCCCGGTCAACATTATAATGATTAGGCATAACCAACAAGAAGTCAAGATACATTCATATAAGTACATGTATTTGTGATACAAGGAGCCGTCAAAACGTCTTTACAACTGTCAACTGACAAACGATCTTATTCGACAACAAATGCACAAGTTAATATAAATAAAAAATGCCTAAATCGCTGAATGCGTAGTCTATTATCTATATTCGTAAAGCACCCTCGATTTCTTTAAGATCTCATCGTCAAATCAGTTCACTGATTGCAATGGGACCAAGTAGAAAAAGCTTTTCCTGCCCCCAGTGCAAACTTCTGTAATAGCACCACTTGGTCTGGTCATTTATTCAGTCCATGGATTCAGTAGCGGCCTAAACTAGTCGGAGGCCCTGGCGGCGTAGTAGTAGGTACCTATAGGAGGTACACATTCTACTTTTTGATTTTTTTTTCGCGGGAGTGCGTTTGGGCTGCCGAGCTGAATTTTTTGGCCCCCGTAGCAAAGTATAAAGATGGAGAAGTAGTCCAACTTCGACCGCTTTAGGAGCGCGCGATTCGTATTTACACAGACAGACGCGGGACAGCGCGTTCGTTCACGGCGCGCGATGTAGGTACATTTTGTAGGAAGAAAAATTGTTGCTATTATACTGTAGTACAGTGGTTCCGAACCTGGGGGTAATTATCCCACCAGGGTAAAACGAAGTTTTCTCAGGGGTAATACGCATGAATGTTAAGCCGTTTTACTTTGAGCAGTTTCTTATAAGCTTATAATACCTATTTTTTTGGAGGGGTAATAATAGAAATCTCGATGAGAATGTGGGTGAAATAATAATAAAGGTTAGGAACCACTGCTGTAGTACCTAGGCTGGAGGCTCGGAGCGGGCCGCCCCTTCTGTCCCACGCTTAGTCCGCCACTTCATGGATTATTCTTCAAAAATACCATTCCCGTATCCACACATATTGGCGAATACTCGGAAGATGCTGCCTCATTAGAACGGATTTTTTTGAAGCCTGACTGACTTGCAATCCTTACTGGATATAGCAAACATTTTTACTAAAAAAAACCCGACCGCGGTGCACTTTGAAACTGCATAAAATCCGCCATTTTGTTTATTTTAACGAACTTCATATCCAGTGACACTCGCACCATCAAGACGAATCTAATGATGTATCATTTATCAAAATCGGATGTGCCGTTGAGTAGTTACGAGCGGACACAGGAACGGACATACATACATACAGGTCAAACACATAACCCTCCTTTGGGCTTCGCCGCAGTCGGGTAAAAATTGGACCAGGTGAGGGCCGTGGCGTTCCCTGGGGTCGAACCAGGTCGCTGGCCGGACCACCTTGAGTAGATCGGACTAGGTGCCCGGGGCGCCTGGGATCGAACCCGGTCGCTAGTCCCGGCATTAGAACGGCATTTTTGGTTACTGTATACATTTAACCCGCTAAGTTATACAAAGTAACTGAAAATTAATTTAGGAAGTCCGGCCTTTACTTTCGGAAGTGCTTGCTCTGAGCTCACCTACCGTGTTAAAACTTAAAACCAAGCAACCGAAGCATTGCTGACCTTCTCCATGTCCTTGTGTTACCTTTCCAGTCGTTCCATTGTCTTATTTCGGGCTAGCATTTACCCGCGGCCTCACCTGTATTCCCGTTACTTTCCCAAGGGAACTCTTTTCCTGGATATAAAGGGCAGGACTTAGGCTAGTTGCATGCCAAATTTGAGCTCAATCCATTCAGTTGTCACTACGTTGCACCGATTCAAAAGCATCGATTAGCACGCAGCAAACCGATTCTATTACCGATTATTTCTATTATTTTTTGGAACGAACTGAAGTTGCTTCGAGCAAAGAAGATTCTCGGCCCTTCTTTTTGGCACGCGAGGTACTCTTTTCTTCTATGTCGATATATTTCTGTGATGTTGATACGTGCCCTTACCCAAGTCCGCGGGTCACGGTCCAGATGCCCGACGCACTTCCACGGCCTGATTGCTACGCACAAAGCACACACTTGCACTGTACAGTTGCCAGATAGGTACCAGTTTGAAGCTATGTGCCGGCCGGCAGCGTCACGTGAAAGATAATCATGGCTAAGCTGAAGTAAATTGATAAGTAAAACCTTAGCATTACTCGTACAAGTGCCTCATTAACAATAAAGAGGTTTTATGTTACTTTGTTACCTATTGCATTATTATGCTAAATTTCAAGTAAATCTTACTGCATGTGCCTAACGTACCAAATTATAAGATAATCAAAATCGATAAGTCATATACCAGTTCACTAAAAAAACGTGAAAGTCGGGCCCATAACCTGCTGACGAGCGTGTAAACGATTGTAGCTAAGTTATTGCAAGGATAGAATTGGTCTTAACTGAACCTACCCTTTTATATTCTTGAGTTGGGATAATTGGATAACGCAAACTTTTATCTGTTTTATTTTTAAATACTGAGTGTCACAGATTACTTAATAGTGTTCGAGTTCTGTATTTTTAGGGTTCCGTAGCCAAAATGGCAAAAACGGAACCCTTATAGTTTCGTCATGTCCGTCCGTCTGTCTGTCTGTCTGTCTGTCTGTCTGTCCGTATGTCACAGGCATTCTACTCAGAAACTACTTGATGGATATTGATGAAATTTGGAATATAGGTGTGTTTTATGAGCCGCTACTTAGTTTGGTATATAAATAATTAAAATAAATATTTTTAGGGGGGGCACTCCATACATGTTAAAGACAGTAAAAAAAAATTTTTTCAGCAAATATCAACGTGTGGTACATATTTCGACAGCTCTTTAAAAAACACTATAAGGTTCCTAAGTAATGTTTTTGATTAAGTGAATGTATTTGGAAATAATCGCTCCGAAAGTTGTGTAATTTGTGTCCCGCCCCCCCCTCTATTTTCTAAACCGTGCGTCCGAAAAATATGAAAAAAATCACGAAGGTAGCGCTTAATTAATACTTTCAACGAAAATTATTTTCAACAAGATCGAATTAACCGTTTTTGAGTTATTGCCGATAAACTGCGCTTCTCAACAAAAGGACGTAATTGCTATGAAGATACGCTCTTTTGTTGTTGTACTTTTTTTACATCGTATTTTTTTTTACCTTATAGTTACGGCTATGGAACCCTACACTGAGCATGGTCCGACATGCTCTTGGCCAGTTTTATTTACGTGATATCTTCGACCATAGTGCATCTGCATATCTCACAATTAGTTTCCTATAGATTTTATGAAAAAACAGCCCCGAAAAAAACGGTTGACATTTTTAAGCGTCAATATTTTCGCCTTTTATGAACTCCTTAGAATCCAAAACATATTAATGTTGCTCTTTCTTTAGTCATTAGTTGACTAGTAGAGAACGCCTTAAGTCATGAAGTCCGCCATTTGTACTTTCTTGTACTGTGCAATAAAGATAACAATGTGCAATAAATAAAAAAGCCAGTTGTTATAAATATTTGATGTTGTAGTTATCTGATTATGTAAAATAATGATTAGACCGTTATATTAATATCAATTAGCCATATCTTAAACAATCTCTAAGCTTTATTCAACGTATCTATCTAAATTCCAGTGAAAGGCTGCTACATAATGCATGACAGTGCCGTAACTAAATAATGGACTACTTACCAAATGTCTCAGACATGTTAGAGAGACATTTAATTCAATTTTCATCACACTTGCTCGAAAATGGTGTCATTACACGTAGGTTTTGCGGGCCGTAAATGACCTATTACGCCCTAGGGCGTAATGGTTTTCTTTTTAAATTTGAAACGCTGGTTCTGTTTTACTCTTATTTGTCATGTTCAAAGAACACGCCAACTTACTTTTTTAACTTTTATTACTGAAATATTTATTTAAAGAGAACTGTTATTGCAAATACATGTAAACACATATTTCTGTAACATTAATTATATGTTTAAATTATGTATTTCAGTATTTTGCAAATATAAAATCAACCATTTTAAGTCTTTACCGCTATGGTTTCCGAACGTGACTTGTCGTCTTGATATATGTCACTAATGTCACTGTCAGTTTTACAATTTTATTTAGGTTAAGTAAGGTTATTTTAACCAGATTTCCTCACAAGTGTGATGAAAAACATTGTGTGTGCCACGGGCGGTAAAGGAATTACAAACTCGTGTTATTAAAGCCCTCGGCTTCGCCTCGGCCTTGTAACAAACACTCGTTTGTAATTCCTTACTTACCGCCCTTGATACACAATGTACTATTCCGTACATTATTTTAGTTACATACCGGTAGTGGTACGGTGCGTAAGAGACTTATGGCACGTTTTAATCAAACTAAGTGAACTTAGTGATTTTTTAAATGATGTTTAACATTTTTTTCTGGTGACAAAAAATGTGGCAACCCTTTCGTTCGTAGATTTCTTAGTCTATTTGTAATCGCCAATCGAAAACCTTTTTGAATAAACCGTGGGAAGATTGACATAAACTAGTGAAGTCCTTTTTTACATCGACTTACTAAAAGCTAGAACTCTTGGTCAGTATCGGGAATTATAAATTTGCAAGCAGGATTGCCACACTTTTCGCTTGATTTTTCGTTAAGTGGTAAGCACACGGATTAGTGGAATCCATTGAAGCAGTTCAATCCGTGTTTGTGTGGACCGAGCTAGTTGTGAAGTGTGCAGGGGCCTTTAATTCACTGTTAGATAACAGACTGCATCATGGGATGTGTCGTCGGAGTGGTGTCGAGCAAATCGGTAATATCCTAGTCATTTATCATATTATACAGGGTGTCCCATAACTCACACGTCACAGTGACACCGGGGCTAGGTCAGCTTAAGAGGCACCAAACCAGCCTAATATGACCTTTGTAAAAGTTGCATGGTTTTCGAGATAATGGCAAATTAAAGCTTTTTAGAAAATTTTCACGTTTCAAGATAAATGCAGTATTTTTTCGCACATTACACCAAATAACACTTTTGTCATCTCAATTTACTATTCATGACAGCGTACACATAAAAATAAAATGATTTAAGAGCTACTGGAGCACACGCTGGTACTACACATGTTAAAAAACGTGAACGTTTCTAAAAAGTTTTAATTTGCCATTATCTCGAAAACCGTGCAACTTTTACTAGGTCATATTTATTAGGCTAGTTTGGTGCCTCTTGAGCTGACCTAGCCCTGGTGTCACTGTAACGTATGAGTTATGGGACACCCTGTATATCGTCCACCGTAGCTTCAATGAGAGCTTCTTCAATGTTTTTTCCGCTAGAGGCGCTAGTGTAGCGTGAGGTCTCCGAAATGTCAAAGGTCACTGTTTGTGGGGGACTACACGGGTTTATTTGTTATTAGAATTAATTTTATCAATATCTGAGAATATTTGTGGCAAATATGATATGAGTTACGGGTCAACGAATGTGCTTTGAGATATAGTTTCATCATTCGGAAACTTATGTACTCTTTTTTTCCGAACTAAATGCAATACCTACTGCGGCATGCTCGATATTTTATGGAACAGTTTTAAGGCATTAAATACGATGGAAATGTAAACTTCAGGACCCTACTCGACAGTGGCGCCAACTGGTGAGTGGCGTAATTTGTATATTCAGAAGAGTTCAGTTGGAATAAATCTACCATAATATAAATATAAATAAAGTTCTAAAGGTACAATGGAAACAGTATCCGACTTGTGTAAGTTTGCGCTGTCGGGAAAGTCGCAGTCGTTTTATTTATCAGACGTTACCTCAAGCCCGATTTCTTTTGTTTACGCTCATTATACGCAGGGCGGCCATGCAATCTTGATTTTTCAGGACTAATGATTATAATGATATTTATATTTATTAGAATAGGTACCGAAAAAGGCATTTAACATAAACTTTCACGTAATCCTGTTTTCGTGCTTGCTGCTCTGAATAGCATCATCAAGGGGCGCCTAATTACATTTACTTGGATAAAAAAAACACTCAATATAGGTAACTTTTGTGTGTTGAAACAATTTATTTAAACCGTTGGAAAAGGGCAGTGGCGTGGCGTAAAAGATATCCTTGGGCAAGCCAGTGTAGATTTGGCGTACATTTTCCTTAAGAGTTGTACAATAAGGTGCTCAAATGCCTGATGTTGGGCAAGCTGGTGGAATCGAGTTCTTTGGATGCCACGCTACTGAAAGAGGGACACATCATGAAACTACATATTATGTATGAATACCTGGTACTCACAGGCAGATAGATACTGTATGCAATCGTGTGAAAAGAAAGCTTTATTTAAACATTTTCGCCGTATTCCTATCCAGTTTTAATCGTTATAGAAGATACTTGTAAATATAATTTTAGGTCCCAATAGGCTAAGTTAGGTTTATTTAGTCAGTAAGTTGTACATAATGTGTTTTTTTACGTTATCTTCAAGATTGAACTTTAATATCTTGTTTTAAAGTATAGTACGAGTATCTTCGCCGTATTAGCATTATCTGCAAATTAGGTATATACTTAAGTGGATATCCTCGGATGTCAAAAGGTCCTATAAGTTGCTAATTCAAACCAGATTATCTTCTCGAATATTAGTTTAGGTGATAGATAGTAAAGGACATGAATATTTATGGCACCGTGTGGTCACCCCTGATTAGAAACTATAGGTGATTGACGTCATCGTTTCGAAAGAAACAGTGACTGGAAGATGATTGACGTCACAGTTTCACAAGGAAACAGCGACAGTAAGGAGGAGATTTTCAACGTGTGAATCTTCGTATTCAAGTTCCATCTTCATCTTCAAGCACCGTCCATCTTCATCTTCAAGCACCATTCATCTTCATCTTCGAGTGACGAGTCGATCTTCAAGACGCAGAGCAGCGTGCGCACACGACGACGGCCAGACGGCGAAAAGGAACGAACTAGCCCAGAGCGCGCTAATAAAGACGACCCGGAAGCGATTCCTGGAAATGGCGTGACATCGCGCGATGCGATCTCGCCGCGCCCGCGCTCGCTCCATCTCTCTCGCGCGCGTCTATCCTTGTCGCGCGAAACCGTCGTACTACCTAGTATAATTGTAACCTCTTATTCCTGTATATATTAAGTGCTTTTTGTAAATAAAATGATTATCTTCTGACTACGATCGGACTTTCACTTCTAACCAACTCTCTTCCCTAAAGTGGTGACCCCGAAGAAAGAACAAGCCCCCGAAGAAAGAACAAGCCCCCGAAGAAAGAGCAAGCCCCGAAGAAAGAACAAGCCGCCGAAGAAGATCAGCCTGAAGAACCAAGCCGAACCAGAACAAGCAAAGAAGATGCCAGCTACTAACGAACAGCAACAGCAGCCCGCCGGAGCCAGCACGCCAGCAACTCCACCCGTTCCGGAACCTGCACCCCGCAGCGAAGTTGCCGGAATCGCCCTGTCGTTACGCATCCCAGCTTTCTGGCGTGACAGGCCACGCCTGTGGTTCGTTACGTTCGAGTCCGCGACCGCCGACCTCAAGAAGAGCCAAGACCAGCTTGCACAGATGGTAATCGCCCAGCTGGACAAACAGGACATCGAGCAGCTGACCGACATCCTGTACAACCCGCCCGCAAACAACTACTACAGGGCAATAAAGGAGCGACTCATCACAATGTACGAGGAATCCGATAGCCAGCAAGTCCAGAAACTCCTGTCCTCGATGGAACTCGGCGACCAAAAGCCTAGCCAGCTCCTCAGGAGGATGCGCGACCTGGCACGAGATAAATTTGCTGACACAACCATCCGCATCATGTGGACGAACCACCTCCCACAGTACGTCCGTTCAGTACTCGTCGTCAGTGAAACCTTCAGCCAAAAAGCTACGCTCGATGAGATAGCCCTGTTAGCCGACAAGATGATGGAAGAGACGCAGCCTACCCATCACATCTCCGCCGTCGCATCATCACCATCCACCATCATCCAGCCACAACCACCTCCGCAACCTCCACGACCACAAATACCGCAGTGTCAAGGTCACGTCGACACTACCTTCCTAGTCGCCGAGATAAGGAAACTCTCACTCGAGATCGCCGAGCTACGAACACGACCTTACGAAAATCAGCGAGACAGCCGCTCACATCACCGTTTCCACTCACGGTCAAGAAACGCATCACAATCGCAAAACCGAAGCCGCAAGAACTCGCCCATGCCGTATTGTTATTACCATCGTCGTTTCGGCATGGATGCGAAAAAATGCGAATCGCCGTGTAGTTTCAAGCCGATTACTCCCGCCCCGTCAACGTCGGAAAACTTACATTAACGTTGGCCGCGGCGGAATCCGGCGTTAATGAAACTTCTCACCGCCTCTTCGTGACAGACAAGACATCGAAGCTCACCTTCTTGGTCGACACGGGCGCAAATATCTCCGTACTACCTAGAAGAAAAGGCACGCAACAGCAACCACTACCGTTTCAACTATACGCCGCAAATAACACCGTCATACCTACCTACGGCGAGAAAACATTAGATCTCGATCTCAACCTCCGACGATCTTTCAAATGGAAGTTCATCATCGCAGCCGTATCGAAGCCTATCCTGGGAGCCGATTTTCTGAAATACCATCACATCATCGTGGATATGAAAAATCGACGACTCATCGACGGCAAGACGCAACTCTCGACTAACGCACAAATATGCTCTGAGAACATACCTACCGTTCGCAGCATAGATGTGCAACAGTCATACCACGACATCCTTGCCGATTTCCCCGGGATAACTCGACTTACATCAATGAAGCTCAGTCCGAAACACAACGTCGAACACTTCATCGAAACAACCGGCCCGCCCCTCCACTGCAGGCCACGCCCCATCGCGCCACACCGATACGAGCTAGTAAAAAAAGAGTTTCAAAACATGCTTGACCAAGGTTTATGTCGCCCCAGCAAGAGCTCGTGGTCGTCGCCGTTGCACGTAGTACCAAAGAAAAATGGAGACCTACGTGTATGTGGTGACTACCGAAGACTCAACGCAATAACGAAACCGGATCGCTACCCCATACCACGCATACGCGATTTCACATACCAACTCGCCGGCAAGAAAATCTTCTCGACTCTCGACCTGAACCGGGCTTACCAGCAACTCCCGGTCAGCCAGCAAGACGTCGAGAAAACCGCCATAATCACTCCATTTGGATTATGGGAGTTCCATCGTATGGTCCCGGGACTGAAGAATGCAGGGCAGACCTTTCAACGCTTCATTCACGAGGTCCTACGGGGACTAGATTTCGTTTTCCCGTTCGTCGACGATCTCCTCGTCGCGTCAACATCGGAAGAAGAGCACCGAGCACACATACGAACAATACTGCAGCGACTCGACGAGTATGGCGTAACCATAAACCCCGCCAAATGTGTGTTCGGCCAGCCCACGGTGAAATTCCTCGGACACCAAGTTAGCGAAGACGGAATCCAGCCTCCCGCCGAAAAGGTCCAGGCAATAACCGACTATCCGAAACCCGACACCGTTGAAGAACTACGACGTTTTCTCGGAATGATAAACTTCTACCGAGAAAATATCAAGGACGCCGCTACCATCCAAGCGCCGCTACATACCTACTTACACAACGTCAAGAAGCGCGACAAAACAAAAATCAACTGGACAGCTGAAGCAACGAAAGCATTCGAGGCGTGTAAAGACAGCATAAAAAACGCCGCTTTACTCGCACATCCCTCACACGACGCGGCACTAGCGATCTTCAGCGACGCCAGTGATAAGACAGCAGGAGCCGTACTCAGCCAATTCGTCAACAACTCGTGGCAACCGCTCGGGTATTTTTCCAAGAAATTCACCGACGCCCAGACTCGCTACAGTTGTTACGATCGAGAGCTGCTTGCAATCTACATGGCAACTAAACACTTTCGCAAGATGTTCGAGGGAAGAGAAATAATAATATACACCGATCATCGCCCAATAACGTACGCCTATACAAAAACAAGCACCAACAGCGAATCGCCAAGACGCACCCGCCAACTACTGTATATCAGTGAATTCACTACTGATATACGACACATCAGTGGATCGCAAAACGCCGCCGCCGACGCATTGTCCCGCATCGAAGCAATCACCTGCCCATCGCCGATTGACTACGAGCGACTTGCCGAAGCACAAGAGCGAGACAGCGATACCATCCAAACACTCGCACAGCAAGACAACCTAACTATGAAAAAAGTTACCTTACCCGGATCCGACGTCGAACTCTTCTGCGAAGCATCAACTACGTACCTACGTCCATACCTACCCGAACAATATCGACGCATCGCATTCAACGCAGTTCACAACATAAGTCATCCCGGAATCAAAACAACACGCAAACTCATCACGCAGCGTTACTTCTGGCCCGCCATGAATGCCGACATCGGACAGTGGGCTAAGGTATGCGTACACTGCCAGCGCGCGAAGATCGTACGACACACATCGAGCCCGATTTCGTCGTTCCCGCCAACCGATCGCTTCGAGCACATAAACTGCGATATCGTGGGCCCGCTTCCCACTGCCGCCAGCGGACATCGATACCTACTCACGATGATCGATCGAGCAACTAGATGGCCCGAAGCATACCCGCTGTGTGAAGTAACCGCCGAAGACGTCGCCCAGACCATCTACAACGGTTGGATTTCCCGATTCGGCTGCCCTGCAACGATAACGACGGACCAAGGACGACAGTTCGAAAGTCGAGTATTTGCGTCTCTCTCACGCTTACTCGGCATCGAACGTACGCGGACAACGCCGTACCATCCGCAGTCGAACGCCGCCGTCGAACGTTGGCACCGCACTCTCAAGGCCGCACTAAAAGCAAGACTACAAACTACAAGAAGCTGGATCGACGAAATACCTACCGTCCTACTCGGAGTTCGCGCCGCGTTACGAAGTGACACCGGTGTAAGCGCAGCCCAGCTTACCTACGGATGCAACGTACGCTTACCGGGCGATTTCCTAGTAACAACGCCCGATGACGTCATAATGGACTCCGCCTACGTCAATAAACTTCGAGACACGATACGAAGCCTCAAACCGATTCCGAACCGATCACACGGCAACAAGGTTCCCATTTTCATCCACCAAGACCTGCGAACGTGTGAACAAGTGTTTATTCGGGTCGACGCCGTCAAGAAACCACTGCAACCACCCTACGATGGCCCATACCGAGTTCTGAAACGAGGCGAGAAAATATTCACTATCCAGCTGCCAACGCGAGAAGTGAATATCTCAATCGACCGTCTCAAGCCCGCCTACACCATCGCCGACGCCGATCCGACTCCAACGCCGAGCAAGAATACCGACGCCGACTGTACTCCAACGCCGAGCAAGAATACCGACGCCGACTGTACATCAACGCCGAGCACCAATACCTACAACATTACATCGAGTTCCTGCAACAAGAAAAATATTACAACAAGTTCCTGCAATAAACAAACGTCAAACAACAACCAACAACAAGACCGCCTGAAACAAATAAGCGACAATCAACAACAACCGAGCGCTAAGGACAACCTGAAATCACCTATTGACCAGAACGTGATGACCCGCCGTGGACGTACTATCCGCCTGCCGGTACGTTTCACTTGAGGGGGAACCCTATAGGTGATTGACGTCATCGTTTCGAAAGAAACAGTGACTGGAAGATGATTGACGTCACAGTTTCACAAGGAAACAGCGACAGTAAGGAGGAGATTTTCAACGTGTGAATCTTCGTATTCAAGTTCCATCTTCATCTTCAAGCACCGTCCATCTTCATCTTCAAGCACCATTCATCTTCATCTTCGAGTGACGAGTCGATCTTCAAGACGCAGAGCAGCGTGCGCACACGACGACGGCCAGACGGCGAAAAGGAACGAACTAGCCCAGAGCGCGCTAATAAAGACGACCCGGAAGCGATTCCTGGAAATGGCGTGACATCGCGCGATGCGATCTCGCCGCGCCCGCGCTCGCTCCATCTCTCTCGCGCGCGTCTATCCTTGTCGCGCGAAACCGTCGTACTACCTAGTATAATTGTAACCTCTTATTCCTGTATATATTAAGTGCTTTTTGTAAATAAAATGATTATCTTCTGACTACGATCGGACTTTCACTTCTAACCAACTCTCTTCCCTAAAAAACCATTGGCAGTTCAGTAGTTTTTGCTCAGACCAACTCAACTGGTTGTCTGACAAATTATATTATTTATTTTAAAACTAAAAGTTTGCGGTAGTTTCCCTAGTTGTTTAAGAAATACGTTAATATTTAGTTTACATTAGATATAAGACGGGTTCTATAGATTTCGTAAGTGCAAGTGTTCGCGTCTTTCTTGTGAACGTCACAATAAGTTGAGGGCTTTAAAAGTCTAATTTTCGTGCTGGATTATAAGGACGGACACATACTACTAGACAGATAGATTCTAGGTAGTATACTTCCCTCCGGAGTGTTACGTCAAAGTCGTAAAATGTCCAGTCTCGAAATTGAGTCCAGATCGTAAGAAGTCCATATCTTACAGCGTCTAAGTCGTACCACGTCTAAGTCTCAGACGGTCCAAATCGTGAAATGTCTAAGTCGTAAAATGTCAAGTCTTTACTAAAGTCCAAGTCTCGGGCGGTCCAAATCGTGAAATGTCTAAGTCGTAAAATGCCCAGTCTTACACTGCAAGGAAGAGCATGCATCAACAAACACAATTCGCTAGGGTTGCCACCCATTGCCTACCAAAAACCCGGCAAGGGTTGCCGCTATTTGAAAATTATTACGTGAGATTTTTATAATTTTGACCAACTTTTATTGTCGGCCTTTATTCCTGCCATAGAACAAAATCACCCTAATACGTAAATGGGTCAATCCTCATTGACAAATTTTTCATTATTTTTTTTTTACTTCCTAAAAACGACGAGGGTCTAACTAAAAAAGTGAATGACATTTTTCGAAAAAATCCACCAATGGGGATTGACTCTGTTGCGTATTAGGATGATTTTGTTCTATAGTAACGGCCGAACAATAGAAGTTGGTCAAAATTACAAAAAATATAACGCCATAATTTTCAAATAGCTGCAACCCTAGGCCTTGCCGGGTTTTTGGTATTCAACCCTATACCATCGTGCTTATAATGCAATTCCCTTCATTATTATGTAAAAACGGTTAGGAAAAAGGCTGAGGGTAAAGGTCATTGGGCGTTTTTGACCCGCTTTCCGAACTTTCGCGTACAGAGACCAAACTAGTTTTAAAATAGAGAATTTAATCTCATTTTTCTAAATATGTATTTTTTTATGTATCAACCGGCAGAAAAAAGTTATTCAACAATATGTGTACGATTTTTTATCGTGGGCCAGGCATCAAGAAGTGATTGACGCGTCTGCTGCCTTTTTAAACGAATTAACAACATTAGAACTGGATTTTATTTTTGTTCTTCTTTATAATTAAACAATATAACTACAGCAACGCAATATAACAGCACCTATTCAAAGTATTTTTGGAATAATTCCAATAGTTCTGACTTAATTCATTGCAAAAATGCTATAATTATAAGAAACTATTTTTACTTTTTTTCTCAATTCTCTTTTGGAAAATAAATAAATCGAAAACTAATAGCTTGACTAACGCCATCTAGTCGCAACTTCCTGAAGTAAGAAATCAAGATTCGCACTGTGAGACTGGTTATTTTACGATTTTGACATTCTGCTACCTGGTTATGTTACGATCTTGACATTTTGCTACCTTGTTATTTTACGATTTTGACATTCTACTACCTGGTTATTTTATCAACTTGACATTTTCCTACTTGGTTATTTTACGATCTGGACACCTGGACATTTTACGACTTTGACGTAACACTCCGGAGGGTTTATGATAAAAAATCGTGATATATAATAATATAACATACATGTAAGTGTAACATACCGAATCTTTTCAAGACCTGACGTGTTTAAAATAACCGAAATACCAGTACCTACTTTTAGTTGTAGGTATTACTTATTTATAAAAAGTGAACTAAATACCAAAGAACTGTTGTGATAAATGAGTGATATTGTAATATTTAATGCTGTTTTATTACGTGTGTTGCCGTGTAAGTAAGCAGCGGGAAATTCGTAATCATGGGTAAGTATTAATATTTTTTGGTCCGTATTAAAAAACCACACTCAGCTTTGATACCGACCTCAAGTCACCATTTTTCGATACTTAAAAACGTACTTGAGTGCGCATTCAGAGTTGAGTGTGGTTATTAATACGGGCCTTACTTTTAATAACTGTCACCGAAAATGCTAAAACTGCCAGTCACTTATACAAATGCAGCTTTGGCATTTTTTCCAAAGACTTCGGTTGTGTGTATTTGGAGGTAATTTGTCTTGCTTCTTTGATGAAGAAGAATATACCTACATTTATTTTGCACCAAGAATTAGGTACCAATATTCCTTATAAACTAACATACACACTGATGACTAAGTGTGTGTGTGGATTGAGTGAGCACCCTTCTGAAAAAGGAAAAAAAATGCTGTTCATTTAGTAAAAGTTCTAAAACAATTGTAAAACTAAATCTCTGTATTCGTAAAAAGATAAATCAAAATATACAACCTTTAACGTGTGCTCACTCAGTTCTCACAAACTACCAACGAAATCAGGGAATGTATTCATTTAACATATAATATTTATATACGAATTTTTAGTAAAACCTGTGCTAACTTACCTCTATAATTTGTAGATCACCTAGTAACGTATTTAAAATTTTACAAATAATTTCTTATGCTCACTCAATCCGCACACTTTCGAAAACCCGATTTCTGATGAAAAAACTGAAGATTTAAACTGCTATATATGTGTATAGTTTAGTAAAATTAATGTAGGAATTTGTAAAATACAAAACGGACCACTAACGTGGCAGGTTTTTGGATAATAAATTTTTGTGAATGCTCACTCAGTCCACACGTTACAAGTAAGTTAAAAATGTAAATATCTCAATATTTGTAGTATTAAGTGAACTATAAATTTACTTCTACATTTAGTAAACATTTTTACTAAATATCCACCATCTAATATTTTATATTCGTTGATACCTAATAGGGGGAATGGTATACTAGGTGATCTACAAATTATAAAGGTAAGTTAGCACAGGTTTTACTAAAGATTCGTATATAAATATTATATGTTGAATGAATACATTCCCTGATTTCGTTGGTAGTTTGTGAGAACTGAGTGAGCACACGTTAAAGGTTGTATCTTTTGATTTTTCTTTATACAAATACAGAGATTAGTTTTACAATTGTTTTAGAACTTTTTCTAAATGAACAGTATTTTTTTTTCTTTTTCAGAAGGGTGCTCACTCAATCCACACGCACACGATATACTGATCGGCCGCAATAATGATCAGCATTCAGCAGTAACATTAACTCCGCTCAGCTAAAATCGATATCGGGGTTATTCTTTAGAAATATGTCGGCGACTTATTCCTCTGCCTCCATACATTTAGTATGAAAAAGGGCCAGAGGAATAAGGTGACCTCAGACATTTCTGAAGTAACCCATCGACGGATGTCAATTTTTAAATAGAAGTACTTAATGTAAACTTTTCAACACACTTGCTCATAAAGTGGCTCTTATTTCAAGGTTCTTACGCGCGGAACGTAGCTTATTTTATTACACACAAGCAGTGGCGTAGCGAGGGTGGTGCAGGCAGGGCACGTGCCCTGGCCGCTAACAAGGAGGAATAGGGGTGCAAAAACGAAATTTACTAACTACCTATACAACAAAATACCATCCATTCAGATTCGCAAACATGGCGAAATCTTATAGTCTTGAATGCAGATTTTTCTGTTCAGTAACTTCGGAGATACCTAATAGGGGGAATGGTATTTTTTTGAACTTTTTTCGTCCTAAATCAAAAAGTACATAATTAAGAAAAAAAATTTTTTTTTATTTAGTACGCTCGGGTTTGACTTTTAAAACTATTCAAAATTTTAAATCGATAGCAGTAGTTCCTGAGATATCTGACTGTGACAGATGGATAGACAGACGGACAGACAGACAGACAGAGTCGCACCATAAGGGTTCCTTTTTTACCATTTTGGTAAAGAACCCTAAAAAAGAACATCTGTACATTAAACAGCTGATCTCCTGTCACCAATGCGCTGGAACCGGCACGCTCAACATCGATTCGACAAGGACGGGTGACTCATGCTGGTGCTAGATGTCAACAAACCGTGGCCCTATTCTGCAATTAACACTTAAAGAAATTTAAGGTGAAAAATTGCCATGAAAATTTGTGGGATAACTGTCTGAAATACACCACTATTTAACTTATAACACATAAAGAGGAAAAACAAGATAAAAAGAAGAGAAAATAAGTAGGTACCTAAAACTAAATAGACCAAAAACTAAATAAAAACTAGGTAAAATAAAATAAAAATATTATGAAAAGAAACAGCTCCGCCTGTGGCATGGTATGGTACCCATTACGCTGGAAGCATTAAGTAGGGGAGACCGAGGGGATTTGAAACCGAGGTGAGTTGAAACAAGGTCAATTTTGCGGAATCTGTAACCGTTATCGAGCTGGCAATAACTCTGTTTATCCGTGACCTAGCACCTACGGGGCCTCCAGCATGCGTCCTTGCCACAAGGCCCATGTCTAAAAAAACACCAAAAGTAAGTTTTAATCGTTTTGTTTTAAGTACCTATAATTTGGTAATGTGTTAGTATTTTGACTTGTGTTATGTATGTTTCGAAAGCTCATTAACTAAGGATTAAATTGATAATGATGTTGCAAGCCATTGCTCGTTGTTTTACTTTTCGGTTGTAATTTTATAACAGATGGGAGGATTTTTGCTACTGAGGGGATTTGAAACAGACTGTTTCAACTCTCCTCGGTTCAATTTTGTATGGCTAATTCGCTAATACGGTAGTCTTTTTTTTATTATTTTATTTTTTTATTTTAGCATACCTACTGGGTACCACGGAAAAGGTACCGATGCATGGCGAGCCAGGAAATATATAATCTCACGGTAGAAGAGTTTATATTGCGCCAAAAATGGTTTCGGGATGCAGCCTTTACTTTTCCTCAACCTGAATAGAAAATACTTAAAAACGATGAATGTTTATTTTTCAATAAAACCCTTTAAATAACATTATTTTTTTCTAGTACACAACCCTAGTTCTTCAAAATCAAGAACTGTTTCAACTCCCCTCACCCTCTTGTTTCAACTTACCTCGGTATTAGGAGAGTTGAAACAGAATGACTAGTCACGTTTAAATTATTTTTTCGCGCAAACAGCCATACTTACGCGTTTTTGGTTGATGTGATATAAAAGCCGAAGAAATGAGCTATCGATTAGTCCTAATCTCGTACGATTCTAGCCAATAAATTTTTGTGTACGACCCAAAATGTCAAAATTGTTTCAACACCCCTCGGTCTCCCCTACCTCTCTGAATAGCCAGGGCAATTCTTTGCGAGAGGTATGCGCAAGCTCTGGGATTACCCGAGGCATGTACCAGGTAGTACTAATAGAAGATATAACTGTAACAAAAGTAAATTACCTTCGTATGTAAAATATAATTTGTTTAATATTGAACGCCCGCGAACAATTGCTTTTTCATTGCAATCCACTCAGTGTTGGCATTAATTCAATACAAATGTAATTGGATTATCAATCCCATTACATTTGTAATGAATACATTTGTATTCCATTAACTCGTTAATTCCAAATACTTTAATTGGGATTAACGAGTTAATTGTTAATTGCAATTACTGTAATTGTTAATCCCAATTAACCATAGCTTCAATTACTTTGGTATGACGGTTATATCGAGGGTGCCTTTCAATGTTTTCATAAAAGGTCTCCAGGGTCTGATGACGGAGCCGGAAGGTGGCCATGGGAACTTCGTAATAAAACGTCGGAACCCCATCGTGTTTGGGCTCATTAGTTTCGTATTGACGAGTACTCTGAACCGAAATGGTATCCAGGGTCAGATGATGGAGCCGGAAGGTGGCCATGGGAACTCTGTAATAAAACGTCAGAACCCCATCGTGTTTGGGCTCATTTCTTTCGCCTTGACGAGTACTCGGAACCAAGATGATATCCAGGGTCCGATGATGGAGCCGGAATGTGGCCATGGGAACTTGATAATAAAACGTCGCAACCCCATCGTGTTTGGGCTCATTTGTTTTGTCTTGACGAGTACTCTGAACCGAAATGATATCCAGGGTCTGATGATGGAGCCGGAAGGTGGCCATGGGAACTCCGTAATAAAACGTTGGAACCCCATCGTGTTTGGGCTCATTTGTTTTGTCTTAACGAGTACTCTGAACCGAAATGATATCCAGGGTCTGATGATGGAGCCGGAAGGTGGCCATGGGAACTCCGTTTTAAAACGTCGGAACGCCATCGTGTTTGGGCTCATTTGTTTTGTCTTGACGAGTACTCCGAACCGAAATGATATCCAGGGTCTGATGATGGAGCCGGAAGGTGGCCATGGGAACTCCGTAATAAAACGTCGGAACCCCATCGTGTTTAGGCTCATTTGTTTTGTCTTGACGAGTACTCTGAACCGAAATGATATCCAGGGTCTGATGATGGAGCCGGAATGTGGCCATGGGAACTTCATAATAAAACGTCGCAACCCCATCGTGTTTGGGCTCATTTGTTTCGTCTTGACGAGTACTCTGTACCGAAACGATATCCAGGGTCTGATGATGGAGCCGGAAGGTGGCCATGGGAACTCCGTAATAAAACGTTGGAACCCCATCGTGTTTGGGCTCATTTGTTTTGTCTTGACGAGTACTCCGAACCGAAATGATATCCAGGGTCTGATGATGGAGCCGGAAGGTGGCCATGGGAACGCCATAATAAAACGTCGGAACCTCATCGTGTTTGGGCTCATTTGTTTTATCTTGACGAGTACTCTGAACCGAAATGATATCCAGGGTCTGATGATGGAGCCGGAATGTGGCCATGGGAACTTCATAATAAAACGTCGCAACCCCATCGTGTTTGGGCTCATTTGTTTCGTCTTGACGAGTACTCTGTACCGAAACGATATCCAGGGTCTGATGATGGAGCCGGAAGGTGGCCATGGGAACTCCGTAATAAAACGTCGGAACCCCATCGTGTTTGGGCTCATTTGTTTTGTCTTGACGAGTACTCTGAACCGAAATGATATCCAGGGTCTGACGATGGAGCCGGAAGGTGGCCATGGGAACACCGTAATGAAACGATGGAACCCCTTCGTGTTTGGGGTCATTTGTTTTGTCTTGACGAGAACTGAACCGAAATGATATCCAGGGTCTGATGATGGAGCCGGAAGGTGGCCATGGGAACTCCGTAATAAAACGTCGGAACCCCATCGTGTTTGGGCTTATTTGTTTCGTCTTGACGAGTTGGTCAGAGTACTGGTCAAGACGAAACAACTTAGCCCAAACACGATGGCGTTCCGACGTTTTATTACGAAGTTCCTATGGCCACCTTCCGGCTCCATCATCAGACCCTGGATATCATTTCGGTTCAGAGAACTCGTCAAGACGAAACAAATGAGCCCAAACACGATGGGGTTGCGACGTTTTATTACGGAGTTCCCATGGCCACCTTCCGGCTCCATCATCAGACCCTGGATATCATTTCAGTTCAGAGTACTCGCCAAGACAAAACAAATGAGCCCAAACACGATGGGGTTCCGACGTTTCATTACGGAGTTCCCATAGCCACCTTCCGGCTCCATCATCAGACCCTGGATATCGTTTCGGTACAGAGTACTCGTCAAGACGAAACAAATGAGCCCAAACACGATGGGGTTGCGACGTTTTATTATGAAGTTCCCATGGCCACATTCCGGCTCCATCATCAGACCCTGGATATCATTTCGGTTCAGAGAACTCGTCAAGACGAAACAAATGAGCCCAAACACGATGGGGTTGCGACGTTTTATTACGGAGTTCCCATGGCCACCTTCCGGCTCCATCATCAGACCCTGGATATCATTTCAGTTCAGAGTACTCGTCAAGACAAAACAAATGAGCCCAAACACGATGGGGTTCCGACGTTTCATTACGGAGTTCCCATAGCCACCTTCCGGCTCCATCATCAGACCCTGGATATCGTTTCGGTACAGAGTACTCGTCAAGACGAAACAAATGAGCCCAAACACGATGGGGTTGCGACGTTTTATTATGAAGTTCCCATGGCCACATTCTGGCTCCATCATCAGACCCTGGATATCATTTCGGTTCAGAGTACTCGTCAAGACAAAACAAATGAGCCCAAACACGATAGGCTTCTGACGTTTTATTACGGAGTTCCCATGGCCACCTTCCGGCTCCATCATCAGACCCTGGATATCATTTCGGTTCGGAGTACTCGTCAAGACAAAACAAATGAGCCCAAACACGATGGGTTTCCGACGTTTTATTACGGAGTTCCCATGGCCACCTTCCGGCTCCATCATCAGAACCTGGATATCATTTCGGTTCGGAGTACTCGTCAAGACAAAACAAATGAGCCCAAACACGATGGGTTTCCGACGTTTTATTACGGAGTTCCCATGGCCACCTTCCGGCTCCATCATCAGACCCTGGATATTATTTCGGTTCAGAGAACTCGTTAAGCCAAAACAAATGAGCCCAAACACGATGGGGTTCCGACGTTTTAATACGAAGTTCCCATGGGCACCTTCCGGCTCCATCATCAGACCCTGGATATCATTTCGGTTCAGAGTACTCGTCAAGACAAAACAAATGAGCCCAAGCACGATGGGGTTTCGACGTTTTATTACGGAGTTCCCATGGCCACCTTCCGGCTCCATCATCAGACCCTGGATATCATTTCGGTTCGGAGTACTCGTCAAGACAAAACAAATGAGCCCAAACACGATGGGTTTCCGACGTTTTATTACGGAGTTCCCATGGCCACCTTCCGGCTCCATCATCAGACCCTGAATATTATTTCGGTTCAGAGAACTCGTCAAGACAAAACAATTGAGCCCAAACACGATAGGCTTCTGACGTTTTAATACGGAGTTCCCATGGCCACCTTCCGGCTCCATCATCAGACCCTGGATATCGTTTCGGTACAGAGTACTCGTCAAGACGAAACAAATGAGCCCAAACACGATGGGGTTCCGACGTTTTATTACGGAGTTCCCATGGCCACCTCCCGGCTCCATCATCAGACCCTGATCATCATTTAAGACATATCTAAGTGGATGTGAGCTCTGCTGTTCCTATTTTTCAAAAAGATGTCTTGCCTACTTATGATGCGTAGCTAAATCAATTGTTAATCTCAATTAACGATTAACGATTAACAATTACGTAATGGTTAATTGCAATTAACCATTACTTTTCAGTAATCGTTAATGGTTAATTGCAATTAACAGATCAATCGTTAATCGTTAATTGTTAATTGGGATTACATTTTTGCCAACACTGAATCCACTGCTTACCATTACTATTCGACGTGCGATTTTGCATTTTTATATTCAACTCCACGAGCGAGAAGCTTTTAACGGCCGCATAAACTGCTAATTACGGCCCTAAGGCGACGGATGCTTTATCAGCTATGACAAGGGCTCCCAATCTTTTTTACTGCAACCCCAAATTCTTTGCGATGCCTTTGTAAAAGAAGATACCGAAAAAACCTGAAGAAGAGACCTGCAGATAGGTCTAGATGAGGCCGCCTTAAAGGCAGCGCTGCGACGCCTCGGAGAACTCATGCACAATATAAGGTAACGGCGCCTATTACCGTGGTATTTAGGTAGTTTTCAAATGATTCCAATAAATGATGGGTATGAGAGCTCCTTAACGCCCGAGATTATTTTTTTTATTTTAGAGTGTCTATAAAATTTTCCGAATCGCTACTTTTTGAACTTATTTTATTTTATTATGTTTGACAAAATAATTATTGAAACCAGAAAGGGAGAATCTTCTATTACCGTGGTAATGGATAATATGTAATTCTATTACCGCGAATTTAGCTTCTAATACCGAGGGTACAAAAAGCAGCATTTTTTACCATCGGTAATAGTAAACTGATACACAATTCGGCACCCAATACCGAGGGTTAAATAATATTTATGAGTTTGGTTCCGTACATTATTATTATACCTATTTGTAAGTAAGTACATCAAGGTTTTTGGAAATCAAAACAAAATGTTATGTTATGATTTATTTTAAGAGAAGATTGAAATGTCACTCGGTAATAGATCCTTCTGTTATATCTATCACCGACCCAAACAAATATTGAATGGGTCGCTAAAAGATTCCCATACATTCTATTACCGAGTGTCATGTGATCGTACCATCGGTAATAGACTTCATTTGGATTTTTGTAAAATCTAATTTCGACCCATAAAAACTTTTGGGTACAATTGCAATTTCATTACAAATCAAACATCGTTTTAACAAGCTTGCTATAAAACCAAAATGAAAAAGCTGGTATGTAAATATAGTTAATTATTACAATATTTAAACGACATGACAAAATCAGGTTTTCCATAGAAACTGCAGATTCAGTACTGAAGTTTTGTTTAAAAATTAAGGGTTTCTTTAATATATTCCATAACACGGAAATAGTTTTTTAAAAGCTTCAATAGATCAAAATTTAAATAACTGTAAGAGAGCATGTAACCGTCAACATATAGAAAAGATAAAGCAAAAAGAATCAAATTACCATCTTACCTATTACCGTGGTATACCACGGTATTAGTTTCCCCAACCAAAAATGGCGTCTATCACCGCTGTATTTTATTTTCCAATTTAAACACATTTCCAGGCCAAATAAAATATAAAGTTCACGAACAAGTTGTGCACAAAACTATAAACAACCATTAACCGTAGCATTCGTTCAATAGTGGTAGCTATTACGTAAACTAATAAATAAGGTTCGGGTACACTCGCATGTGACGTGACGCGTTTGTACTACACAACCACTTCCTACGCCGCCGTCGCGGGAACTGACGTATTACGAGCTTGTTGTTAAAATCACACACACTTGCATAAACAGATCCGTTAGTCAACTAGATAAGGTTCACTTTTGTATAAATATGTTTTATTGTAAAACGAACGGCTTGCTTATAAAACGCATATTTTGAAATGCCGCGGTAATGGGCGCCGATTTTGATACCCCCGGTAATAGGCGCCGTTACCTTAACGCTAGGTTGCTTGACACGAATATAGAGAACAAAACGTTAGAATAACGCAGCCAAAACGTCGCTTCCTCGCAGAATACCCGCGACCGGAAAGCCCACGTGCTGACCCGAATCGCCCGCGCACCTTTCGCGTCAATGCCGATTGTTATAATAGTGCCTTCGGCGAAATAATATATTACGCCTAATGATCTGTGTGTAGTTTCTGTAAAAAAAGTACCAAAATTTTCTCCAAGATATCAAAAGAATCGCATTTTCATTGTCACCAAGTTGGTACTCATCAAAGAGTATATAATAAGTTGGTACTCATGGGACCGACTTGGTGACACTGACAATGCGAACCTTACATACAAAAAAGGAACACACATAAAAATACATTCCCACGAACTGAGAACCTCCTCTTTATTCTAAAGTCGATTAAAAATTGCAAGGAGTGAAACCATTAGACATCCCAAGTGCAACCTAGATAACTCTCAATTAAATACTGATTTTGAATGCGCGCGTTTTTCTAACCTAATTGTTTAATGTCTGTCATTACCGGTAATTTATGTCTAATTGAGGAAACATATCAATCAATCCGCTATCAATCAGATCTAAGTTGGGATTGACAGTTAACACATGATTGCGCCACTTAATTATCTAATCGTAGTAAAAAATAGATTAACATGTTTGTTTTGAAGTTAGCGATGCCGTGAAATAAATTGAACATAATACATTACTTACCTAACCTAGGCCGGTAAAACAATGTATGTCTCGGGTCGCAAGTATTCGAGCCGAAGGTGAGGGCGATAAATATGGGATCTGAGGCTTTCTTTATTGCCGCCCGTGGTAAAGTAAATTTTACGTCACCTCCAGGCCAGGAAATGAGATTTTCCGCTAAATCTATTTATGAAAAATGAAAAAAAAGTTTATGCCACACCTGGCCATAAAGTGACTTTATCCGCACGCTGCGCGTACGGGAAAAGCCGCTTTCTGGCCAAGTGTACACATAAAATGATGTACGCAACACGGGAGGTAATAAAGAAAGCCCTCGATCGCATATTTACGTCCCTAGCTTGCAGCACGGGCTGCAAACTTCTGCGATCTCGACCTTTCTTTGTATTACCACCCTAGTTATGTAATGTACTATATCATTCTATCTATTCCGCCTGTATCCACTATCCACCCACGGCTGGATATAGGCCTCTTATTATTTATTACGTCACTTTCATCAGTCCTGTCCTGATACTCCTGATATCCTGTCTGGTATCCTCCTGGATCCATCCACTGCTTGGTTGCCGTGAGGGAGATGTCGTCTGACTATAGAGCTGGTGGTCTTTCCGCAATTTTTGACCGACCTTGCTCACCCCTCCATAGTCCACCTACCTACTTCACCCTAGTTGGTAGCTTACATCAAGGAATACATATTTCAAACCTTTGGTGCTTGTTACCTTTCCTTATTTGGCTATACATTAGCGACCTCTAGGATCCGCATCCAGGATCTTATGATCTTGAGATCCATCCCCGAAGTCAACGCACCTAAACCAAATTACACTAAACACTCAAATACCAGGGTCTCGGCTCCCAATACCACTTCGTGCCTTTCGGCGTCGAGACCCTGGGCCCGTGGGGTCCTTGCGCGAAGTTCCTGTTTAAGGAAATTGCAAAACGGCTCGTCGACACCTCTGGTGATCAGAGGGCTGGCAGCTTCCTCGCTCAGCGCATCACTATTGCCATACAGCGAGGAAATGCTGCCAGCATCTTTGGCACCATGTTACGGGGACCCGTACGTATATAATTTGATCGGTAGTTTAGCTTTAGTTTTAGTATAATTATTTTAGTTTAAGATTATGTATTGTTTTGTTATTTATTGTTTTCAAAGTATCCTTATAAACGAAATCTAAAGCAATTCCGATTCTGACAGTAGAGATCCTACGATACAGAAAGCTTATGATAGTATCTCGGCATGTCTCGATACTATCTTGTTTAGCCTTCAAGTTGCCGGTCGCAATTTATATTTTCCGATAGAACCACGCCATCCCTCGTCCTCTAGGTTGGCGGGCTGCCAAGCTATGCGGAGGTTTTCTATGGACTTTGCGGCGTAACATCTTATCGATTAAAGAGATTGTCGCCTCTTCAAGTACGAAAACATGTCATAAGTACCAACCAGCATTTACTCACGGCTTCGCTTGGGTTATTGCTAGGGTTGCCAGATTGAATTACCGTATTATCGGGAGCAGGAAACAATATGTCGGGATTTTGAGACTTTGGTCGGGAGATGCCCCGCGCGCTCGACGTCCAACTCGTCCAAGCTTTTTTTATTTTTTTTTGCCTGAAAGAGCAGAAATTTCCGCTGGCCGGACCACCTTGAGTGGATCGGACTAAGTTTTAAAATGAAGTCGTTTGTCGGGAGATTTTCTCCTTTGTCGGGAGTCGGGAGGACATACAAAAAATCGGGAGAATCCCGCCAAATCCCGACCATCTGGCAACCCTAGTTATTGCCAAGGGAACTCTTTACCGGGATATATTCTATTCCATGTTTCAATCCAGTAGAGCTAGCACCACAACTGGCAGCGACTTCGCTTGTTGCGCGACAGAGCATGACCTGTCACTGTCATACTTATCAATATGTATGTTGCACAGAAAGAGATAGGTAGTATTTGTCGCGCGACGAAGAGTCGCGTGTGTGTTGTGCTAGAGGTACAGGGTACAGCGCTTAGTCTACTTATATGCCAAATTTCATTTCAATCCATTTAATTTGTATCGCTTTATTTAGTAAGAAACATCCAAATATCTTTACAATCACACACACACATTTATAATAGGTACCTGGTGCAACACAAAAGTGTGTTATGGGAGTGTCTTTTTGATATGTTACAATACAACATGTTGCAATACCTTATCCAAATACGAACTAAAAATTAAATTACGAAATTGGCTGCAGTGCCTATCCTACCAAGATACAGAAAATCTTTTACTTGTCCTTTCTTGAGTTAATTAATTCTCGTTTTAAACGATAGGCATAATAATGTAATTAATTACAACCTTGTTTTTGTTAACTTTTATTATATAATTAAATGAGTAGCTAAACTTATTTATAAACCTAGATAATTACCTTTTATATTTCTTATATCTTAGTAAGCCATATTTCGCAATTTTTCTGCTGTTACATTGTCCAACTCTTGTTTACTGACACAGAATTAGGACGAACTCAAGCCCCCTAAGGCACAGGTTCACACCTAGTTTAGGGGTCGAAAGCTTCGACCACTTTATACCTGACCTGTTTGTACTACTGAACGATGTATTCCTCTTTGTAACACATTTATGTACAATAAACAATTTTTATTATTATTAAAAAAAAAAAAAAAAAAAATGCGATCTACCCTTATTCACTCTCAGCTTTGAGAATAGGCCCGTACCCAGCAGTGGGACGTGTTATAGGATGATGATAATGATCCTTAATCGTCTTATTGTGTTTAGTTCTTGAAATGCATCTTTCTGTGTCGAAGCTACCTATTTCTTTATAAAAATCTACTCGAGATAGCAGCATTAGCTTGCCAGGTTTTTCTCTATAGTTTTTCTAAAACACTGGCACTGCTGCTTAGTTCACCTTTAGTTGAGGTAACGTATGACATTTAACAGGCTAATATATTCCCTAAAGGTCTCTGCCCACAACACCGTATCATACCATGACCGTACAATGAACGTATCAGACACGATATGACAAAATGCTGGTCGGTGACGGAACGTGCAACTTTTCAATACAAAGAATATTTGTTTTGCCTGAAACCTGGAACGTTCACAGACCTTTTGAGGTGTGGGTTATTCTTCGGAAATATGTCTGCGGTCACCTTATTCCTCTAGCCCTTTTTCATAATAAATGTGTGGAGACAGAGGAATAAGTCGCAGACATATTTTTTTGGTAATTTTCGTGTTCCATTCTGTAAAACAAATTGTGAAAGAAATATGAAGCATTCACTCGAGTGAACCGTCTGATACCATATCATCTTAGGGGTCGATACAGATGAATTGCATGCCAGCCAAGATTTGTACTGTGGACTGCACAGTTCCTATAAGTTGCAGCTGGGATGTTATGTAGTCTGTCTGTCAGTCGCGGCGTTAGGGTAGGGCGCGGTGGGGCGACCGCCCAGCGCGCCGGACATAAAGGGGCTCCAAAGGCGCCCCTTTATATCCTCTCGCTCATTGAGCAATGCATACTTACTCGTAAATTCGGCACTGCTGTCTGTATCTGCCCTAACATTCGCAAGAATCTACAAACAAACAATTGATCGGTCACCCACACGCTGTCCAAAAGATAGTGAGATGATGGATCTCCCGTGGGCAGCGGTAACGAATCCAAACGTATTGTCGACAATGTGCCTTTTGTTCTTATGGCGGTGTAACGTGTAACGAATGCTCACAGCTTGAAATGGATCGATTCTCTATGGTCTAGTTTTTGTTTCTGTGGCTAATCTAGGGAGCAAAAAAATTGGGCTGCAATTAGATTTTTAATATTTTCATTTCTTTTCGTAGGTACTGTTAATTATTCTATTTTCACTTGCTAGAATTAACAGTATTCGAAATATCGCAACCCGTTCGTTATAATAAATGTATTTTGAAGTAGAGATTTCATGACAACTTAAAAAAAAACTGGACAAGTGCGAGTCGGATTCGCCCACGAGGGTTCCGTACAAATACTTTAAATAAAGACTATTTTTTTTATTCCATTACAAATTAATAGTTTTCAGATGTTTTCTATACATGTCGTATAAGACGGTATTTCTTGCCAAATTTAATAGTTCTAGGTCAACGCAAAGTACATACCATTAGTATACATTTTGGTTTCCTTAATTGAGAGCGTCGAAATATACGTTTTTTTGCGGCATAAACGGCCACTTCTTTTTTTTACGTTAACTTTACAAATGTGGGTTATTTTTTGCTCCCATTACTTAGTGTCGTTCGATAACCAATTATTCAACTTGTTTATGAAACAATATGTCACTGTCGACAAAAACTCTTCCCACGCGATATGATCAACATACGACTTACAAAGTTACGTTTTCATTTGACAGAGGCGCCACTCGTTATAAATGCATAGACATTATAGAAGCTTCTTTCGAAAAAAAAAATTAGATGTTAAATAAGAAAAAGTAAAAAATAAAGTACAACATAACCTAGTCAAATAACCCGCCCCGTGCCATTCCTGGCACAAAGGTGCCGATCACGCTCGCCGCGTTACGACGTTGGATCGCGCCTATGCGCCAGGAATGACCCGGAACCATAAAATTGGTATGTTGACTTTCATCCACCCGCATTAATAATTTTGTTAAGCAGTATGCTGATACAGATATGATTTATTTTTTCATTGCAGCCTTAACACTAGAAAACGAGATTGCAATCTAAATGCATATAGATAAGGTTCATAAGGTCTTGATTTGAGTGCGCTGATTTCGAAATTATGGGTGACATTGACACAGTTTGTTAGATAAGAAGATGTGGACTGAATTTTGATATTTTTGAATTAAGTAGATTTCTCTCTTTTATGTTGAAATTAGACGTGGTTAGGTACACTTACACGTATTTTATTATAGTAGGTACGTTGCCTTTTTTGAAATACGTGTAATATCTAGTAAAAATATGTGAAAATAGGTGATAGTTTTGTGAAGATTGTTATTTTTGCTATAAACCACCGTCAGTACTGACCTATACTTATTCTTGTAATCGCAAAATGCATGTCAAAACTAATCAAATGAGCTCAACGGTGCATTTATCTTATGTAATTTAGATGATCCTATGTCCATCTTTCAGCTCCACGATCAGATCAGCTCGATAGTACCATAATCCTGTATTATCACTAAACTTACATCTCTCTTCATAGTCGTGCACTCTTGGCAGAGTGGTCGTGGTCATGTCTCGGTCGAGTCTTGCGCCACCGCTTCTCTTGTGATGCGACGCCATGTACCTCTGTTTGGCGGAGTGACAGTTAAAATTTACGCTGGAATGTGTCACAGATTTGATGAGGTTTGTCCGCAGAGTTGGAGAGCGCCCACGAGATCTTTTGCCCTCGACTTTTCCTTGCAGCACCAATCGTTCTATGTAGTCCTCGGTACGGGTGATTTGCGCGAATAATTTGAGGAAACTTACATAAGCATGCCAAATTACAGCTCAATCGGATACCTTTCTAGTCGTAGCCACGGCCGTGGGTCGTATCGATGTCGTATCAGCGATCTGCAGATTGCAACATTCGATGTGCATGTGGGAGACTGACATCATATGTTTGGATCGAGTGATGTAAACAACCATTTCGTTTTGGTCTTAAATGGGGGTGTAACTAATAGCATAATTTTTCTTCTAAATCTGTGAGTGCTATCTCAGAATATTTTGATGCAAGTCTTTGAAAATTATAGCAAAATAACATCGGGGAGAGTCAGTAGAAATGTAGAAACTGTATAAGACGACAGATGACTTATGCTAAAATGAAGTCACTTGGCCAAACTTTCCTTAGTGTATGACAGACAATGTGTAGGATGCCTAAACATAGTGCCGCACTCAGGCACAAGCTAAGTTATAAAACGGAAATAACGGTGTTTGTTTGTGAGTGCATTATGTAAAAACTACCAAAAATTGAGTGTACACGTACATTATGAGCCAAATTATAATAAAGGATACCTACTTTTTATCCGAATAAGGCGAATGAGAAAAGAAACCTTTAAAACTTGGTAGCTACGTCGATTATTTATAGTGAAAACAGTTATAGCTCCATTCTTCAGAAGTAATTACTAATAAGTATCAATAACAATGTTTAATTATCCGCACCCAAACGTAATATTATGGATGTGAAAGGAGGTGGAATGTTGTATGGGGAATCAATAATTTCTTAAGAAAAACATTATAAACTGTAATTTTAATATTGTATTTATAATTAGAAGCTGCAGTCAAACGCTAGTGAGGTACCTACTTACAAGTCAGCGGTTAACGCCCATTGCACTTAGCCTATTCTTTTCCTTCCCTAATCCATTAGTTAGTGGCAGAATAGTAAATGTTCGAGTAATGTATTCGCACTGCGAAACCGTTGCATTCGTAGTCATTCAAGTAGGCTTATCACACCCACTCGTGAGGTAAGGCTGTGTTCGGGTGTACGCTGAGCGTGCTGAGCTACTTACTATATACGTTGCGTTGAGGTAGGTTATTTGGGTCAGACGCAGTTTTTAGTATTAGTTAGTGTAGGTACGTATCTTTCCTGCGAACATCACCAAAATTAAAGGCTTACGGCCTCTGCCCACTACACCGTATCATACCATGACCGTACTATATGACACGTACCCGATACAGTATGACAAATGCTGGTCGGTGACGGAACATGCTAGTGGGCAGTCTCATACTTTTTAATACAAAGAAACTTGCCTGACACTTTCACAGTTCGGTCATGGTATGATACGGTGTAGTGGGCACCTTAATAGTCTAATTTTCTTGCTGGACCCTTGTATGCACGTACATACTATGTAGTAGTACTAGACATTTAAGATTAAGATAGAAACATAATGGTTGTACTGTACCCACGCCGTTAACTATCGTATTATCCACATGAAGGACGCTCCCCCTCCCCTCTTTTCAAATTATTTTTAAATTATTAATTATTGGTCAGTCAGTGTTAGAGGGTGTCTTAAATACAAACCAAGTGCCTTTTGAAAGAACTAACCATACGACCCTCTCTAAACTAATCACTCGGCAGTCGGCACTGATAGATTCTTACAACTCATTCTGATAGGGTAAATTAACTCACTCTGGGTATAATAGTACCCACTATTACTGCCTCACTTGTTCGCAGCAGTATGTGTAGTAAAATTGACCTGAAGATAGAATGCGGACCATCTCATACAAATCATCTTAGTCCTCTAACGTTGCACCATTTTATCTAGGTGGGCGGGTTTGATTTTTGCAACAGCCAGTAAGGCTTGCAAGTTTGTCAGGCTTAAAACCAAAAAAAATCTAAGTGGCAGTAAATATTCTCTGTCCATTCCTTTCTTTTTGACTGACTTCACAAAAAGGAAGCGACTATCATCTAGTCAGTTGTATTGTGTTTCGTTTTTTAATTTTTATTACCTTAGGGCTCGCCCAGAAATCATGTGATCAAATTTGGCGTATTTTTGAGTATCGCAGATTTGATGTTTGAAGTCAGTTCTTTTATTAGAAAAGTTATCATTCGTTAGTCTTAATCCACCAGTGGCGTGGCGTAAACGATATCCTTGGGCAAGCCGGTGCAGATTTGGCGTACACTTTCCTTAAGTGCTGTATAATAAGGTGGTCAAATGCCTGATATGAGGCAAGCCGGTAGGAATTGAGTTCTTTGGACGCCACGCCACTGTAATCCACGTAAAGAGTAGGCGTAATCCGCTCCCGCTCCCGCTCCGCCCCAGCTCGGCCACGTCCCAATTTTTAACGCAACACACTCGATTTCGACTCCCGCGCAGGTTAGTATACTCGCATCCACGGCCCGTCCGGTGCGCGCGATAAAAAAACACCTTATCAGTGATAACAGACAGTGCTAGTTTTCAGTGAAGTGATTGTTTGCTTTGTGTCCAAAATTGGAATGCCTATTAATTTCTTAGAAGGATAGAGGTATGTTGGAAAACGGTTTTAGTTTTTAATCTAATCGGTATGAGACACTGTGTTGATAAACAAATGGATGAGGTAGCATCAATAATTGTTAATCCTAAATCAAGACTGTTCCTTTTATATTCGGACTACTAATGTAAAAACGTTTTAAACAAAATTAACACTTAAGTACCTAGTCCGTAATAAAATAAATAGAAAAGTTAAATTTACTTGTTTACGTTAATAGGAATGTCACTATGTATTGTTTTCATGGACATTTTTGAAATCATGCCCAACCAAAAAAAGTATAAAACAAATCAAACAGCTAAATACTACTCATACTTGTGTGGCAGTTATTTCGTTTAAGTAATTATTACGTTTCTTATCAATTTCAGTAACGGTTTCCTGGATTTGAAACGGTCCGATTTGTTAGATGAGGTTCCCAAACGCTTGTTTTCCTTGCTGAAATTTTTCTTTTCGCATTTTTTCCCGAAAGCGATTATCACCATTCACTTTTTTCCTCTGCAGCTTATTTTCACAGTCGCGTTGTTTCCGTTTCTCATATTTTTTCGCCTAAATTTTAACCTGCATTAATTTCTACATTCGTTTTTTTTCTTTGTTGTGTTTTTTCTGTGTCTCCTTTTTTCCCGCAGCCAGTTTTTATACGGCCAGGTATGATTACTGATATGTAAATGCAAATGTAAAAAGATGAAAATAACTTTCAGGTCTACATTATTATGCTATTTGCAGTCAGGGGACTTGATACAATACAATACAATACAATATTCTTTATTGTGCACCAAAACAAAAGATTACAGAAACTCAAATCTAAAACAGCATAAATGATCTATTCTATTAGGCTGCGGCTTCACTATGGCAGGCAGAGACGAGCGGAGCTGAGAAGTGTCGTATAGCGATCGACCAATCACATTAGTTTTCGCTGTTTCCATTGAAGCGAAGTGGAGGCGAGATGTAGATTTCAACTGATGTGATTGGTCGATTCCTACTTGTCTCCTCTCCGCTCCGCTGGTCTCCGCCTCAGTGGAGTCACAGACTTAGGGTTCCGGAGCCAAAATTACTAAATAATTTTACACCCAGAATAATTAATATTTGCTTTAGGGAAATATTGCGAGCAAAAAATATGCTACTAAGTAATAAACCGAATGTGAAAAAATGCGTTTGTGAAAAAATGCGATTAAAAAAACTCGCTACTAAGAAATAGTAAGACAGGGAAATTAGAGAAATGGGAAATTATGAGACTAGGAATAACCGCGAAAAGAAAATTTGCCGCAAGGAAAACAAGCGTTTGGGAACCTCATCTAACAAATCATTTGTATTAAGTTGTACAGCTATATTACCCTATTGTTAAGTCTTCATAATCTTCATTTGACAACTAGGTTAGTAGTAGGTTTCGGTACCGTTTTCTTGAGAAAGACACATTATTAGTTAAAGTTACATGTGCAATTTTTCGTTTATTAATTTGAAAGTTAGCATTAAGTTCTACAAAATAATGGTCACTTTAAGATGATAATCCGATTATCCTTATACTAAAGATTCACCGGCCACAAGATTTCAGCTTTACCCCAAGGTCTAGTGGAAAATGCTCTCTGCCACTAAGTTCACCTTTTGTACAGTCGAGTTCATTTACATCTACACTTACGGGAACAAAAATATCTAACACGATCCTATTGTCAGGAGCATAAAAGCGTGTTCAAAAATGTTTGTTCTCTTATAGGTGAGATGTAAATGAACTCGAGTGTATATGATAAGTTTTCTTTTGTGCAATCAATCCTACTATTATAAATGCGAAAGTTTGTGAAGATGTTTGGATGATTGTTAATCAATAACCACTGGATGTATTGAGCTGAAATTTGGCATGCAAGTAGAACAAGTCCTGGATTGAAACATAGGAGACTTTATATCCAGCTAAATAGTTCCCTTGGGACGGTAATGGGAACAACGCGGGCAGCAACGGGGCCGGGGGCGGGGGTGGGAGCAGCTGGGGGGGGGGGTCTAGTTTCAAATAAATTCTGATAAAACAATTGCTAAAGTCTATCGATAAAGCAATTGGTCACAATATTGGCATTAGTGATTCACCAATCGCTTTCCAGCTACACTTGACTTGACTAGATACATATCCGTGCTTGAGACTTGAACCAATTAAACCTAAACGCTTGTAAATATGTGTTAACTCTATGCATTAATTGTAGCCTACCTACTAAATTCTACCCGATGAGAAAAAAATATAAAATAATATCACATCGATCAATCTTCTCATGTTCTAATTTTGCATAAATAGGTAGGAGTACAGCTCTTCGTTTTCTTTCTGCCCTTTTCCCAACTCAATTTTATATTTTGGAGTCGGGCCCCCTTTTAAATACATATTAGGCGCTAGGATAGTAGGTTTCCTGGGTTCTCAGTGGTAGCTATTTTGGGCTGTCAGGTCTCTCTCAACCACGAACCAGAAGGCTGATCTGGTGGTCTGCCCCGTACTTTTTTCTTAGTGTTGTACTGTTTTCACAGCCCCAGAATTACTAGGTACCTAGTACTTGTACTGCAAACGGTACAAGTCCCGTAACTAAATCTTAGTATTGGATTATCTACCTCTGAGGTCATCATGCAACCTAATCTACTCATTCTACGTATACTTCGTAACTTTATTAGAATATGAGCAATCATAAAGAACCGGTGTACTGCCGTTTCGACGAAATATGTTTCGTCAAATTTCACTTGGCAACCAACTTTTCGCCGAAGTTTTATTTGGCAAATCAATTCTTGGCATAACTTTACTTCGCATTTTTTTTATTTCGCCACATTTTTATATTGCAAAGTTTTATTACATCAATGTTTTATGTGGTAAATAATTGTATAGCAAATGATTTGCTTAAGCAAATAACATATCGTCAAATAACATTTAACCAAGTTTTACATTGAAAAGTTTCACTTCAACACACTTTTATGTGACAAACAATTATGAAGGTTAGCACTGCGTCCCCCTACCAAAACGAATGGCTATCAAAAAGTAGGTTAGGTTTGAACTGCGTCCCCCAACAAAAACGAACTGCTATCAAAAAGTAGGTTAGGTTAGTAAATTATAAGTGCACAGAAGAAAAAGGGGGGACGGGGGGGCGAAGCCCCCCACAAGGGGGGCTCGGGGGGCGAAGCCCCCCGCATTAAAAAAAACTCAAACCATAAGTTCAATTAGGTTAGGTTAGGTTAGGTTAGGGTTCGAACTGCGTCCCCCAACAAAAACGAACTGCTATCAAAAAGTACGTTAGGTTAGGTTTGAACTTCGTCCCCCTACCAAAACGAACTGCTATCAAAAAGTAGGTTAGGTTAGGTTAGAACTGCGTCCCCCTACCAAACCGAATGGCTATCAAAAAGTAAGTTAGGTTAGAACTGCGTCCCCCAACTAAAACGAACCGCTCCCAGAACAGTAGGTTAGGTTCAAGGGAGTCCCACATAACCATCAGGGTCCGTCCCCGCACCCTGTTGGTATGCGTAACGCAGATTTTATTTGCCATTCAATATTTTACTAAATTACGATATGCCAATCAATACATTTGACGAAATGAGAAATGACGTCTTAAAAAAAAACCAGGTAATAATTTGCGTAACAATAATTTATCAAATCATATATTGGTAAATGATATCAGTGCGAAACGTTGAGTTGGGAAATAACATTTTGACCAAATAAAAATATGGGATAAAAGGTTTGGGAACTAAAAATTTGCGAAATAATTTTTGCCGAAACATTAGTAAACCAAAAGAACCATGTATACCCAGACACCTACATAAGAGGAAATATGCGTGATTTTTTTGTTTACTTTAATAAAAGCTTATTAAAATAAGAAACAGTAGGAAAAAATATTTATTGAATAACTATAAAAATAACCAAGATATAAGCTACTAAAGATTTATCTCTGTCACTTTCTAGCAAAACAGAATAAAGTCACAGTCAAATGTATGGAGACAGAGGAATAAGTCGCAGACATATTTCTAAAGAATAACCCTAAACGAGTAAATTTGGGCGAGTAGCACATTGTGGTTCTGGAAAGGTCGATTAATCACACGTGCCTGGCCAAGTGCAGCAAGTGCTGCAAGTGCAACTGCCGTCTTCTCTGCATAGGGAATGCAATATCTTCCAATTCAAATTTGAAACCAGGGAATTACCCGACTCATACAGTCCCGGTACCCAGTACCCGGTACCCGGGTTGCATTACCTACCAACAATGAACGTGCCGCCGCCGGCCGTGTTAAGTAATTAACTAAGCAATTGTGCTGTTTTTTCGGGCAGCCGACGTCAGATTTTATTTATTATCTTTAGAATACTTGAAAATAAAACGATACATGCATATTTTTTATTATTTACTAGGTTTTTTTTAATTACGAAAATCCTGGTTCTGAGTCAAAATAAAATCAAAGAGTTTAACCGCGTGGGTGTGCACTCTCCTGTAAGTTTGCGTACGAAGTGTCAAAGCAGTAATTTATCACAACGGTGGACCACGAGGCCTTGAGCGGCGATAGATAGTGATCACGAGAAGATTTATATTCCTACTCGAAACTACCGGATTTGAGATTAAAAGGTCAAAAGTGGCCTGTTTTACTAGTTTAAGTTCAAATAAATTGGTACAATCGAACACACTGTTAACTGTACATTTGTAAGCGAATGTCAACTTTATTGCAACGTGTTAAAGTCTATGGGTGATAAATTAACAGTGGCTTCCTTTGTATATTACGATACAGAGGTTGAAAATACTATTAGGCAAGACTACTTGCCTTCAAGTTCGTGAAATCCTTCTTACTATCATAAGTACCGTCGACTGCCTAGTTTGATTCACGGGGTAACATTGATCATCGATTTTTAAACCCAAATACCTTTGATTTTTAACGTGTTTATTAAGTATTTTTATTGAGGTAGCCTATCTTAATAATAAATTGTTCTGAACGCATTCCAAAACCAACTTTGTATCTTTGAAAAATCGATGATAGATGGGGTAACATGAATAAAAGTAACCCCAGTCCATGGTAACCGTAATAAATGATATTATAAATGTAAAATTTTGTGAAGATATTTGAATGTTTGGATGTTTTAATAGATGTTGTTACAAACTAACGCGCTAACAACTAAACGGATATATCGGTTCACGCGTTTCAGTGCTACTTCAGACAGACAGATAGATAAACGGGCACCAAAACGTTTAATTAAACTTCTACACACTCCTTTGCGTCGAAGGTTGAAACAGTAAAATTTACGTTATTCTTATCTCAAAGACACTAACTTATCAAGTTATCAACACAATTATTTACATTAATACAAATTTTTTTTTTAGTCGCAAAATACTTTTTTTATCTTTATAGCGCGAGCCAATATTAAGAAGCTTGGGAAAACCACCGGGGACAAGTGCGAGTCGGACTCGTACACCGAGGGTTCCGTACAAATTTATAAAAGTACCCTATAAATTTTGATTCCCTTAATAAAGTCTATTTTTTTTATTTAATAAAAAAATTATAGTTTCCAGATTTTCCCTATACTTGTAGTATACGGTATTACGTGCCAAATTTCATAGTTCTAGGTCAACGGAAAGTACCCAATGAATCTTGGTTTCCTTGAGAGTATCGAAATTTACTGTTTTTGCGGCATAAACGGCCGCATCTTTTTTTCACGTTATTTTAGAGTTTGATTTTTTTCACAGCTTCAAAGGACTGTAGACCTGAGTACCTATATGGTTTTATTTTCAACTCGATACCTCCACGCGTTCCCGAGATAAAGGGTCTTGGCCAGCGTTGCCAGACGTCCCGAATTTGGCGGGATGTCCCGATTTTTAAATCAAAATTAAATGTCCCGTGGGCAGGCTCAGTCCCGCTTTTCGGAGATAACTCGACCGTGCGTGCAGCGTGCTGAGGAAGCGCGGGTGGGTGGCACAGACAAGTAATTTGAAACTCAAATAAAAAGATAAATATTGAAAAACTTCAGATTAGGTATATATGATTACTATGTCCCGCTTTCGACGACAGAATCCCGCTTTTTTACTCAAATAATTTCAAAATCCCGACTTGGCAAAAAAATAATCTGGCATCGCTAGTCTTGACAGACGAACAGACAGACAGACGGACAGCAATAAGGGTTCCGTTTTTTCCTTTTGAGGTACGGAACCCTAAAAAATCTATATTAAGTGAACTCGTTTTTGATAATCTCCATAACTGTCTAAAAGTAATATAATAATACAGTACCGGATTACCTTTTATCCTTTTTCCTTATATTATGTTTCATATAAGTAAACAATTTCTTTATAGCTCCTTCCTTACCATTATTATTACTATTTATTTATTACTAAGTATGTATCATAAAAACTTACTTACGTATTACGTAGGTGGTTTAATACAGTGGTTTTTTCCGATTACATTTTTCTTTTATCTAATGTTCCTGAATATCTAGACTACGCAGTTATTTTCCTCTACTTACCACTTGGTAATATATTCGTCGAATCTGTCTATTTTTAATGGGAACATAATAAAAAAAAGTGAATTATGGATCAGAAATAAATATGTATTTTTATGCCACACCTGGCCAGAAAGCGGCTTTTTCCGTACGCGTAGCGTGCAAGTGTTGACATAAAATGATGTACACAACACGGGAGGTAATAAAGAAAGCCCTCGATCGCATATTTACGACCCTCGCTTGCAGCTTTTTTTGTTTTACCACCCTACCTAGTTGTGTAATGTACTCAAAAGTTCCTCAGAATCTCCCCCGTTAGAAATTTAAAAAGTAATCAAATATTCCAAGTAAAGAGTAGAATCTCAGTTTGCCCTGAAGGTACCCCATTGGTCGGTACTCGTACGTTAGGTACGAAGGTTTATCGTTGTAAACACTGAGACCAAATATAGACGTAATCTTTACGATAAGGCTGCAAGGTTAACTTTCGGCAGGTGCGATAAGTATCACAAAATCTTACCCACAAAGGCGTAAACATTATTCAAAGGCTTTATAATAAACTTCCAAGAAACAACTGAATTATCTATTGACAAATTCAAGAATTACGTAAAGCGTAAACTCATTTCTAAAGCTTATTAAAATGTTTTTATTTAAATTCAAATTAACTGTGTCAGAAATATTGATAATTCGATGCAATTCAGCAATTTAATTGGGTGTATTTTCGCTGGCGTAATTTCTCTGGCCACCAATATTTAAAAGATTCCTCCTCACTAGACTGGCATTCGTTGGTTACTTGTTAGAACTTGACTGATTCTACATTGTAACCAAAAGTCCAATTCTAATAAGGCAGAATCTTCTCAGTATTCGCCAATATGTCATGATCATGACAGCGAAATTACGTTTTTGAAAATACATCCTTTTAAGTTTTAAGTGTCTTATGAAGAACTTGCATATGAAAAGCTCCTGGGCCGTATTTGGGGAAGGGCAAGCGGGGCCCAGGCTTCCACAACACTTCCCTAATAAGTAGGGGCCTCCCACTAGTCCGTTAGGGGCTTAGGGGCTTCCGCTCCTTCGTTGCCCCAGGGCCGTGAACCTCCAAATCCGGCCCTGCCTGTAGGTAATATTTGATTTGGTTGCATATATGACCTTTCTTTTTTAGGGTTCCGCACCAAAATCTTAAAAAAGGAACCCTTATGGTGCTACTCTGTTTGTCTGTCCGTCTGTCACAGCAAGATATCTCAGGATCTACTAATGCTATCAACTTGAAATTTGGAATAGTATTAAAAATCGCTAACCGAAACCTATTGGACGGAAAAAAAATCTTATACCTTTTTTAGATTTTTTTTAAAGGGGACCGAAATGGGATGTCGAAAATCAAAAGTATCGAGCAAGGACCATTAAAACAAGAGGACTGTCATTCTCCATACTTTGGATTGTAACCCGACCGCTAGGGGATTTCCGGGCAAAAACTAGATGGCGCTAAAAAACTAAACATTTAACGATGTTATAATTGAACAAAGAAACATAGTATAGTAACAATTAGTTCGTAAACAGCTAATAATAAATAAATTCTAACATTTAAATACTGTGTCACGTTTGCAAAGTTGAATAATTGTATATAATATAATTCTTATTTAATCGTATAAATAAAACGATCTGTATTTATCCGCTTCAAACCTACCATTGTAAACTTATCTTAATTGATTGGTTAAAAAACCTAACTTATAATGAAACAGAAAAACTCTTATCATACAAAACATAATTTAGTAACCATCATCGCAAATACGATGTAATCAATTAATCTTAAAATCTTAGATTTATAATATAAAATCCATAATGATAGCCAGCTCAACACTTGTATTTCCAAATTAAATTACTCTAAGTTAAATCTGTACTTACCTTAATATTTATTGTAACTTCAATGTATCATAATTAGTTTATTATGGTTCATTTACCACTTCTTGCTGCTGGAAGAGCGGTGTCTCCTGACACAAGCAAAATTACTTGCTTAATAGGAGGCTCCAACCTTGGCTATTGTAAAACCTTCTTTAGTAACCTAATAAACTTTTTTAATTTTTTTTTCATTTTTTTCATTTTCATTTTTCTTATACCAAGCTTATGCATAGATGGCGTTGTAAATTCGGGGAACAGCTTTTTGTATGGAGGAGATTGACAGTCCTCTTGTTTTAATGGTCCTTGGTATCGAGTTAACTTTTCTTCATCCAAAAAAATATGCTCAGACTTAAAATTCGATCTGTTACCGATGAAAGTTTAGACATAACACCTGCATAATGTTTCAAAGTTATTGCAACAGATCATGCGAACACGGCACAGCACTATAACCAAACGTTTTATAACAGAGTGTTAATTTAAGGTAATAAACACAAATTGCATATCCACTGTTACTTCAGGCGCCACATAACACATTCAATCACTTATTCTAAAATCAACTCTACTGTACATTAAATGGAGTTCAAAATCCAAATTATTTATGGGATAGATAAGATTTTTAGAAAGTTAGGAATGGATATTGCGGTAAAAACTGGAGCGATGTTGCAAAGACATAATAATAATGATATGCAATTAAATGATAGACGCCTTGACTTATTTATGTGTGAATGGTACAATTATCGCAAATTAGAATTTAATTGATATGTATTGATATGTCGGGCTGTCAGTTTAATGTTTTTGCCTAAAACTGGAAGGTTATATGTTTTTCTGGGCCAAGTTATATTGAAAGAAAAACTGTCGCAGTATCACTGTCAAAGTCGCTTCCCGCTGTCTGTTTCTCCCTATGTATGCTTAGCATTTGTGCGCAGTCGGTCAACATACTCGTAGCAAAAAGTCCACTATATCGGTCAACTTCGCGATCGGTCAACTTCGCGATCAGTCAACTTCGCGATCGGTCCATTCATAGCGCGGTTCACGCGTGGCAAGCATTCAAGCAGCGAGCTATCATCGAGTGGTCCACTCGTAGACCACGCGGACACGTCGTGAGCGAGGCGATCCGGTGATGCTACGAAGTTGATCTAGTGAGCGCGGGGGTATCCCCTTATTTGGTATAAAATCAATCCGTATAAAATCACTTCGTCGAAATTCATTTCGGATAATGATTCATTTCGTATAAATTCAGATGGCATAAAAATTAAAGTGTATAATTACATTTCGTATAAAATTCAAATGCTCTAAAGTCATCTTGTATAATTTCGTATGATATAACATTCATTTGATCGAAACGTTATTTGTTATAAGTATTATAAGGTATAACATTCATTTGCTCGAAACGTTATTTGTTATAAGTATTATAAGGTATAACATTCACGGGGTATAACTGTTAAAAGCTCTAATTTTTGTAAACCCTTAATATTATTGAAATATGAGGCCCAGGTTTCACTGTAATATATTCAGGATGTCACTGTGATATATACAAAATGTCATTGTGATATATACAGGGTGCCATTGTGTTATATACAGGGTGTCACTGTGATAGATAAAGGATGTCACTGTCAGCAGAGAAAACATGTCTGTAAGCAGTTTAATTGAGATATACAGGGTGTCACTGTGATAGATACATGATGTCACTGTGATATATACAGAGTGTCACTGTTATATATATAGAATGTAATTGTGATATAAACAGGGTGCAATTGTGTTATATACAGGGTGTCACTGTGATAGATACAGGGTGTCACTGTGATAGATACAGGATCTCACTGTGATATATACAGAGTGTCACTGTGTTATATACAGGGTGTCACTGTAATGTATTTTAAGTAATATTTGGTGTAATGTATATTTCAAAATATATCGCAGCTTAGTCATAATCTAGTCATATATATTTTTCCAAGTTCACATTTTTAAGCAATAAGCTTTTCCAAATTATACTGCTGTTTATGAATGACCCTAAAAACGAAACAGCTCCCAAAAATAGGTAGGTGAGGGTTATTTTTTTTGATGACCCTAAAAACGAAACGGCTCCCAAAATAGGTAGGTTAGGGTTATTTTTTTTTGATGACCCTAAAAACGAAACGGCTCCCAAAAATAGGTAGGTTAGGGTTATTTTTTTTGATGGCCCTAAAAACGAAACGGCTCCCAAAATAGGTAGGTTAGGGTTATTTTTTTGATGACCCTAAAAACGAAACGGCTCCCAAAAATAGGTAGGATAGTGTTATTTTTTTAATGGCACTAAAAACGAAACAACTCCCAAAAATAGGTAGGTGAGGGTTATTTTTTTGATGACCCTAAAAACGAAACGGCTCCCAAAAATAGGTAGGTTAGGGTTATTCTTTTTGATGACCCTAAAAACGAAACGGCTCCCAAAAATAGGTAGGTTAGGGTTATTTTTTTAATGGCCCTAAAAACGAAACAACTCCCAAAAATAGGTAGGTTAGGGTTATTTTCTTTTGATGACCCTAAAAACGAAACGGCTCCCAAAATAGGTAGGTTAGGGTTATTTTTTTTATGACCCTAAAAACGAAACCGCTCCCAAAAATAGGTAGGTTAGGGTTATTTTTTTTTGATGACCCTAAAAACAAAACGGCTCCCAAAATAGGTAGGTTAGGGTTATTTTTTTTTGATAACCCTAAAAACGAAACGGCTCCCAAAAATAGGTAGGTTAGGGTTATTTTATTTGATGACCCTAAAAACAAAATGGCTCCCAAAATAGGTAGGTTAGGGTTATTTTTTTTGATGACCCTAAAAACGAAACGGCTCCCAAAAATAGGTAGGTTAGGGTTATTTTTTTAATGGCCCTAAAAACGAAACAACTCCCAAAAATAGGTAGGTTAGGGTTATTTTTTTTTGATGACCCTAAAAACGAAACGGCTCCCAAAAATAGGTAGGTTAGGGTTATTTTTTTAATGGCCTTAAAAACGAAACGGCTCCCAAAAATAGGTAGGATAGGGTTATTTTTTTTGATGACCCTAAAAACGAAACGGCTCCCAAAAATAGGTAGGTTAGGGTTATTTTTTTTGATGACCCTAAAAACGAAACGGCTCCCAAAAATAGGTAGGTTATCGACGACATCCTGTATCTATCACAGTAACATCCTGTATACATTACAGTGACACCCTGTATATAACATAGTGACACTATGTATATATCACAGTGACACCCAGTATATATCACAGTGACACCCTGTATATATCACAGTGACATCCTGTATCTATCACAGTGACACCCTGTATATAACATAGTGACACCCTGTATATAACACAGTGACACCCTGTACCTATCACAGTGACACTCTGTATCTATCACAGTTACACCCTCTATATAAAACAGTGATACCCTGTATATGCCCTGTATATGGAGCAGCCTGTATATGCTTTGATACGCAAAGGCGAAGGGGCTGCTCTTCCCGCAGCGGCGGAGCAGTTGCGGAGCCCGACCGACTGTTTTGTATACATTGTGATGATTAGATATTTTGAATGTTCTACGTTTTAAATATGCGATCAAGTAATTGTTATACAAAATGAATATTATGCGTAATAATTTTATACATCTTAAATGTTATTCATAATGATTTTATACATTTTGAATGTTAGACATATTGAAGAATAGAGATTTCCTATTTAGAGCTTTTAAATGTTATACAAAAGGAATTTTAACCGAAATGAATGATTATACGAAGTGATTTTATACGTTTTGAATTTATACGTTTTGATTTTATACCATTTAGTTTTATACGAAATAAGGTAGACCCGAGCGCGGGTCCATACAAATTCATTTAAAGAATACTAACCGCTTGAGGTGAGGCGGTGCGGTTCGGGTGCCGGGTGGCTCCAATGCTGTTACCTTAAGGCCGATATAGAAGGCATCTCGCTACTAAATCCTCTTTAGTAAGCCCAAAAGGATACTCGCCATAACGAACTCTCGCAAAATGAGCCCAAATTCGATGGGTTTACTAGGTAAAGGTAAAAGTGGAGCCATTCGTGCTTCTATCGGGGATGTTGTGGTGCGTTTGATTGCGAAATGGACCATTTGCGAAGTGGACCATTTGAGAAGTGGACTGATCGCGAAGTTGACCGATATAGTGGACTTTTTTGCTATGTTGACCGACTGCACACAAATGGTTTATATGTATTATGCTGCTGCTGACGTGGGACCGTTTCGTGGCAGCGTTTCTTAAGTTTAATTTATAATATTTATTTGTTGTTTTATCTTGTGCTGTTATGAATAAATGTATTTTCATTCTTTTCTTTCTTTTCTTTCTTTTCTTTCTTTTCTTTCTTTTCTTTCTTTTCTTTCTTTTCTTTCTTTTCTTTCTTTTCTTTCTTTTCTTTCTTTTCTTTCTTTTCTTTCTTTTCTTTCTTTTCTTTCTTTTCTTTCTTTTCTTTCTTTTCTTTCTTTTCTTTCTTTTCTTTCTTTTCTTTCTTTTCTTTCTTTTCTTTCTTTTCTTTCTTTTCTTTAATTTAGTATCAGCATTGCTAGTATTCTATAATACATAGGTACCTATAGGTACATAACATACAGTATAGGTCTCTGAACAAAAGGCCACACTGCACCTGTGAATATGTAGTGCGTGCCACACGACACGACATAGGCGACCATGGTCTTATTGCCACTCCAGAGGGCGTATTTTTGAGCAATATCTTTTAAACTTGAATCTAGCTGGGTTTCTTTGCTTACCGGCTAGTTGATTTAGTTAAGCAAGACACGACCAGTCGCATCCGGCGAATCTGGAACGATTAGAATTGCGATTTTGCAACCGGCTGCGCGTGCGACTCCCACGCGGTTACCTTCAGTTGAGGTTGCGTTCGGCGAAATAGATCGCAGGTGTAAAACTGCCTGATACGTATATTTTGATGTGACGGCCTGTTCAGAAAATACCAAGGCGGGTGTTAGGAAGGCACTTTTGTTTTCAGGTTTCGTCTCGGATTTACCGCCATTTGACATTTTTAATTTGCGGTTTTTGAACACGTCATAGAATATGTGCGATCTCGCCTTCGGCTCGTTTCATAAAACCACATTCGCGTTTTAAGGCCTCTCCTTACGTATCAGTTGCAATAAACTACTATATTAATGTAGGTAAGTCTGTCTTTTTTAGGGTTCTGTACCTCAAAGGAAAAAACTTTACTCTCCGTCTGTCAAGACCCTTTATTTATCGAGAACGCGTGAAGGTATCGAGTTAAAATCATACACCTACTCAGTTCTATGGTCCCTTGAGACTGTAAAAAAGTTAAGTTTGCGGCACGAGCTGCAAGCGAGGGACGTAAATATGCGATCGAGGGCTTTCTTTATTACCTCCCGTGTTGTGTACATCATTTTATGTCCACACTTGGCCAGAAAGCGGCATGTTCCCGCAGCGTGCGGAAAAAGTCACTTTATGGCCACTTGACCAAGTGTGGCATAAAAAAAGTTACGGCCATTTATGCCGCAAAAAACGAACATGTCGACTCTCTCAAGGAAACCAAAATTTATAGGGTACTTTCCGTTGACTTAGAACTATGAAATTTGTCAAGTAATAACGTCTTATGCTACAAGTATACGGAAAATCTGAAAACTATACATTTGTAATTAAATCATAAAAATATAGTGTTTATTTAAAGACTATATTTTTAAATTTAAGTATTTGTACGGAACCCTCGGTGGACGATTCCGACTCGCACTTGTCCGGTTTTTTATACTTTTACATCACTATTAGCCAGTTTCTTTTTTTTTCTTTTCTTTTCTTTTCTTTAAAAAAAAAACTATTAGCCAGTTATCCCGTTTTGGACCTGTCAGGACTTCCAAATGAACTTTCATCCCCGTTTGGAAATTAATTTTAATCTAACGTTTTGTAAATGAATTGTACGAAAGTTCATTCTTCCAGTCCCACAGATTTAGCCTATGTGCGTTCTCTGTCAGCCGCGGAGTAGATGGAGTGTATTGACACTGACATTATATCCTCAGTAAAATATTGACAAATCTGACTAAGGCAGACACATTAAGCGGCGCCGCCAAGGCTTTCGTGCCACCCTCTGTGACTCAACCCTCCCCCGGACAGGGGTGTGTTCCGATGTGGTAATAAGATCCTAAAAACTTATGCAGTCAAAACCTTTTATACGCCAAAGGGATCTTTCCAAATTGGGTAAAAAGTGAAGGTTCCAAATGACAGTCAGATCTTTAATTTTGATAAATAATCGATATAATATCGACGTTTGAAAGGCGAAATTATCGAACGGCCAATAGAATCCTTTGGCGCTTAGATAATTTCGCCTTTCAAGCGTCGACATGACATTTAGGGCCTCCGCTAGCTGACGCGGATTACCCGGAACGGACGCCCGTCTAATAAGAAATTGTACGAACAGCGCTAAGTGAAGCTGGTGCGGGTCCACATTTTTGCCCGCCCGCCGCGTGCGTCCGCTCGCTCCGTGCACCCGCGTCAGCTATCGTAGGCCCTTATGAGGAAACAGTAAGGTGGAGAGAATTGAAAATTAGGTATTTGTAAAATGTGTCGCTGTCCCGCACTGCCCGCCTCTCTGGCGCAGAGCGCGATAGAGACAACTGCAGCTTGGACCGAAAATACCTTTTAAAATTTCATGAAAACAACGTTTCGTAGTCCCCTGATTTCTTCCCCAAAACTTAACCTATTTAACTAATTTTTTCATTAAACATTAAAGAAAGGCTTTGGCCATGTTCCTATGTTTTCTTTTTTTTTAATAATCTAGTCAAATTTGTTTTCTGGATTTGTGAACACAGCGGAAAATCTGGCATTTTTTTTAGGTTTTTGAAGGTTAATATCTCTTTTGAGAATCAATTTATCGTAAAAAGGAAAACATAGGAACATATCAATAGTAGCCATAGATTTTTGGGCAAAAAATGATTGCTCTACTGGCATTATCCAGGGAGGAAACAGGGGACTACGTTTGTATGGAAAAACTGCCCTCCTATTTCCTCTTATCCGGCCCTAACATACTCCCTAGCCCTATGGCTTACATGCAAAATAGTTCAGTCTTCATCTTCATCATCTGCCATTAAACGTCCCACTGCTGGGCACATGCCTACTCTAAATGTGACTGAATGGGCTGTACCTATGCGGCACGCTGACGACCCAGTGCGAGTTGGGGACTTCACGTGGGTACGCCTTTGAATTTCTTTCAATGTGGCATGCTTTGGCGATAGCGGTGGTGATTTGATTTCCTTAAGGTGTTTTGCCGTTACCGAATGGCCCTTCAAGCTGACCTAGAAAATGAGAGAACGTAGGATAAGTATGTAGGTAGTTGAATTTATAGTCTATACGAGTTATTATTTTCACGGTGACACTTGCAAATAAATTGTAAATGATATCATAGCGGAAAGGTTCAACGACTGGGCCGTTTTTGTCCCGATGCAAAGGGTGGGATGTGGGTGGTGTGGTCGGTGGTTTAAGGTATAAGAGACTACTTTTAATTGAGGGTACCTTCAAGTAGTGTAGCAAGAATAGCAAATGCTACGAGCCCCGCGACTACTAAAAAAGTGCCAGTCAGTGCCGGATTATGCCAGCGCGGGTTCATACCCATAGCAGATTCATTCATGAGACACCCTTACGTTGTTCAAAGATATCTGCCCTCAAACCAGAGGTGGATTGGCCCTAAGGCCCAGTAGGCCTATGCCAAGAGCGGCCAGATATTACGAGCGGTAGTCTATATGATGGGTGCTGAGAAAAGAGGGGTGGCTGGTTACATGGCCTGAAACCTACGGCGGCCAAGAGTGAAAATCCAGCATCACTGCCTCAAACACCAATCAACAGATTTGTACGTTACAAAACGATGATACTTTTGCGACTGTCCACATAATTATATTGGTTACTTCTACTCGACCTACTCGTCGGCTACGTAAGTACATAAATATATCTACTGTAGGTTCAATTGGTGTACATTAATTTGGCTCCCCAATTACTCCAATTGAACCTACGGAGGACGATATGGCTAATCTGACAATAATAGCTCCTGTCCTGAAATGAAACCCTTTTTCCTGTCTAAGTGTAAGCCCTAAGTGGCGAGCGTCCAGCGTCGCGTCCGGCGGGGCGGACAGCGTGTCGGGCGGGCAGCGTCAAAGGGTTTTGTGTAGCGTGCACTCAGGATGCTCACATACATTTGTTTATGTTTAACATGAACGCCGCACGCCCCGCCCCGCTGCACGCCCCGCTCGAGCATCCACTCAGGCCTTACACTAAAGGATTTCAAAACCGCTGCAGCCATTGTGTTGGGCCGCGCATTATTTTTGCAATTTTTGCCGCACCAAGAAGCGGTGTCACTTCATTTCGACTCGGAACGGACACAAGTTGACAATGGGCGTTTTGCTCAGGAGGAAACTGAAGGTCAGTGCGAAACCTTTTAAGAATAAGCCAGGCCATTCATAGTGAGGCGCGAATCGCGTTCAATAACCACCTAAGGGTCGAAAATCTTTTGATAGTCAACCAACATAGGCAACCTAACCTCTGATGTATCGATGGCAACTTTCCACTTGGAAAAATCTTGATAATCTCTTAAAGTGTTCTATAAGGAATTTTCCAAAACGGAAAAACTTTTGTGAAAGTTTCCAGAAAGAACGAATTTCTGAGAACTTGCCCAACTTTTTGGAAACTTTCCGCAACTTGCACGTCGCTTTACCTATCCTAACCTAATATTTTGTTATTTGTATACTTTTTTATGTTTACCTTGAGAAACGCTGGGTCAAACCCCTCCCAAATCAAAATCCTGAAACCGCCACTAATACAATTTAGGACTCTTCAAGACACGAGTATTTACTGAACTGCCAACATTGGTCAAACCAACCAATGGTGTTGTTTTTGACTAAAGTTGCTAATTTAGAATTTAAAAAAATTGTAACTTATAGGTATATAGCTTCGTAAAACGAGCCACAGCTCATAAAAAAGCGTATTTTATAGCAAATTTGTCAATTTCAATCGCTTGTCGAGGCACAACCAAGTTGACAATGGTGTTTTAGTCAAAAGGAAATCGAAGGTCAGTGTGAAAATACAATGCCTAATGGATGGACCGTGAAAATTCTCACGGTGCACGGACTACCGGAACGTAATTTTTTCCAAAGAACCATGTCTACTTGCATGCCTAATTTAAATCTCAATCCATCCAGTTGTTACCTCGTTATTTAGTAACAAACATCTAAATATCTTCACAACTACATATAAGCAGTGATCGTACTTTTTCCAGCATTCTTGGTGCAGTGCTAGGGTTGTCAGTAGAGCCCAATATTAAATTATTTGAACCAAGAATCAAATAAAATCAAAAATAAAAATAAAATAGCGTATTAAACAAATCGGAAATACAGAAAATATTATCAGAACATGTAAACCCAATATGTATAATGAAATGAAGGGTTAATTTACTACGAATATATCAGGAAATGTAACACAGTTGCAATAAATCCTTATCTCAGGTTATAGTTCATATTTATGATTAGGAATTGATATAATAACTATATATTAGCATAGACAGTATAGTGCGTAAATATAGAAGTCATTTTGTTTCTTCACTGACGTCCCGTCAAGTGCTAAGAACAGTTGCGTTGATTTTGTGTGTGAAAATAAGCAATAATTATTAAGTAAAAAAAAAGTGTTTCATTACATAATTTTAAACGTCAATCATATTATACACGTCGACAACCCTAGGTCGCTGTCGTGTGTCATTTAACGTCATTGCACCAAGAATGCTGGAAAAAGTACGATCACAGCATATAAGTATACATAAAACAAAGTCGGGTTAGTTATTTTAGAACTCGAGAAGGGGTGGACTGATTTTTAATTTTTTGCGTTTGTCCTCTGCCCCGAATAACAGAATAACCACTATGCTAAAACATCATCTTTATAATGTTTATGCCACACCTGGCCATAAAGTGGCTTTTCCCGCACGCTGCACCTACGGAAAAAGCCGCTTTCTGGCCAAGTGTAGACATAAAATGGTGTACACAACACGGGAGGTAATAAAAAGCCCTCGATCGCATATTTACGTCCCTCGATTGCAGCTCGGGCCGCAAACATCTGCGATCTCGGCCTTTCTTTGTTTTACCACCCTAGTTGTGTAATGTACTATAGTAGGATTGTTAATCTAAATTGATTAATTTACAAGCTAGATTAGCTGAATGACGGTGAAATCTAAGAAGCTTGCTTCTCAAAGAGTGTCTGTTATGTGGATATTTTTTAAAGCGACTTCATTAAAAGGAGGAGGGAGCTTCTCTAGTCGGTTGTTTTTTATGATCGTTACCTCAGGTTATCATCGTTTATGAACTGATTTGATAAAAAAAAATTGAAAGGATATATGTACTTATTTTTTTCAAAATTCAGTTCTAACGATGAGATGCCGAGAGAGAGAGATAAAGAATTAAGGGCACTCTGAAGTCGGTTTTTTCTTTTTAGAAAAGTTATTAACACGTTCGCTAACGAAAATGCTATAGAATCCGTATTTGTCTAACAGGCGTGATTTATTCTCAGCGAAAGTGTTCAACTACATATATAATTCATCATCATCGTCATCATCATTTCAGCCCAAAGACGTCCTGCAAAGGCCTTCCCCAAGGATCTCCACGATTGTCGGCTTTGTGCTGCTATTATCCAGCGGCTTACTATATAATTACGTAGGATATTTTCACGCCACGGTTTAGTGTAATTAGTAAGTACATCATTAGTCATAACATTATTGATCTGTCCGCTCCATCACCGGGTCTTCCCCGCGGCCTTGAGCTCTACGGATTCCGAGTACTAAGACACAGAATATAAATAGAGCAGTATGGAAGCTACGCTTACTTTTTGAAATAAATACCTACGCTCCATTAGAGCGTTAGGGTTGTTTAAAATGAAAAGATCGCGGGCTGTCTGGGCGCGCGCACGTAACAAACGCAAAGCGCAGCCACTCACCTCCATGCGCACTCGCGACTGACGGTGACTGACGGCACCGCGAGATTCCCTTAGGGGCCTTGTAAAAGCGCGCGTCTATGTGTGCGTGCGTTTCGATCGTTTTGTTTGTAGCTTCCTTACTGCTTTAGCTTACATATGCAAATAAAATATTCTATTCTATTCTATTCTATATTCTGTGACTAAGATGTACGTGGTTGTACGCTTATAGTACCTAGAGTCCGATTTAAAAAGATATTTGCAGACTACTCATAGAAGTTGGAGTTCAATTTATTATTTTTATGGTTCCGTAACTCCAAACGGAACCCTTATAGCAGAGGTTCTTGAACTTTTTTCGGTCATGGACCCCCTGCTTTATTTCGAAAACCTTACGGACCCTTTCCGAATACAATCAGAGAAAAAGAAAATCAAGGGCAAAGTGAAAGGTTGTGTTGTATGCATAGCCACGTACCCTGGCTCTGGTATCACGGACCCCTAAGGGGTCCATGGACCACAGTTTAAGAAACCCTGCCTTATAGGATCACTCGTGTGTCTGTCTGTCACAGCCAATTTCCTCCGAAAGGGGTGTCCGATTGAGTTGAAATTTGGTACCTATATATATTAAGGTTAATGACCCAAACATGGACATGTCAAGAAAATATATGAATTTTAATCATGAGGGCCACTTTTGGGAGGTCAACTAGAATATAAAAAAAAAGAAGTTAGCGAACTATATCGTGTGATATATTAAATAAAAGGGCTCACTATGAGAATCTCAATTTTTTTTTTAATAATTTTTATATTTATAGTTTAGAAGTTATTTAAGAAAATAGGCAACAATTGATTATTCCCCCCTTATCTCCGAAACTATAGGACGTAGAATTTTGAAAAAAATATGGAAAATACACCTATAGATTACAGGAAAACCTATAAGAAGTCTGTGCAGTAAAGTATAATTGTTTTATATTGTTTTGAACGTACGGAACCCTCTCCACGCGAGTCTAACCTAACTCGCACTTGTCCGGTTTTTAAATTCAATAGATTGATGTGTGTGGAAAAAGGGTAAAGAAAATCAATGAGAATAAAGATTTGTAAAAATAGAGCAAATTCAATCTTTTGATATTGACATTTCAATTCAATTCAGTTCGTTTATTTCGGAATTAATCCATAGTTGGTTAGTTACATTAAGGCTTTATCACTAATGTAGGTTAGTACTACACTACTTACATTAATAATCTATACGCACTATTTGACTTGGCCTAAATCGTATCCTATGGTACTGCAAAAGAGATTCAGATGAACTGATACGATACCCTCTCCTTTTTTTCAAGTCGGTTAAAAAATAACAAATCATATTAACCCTCTACTGCATGATATAGTAAAACGTTAGAAAAAAAATATTTTTTTTTCGACAATATGTGTTAATTTTGTGCAAAAGTTTGAAAAGTAGACGAAAAAAAAAAATTTGACCGAGAAACCTCTCACAAGTGCCACAGATAGAAAGTTCACCTAGTGACATCTAGGCGTCACGTCTAGTGGATTGTCAATTCAGTTATTGTTTACATCGTTATAAATAAATAATTAGTAATTAAGGGAAGCAAAAAATAAGACGACATGTCGCTCTGGTCCGGTGTGACTAGAAGACGGGAGTACCAGTTTATTGTGGTATCATTTATTTTTATGACTTGAATAAGAAGTGTATGTTTTAGAGCAATGGTTCTTAATTTTTTAGTGATAAGGGACCATTTCAAAAAATTATGTTTAGAGGTAATATAATGTTATTTCTGATTCGCGGACAACTTTGGGTGCTTCCAGGGACCACCAGTGGTCCGCAGGCCACCGGTTAAGAACCACTGTTTTAGAGATATCAATAATTTTATCGTCATTCATTAAATATACATAGGCGACTCCATTTTCTTCTCTGTTTAGATTGCTAAAAGTCTGTACGGAAAGAGAATAGGCGTGGCGAAAAACGGATCTAACCTAACCAGTATGGCAAATACGGTACAAAAGCATTACAGCACCCTCAAATCTAAATCCCATTCTCTTTCCGTACAGACTCTACCGCATCTTTTTTTCTTGTGCTTGAACAAATGCTAGCTCTTTGAGCTGTTGCAACTATCGGTCTTCGTGGACCGCCACTCCCGTGGTGCCGAGGTTTTGCCGAGGGATGCCTACCGAGTACCGAGGCATCCCTCGGCAAAACCTCGGCACCACGGGAGTGCAAGGACACTCGAACCGAAGTGGGGAGTGTATCTATCTACCTAGCGAATATGTGATACAGTATTTCGTCTTGTAGGTAGTGGTTCTAAGCTAAGTTTTTATAGACTCTACCGCATGTCCATACGCTATTTATGACCATCTCGACCGCAGACAGCGCTGTACATCTAGCATAACGAGCATAAACATAACTGGCCGCGACTTCGTTTCTCGCGCGACAGAGCATCACCTGTCACTGTCATACGATATTGAGTGGAAAGAGATAGGTAGCGTTTGTCGCGCGAGAAAGAGTCGCGTGTCACAGTTGTGCTAGAGGTGCTGGATTCACGCTAAAGGCAGTAGGGCCTAGTGCCCAACTTGCCCCAGGCGGCAAATTCCCAGGCGCGACAAAATTCAGGGCTTGAGCTTTTTTATCATCCATTTTGTGTAGAATATGGGTAATAGGGCGGCATTTTTTACGGTGCCATTTTTTAATCCGGCCCTGAACGTAGATTCAATTAAGGTAAGAGACAGGCAACTTAATATCCGTTACGTCAGTCGAAGCTACGATCGACGATGTATTCTAATTTCCAAGTACTAGGTTGACTAGTTTTATTTTTATTTCTGTAATTTCTCTATATCGTTCTTAGGCAAGACGTAACGAGACGTAAATTTGATGTGGCGCCCTTCTATGGCGCAAAAAAGTATATGAATTTGGCACCCCCTGAAACTGCCACCCGGGGCAGTGTCCTGTTTTTGACAACCCTAGATCCGGGGCAGACTAAAAATCATCCGTATTTAAAAATGGTACCTTTTACTTAAAAACATCTCTGTAGGTATATACATATTATGTTTATGGATAGAATAACAAAGTAGGTAGCTATCGACATAAAGCTTGTTAGAAAATTACATGTAAAATAGGTTTGTTGTAAAACAACGATATCATCAGCTCATTTTGCAGACTAATTAATATGCATTTCTGATGTGTGGTTAGGAACAATAGGAACAAGGATAAACAGCTTTTGCAGGAAACATACGACCTAGGTAAATGTGTTGTGTCTTTTGTTTTTAGATCGAGGAGGTTATGCAGAAGAAGGCGCCTGGGGTGCCTAGCAGTTCCACGACCCAGTGAGTTACGCTCAAATAGTATAAATAATTTAATAAGCGCCTACTAAACAATATTAAAACGTTTATATAAATACAATAATTAATAATATTAGTTTTTACTATAGCGCTCTCAGCGCCATCTGTTATAAAAGTATGATATCATTTAGTTAACTCAAGAGTATGTAGAGGGCGCATTGTTATCGCCAACTGTACGCTATTTTCAACAGCTATGTCAGTGGGGATATAGCTCAGTGGTAGAGCATTCGACTGCAGATCGAGAGGTCCCCGGTTCAAACCCGGGTGTCCCCTTGAAATCACATTTTTGTTTTTAATTTTTTTCTAGACAACCTCAACAAAGTCTGAGCTCTCAAGTAACAAGAAAAGGCTTTTCGGCGAACTTCTTCAGAACTACATTTAGCTCTCGCGTCAAGGCGGTTCCGGCCGCCTCTTCGTCAAGTTCCGTCGAAGAAACAGCCAAAATAGGCAGCGCGGAGACTAAACCAATAACTAGGAACAGACCTAGGACAGGTAAATATACAATAAATACTTGTGCTTTAAGAAATTACTTTGGAACATATTTTAACATCCAAGTTTTCTTTTTTAGTACCGCCGCCTGAACAGGCTAAACTAAAGAGGAGCACCTCACGTACTAAAGCGGTTTCTAAAAGCTTAAACAAACCTGGTGACCCAGAGCGATCCTCAGCCCAAGGAAGTCAGCTGACCCCCGAACCTGGAGGAACAAATATCAATAAAAAACCAGACTTTAAAAGCCCCAATGTAGTCCTGCAAATTGTCCGACAATCCCACAAATCGGCAAGAGCACCTTGTGGTGCTATTGAAAAAAGTGAAAGTATTTTACCGCCATCTTTGAAACCTAAAGTTCCGGAAAAATTGAAATCTAAAACTAGAACTATCAACAACAATAATGTCTGGACTAATGCTAATGACACTAAAATTGTTGGAAAGAAATTGCCAGTGCAGCCCATAAGGTAAGACCCGTATTAATGTATAAGCAATAATAACAAACTTAAAAGTTTAGTGGTTGAGTAAGTTTTGCGACATTCGCGCCAAAATATTTGCTCCGGATGTACATTCCATTACACAGTGAAACGTACCAAATCGAAATAAACTTTATGCGTATGTCACAAAGTTTATAATCGTATGAGTAAGGTAACGGTTTTTACGTGGAATGTTTGCACGTGATTTGAATAACATTTTTTTTACAGTATCGCTATCGCATTCGCGCTCGCAAACATTCTTCGCCCAGCTACATTCAAAGGAACATGTTTGTCTATTGCCGTCTTTATTACACACGTGGAATGTTTTCGTCACGGTATTATGCGACCGAATTCACTGGCTGCTTTAAACCGAGCGGTTATTCCATCGTTAGGAACTTTTTAAATTGGTCGTATTGTAATTGAAATGGAAGATAGTGCTTTTTCATTGCGATCTAGAGCGAGAAGGGTAACTCAACTCAACAGCTAGTTTGTTTGATTCGGTTCGGTTAAGCCGCGGATGCCATCCGGTGGGCCGGTTGTGTTGTGCTTTCTTTTTTCGAACTTTTAAAAGTTAATAAAACGTAATGTTCACAAAATTACCTTTCGGATAATCAGTGAAACATGGTGCGTTTTTAGTGCGTGTGCGGTGTCAACGTGGTTGAAATTATTACAAGTCGGTTGGAGTACAGTGGTTATTTGGATTGAAGTTGTTATTTCGTCTTGTTTCATAAGTGACTTGGTGAGAGAAGATGTCTGTCTATCGTGCAATTCATGCATGTCAGTGTGTCATGCGGGTTGTGAAAGTGACATAAAATGTTTTGCTGCTAAGATCAGCCATCACATTGTTTGGTCAAAGTTTATTGTTGAACTCTTTCCGTATCAGAACCGTAGTAACATGTCAATTAAAATTTGCCCACGTATTCAATTTTATATTGCTATTAAGTAAGGTAACCTTGGCTAATGGTCTATTACCTAACTAATATGTCTGTTTTGTTGACAATTTTAATGACATACCATACCCAACTATTATGATTCACGTTACCTTTCCTACTTTGTTATTGTTATATTTTTGAGTAATATGAAATAGGTACCTATTATGGCATAAGAATCCATCGATTTCATTAACCGATGTCCAGTTTTATAAAAGTCCATTAATCTTGAAAGCCGACTTGCTTATCAATGATGTTCATCTTAATACCTACATTAGAAAGACACATTAGAAAGATACAGCAATTAACCTAATGTGACATTAGCGCTAATTAAGGTATGTGAACCTTAGATATCTTATTATCTATTTCACATAAATTATTGCGATTTTCCTTAAGACGATCTAAGAAATGCATCACGAAATCTTAAAATCTCAACATTGTATAATAAAGAAGGAAATCCCAAAATGAAATAAACAGATTTAAATATAGGTATCAAACCTAAAGTTGTTAAAGCTACAAATCTCTAATTTTCTGTAAGAAAACAGATAATGCAATACAATGCTGTAAGAATATAGATAATGAAAATGAGAATGAAGGACCCGACAGGTCGTCTCTTTACAAATTTATGAAACCTTTTATGAAACTCATAATTTTGTATTTAAAAGCAAACATACGTGAGCGGTGCAACATCTGGTTATTGAAATCATACATTGTCGAGAGAAAAACAACTCGCTATACAATAGACGTCTATCTTGACCTTAAGAATTTCCCATGTCACAAAAGGCGAATTTGACGAAACATTATACAAAGAGCCATGGTCACCATCTAACAAGATTCCTCAATAACAGACGATTCGATCTGCTGTTTTGTAGACGAGGTCATCTATCCAGAGAATATACAAATACCTAGTTTTATGATTACAACTCAAGCTATTTCACGGACGCAAAAATTAGAAAATGATAAGGCTGAAGCTTTTAAAATGATGAAGCGACTCGCTGAGAAATTCGATGTCTTGGATACCGGTCTCGCTGGCATAATCGGAAGTGCGCCTATGTTGGTTGACCTGCAGAGCTCCTAAAGATGCGGGTTCGAGTTTTACCCGAGACATAATTTTTCAATAATCTTATTGGCGTCTCTTTCTCTAACTTACAAAAGGAACGAGACGTCAACACGAATATTCGATGATTCCTGATGGACTTGGTATACTTACAAATATTCACAGCGAAAGTATTTATTACAAGACACCAGTATACAAATCCAATACTTTCAAAATTAAAGGATGTCGCAAATGGAGTCCGAAGATAAACAACAAGAATTCTTGGCGACGCAATTTTGCCTTATTAGGCGTCATGTCCTCAACCTCTGAATTAGCCACCATAAATGTAGCCAATTCAACTGTTTGGCTTATGACTCATAAGAAAACGCCGATAGGTGCTTGAGATGAAAAAGATGGTCCCCCATTTGAAGCTCTACCTACTTATGTACTCTTAAGGGTGACACCCCACTCGGCCATAAAAATAGAAAATAAAAAAAATCCTTGAAAAATTCTCATTTTTCGTGCTTATGGGGGTGACACCATCGATTAAAGACATCAGCGCCGGGTGTCACCCATAGTACGCCACTGGTGACAATCACACCATCAGGCTAAACAGCACTGCAGTCAAGAGCAAATCCATTCAATGTTAAAAATCAAAGATTTAAACGAAAAGCGATGATATTAACAACCGAATGTAAATCCCAGGATTCATATTACCTTTGAAAACATTAATTTGGGAGTCCGTTTACTTGTGGTTTACTGCTTTGTAGGAGCAGTGAGTCCATATGGCGTTTCAATTCCGGCGACAGCCGAGTAATCGGATATCGGATGTTCGTAATGAGCTCATAACTTAACGGTTGCCTACTTAGATAAACAATCTTTCTTTAGACGGAAAAATGCGGCTTCACACTTGCCTTAAATCGGGCTGAGCAAAGGTAGAGACTGGACTACTTGATAACTTAATTACTAATAGAAAATTCAGAAAAGCTATGTTAAACACAAAACGCTTGATAGAAAATTAAAATTGTTTAGTTTCAAAAGAAAACATAGACAAAAATAACCAATTTAAAAGATTGTATCAAGACATTGAGATAATTTAGCCACCTCTCTTCCCTATAAATTTACGTTTTGAACAGAATTGGATATATGGAAGAAAGTAAAGAAGAGAAAAGAAACAATGAGGCCGCAATCGACGCACACGACGATATAAAAACATGGCAACTTACTGGAACAGAGTAATAACTGTAATAAGATAACAATGCCATAAAAACAGATGCAAGCGATTTGCGCCTTGCACGATATTGATAAACAATTGCTCTTACCTGAGAGCCACAGACTATTGTGTTCTATGCCATTGTAGTTAATTCTTTACCTAACCGAAACCAAGCATCTTGCGGGATACCGAAGTTGCTCAATTTGCAAATGATTTCGAACTATGTCTTTCTAAATTATCTTGTTACTATTGTGTGACGGCTTATTCTGGATAAAGTCACTGGTGGCTGCGACTAGCGAACCTGTTTGCAGGTTTCTAAGCCCCCAAGGTCAAGATTCCTATGAAAGAGCTAGTAAGGCTCATAGGTCAAGTCAGGTTCTAAAAAAAGCTTATTTTGGACCGCTATAATTGCTATAGCTCAGAGAATGGACATGGACCTAAACCTAGGTTAGAGACATGATTAAACTAACAAAATACTCGATATCAACTTGCAAACCTCTTAAGTACAAGTAGTACAACAAATGAGCTATATACGATAACGATTGTTTGACCAAGTGCTGAACCAAGGGCGACGCTACTCCTTATAACGCGATCATTTTACGATACCATTACTCATATTGTAACAACAGTAGCTCTGTGATATTTAATTCGGCTGCGTTAAATGTAAATACGAGTCATACGTGCATATGGTAAACAGATGGGGTTGTTCATGGTGGCCAGTCGATTGTTTTGTAGTCATCTTTTCTATGCGTTGGTATTTGAGGCGGCTGCCTAAATATAGTAAAAAAAAGCAAAATTTGTGATAGTTAAACCAATTTCTGATGGTTTCTTTTAATGTGTATAAATAATTTGGATCAGGATCTGTGATTGTGATTTTTGATGCCCTGAAATATCAGCACTAAATCTCGAAATCAATGATGTGAACAAAGTTTTAGAGCAACATAAGCAATAAGGCGAAAAATGATTCAATAAGACAAGTACACTAAGTTGTAGGGATAAGATATTTTATGCCTATATGTGTAGGTAGTATAGGCATCATATAAATGGCAAGGCCACTGTTATAAATGCAAAGCAGATTTGCTAAGTCTCATTTCACGAGTTTAAGCATTCCATGGGGACTGTTACCTAATTTTGTGTTCTCCGCATAGACAGCGATAGAAAGTACCGTGATTGAATCGTCAATCACGGCGATAACCTCATTTTAGCAATGAACTTTGACTTAAAATAACTACACGAATTTCTCGTGTAGTTATTTTAACTCGCTTAAGCTCAAACATGAGCAAAAGTTTCTGCTTTCTACAGAAGGGCTACAATACAATCGTCTGATTAAAGGATTTCTCACCTGGGTAAAATAACGCTTGTAAATATATTTATATCGGAGAAAGTTTATTGCGTTGCAGTTGTGGGACAATATAGGTACTTATAGTTTCATGTTATGTGAAGGAACCTTTCACCATACAGATATTTCGTCCAGGTTCTTACACATATTTGAGGTCGTCATCAGTTATTAGTGATATTTAATAAAAGTCGCCGTTCCGTTAATTTACACTTATTACGTCAATTATGAGACAGAAACGTAAACATTCATTCATCATACTTCAGCTGTGTGGTATTAATTCTATGATTATATCATAGCTGATAAACGATTAGTTAGCTACCCAAGCAACGAAAGTTCTTCATAGCTTATACAGAAAAGGGGTTGAAGCTAAACTGCACTTTTTATATTCGGTAAAAAAAACAAATATATATACAAGTACAGAAACTAACTTAATTAAAAACTATGGAAAAGGATAACTTGACCTCCGTGTACAATGCAGGCTGACGCGAGAAATGTGCGATGCTTGCATTGTACACTCCGTATTCTACAAATATGTAACAACGAAGCAAATGACAACTCCATTTCAATTACTCATTCTTCAACGCAAGCGGGATTACCTCTTAACGCGTTGTTTTTTCCTTGTACGTCCTTAAATCTTATTCAAACCAGACGATCGTATCTGCGACTATTTATACCCGTAACTATAGCGAATATGCATTGTTACTTAGAACAATTAATACCTACTCGTGTTTTATAATGAGTCGCTGGCGCCCCAACGTCATTCCTAGACGGTTTGCGCCATTAAAGTAAATACCGGCTTGTCTCTCACAGTTAAATTGCATTTGCTTTAATGCAATGTAAGTGAATTTAACTCCGTATGCAAGCGCAAAGGCAATTTTAAACCGGTTCTTAGCGTTCATCGACGAAGGAAATGTACAAGTATGAGCCTCGCAGAGGGAAGATAAGCCCTCAAGCTGTCGATACTTGAGGAACACTTTAAAATCGAACCCCACGAAGGGATTTCCGTAATCCACATTCCACATTATGGGGTTGCTACGCTCTGCAATAAGTTACTTCCGTTGTAGTCACTTCGTTCCTATTTCTAAAGTTTCTATTTGACACCCAATGGCATCGTTAATATCTGCCTCTGCTTATACAAACGACTTCAAAGATTACCCAGCCTGTGTGTGTGTATTTTCATCAGCAGTTGTAGTCAAAGTCGGTTCTCATGATAATGATTTTGACAGAACCTATTTATGTTTGAAATCGGTATAATTACAGGTATAATAGTCGACCATGTTTGTCTCGATTTACCTTGATACCATGTCGCTGTCAGTACTTAGCACGGTATTTCCAAATCAAGTTTATTGCCAAGTCTACGCGTTATTGGAATGGCTATGGCTATGCCTTCGACTGGTATCCCGGCTAGAGAAAGTGCTCGCGGTTATACAGCACTGCAGTGCAACGGTGCTTTCGGCTCGTGATCGTTTCTCATGCTTTAAGATGTGCTTGACACGCAAAAATTGTGAGAGTAGAGATTTGCAGGGTCATCTGGCGCCATAAACAACAGGTGCAAACTTAGTTTAACCTACTGTCTAACATTAAATAGTATAAAAAAATACGGCGCCCTGATCGTAATCGATTTTCATACGATCATCCTAAGTAACACTTTAAATAATTCTTAGTCTAGTATAACTATAGACTAGAAGGGATAACAACAACTCTTATTCGAAGATGGAAAATGTAGATTTGGAGAATCACATCGTACACGTGCAGTTTGCTTCATAACATGAATTCATTAGTTCAGTAATTGGTAGATAATGACATAATGGTGGAGTTTTATGAGGTGCTTCCGTTGCGCTATGATGATGGAATCATAAAGGAAGTAGGTAAACGCAGGACACTCAAAAGTTGGCACCGTTAAGCAGTTCCTTAGGTTTTACATATCCTTAGGTTTAATTCAGGTAATGGACATTGCTTTGCCGGTTCCTTACTTAAGTTAATCAGTTACTCGTCGTTGGACCAGCTTAATAATCATCAACCATCTCAAAAATTCTACGATGTAGTGAGGCACGCGATGGACCAGAGTCGGGGCTGGAATGTAGTAGGTAGTGCCAGAACGATGACTAGGTACAGTCGAGTTCCTTTACATCTACACACTTACGGGAACAAAAATATCTGGACACGACCCTATTGTCAGGAGCATAAAAGCGTGTTCAGATATTTTTGTTCTCTTATATGTGGAAATGTAACTGAACTTGACTGTACCAACCATGGACAAATACTTTTTTTATAACTGACAAACTTACAAGTCTTTCTGGCTGTTGTAAAAATCCGTCCATGTGGGGGTCCTGGCGTACCCTAGGATCGAACCAGGTCGCTTGGCTACACAGACCACCTCCACTAGACGGAGCATACCATACGACACGAGCTCACCACGCATATGTGCGATTAAATATCGGTAGATATTACAAGTACAACGCGTGTTTCACATTTTTTTTATCATTTTATGTTTTGAGATTGTCGTCGGATTGAACAGAAATATTTATTTCACGTTTGGTGCACACACAAGTCAGAAACATGGTCGCAACTGAAAGAGCGGCTGGTCGCGTAATGTCGTAATGCTATACGATTGACCATATCTGATGTGAGCGCGCGCCGCCCAACATGCTCCGTCTAGTGGAGGTAGTCTGTGCTTGGCTAAGAGAGAGGATCGGACTAGGAGAACGGATATGACTAAGAACTTAGGAAGACTGAAAATACGACCGACGGTATTTCCATTAGCAACCATGTTTATTTCCCAACAGATGGCTCGTTTACCACTTATTACGTGAAAATAACAGTAGGTATATGCCCGATAGCTCGTTATTACGTTGTTTCGTCACAAGTTAAAATTGTCTAATCAATAATACAATCAAAATAAATATGAGATAGCATAATTTGCGCCACATATTATCGGTTTCGACGACCTTGTTGATAACATTTGCATTGCCTCAATACGTGGATGAGTTTTGCGACAGCGGCAGAGGTATTTTTGTGAAACAGCTCTAGTTTTTCAAACTCAGTGAGTCATGATCAAGAGTTCGCAAATGCACTGTGTACCGACTTAAAAACTTAAAAGCAAGAATGAATATTATTGTATTTAAAAAGTACATACTATTATTGTTTTACAAAAAATCTTTCTATTCAAAGAATCTGTGGGAAGGGATGTACTTATTGTCAATTAAAGTTTTGATTTCAGGTAGCAAAAAAGAACAGTCGAAAAGAGGATCTCCTTTTTTGTTGGTTGTCCTCCGCACATTTTTTCCTTTGCCAAAATACCTAAATTGATCATTTTGTGTAATTTCACACACAATTTGATACATTTATATCAATGTGGATTGCGACGTAAAATACCTAGCACCAATTTATGTAAGCTTCAAAACATTCAGAATTTCTGCATTAACAGACTAAAATACCTATCTAATGATCACGGCACGAATGTAATGTGGCGTTTGCCCTTTGCAATTAATTACCTCGACATTTGTTATCGTTGCATGGACACCTTTGGAGTGTAACTAATCGGCAAATGAATAGACGATGGGAGGTACTCTACTGACTTGACTACTCTACACCTTATCGGTACATAGACAAAGTATGACGTACCTGACCTACGGCCATATCCACCATTAAATAAGCTGCATACACTTCGTTTAACATAAGATAAGAAAAACTGTACGTTACCCATACTGCTATTTGAAGCAGAAACCATCTTAAAACCGAAGACTATGAATCGTGGTATCTTTAATACGTAATAAGGCACTAAAATAAGTGAAGTGAACTTAGTCCAATATTATCCTATGATAGTTATGATATCCTAGAAAAACGATGAAATTAATGAGGGAAAATATACCGGTAAAATTCTTCCCCAAAAAGAATAAGAAGAGAAGAGAAGAATAATAACATTGTGTTTGTAAAACGAAACTAAATGGTCAATCCTTTATAAATAGAGTAATAGTGAGTGAGTGTGTTCGTTGGTTTTGCTGCTTGCCTTCTTCCTCAGGAGCAACGGGACGCCGTGATTTTTTGTATAAGAATAGGATGTGGGCTAATTTTTTACGAAATCATTTTTGGCCCTTGATTTGGAAAGGTTGAAGACCCTTGCCCTAACACATCAGACACACCTAAACGGCTCCCCTTATATTCCATAGTCTTACAAGTTTGCTAGGAAGAAATGAAGCGAGTGTGTGTGTTTTTCGTAAGACGCAAGCAGAAAGTGAGGACCAGCGGCGGACTTAGCTATTCGGAGGCTCGGGGCGGCGTAGTAGTATAAGAGGTCGAAAGTCCGGGGGGGGGGGGGGGGGTTTATAAATCGAGCGTTTAAACCCCCTCACTTCTGTGGACATAAATTCAGTTTCGGTTTCGGCCGTAGTTTCGGTAGTTTTTTGCCGAAACCGAAATTTCGGTTAGACTCCAATCCCGGGTGTATTCCGGCTGCCGCAACTGGAGAGGTCCCTGCTGGCGCGATTTGGAAGCCACTTAGGCCGGAGGCCCGGGGCGGCCCGCCCCCTCCGCTCCACGCTTACTCCGCCACTGGTAGGGTTGCCAGGTCGCCAAACCTAATAGCCCGACAGACCAGCCAGTTTGGCCGGACATTTGTGTAAAAAACCCGGACATCCTACATTATTGAGGATTTTGTGTATTAATAGGTACGACAAAAAAATTGGCCGGACACCGTTTGTTTTGGCCGGACACGCAATCAAAAAGCCTAACTATGTCCGGCTTTATCCGGACGCCTGGCAACGCTAGCCACTAGGGAGGACTAACTTTCTTTTACATCTATCCAGTGATATCAAATAATACCTGATATTTACTTTAGCTCGACATGATCGCACGCGAGCGTCCTTTCTAGGTCGTGGCGGGTCGACCACCTTACTTCTATTTATATCAGAAGTTCATGGCTATTTAGTGTTTTTATTGTGAAGTTGTGAATCAAATCAATCTGCATCTACCACTTATATGGGAATTGTTACTTCATCATACTACGTACTTAGACAATAGCGGGAAGAAAGTTATAGATAAAATAATATAGAGTTCAATACTACCTGATAAGAAGAAAGAAATTAAATTAAAAAAATAAAGGGACAATAAGGGAGAAAGAAAGGGAGGGAAAATAGATAGACTAACAATAAAGAAATGTAAAATAAAATAAAGGGAAACACGTTGTTCAAATTAAGTAGCCTAGTCTACCGAAAGTAATAACTTCTTAAGTTAAATCACTTTTCTATCTATGCATGTTATTATATAAGGTCCTAATTTATTAGTTGCAGATATTTTAACACATTATACTTTACATTAAAATAATTAACTTTAAATAGAAATTAAGAAATCTTTTCATATAACTTTTTTGATTTCATTTACTTAACAAAAAAATTAATTATAAATTCGTCTAAAAAAAATCACCATATGTGCATTATCACATGTCACAATAACACTATCTGTCATGTCAACAATTGTTTGTCGTAAATGTCGTAACGGTTCGGCGGGAAAACTGCAAATCGTCGGGGATAGTGCAATACCGCGTAAGTTGCATATGTAGATAAGGTTTAGTTTCAAGCAAATTTGTTAGAAATTGGAACCTTATCTACATATGCTACTTACGCGGTATTGCACTATCCCCGACGAAATGTCATTTAATTTATCGACGTGAAGTGGCCAGTTACAGTTAAGTGGTACGTAAAAGAGCTACTAGAATCTGTTCAATGAGTTTTCATTTAGTAATCACATTAACAGGGTGTTATTACGTAGCAAATTTGTTTTTCCTTTTTCTCCAAAAAAACATCGTAAAAGCTAAAATGTTTCATGCTTTAATATACTCCAGAGACCGAGTACTATCAGCTGTAAAAATATCTGCAACTAATAAATTAGGACCTTATATATCTATTGGGTGAGAAATTAAACATATGTATCACATACTTTAAAATACCTATTTCTCGGTTGAGTTATGTTTTCACCTAGTCTCTATGTCGTGGCATACAAACAGTGTGCAAACTAAGCTTAACCGAGTAGGATATCTCTAATCTCCAACACAATCTGTGTGGTATTGATTACATGATTGACATCACTGACCGCATGGGAACCTATATTCTCCGTCTTCGAACATATACTAAGTAAATTAAATAAGTATAGTTTTTTCCTATGACACCATTTTGCTGTGGGAACTTTCTTACAGGATAAAATAGTACATTGTGTATTGTGTGTGCCAAGGGCGGTAAGTAATTCCTTTACCGCCCGTGGCACACACAATGTTTTTCATCACACTTGTGAGGAAATCTGATTAAAATAACCTTACTTAACCTAAATAAAATTGTAAAACTGACAGTGACATATCCATAGACAATGCGAATCTCAAGTCACGTTCGGAAACCATAGCGGTAAAGACTTAAAATGGTTGATTTTATATTTTCAAAATACTGAAATACACTATTTAAACATTTAATTAATGTTACAGAAATATGGGTTTACATGTATTTGCAATAACAGTTCTCTTTAAATAAATATTTCAGTGATAAAAGTTAAAAAAGTAAGTTGGCGTTTCCTGTGAACATGACAAATAAGAGTAAAACAGAACCAGCGTTTCAAATTTAAAAAGAAAACCATTACGCCCTAAGGCGTAATAGCTCATTTACCGCCCGCAAAACCTACGTGTAATGACACCATTTTCGAGCAAGTGTGATGAAAATAATTTGACATACATCAACTCTACTAGAAGGTAGTGCTTCTAGTAAATTCAAATCTAATCAGCATAGACTAAGATTAAGTTGGAATTACAGACACACTCGTCTGTCTTTCGACTGGTCTAAATAAAAATACGTATGCTTTATTTATATGTATGAATGAATATACCGCACGGCGCTACTTTATCTCCTCTTCTCCTTGTGTTTACTTACCCATTACTTACAAAAATGGTTATTTATATCTGTTAAGAATAGCCTTTACCATAGACAACATAGACCAGCTTCCATATCCGCAGCGGGCGACCTCCAGTGGCCACGGCTGGCCATTCACCCTCTACCGTGTCGTTCAAACCAACTATAAAACCAATAAACATTGTGCCATTGATGATTGAGCCCTAATTATAACGGAATAAGTTTGAAATTCGAACGAATTAGCTTTACGAAGCAGCGGTTCGTTCCTTTTTCGAATGATTATTCGCGACCAATCAATGATGCCCGGCGTTCCCAACGGCGATTAGTTTATTTTCGCGCGTTTTTGCGTTTTGTTTACAAACTATAAGACAACCGTTATTATTAACTTAATGCTAACTTTTCGTTTACATGATAAATGACCCACGGCTTATTAAATGAAGGGTACACTATCTATATATTGAAGTTATCGGTTATCGCCTTATCTTGCTAACGTAACTCATTTAAATAATAACTCGATAAACTGGCCTTGTGCATATTGTATTGTTATGGGTGTGTACATTAGTTACCGCGTACATACGCTTAAACCATAAAATATCCATTATTAGAAACAACTTGTCACAATAACATAGGTACATACTATTAATAATACTTTAACGTATGGCGTAGTTGATTTGATAGGTGGAATGATGTTTTTGTTTCATACGTTTCTTTTACAACTACGATTAAAATAAATATATACTAAAATAAAATAACCATTTATCTACGTAGACATTTTACTATTGAGGATACAACTCAATATTGTACTCGTACCTATGAAAAATCGTATGATTGAAGTAAGAAAAAAAACTTAAATTTTATCAACGCTGCTTTGAGTTAATGAAATTGAACACACCCGCTTGCATTGTATTGTATAACTTCCGATACTCAAATTCGTCGGACAGAGGGGTAGGAAACATCAAATTAGCGGTTATAGTCTATGGTCACGCACGCACCCTCTTCCGTGCCACATATCTGCATAAACGTTGGTAAAGGTACAAAATAACACAAAAGATAACACAATTCAAAAGAAACGAAAAGTGCTGTCCATAGGGCTAATCGTTCGATCATATTCATATTATGACTTCGGAGACCTGTACCGTACGTATCTGAGCGATATTCGCCAACACAAGAATCCACAATCACCGTATTTCTAAAGCTAAAACCACGTCTGAATTCTCGCTAGGATAATTTCACTAGTAGGTAACTCCCACACTTGCTATTGTTTTATATTGTATGTACATACATATGTATACCCACACCGTAGAAGGCAGCCTTTTACATCATTGTATGCAAATGCAATTTTTGCATCATCTTACGGTATCGGACGTACGATGTACGTCGCTACTTACTCATTTAGGTCGCATTGAAGCATGCCGCTTTGGGTACGGTGGCGGAAGATTTTAATCTGGAAGTACTTAGCGGTTTTTTTACTAATTACCTATTTTACCTATTTTGGAGTAAGATAGATAAGTACATATTTAGTTAACAATCAGGTTACTCATACTGACCACCTTGGAAGACAATTATGAAATCGTGCTTTATATTTCTACCGTACTATCATTTTATAGTTCTGATTTAACAATTTTATAGTTCTGATTTAAGATTTCAAAATAAGCACCACGATTTACTCAAATCCAGCCTTTGATCTTGGTCCTTACAATGGACATTAAAAACGCTATCTCTGAATAACAAATGAACAAAACTATAAAAATAAAATCACAACAGAAAAGCCCCTAGGTGTGCCCTATTAGCATAGGGGATAGGGGAGTGTCCATGTGGGGGACTCGGAGTAAATCAGGGTTGCTAACCATAAAACGTTCCTCGTACAAATACGAGAATTGTGGGCTGTACGAGATCGGGCTCGTACAAGAATGTACGAGACTTAGACGTAGGAAGTTTTGTAACAATTTTGCATGCATTATTTTGTAGCATATAAAATTATATACCTATATGTGACGTTCTCGACCGAGGTGCGTGTGCCACTTCTTGTCAATTCTTCACAGTTCACAAGGTTAATATGAAGCAATTGCAAATTATTAAATAGTCCTTACTTTGATAAGCGGCAAATTGATGCCGTCTGATGAATTTGGCACTCCAAAAGTTTTACATGTACGTGGACTGAAAACCACGAGGTTTTTAGCGTTCTTGTACGAACGAAAAAATTCAACGTGGTTTGGCAACACTGCACTAAATTGACACACAGGAAGGTAATTGAAATTTAAATGCATTTTGCGTTTCGATCGCTGCATTGTTTTGCTCTTATTATGGCCGTTGCGTTTGTTACAAATTTAACCCGATGATCTTTGGAGTAAAATATAGATTGATAGGTGGAATCAAAAATGATACAAGAAATAGCTTGGCAACTTCGTTGATGATACTCACCTGTGTGCTTTTTGTTCCGTGCAGCCGTAACTACTTACACAAGTTACCGACAACACGAACGGGGGCCTCCGGAGGCTGCCTCCGTCGGTCGCCGTTCGTGTTGGCGGTAACTTGTGTAAGTAGTTACGGCTGCACAGAACAAAAAGCACACAGGTGAGTATCGCCAACGAAGTTGCCAAGCTATAGTGAAGTTGTTTCGCGTATTTATGACTGCGCTGCGTTACCAATTTGGATTGTGAACTTTAAGTCGTCTACGCCCAGACGGAAGGGTCTAAATATCGAGTTTGTAACAGTTTTGTTATATCTACTTTTGAAAACATTTCTCAGACTTTTTGGAATTTCAGTCGTTTTATTGCGATTTATTTGCATGTTTTAGATAGGTTATCTATACGCCAAACAAGACTATAATAGGTACTTACTGCTAAAATAGGTTTTCGAAATAGAAACAGGGGTTTTAACGTAAGCTTTAATCGCTTGGGATTAAACATGTTTAGGGGCTTAAACGATTTAACTCAATCTGAAACGAACGACAACGAGTAATTCGAATTTAGCTACTTAACAAGAATTATTCTTATCATTGTATAATAAGAAAATGTATTATTATATACGTAGGTATTATTATAAGATTTATAAGATAAGGTCATATACGTGTCCTATTTGATTTGGTCTGTAGTTTGTCTACCTACTGGTATATATATCATTCATGTCTGTCGCATTGGTCCTCCATTCTTTTTACTTATATTTGAAGTTTCCACTTATACGATGCGGTTTTATTGTTTTTGTCACTCTGAATGCGTTCTGCGTTTTGCAATTCGGCAATTGCTAGCCATCCTTTTAATGTGCGACTGGACGGAAGTATGCATTCAGTCTGACAAAGCTTATTCATAATGGGCTCGTCTTTTTTATCATTATCGCGCCAAGCACGTGGAATAATTACCTCGAAAAAACTATCTCGATACATCAACTGATAATCTATTTATAGATAAACTGTGTACCAAAGCAGCCTTCACGCAACCAGCCAAGCGGCCGTTGAATGCAAAAAACTTACTCGACCAACGAAACGAACGAAACATGATATAAAAAGTGTACAAGATGATGAAATTCAAATCACTGTTCCGTAGAGGGCCAAGCCAGGGCAAGCAGGAGCCCGCACTGAAAGGGGCTCCGTCAGTGTCGAGTCTAGACTCGAAGCATCACAAAGTAGCTCCAACGCGGGATAAGTCCTTGAAGATCTTCGGCTCCAAGGAGAAGCTTCATAAGCCGCATAAGAAGAAGGACTTGGGGAACAATAATGCGGTGGTAGAGGAGGGGGAAGGGGAGTTCGAGGATGCGCGGGTGTACGACAGCGCGGAGGAGCTGTCGCGGGGCTCGCAGGAGTGCGTGAGTCTGCCGGTGATGCTGAGCGCGGACATGCCCGGGTTCCAGGAGGTGGAGCTGCCGCGGCTGCCGTCGGAGGTGAGTTGAGCCGGGGAGATGAAGCCCGGTTATGGTGATTCCAGTCGGTCGATTTTCCATACAAACATAAAGGGTCATTGTTTGCCTCCACGGCATTATAGTACTTACATTACACAACTAGGGTGGTAAAACAAAGAAAGGCCGAGATCGCAGATGTTTTCGGCCCGAGCTGCAAGCGAGGGACGTAAATATGCGATCACATAATTTTATGTATACTCTACACTTGGCTAGAAAGCGGCTTTTTCCGTACGCGTAGCGTGCGGTAAAAGCCACTTTGTGGCCAGGTGTCGCATAAATTACATTGAATTGTTTTGTTGTATAGCTTGATACATTTTGTTTGCGCGAAATGACATGAGAACTGTCAAAAAGCAAAAAAAATTTTGCAAAAAAACTAGTTTCAAATTACGCTAATAGATGGCGCTAACCTCAAAGGCCCAATTGCGCGTTAATCTGTTCCAAGACTTCTTATGTCATTACGCACAGATAAAATATATCAAGCTATAAAATAAAACACTTTAAACATAATCGATGCCGTGGAAGCAAACAATTACCATCTTTCTGTTTGTATGGACAACCGACCAACTCGAATCACTTTAAGCTAAGTTTGCACTTCGTTTCTATGAGACGTCATAAACACCAGGTGCAACCTTAACTCTGTACAGATAGAGACTAACACAACACAAGACGGCCGCGACAAGATGCCTCGCGGGCGACGTGACGAACAGTCAATCAGAACGCGCATGTATACATTGGGCTGTGTCTCAGCTGCAGTATAGTAACAGTAATTTTTAGGGTTCCGTACCAAAATGGTAAAAAAGGAACCCTTATGGTGCGACTCTGTCTGTCTGTCTGTCTGTCTATCTGTCTGTCTGTCCGTCTGTCACAGCAAGATATCTCAGGATCTACTGATGCTATCGACTTGAAATTTGGAATAGTGTTAAGAAGCGCTAACCCGAGCTTATGGGATGTAAAAAAAATCTTGTAACTTTTTTACTTTTGTTTTAAAGGGGTCCGTAATGAGACTTTGCAAATTAAAATTAGGGCTATTATATCGAGTGGGGTATCAAATGAAACGGCTTGATTTGTAGATTAAAATGCTATTTTTGTTTTTTTTTTTTAAATAAGTAGTTTTTGATTTATGGCGAAAAACGTTAAAAAAAATACCATTCCCCCCCTATTATCTTCGAAGTTACTGAACAGAAAAATCTGTAATAATTACCAATGATTAATGTCGTCCTATATATTACAGGAAAAATATAACGGTTTTCCTAACTTGCGCCGTTTTTGAGAAATTTGCAAAAATCTTATCACATACTTATTTGCTCCTACTAAACTAATCGCCATATAGTTTTTCTTGAATTATTCATGTATCTACTTATGAGTTTGTACGGAACCCTCGGTGCGCGAGTCCGACTCGCACTTGGCCGGTTTTTTTCTTCCTACAAAAGGTACATCGCGCGTTTGAATGTGTGCGCGCCGTATACGAACGAACGCACTACAAGCACAGTTTTAATAATGCGGAAGAATGCTCCAGTATGGATCGCACTCACACAGACGTGGTATTGCGCGTCTGTGTGAATACGTGTCGCGTTCTCCTAAACGGCCGAAGTTGGACTAATTTCGTCTTTATACTTTGTGTCAGGTAAGCGCTCCCATTGGCCGTCGGAGCCTTCTTGTGCTAGATGTGCTGGTGGTACCTTTATGTTACAAATTCTGGACAATACCACGATCTTGTAATGCGATTTAACTTTGGTCCATTGTGTTGGATTGTTGGAGCTAATCGGTTGCTAAATTCAGTTTAGTAAAGTCGATTGCATTAAATTTCAGTGCCAAACTCATTTTTTATATTTCAATGTAGTGGTGTATAGTTCGTATACGTTCAACTTAACCATCTCTCAAAGGGTCGTTATTATCTAAAAACATATATATTTATATCTCGGAGCGGGAATTCGATCCGAGATAGATTACCTTTACGAATGGAATTACTTGTACCCCAAGAAGACTTACGAAATTGTGTAGTCGACCCTGATGAGTAGAGCTGACCCTAAGTGATAGTCTTTTAAAGTCTGTATGATATTTGTTGATTCAACTAGTGCTGTCCAACAGGCATCGTTGGCATCAGGCGCCCGAGAGTTGGAGACCCTTCGCCGAGAGTTGGAGGCGAGCGCCATCGAGCGCGCTCAACTGCAAGCCAGGATCGACGAGCTGATGGAGAGATGCGGCGAGACAGAGCGGTTACGTGCCCAGCTCGAGCGGCTAAAGGTGAAGCGGGATGAGATAGTCACTAGTATTAAACATCTTGCGCCGAGAGCTGGAAGCGAGCGTCATTGAGCGCGGTCAACTAGGTGGAGACGTTATTTAGTAACAACCATCCAAACCTACAAATATCCAAACATCTAAATCTCCAAACATCTTCACAAACTTTCACATATATAATATTAGTAGGAAGGATAGGATGACAATGCGTTTCAGCGATAAAATATTACGACAGACACATTTTGACGAGCCGACATCGTTTAAAGTTTCCTTCCTTTCAGTTGGCAGAAGCGGAGCGGGAGGCGGCGCTAGAACGACTCGCCGACGAGAATGGAGCGCTGCGCGCGCGCCTGCGCGGCGTCGCGCACTCGCCGCTGTCCGACAGCGAGAAGCGGCAGCTGCTGCTGGCGCCGGCGCCGCGGAGGATGCACTCGTCCGCGCCGGCGTCCATCGCGCTTGCGCACAATGTGAGTGTTCAGAACGCAAAGAATCCCAGCTCTCAAATCAAATGGCTGATTCGAGAGCTATTATTTGTGTGTGGTGCAAGAAGACGTCAAGGGTTGACTAGTCCTATGGCAGGATTTTCCCTTAGTCCCGCCCTGAGCACCGTAAAAAGTGTTCTTTTTTTATGACATTGCCACTCTGTAGCTTTGTCAAGGGGCTCCAATACAGATATCGCTAAATGTCTGGTTTGAGTGTCTTGGCCTTTACTCTACCAATCTTGTAAGAACTTGACCTGCATCATTCTGGATCATCGTTAAAAACGCACAGCGAAGAAAAAGCAAAAGCGCTAATAAATTATACATTTTGCACAGGTTGGTTTGCATTTTTATATCTATAGGCCAATTGTAACAACTTCCACATTTAAATCCATTTCGGTCGTCTGGACCATTTCCGGCACTAGTGATGCGCGTAAATTTACAGATAAGTTGCTTGGAGTTTTTGTAATGTTGTTGTTCGTTGCAGGGCGAGGGCGACAGCGGGGACGCGAGCACCCCGGAATGGGACAAGCACTCCTCGTCATCGCTCAGCGAGGTGTCGGTCGCCTGCCTGCAGGACCGCATCCTGCAGATGGAAGAGCACCACTATAGGTAAGGGCCGATATTCAGCGTTTTAATTTACTTTGGTAAGTATTGTTCATAGATATAGCTTATTATGAAACCAATAAACAATCCCAAGACTCAGTCTAGTTCGATCAAAGTTTCGCGATTTGTCCTTCCTCTGTGCGCACTTTACTCCCGCAGATTGTGGCCCGAACGTATTGTTGAATGTGACGCTGACGGAACTGTTCTTCGTGTTGACCACAATGACTTTCTCCTAAATACTGTGTCTTCGTATTGTTGGCTATAACTTGACCCTTCGATTGCAGTACAAGCGAGGAGCTCCAGGCGACCCTGGCCGAGCTGGCCGACCTGCAGACGCAGCTGGCCGACGCGCACGCCGACAACGAGCGGCTGGCTGATGAGAAACAAGTGCTGCTGGAGTCGCTGTGCCGACAGACAGAGAAGCTCGAGGACAGCCGCACTAAGGTACGGTTTGTTTACTACATTAGTGTTGCGTGAGCCGCGACCCTCTGGGTCTCAGAGCTTCTAGAAAGCTCGAGGGTCACGACGCATCAGGCAACTCCAAGCGACCCTGATGACACCGAGCGCCTAGCTGATGAGAAACAAGTGCTGCTGGAGTCGCTGTGCCGACAGACAGAGAAGCTCGAGGACAGCCGCACTAAGGTACGGTTTGTTTACTACATTAGTGTTGCGTGAGCCGCGACCCTCTGGGTCTCAGAGCTTCTAGAAAGCTCGAGGGTCACGACGCATCAGGCAACTCCAAGCGACCCTGATGACACCGAGCGCCTGGCTGATGAGAAACAAGTGCTGCTGGAGTCGCTGTGCCGACAGACGGAGAAGCTCGAGGACAGCCGCACTAAGGGACGGTTTACTATGTTACTACGGTGGCAAATATACAGCCTGCCTGATGGTAAGGAGCCACAGTAGCTTATGGACGCTTGTAAACCCATGCCCCGTTACGTGCGTGTAACCGACCCTTTAAAACCTATTTACTTCCTTGAAGAACTCCATACTGTTAGAATGTAACCTACTGGGAAAACCGAGGCAGGGAGCTGCTACATTTAGGGGACATCTTCGGGTTGATGATAAAGATTTGGTTTTCGTTTTCAGGTGGATACTCTTCAGGAAATGCTACTTCGCGAAGGCGTGGAACCAGAGACCCTGGTCTCTGGAGACACCGATCAGCAACTTTTAGCAGTTCTCAAGGTTTGCACTTCATTTCAATAATTGTTCAAATTACATATCGGTCATAAATGTCAATGTCAAGTATAAGTCGTGGCTACTCTAACGTTAATTCTTCGGCGTTTCTTGTTAATGTGGCCCAGCATGATAGAGTACAGAATTCGGATTTGCGGCACCAGTTGGCAGCACCTGTGTTGTGCACCTTCCTTATAGGCAGTATTTCTACTATATACATACATGCCTATTTCTTGTGAATGCCATACAATTAAATAAGTATAAACAGATTTAGTACACAGAGTTGTGCTAGAGGTGCAGGAGTGTAATAAGTTAGAAGCATAGTTTAGATCTATCTATGGTCTTTCTGTGGCTAAATATCGGGATTTTTAAATTCAAAATTTCTTCGTGTTTCCCAGGTGTCTCAAGAAGAGCGGAGGCTGTTGGTGACCAAGCAGGAGCAGATGGAAGCCGAGATGTCAGAGACCAAGACATCGTTGGACGAAAAAACCAAAGAAAACGAATCGATGGCCGAAAGAGTTCGGTAAGTGTTTGTAATTAGTAAAATCTAATATTATAATGAAGAACTTTCGTCTTTCATATGAACTTTCTTATCTCTTGCTGTTGGCATTTTGTATCCCAGAAACAATATCAGATATAAATATTTTCAGGCGAGTCTAAAGTTGAATGCAGTTTTTAGCTAATGTGAATTTTAGTTTTCGGGTCACTAAACCCTCGGATTACTTTCATATAATGAGGGTGTTTAGAAATCATAAACCCACCATCTGGCAGCAGGGTGGCGAAAGGTCTTTTTGACAGTAGGCGTCAAGATCCACCAATCACACCACCTGATTTTGACATCTACTGCCAAATAGACCTTTCGCCACCCTGCTGCCAGCTGGTGGATTTCTGATTTCTAAATACCCTCATTGATAGCCGAGGTATGCGTGAGGTGCGGAGAGAGACAGAATGATAATGAATTAAGTTACTGTACGGCTTTACTATGAGTTTTAATTCTCTATGCACTAAATCTATCTAAGTATACAGCTAAAGCTTCGTCAAGCGCAAGAAAGAACTGATTTCGACAGAATTCGGAACGAGTTAGACCCGTTTGAGACTACCGTGACTGAGGATATAACTGTTCGTTGCAGTACATTAGAAAGCACAGTGGAGCGGTGCGAAGCGGAGCGGCTTCAGTGGGAGCACGAGGCCGGAGCTGCGCGGGAGCTGGCCGGAGCGAGGCAGATACAGCTGACGTCACTCGGGGAGCTGCTGGAGCAGGCCAAGGCTAAGGTCAGTGCCCGACAAGGTCTGGAGTGTCTGTGTCGCTTCAGTGGGACCATAAGGCTGGAGCTGCGCGGGAGCTACAGCTGACGTCACTCGGGGAGCTGCTAGAGCAAGCCAAGGCCAAGGTCAGCAGTGGCAGTGTCGCTTTAGTGGGATCATGAGGCTGGAGCTGCGCGGGAGCTGGCTGGAGAGCTACAGCTGACGTCACTCGGGGAGCTGCTGGAGCAGGTCGAGGTTTTTTTTTTTTTTTTTTTTTTTATACAACTAGGGTGGCAAACAAGCGTACGGCCTGCCCGACAAGGTCAGCAGTGACTGTGTCGCTTCCGTGGGAGCATGAGGCTGGAGCTGCGCAGGAGCTAGCTGGAGCTACACTTGACGTCACTTGGGAGCTGCTGGAGCAGGTCGAGGTCAGTGCCCGACAAGGTCAGCAGTGACTGTGTCGCGTCCGTAGGAGCATGAGGCTGGAGCTGCGCAGGAGATGGCTTGAGCTACAGCTGACGTCACTCGGGGAGCTGCTGGAGCAGGTCGAGGCTAAGGTCAGTGCCCGACAAGGTCAGGAGATACCATGGACATGTAGATAGATAGATCTGTTTGTTTTACTAGACACGTGCCCTGCCCATTGTAAACAACACTTTAGTTTTGCAATAGTCTATTTGATAACAGATCAAATCAGCTTTTTTTTATGGAGAGTCAAAATGCTCAGAAAGTATGCAGTTGCAAGCCTGAGCCCCCGGGCCCGGGGAGCAAACATCTGCGATCTCAGCCTTTCTTTGTTTTACCACCCTAGTTGTGTAATGTACTATACACACATTGTTACTAATGTTTGCAGTTAGCGGAGCGCTCGGGCGCGGCGGAGACGTGCCTGGAGGCGGAGGCGGCGGCGGCGGCGGCGCGGCGCGAGGCGGAGGCGGCGGCGGCGCGCGCGCACGCGCTGCACGAGCGCCTCGCGCACGCGCAGCGCCAGCTCGACCGCGCGCACAGCGACGCCAGGAAGCTGCACGACGACGCGCTGGTGTGTTTTTTTTTTGAAACCTGACAAACTTGCAGCCCTTATTGAGCGTGGCAAAAGTCGAACCAGGTGGGGGCCGTGCCGTTCCCTGGGGTCAAACCAAGTCGCTGGCCGGGCCACCTTGGGGGGCCGGCGGGCGCCTGGGGTCGAACCAGGTTGCCAGTCCCGGTTACCTTTAGAAAGAGGGTCAGACTAGGTGGCGGCCAATGCGCCTGGGGTCGAACCAGGTCACTAGGCCAGAGCCACCTTAAAGTTACGCTGATTGCTCAAAGTGAGCAACGGACCAGCGGGATGGTGTGTATATGTCGCAGCCAACTGGTTTAGTTAGCCATTTGGTTAGCTGCACGGGCGTAGCCAGGTTTTAGTTCCGGGGGTGTTAATAGTTAGTAATCAATGAGATGTGCCGCTCGCCTGTACGCCACAGCGACGCCAGGAAGCTGCACGACGCGCTAATCGGTCACTATACCAACAGGCTTATGATGCTACCCTTTATCACAAGATAAATACATACATGACGAAGTATCTCTCACTCTCTTACTTGTACTAGCCGGAACGTGACGGATGCTATATTCTCGGCCTTTATAATAATGTACCGATCATGTCCACATTTTCCAGGTGTCGCGCAACAACGCTAAGTCCACAATCTCGGAGCTGGAGTTCCAATTAGAGCAGCTGCGGCAGGAGAAGGCGGCGCTGCAGGCCGAGCTGCAGACTGCTCAGGACGCCGCCTCGGAACTGCAGATACAGGTATGTAATGTTCTACCAGATTTCAGAGCTAGGCGCTTGCTCTCCTGGCCTTTGCTCACCTCCTCAACCCCTTTTTCTTTGAAAGGGGTATCGATACTATCGATTGCAGATACCCAAAATTCGCGACTCGGATTGTATAGTTAACATAACGAAAAAAGACATATTATTTTACATTTAATTGATTAAGTTCGTACTACCGTCCAGAATTTTTCCGTTTCAACTTGCATTGTCCCAAAGTGGGCTCGGAACCTACTCGTAGATCCTAAAAATGCTGTTCTTGAAGTGTTTTCTTTGGAGGCCTGCGGTGCCGCCATGATATTATTTTTAAACTTTTAAACTTCCTGAAAGGGATAGTTTTGAGAATGATATGTTTAAATGTTGAATTTGATCTTAAATATAAAAAAAATGTGATCTGTTGTCCTAAGTGTGTTTTTTTCCAGCTTCAAGTATCGAGCGACGAGAAGCTAGCCCTGATGAGCAGAGCGGGAGAGGCGCTGGCACACGCGGCGGAGGTCGAGAGACAACTGACCGACGCGCGCGCCCGCAACGCGCAGCTCGCGAGGGAGCGGGAGAGAGATGTGAGTAGCGGGCGTGAGGGAGAGAGACGGGTAGACTGCTCCGACAAGTGTCACTACAGGTGGTGCCAGATTTATTGGTTACGTACGCGACTACAGGCATCTATCGTCAACCAAGTGATGAAAATCTTGCTTTGATGAGCAGGATGGGAGAGGCACCAGCAACGCGCGCAAGGGAGCGAGAAAGAGATGCGAGTCAATTCAACACTTGGCCAGTATTTACAAGCATCGATTTAACTTGCCCTGTTGTTATGTATGAATGCTTGTGTGGGTCAAATTTTGGAAGATAAATTAGAACTACTTTTTGACGTTCTATAAATCTCAAATTTGGTATACTCGATATCGTATCTTTAGTGACAGTGCAATAATATGGTACCAGCTCTTTGGTATTTACCAAAGAGCTCTGAGAGAGGTCTGATGAAGGAGTATGAATGTGGCTATAGGGTCATCTAAATTACATCACATAAAACCACCGTGTTTGGACTCCTTTAATTGGTTTTGAGATGCAATTTGCTACTATACAAAAGGGTACATTCACCACGCGGGAATGTTACGCCACTTGCCATTGTTCTTAATTTAGTCGTGTTATGCAAATCGGGCATACTTCGGGCGCACGACTGATAACGTATCACGGTAACGGTCGGTAGTCACGGTCTGTACGATCGCCGATAAAAAACTTATCTTACTTGACAGAAACTTCCATATTTTTTTACATTTTTCTCCCAGGAAGCGGAATGGAAGCAGTTCCAAAGCGACCTCCTCATGACGGTCCGCGTGGCCAACGACTTCAAGACGGAGGCCCAACGGGAGCTCGAGCGACTGGTCTCAGAGAATAAGGCGGCAAGGGACCGCATCCGGTCGCTAGAGGACCAGATACACTCGCTCAAAGGTAGGCTGGATAAATAAATAAAAAAATACTAACACTACTAAACTCACAGACAATGAATTTGGGTCACTTTCCATATGATTGTTCATAGAAAATGTCCCGAATTCATTGTCCGTGAGTGTACTTAGGTACATTACAAAAAGAAAACATGTAAGACTTAAACAATAGTGTGGTGAAATGGATTGAGACTCAGCGAAGTCGCTGGTTTCGGTCTCTAACCATAACTTAATATCTACTTCATTCTAGACTTAACTACGTGAGTCAGGTGGTACCTAGGCTCGCTGCCAACACGATAGTTAATAAAACAAGGCATATTGATATAATACATAAGTACTGTCGGAAATTATACTAACTGTGACCCAAACTGTACAGATGTAGTGAATGTTTCTCTATCGTATTTTATTGGAAAATAACGCGTTTATCTCGTTCTCTCAATTAGCTTCAGTTTCATTTTGACATTTGATACTGAGTTATAAAGTTTCATATAAATATGACATAAATATGTCAATAATTTTGTGTCTCCCGCACTAAACAATCCTGCACCGACTAAAGTCTCTGTTTTATCCAATGGTTGACTGGCAGACCATGATTTAAGCCATTAAGTTCGCCTATTGTACTTTTTTATTGTGCAATAAAATTTAAATTAATATATAATGATAGTTAATTGATACTTCGAGTCCAGTCGTATTCCGATTGGGATCCGGATGTCCTGATGGCAAAACATTATTACCTACTAAATTTGCGCGCACTCGACGAGACACGCATGACGTCCTCTTACTCGCATCGTGAGAAGAGTTCGACGTGAATGTTTTCTTGGTTCGCCATTGTTTTGTTAGTTTTTAAAAGTATGTACAGTTATTTTGCAAAGTACAGTCTTTCTAAGTAACTAAGCAGTTTTTCTCAGAGTTTGCATATAGAGATTCAAATGCTATATGTAGTTTTTGTTCTGCATCCAAGTTTATCGTTGGGCATCTTTTGAAACTATTTTTTGGGTAGTTCTTGTTGTATTATAAATAGATTAACTTGGGTTCTTAATGCATGTTAGAAAGTATTATACATATTGAGTAAGTCTAGAATGGGATGAGTGATACTTGGTAAATTTAAAATTTTGCATGATAGGGATTAATTTGTATATTGTATAATTGTGTACATAAAAGAAAACAAACTTCAGCAGAATTAACTAGCGTGGCTATAACCTTGGTGATTTCCATTATTTTATTTCTATCCTTTTGTATTTTTTTTAATTCACGAATTTTTGACACAAATGGCCAGAAATTTTAATATACAATTAAATCTGTGAATTTGAAAACAACCAAACTGACTATGAAACCACAGACAGATTGGTTGCTATGGCTAGCACAATATGGCCGCGACCCATCTCGCAAGCGACACGGTATAGTAACAGCCAATCAGAACCCGCGTACATTACGCTGCGTTACATATGCGCTTTCCCATTGGCTATCACTAAGCTCACTCAGCCGCGGGATAAGTCGCCGCCGACTTGTGCTGCAGCACTGGTAATAGATAGCAACCAATCCGTAAAAAAACCAATCACTCTGTGGTTTCAAAGTTATTTTCAAGAATATTTGAAATTTCACCATTGTTACAGTACAAGCACTAATTAAGTGTAAAGCTTGCGATGTAGTCGTATCACGAAACTAACCGACTTATAACCATTGTACCGTGTACTACATACCTAATCTATTTGTACACACAGGTGTTGACAGGTCAGTCTCGATGGATAGCGTCATTTACTCTGATGACGAGAGATCTAGCACAGAGTTCAGAGACTCCCAAAGTGATATATCCAATAAAGATATATTCAGTAATATCAGAACGAGGTATCTATCCAGGGTCCATAGCGTGTCCGACTCTAGTTTGAAGGATACGAGTATAGTTAACCAAGCGTTTTATAAATCCAGTGTTCCTGAGGCAAAGATCGAAGAATTTAAATTAGATATTGATCATGTTACTACAGATGAAACAAATGATGATGCTAAAGATTGTTTAGATACACATACGGCTGTTAAAGATAACGCAGACCCAGTGAGTAAGCTAAAGAGACAAGATGCTATAGATGTGGCTGTAGATAAAATAAAAAGGCAGGATGCTGTTGATTTGGCTGTTGAAAAGGTTAAAAGGCAGGACGCTTTTGATGACACCGATAATCCTGAAATATTGGAAGAATTTATAGTTCCTATAATTGATATCACTACCGATAAAGTAACCAAATCTGAATCCTACGAAATCAAAAAACCCAGAGATGGTACTATTTTTAGTACAAACCTTAGAGGTGTATATAACGGTAAACCAAAGGCTTATAGTCTAGATAATCTGCATGCGCACGGAGAATTTAAGACTTCTTTGAGAGAGGCTACTAGTATAGAGTTTTTAGGTGCTACTAATTATAGTGAAATGTCGCTATTCACTGAAGGATCCGATAGCGTGTTCCTTTCGCCAATAAAGAAAAACAATACATTTGTAAAAGACCTTATCGATTTAGCAGAACCCAAAATAGACAAAGATTATAATGAAAATGCCGATGAAACAAGTGTCAATAAAATACCTATCGTTAAAGCTGAATCGATTCTTCCCTTCCCATATCCTGATGATATTAGAACGTCTCCGACTAATCCTTTTACACCATACATTCAAGGCGTTATTCCTAAAATTACTGACATCGAAGAAAAAACAATAGCTACAAACAATGATACCAACAGATCAGATTCGATTCCAGACTTGAATTGTGTACCGGAAGACCCGGTTGGAAGGGATTTTAAGAAAGCCAACGAAGAACTTAAGTTGACTTTTCGCTCAGCGATTGAAAGGATTATTAAACATGGCAAAACAACAAAAAGGCCTTCGAAGGATATAGATAAGGATAAGCATAGTAAAATAGTGGCAAATTTGACTATTGCTGTAAATGATATTTCATGTACCAAGCTTGTGGATGATAGCCATTCGAGGTCTGATTCTCCCGACATTGTTGAAATTGAGTCAAACAACGATAAACAAAAAGAAGAAAATGTCAGTGACATGCCAGATTCCACCCTCGAAAGGAAGTCTGCATTTGTAAGATTAAATAGTAATGAAAATAAAAACCCTTTTTTAGAATCTGTTAATGACCCAACTCCCGTAAATTCTGAAGTAGAAACCACATTTGACGATAACATTAGTTACCATTTAAAAATAAATACTCTTAATGATACTTCTTACGAGGAAGCTCCTAAAACAGTAGCTGTTCGTAAAACTACGCCTAATAATTCAGAGAATGAACTTAGAAGAATAAAAGGCTTTTTAACTCCTATTAAAATTGTTGATGGTAACATTAGCTTACAAAATAGTAATGCGTCATCCCCAATCTTGTTAAGTCCAGTTTTAATTCAACCAATTTTCTTTAGACCTAATATTACTCCAATAGACGTAAAACAGGAAAGCAAAAAAGCTACCATTTACTTCGACGATACAGACCAAATTCGTACTACAGAGGACAAAAACGATAAAAACCCAGTTAAGGTCGAAGAGAGTCAAAGGAAGAAGGGCATCTATCAAAAGAATTCGAAGCCTAAATTGTCATTTTTGTCCTGGAAAGGCTTTGGGTCAAACGAGAGCATTCCAGATTCTAAATTGTCTCCAACAAAAATCAAACCTTCTGATGTTAAAAGCAACGTTGCCAAGTTTTCTAAAAAGCCTGATTTTCTTATTGACAATAAATATTACCAGCCTGTACAAAATGTACCGTTTCTGATAAATACTGGTCAATCGTTCGCTCCAACTATCACTCGAGTAGAACCTAAGAAAACAGAGTGCACCAATCCATTCCTGCCACTGTTACCTCGAAGACAGTCAACGGAACAAGAGAACTATTACGAGGAAATAGGAGAACCGACCATACCGTTTACCGTCGAAAAGAATGTCGCCGATGACGACAAAATAAACAAAAATCTGGCCAAAACAGATCTCGCTAACATCCCAAGAGAAGACATATTAAAAGTGCCGCGAAGACCAAAAAGACCCAAGAAAGAGAACCGCGTTAACCCAAAAATAATACTGACACAGGAAAGCGAAGATGCCACTGAAATTCGCAAAGAAATGGCGCATATCACCAAATCAGTGATCTCGCTTTCCAGATCACCTAGTGCTAAGGAACTAATAAAAAAACCTATCGGACCTATAGTAGAAATCGTACAGACCTTAGAAAAGAAACCGATTCCTGAAATTCCTTTAAGAAAACTGTCATTGCAAGGCCAAAACGCGCCTAACATTGAGCCTAATTTTGGGTCTTTGCCTCGTGAGAAAAAAACGTATCACTGGAAGACTTTGGAACACAAAAGACTGTCGCATCCGATAAGGTCTTTGAACGATCCGCTGCCGGCGAGACCGCTACGTAAGTGCAGGCTTCGCCGCGTCCCGTGTGATGTCAATAACTGGGTTTATTGTCCTTATTAATGGAAGGTATTTTACATTATTATTGGGATCCCTCAATCTATAAAATTACGCCAAGTTTTCAGTTAAAGAAGAGTTTAGATGAGAAGAGGTTGATAACTAGCGACAGGACGCTACAATTTTACCTCAAAACAAAATGACATTGACATTTATAAGATTCGTTAGTGGATTTAAATACCTAACCATTAATAAGGATGGCATATGATTTTAAACTGAACAATGAGAGAATTCAGTTAAAACCTTCTGTTGTTCAGTTTAAAAGTCAACCAAACCCGAACAATATGTGAGAAATAATGTCGTTTGTCGTGTTGTTTGATCGTTCTCATTCCGGTGGAGGTCGGTGGTGGTTTATGTGTAGTGTGCCGCAGGTTTTAGCTGTAAGAATTCATTAACCAATTTTGACTCTGTTGAAATGAAATTCCGAGGAGCTCTTTCATGAAGGTAAAGTCTAAACAGCAGGAGGCGTGCTCAGTTCGTTGTGGAAGTCTTTGGGGAAGACCTATGTTCAGCAGTGGATGTATCAAGGTTGAAATGATGATGATGATGAAACACTTTACGCTTGGTGTATGTATACAACACTGTCAACAAACGTATACACCGTAATCTATCTAGTTGTCAAAATCTTGTGGTGTGGTTAGGGGATTCAGACCTGCTTTCAAGAAGGCATTGCCGGCGTTGCCAGCTGGTGGATTTATAATTTCTAAACACTCACGCATACAACTAAGGTATGCGATACTACAATAGTAGATTGTGTCACAAGGGAGCAAAATGATATATTTACGGCGAGGGCGTACATTGAATCCTGAACGAAGCGAAGGATTCTACAATTGAATCCCGAGCGTAGCGAGGGATTCTAAAGTATAATCCGAAGCGTAGTGAGGGATTCAAGTGTTAACGCCCGAGGTGAAAATAATTTTGCTACCTTGTGACACATACTGCTTTTCACACCGTCTATGAGGAAAATTTAAATACAAACGCTACCTACCAAAATAACGAAATATATAGTTAATCAAAGAGCATCACACATTTTTAATAAAATGAAATGTTAAATTGTTCAATTTATAGTCTCTTATTATTTTATAAAACGTATATTATCTTTTACGGACGGGACGGGACCACTTCCATATTATATTTATGGCCATCGCCTGCGGCTCGGACCGCTAACACCTGTGATCTGGGCCACTCCTTATTATACCGCCTTCTGTGTGTAATATATTAATAAAGCTGTCTATGGTATGGGATATTCTAAGTGGGTTCAAACTAAAAATACCCTGTTGTCCTCGAACAGAAAAGTATCACTTTGATCCCTCTTATGAGGGATCAAAATACTTTTTTCTGAATAGGAGGTGTGAAAAGCTGGATTAGTCACCGGTGCCCTCACTCCGCACATTAGTTCGACTATATTCTAGATATGCATCTAACGACCGAGAGACACCCCGGTTACATCATCACCTAAATACTTACCTACGTTGTAATCTCACCGCCAACATCTTGTTACAACATGGCCGTGAAATTACAACTTATCGTTTGTCGCAACAAATGCACATGCAGTATGTCCACAAATTGATAAGAAGTTATTTCAGAATAAGCAGTACTCGTAAACGAGTCTAGTTTGTCCGCTTGTATTGCTTAGCTTCAGCACTTTTGTATAAATGTATGCTTAGATTTCTATGGTGGTAGTAACTGTTATATTTTAAGACACACATGATAACATACATACATACATGCACTATGTTTATTTTCAGTGTAGTATGTAGCATTTGTATAAATAGTTAAGTAAAAACTATAATTACAGAAACCTTAATATTTTAAAAACGAAATTAAAAGAACGTTTATATAAGACAACTTTTTGTTAACGTTCGCCTAATTTTGTCCTTTCGTATATATACTCATGTTACAGTTATGCATATGTATATGTCTGTAATATGACAGTAAATCAACTAATTACATGTTGTTTTAACAATGTAATATGCTATTGTAAGTATAACATTAATAAAATGCACAACTGCCAAGTTCTAGGATAGGCATAATTTGCATATTTTAATCATAATTTCATGGCATAAAATTATGAAATGTTGCCTCGTGATTGTAGTCTTAATAAAGGCTCTCATAGATCGCCGTAGACCTTTAGACTCAAAGGACATACGCGTAAAGTACGGTAACGATAAGTATGATTCGCGTATAGCGTCCTTCATCCTCTTACCGTACGGCCACGACATCGGCGGCAAGCAGTAACGGCGAGCGGTGACAATAGGGAACGTGCACGACGAAGGTGCTGCCAACTGGTGCCGCCAATCTAAATCATATACCCTCTCATGCAGGGGCCACATTGACGAAAGCGCCGTTAATAACGTTAATTTATCGCGTTGAAGGACGCTAACCTCAGTGTAGCTACGACTTACTATATTTGGCATTGACACTTACATATTATCATTGACATTGACAGCTTGATTTGACAGGGGCGATAGTTTCCTTTATTGTCCGCCCGTATCTCTTTTGTCGTTTAGTGCTGCCACCTATAGTGCACGTTCCCTATACTGCCGCCATAACGCAAAAGGGCACATCTAACTTTTTTTTTTCGACACGTTATATACCTACATATTCGGAATCAGTAAATTTTACTGATTCCGAATATGTATCCAACTCAACATCGAAAAAAAATGTTGGATGTGCCCCTTTTCCTTATGACGGCAGTATAGGAGGGACCGAGACCCGCCCTGACATCCTCCCCCACCTATGTACACCGCCCGCCAGGCCGCTAAGCTCGCCGGTCCCTAGAGGCTGACTTGCAGGAGACTCATACTCGCTTGGACGTTGGAGGTTGGTTTAAGGCCGAGCCACACCGGCTGCGCGTGCACGCACTGTACGCTGCAGCTCCTTGACTTTGAGCGTGACTAGCCGCCATTTCGAAAAACATTCATACTATACAACGCGTACGCCACGCACACGCAGACGTGTACGCAGCCGGTGTGGCTCGGCCTTTAACGTCGCGTTTCCCACAGCGTGCCCGCCGCGCGCGGAGGAGCCGCCGCCGCCGCCGCCGCTGCTCACCAGCGCGTCGCTGCAGGACATCATGGCCACCGCCGCCTCGCACAGGCGTACGAAAGGTACACTAAAATGGGGATGTTGACTAATGTTGAATTTTACAACATAACAAAGTCACATGGATTCAAAAATACTAAATTATCATAACACAGAAGAAATAAACAAAAAAATATAAAGTTATGACACCTCAAAGTTTAAAAAAATAGATTTTTTTATCGACTTAAAGAAAAATTAAAGTCAAATTTCGGAATGCTTAAATAACACTGAAACAGTAAATGTACGACCACTATGTGCTTAAACGCACTTTTTTGTGCTCAAAATGGCATAATGCCATTTTTTTCATACAGACTTAGTACAGCGAGGACAAGAGATGACGTCACAGGATGCGTCCGTTTTGTATGGGCCGTTTTCAACGCTGTGCGGTCGGCTACTTTTGATTGCAATTTGTGGCTGTTATAGTAATCCAAGTGTAGAAGTTATAGGTATATATTTGTTCCTCATAAATAGTAGAATCCATTTACATTGCTCCAATTAATCCAGTTACAAAATTTAGGACACAAGCCTATTGTTGTCACACTTCAAGAGAAAGCCTTTTCTTTCTTTTTAGGAGACCAATCGGGATAGGATTAACAGACTTGTATAAGAAGGATGGTTCTCGATTCGACTGTATGTTTTTGTGTGTTTGTTACGCGATTATTCGAAGACGGCCGGACCGATTTTGAAAACTCTTTATTTAAAACTGTAGTACACCTTCGAGCTTTGATCATTATCTTGAATTTACAGACAGTTCACAGACATATTACCTTATACGATAAATACGCTCATTCCCAAAATACCGCATTCCTAAAATACCAGATTTTTAAAATACCTGATTCTCGATACACCAGATTCTCCGTATACAAGATTCCTAAAATAACACACCCAACAAAGTGATTTAGATCCTTGAGTAACTTACGATTTTATAATCTAGTGTAACGGGAATGTGGTAAGACAGGAATCCCATAAATGGAAAATCTGGTTTTTTGAAAAATCTGGTATTTCAGGTATGCGATATTTTGGACACGAGCGGATAAATATTTCCTCAATACGGTGACCGCCATTTCCGTTACTTTGTGATAACTCTCGGATCTTTACTAGGCTCTCAAATGCTATACCCACTCTATCAGAATATATCTATAAAATATACATGAAACAAAACCTAGCCCGATCATATCGAGGTGGACCGGACTAAGTGACCTGGTTCGACCCCAGGCACTCCCGGCTCCCACCCAGTCCGACCAACTCAGGGTGGTCTGGCTAGCGACCTGGTTCGACCCCAGGGAACGCCACGGCCAACCACCCGGTCCGAAAATCGCTACGCCCAGAAGGGGCTGCGAGTTCGTCAGTTTCAAAAAAAAAAAAAAAAAAAAAAAAAAAAAAAAAAAAAAAAAAAAAAAAAAAACATGAAACATGAAACAAAGTCGGGTTAGTTACACCATTTATAACTCGAGAACGGGTGGACCATGGTTGTGGCGGCTGAAACGCTCGGAAAAATTACCCCCTTCGCTGTTTAAATTGTAAATATTTTGTTGCAGGGGTGTCTCGCCAGGACTCGCGTCTCTCGGTCAAGTCCCTGATCGAGAGCATCGAGAACGCGGCTAAAGCGGCCAAGCAGTCGCCCGCCACCACGCCGGTCACCGAGTGGCCCACTGTGAGTTACCATCGTCTTATAGACCCCCCCCCCCCCAATATTTTTTTGTCGTGGGGGGCGCTGAAAGATTTTTGTCATGCCTAAGTGGGCGGCAAGTCAAAGGAGTTTGGAAACCTATGATCTCCTCGACGACCTCCTCGCGGCAACAGCACACAAGGGCCGCGTCCCCATTTGCCCCGGGATCCGCATATCCCGGATTAACTTCACGACGACCTTGCTCGGGCTAGCTAAGTTTCTTGCCGGAATCTTCTTAGCTGGGCTAGGTTTAGCGAACCGGCAACTGAAACTCCCATTAGTTCGATTTACAATTTTACACACTCTACATAAGGACAGGTTTCAACTTTTCCCGCTGGTCCGTTGCTCACTTTGAGCAATCAGCGAAAGTTCAAGGTGGTCCGGGGCAAGCGACCTGGTTCGACCCCAGGGAACTCCACGCCCCCCACCTGGTACGACTTTTTCCACGCCCAATAAGGGCTGCAAGTCTGTCAGGCTTCCAAAAAAAAAATCGAATCGTTCATTAATTTGAATAGTCGCCTCAAATTGAGGTCTGTTTTGATGTGCGCTTATTCTGAGACGATCTCTGTTTTTGTACGATTTCGTTACTCCATTGAAATACTCTTTCGAGACAAATATTGAATTAATGCAATTGCATGCTAATAGTTAACATTTCCCAGCAGGTCCCGGCGGCCCCCACAGCGACGCCCGCGGCCCCCATCAAGAACGGCCTGTCGGAGGCGCCCCCCGCCAACGGACTCGCGCCCAGCTTCGCCAAGCCCCCCGCCGCGCGCCCCGCGCGCCCCGCGCCCCAAACCACCGGTAAGTTACATGACGGTGTTGTACCTATGGGGTCATTCCAAGTAAATGTAACGCGAGTCACGATTTCATTGCATGTTTTTTTCATGAAATATACAAATTTTAATGTTAATATATCTAAGGATTATACTCAATATACTCATAGATATATTCATATAAATCAAGTAGGGTTTGCTCCCGGGAAATACCGGAACCGAAAGTACCGGGATTTCCCGGTATTTTGAGCCGAGCCAAGAACCGGGACTTCAAAATAAAAATCCCGGTACTTTCGGGATTTTCGGGAAATACATTGAAGCAGCAGTAATTTATGTTTTCTGGTATATTATGTTGAGTTCTGAGTATCATAATCAAACAAAAGACGTATAGATATTCTAAGCGAATAAGCGCGTAGTTAATATTTTGACAAAAGTGATACCTATATAATAATGATTGGCGCACGTAAGTCAAAAGTGACGATTTAGGTAAACGAAAATCGATTATGGGTCATTCCGCGTAAATGTAACGTGAGTCACGATTTCATTGCGTGTTATTTTCATTAAAGACACAAATTTTAGTGTTAATATATCTAGGGATGATAAGTAACACTTCTTTAGAGATATAATAATACTTTAATTTGCATCATGATGATTTAAAACTTAAAGAAAATTGTGACTCACGTTACCTCTTACCGCGGAATTACCCTTATGCCAATGTTCTTCAATTTGTACGATAATATGTACCAACGTCCTTGAGGGTTGGCCTAAATTACAGTAATAGTAACGCAGTAGCATTGTCCATCCTTTTACAAGATTACCTAAAACTCGCCAATTGCTTATCGGCTGCGTTCGCAGTTCGCACCTCAGTTAGACAGGAACTTTAGCGCTATAATTATTAAACATTATAATTATGACTTTTTGTTTGTTTGATTTATTTACTTATAACATCTAAAATTAATGTAATAAAGTATACCCTAAATAAACCCTAAAGATAAAATAACTCTCCCGGTCTAACTTTAATTAATAAAAAAAAATCTATTGAATTAACTCGAAATCGGTGATTGCGTAGATGATAGTAAAAACAAAAGGACTCGCGCACCGAGGGTTCCGTACAAACTCGCAAGTAGATAGGTGAATAGTTCAAGAAAAACTGTATGGCGGTTAGTTTAGTAGGAGCACATAAGTATGTGTTACGATTTTTGCAAAACGGTGCAAGTTAGGAAAACCGTTATATTTTTCCTGTTATATTTAGGGTAATATTAATAATTGGTTACTATTACAGATTTTTCTGTTCAGTAACTTCGAAGATAATAGGGGGGATTGGTACTTTTTTTAACGTTTTTGGTCATAAATCAAAAAGTACATAATTAAGAAAAAAAATGGTTTTGGAATCTACAAATTAAGCCCTTTCATTTGATACCTCCCATTCCTTTGAAAAACAGTAAAAAAGATACAACATTTTTAATATGTCAAATAGGGTCGGGTTAGCGACTTTTAAAATTATGCCAAATTTCATATCGATAGCAGCAGTAGATCCTGAGATATCTGGCTGTGACAGACAGACGGACAGACAGACACCGGGACAAGTGAAACTAAGTAAAATCATGTAAAAAGTTTGTAAAAATCAATATCATTCATTAGTTATATATTTTTGTCCACCTAAATCGTTACATTTGACTTGTGTGGTGCGCTGGTGCAGTGACTCACCCCCGCCTGCCCCGCTCGTTTGTGAAATTGTGATTATTTAATAAAATTAATGGAAGCTGTTTTACTGCAAAGTGTTTTCATTAAAAAACTAACAGATTCCAACGAAATCTGACCGGAATGAAGCATCGACAGAGTTTTTGTAGACATGTCCCGAAAGTACCGAAAATCCCGGGAAATCCCGGTTCTACTCTCGGCCAGTACCGAAAATCCCGGTTCTCCAAAACTGTACCGGTACTGCATACCCTAAAATCAAGGTTACTTAAACTGCATAGACCCCAAGGCTAAGAGCGGCCGCACATTGGAGCACTAAACGTTTCTGGTCTGTGACGCGGGCACAAGTAGCGAGCGCGCGCCACTGGAAAAAATTGGGCCACTCGAACGCCCGGTGTGCGCCGATGCCATACTAAATGTATGAAAAACCTCGCCTTCAGCTTGTGGGCTGTGGCCCAATGTGCGACGGCTCTAAGGCCCTGGCTACCACGGCGCGGCACTGTCAACGTGAAACAGCGCGGCGCCGGAAAAAATCACGTTGATGCGGTACAGGGTGGCCCATTTCGATCGGTCAGTATGGGAAAGTCTGAAACTATAAGACATACGAAGATCTGTTCTTAGGAACCATGTCATCGATTTTATGGACAAGAAAAACTGCATACATAGATTTGATTTTTTTTTACTTTAACCGGGAATTGAACGCGGTTGTTTTGGAATATAAAACTTAATTGAATTAAAGATATTAAATACAATGGATTTTATTCGTTTTAGATATCGTGTTTCCTAGTAACATTTACTGCTTATGACCTACACAATCGATATCCAAATAGAAATAATGTAAGTTTTATTTTTCAAAACGACCGGGTGTCGATTCCCGGTTAAAATACAGGTTTTTATATTCAAATCTATGTTTGCAGTTTTTCTTATCCCTAAAATCGATATCATGGTTCCCAAGAACAGATCTACGTATCTCTTATAGTTTCAGACTTTCCCATACTGACCAATCGAAATGGGCCACCCTGTATAGGGAGCCCCTACACGGCGCGGTCTGCACGACGCGGCAAAGTGGTTTATTTCTGGCGCCGCGCCGTTTCAAGTAGACGGTGCCGCAATGCGGTGATGTGGACAGACCCTAAGAGTCTGTGTTATACGAGAGCCAACAGTCCGAGGCTACGTTTACGACACAAACTGTAATGTTTCCTAGCTTTTCTCTGATTATATTCAAAGATATTTATAACTGAAAAAGAATAAGTAACCCTGATATTAAAGTATAGTTGGCCAACCGTGTCTGACACTTTAAAATGTCGACAAATCCACTAAATATTATGGAGTGTCCGGAAACCTGTAGGCTTATGATGCTACGCTTTATCGCGTGATAAATAAATGATAAAGCATCCGTCACTCTCACACCACACACTATTTGTCAGAACGTGACGGATGCTTTATCATTTATTTATCGCGTGACAAAGCGTAGCATCATACGCCTACTCAATTATGTTCTATAATTTGGCGCTCTGTCTGAATATTTATAATGACAGTATTTCTGCATCAGTTTGAGATAAAAATGATAAAATGTTTAACCAATGTATTTCCGCCTAACATTATTTTCAATAATTGTAAATTTTAGCTCCCCCTCCCATCGCATGACATATTTTGCTTTTTATTTTCTTACAGCATGGCGGAATGAGAGAGGCGCTTAATGCTCTTTCCTAATCTCTTCTAACTTGTGTGTGTTCGCATCTATTTATTAACTGTTAATGCATGTATATAAACAATTTTTAATATTTATTTTTAGAATATACCTTATGGTGCTCGAAAATATACACGCAAATAAAATGAACGCTTTATTTTTTATTGCCCCAAAACAGTCTTTTAAGTTGACAGGAAATTTTAAGTGATCGCTGATTAAACATGAAGTGATTATTGGCTGTGTGATATATTACCTACCTACGTGTCGTTTTATAGGAAAAAATTTACCACTTATCTAGTTGTCAATGAAGTCTTAGCAATAAACTACTATTACAATAGTTATTAACATAGTTGTTTTAATAAAATGTTGAGGATGTATGATTTCCGACGTTTCGGCACGAGTAAAAAAAGTTACTGATGAAATAATACTAGTAATAATACGAGTAAAATTAAAGACACAAGTTTTTTATTGCGAACTGTACGTCTTATACAGGGTGTCCCATAACTGACACGTCACAGTGACACTAGAGGTAGACCAGGTCAAGAGGTACCAAACCAACTTAACATGACCCCAGTAAAAGTGGCACGGTTTTTGAGTTATTGTCGAATTAAAGTTTTTCACGAATTTTCACCGTTTTTAACATTATTAGTGCCAGTGTGCACTCGGAAAGGTGTCAAGGTTAGTTTTTTTTTTATTCATGTTACCGTGTGTACGGTAACATGAATTGTTAATTAAGGTTACAGAAATGGTATTTTATCCAAAAACTAAGTAAAATGGAAAAAAATACTAGTTTGATCTTGAATTAATTCACAGCGAAACATTAATTTCGACTTTAACCATCAGTAGTAAAAAAAAAAGAGGAGAAAGTGGTTCTAATTCAGCTTTTAAGATTTGACTTAAACATACATCAACAACATATTGCAAGTGAATAAAAAGTATTTTTATAATATAGCCGTTCAACCCTTCGAAAAACAAACCGCGAGAGTGTTATATTATATTTAATTAAATATCGCATCGCCCTTATTTACAAGTAGCAAAGAGGTACCTTTTGCTATAAAACTTCACATAGGTATAATTTATTAACAATGAGCATGGCTTTTGGAATAAATACGCAAAACGGGTTTTAAATGATGCTGATGGGTTTGATTTTGGTAACTGCATGAAAGGTTTTTGATCAAATGTTGTCATTGTTAACCAATAATATAGCAGAGCAGATGAAAATGTTTGATCGTGATTTTTTCATTGATAGTTGATTATTTGCCGTTTTTTAATAATTAAATAATCGACACATTCCTTCTTTAATTAAAATACTTTCAAATAATTGAGGGGAAGACATTTTTTTTGTGGTAGCTAGTTATTTGAAATTTTGTAATTTAATCCACTGGCGTGCCGTCAAACCTTTCCGAAGTAATATTGGCATATTTTTTACCTCGAGAGCACAAAGTGCTTCAAAACCTTAAAATAGCCAAGCCGATTGGGAGTTGAGTTCCACAGACGTCACGCTACTGGTGTATTGCAACTCACGGAAAATTTACGTTATTTAAAACTGAAATGAAAAATGTTCAATTTGGCATTTAATCAACTATCATAATACGATAAAAAGCGCGGCGGCAAAATGGGATTCTTTTTTTACAAATTTCGATCATTAAATTTTACGATGTTTCAATCAGTGGTTAAATAAAGGACATTTACGTAGTTGAAATACGTTAAGGCTGGATTTGGAATGAGTTCATTTTATTAAAGATATATTTTGCTCTTTTTAATCCGTAAGTGATTGCTGATTAATCAAAGTAATCCCCCAAACCTTTAGGTATCGTCTCTTCAGCCTTGAGACGTCTACTGCTGAACATAGGCCTAACCAGAAGACTTTTTAATGAACGGCCACCGGAAGCATAGGTAGTTTCACGAGAGTTGAGGGCACACAACAACACTGTCATGTAATGACAGCGGGATTTTGAAATTACTGTTCTTTTTTCGTACCCATAGCAGGTTCAACAGTGAAAAAAGTTTGTTTAAACTATAGCCTTGTGTTTATTTACTCACTCATTCATTTCATTCATTCACTTTTTTTGCAATGAGTACTTCATGTAGTTGTGTGTGTAATCATTCACCTCAACTCTCGTGAAACTACCTATAGATGAAGGCAAAAAACGTCCAAGCGTTAATTTGCGGAGGTCTTTGGGGGATACCTATGTTCAGCATTGGCCGTTTTAAGGTTGAAATTATAAAACAACTACCCTAATCTCCGATATCACTTTTGACAAAGTGGTCGTGGTTGTAATTTCAATTGTGTCTTGGTATTATGAACCGTTACAAAACTCAGCTTTAATGTTAGACCCAATGTACTTACTAGCTCGAGGTTTTCCGCGCACTGCCGTCGGATAGAACAATCCAACTACGAAAAATAGATACAAGAATTTTAAAGTAATTGAGTAACTTTATCTCACTGATAAAGTATTCAATTACTTAAAAGATCACACAAAATTGACGCATTAGAGACGTCGAGTTGCGAAAAACTAACCTATAATTTAAAAGATAGGCAACCAGTTGAGAATCAGGTTGTATAGAGCCCACGCCACTGGAACCATATCGTATTGTTCCGTCAGACGACAGTGCTTTAATACTCGTACCTCCTCCCGTTTACCGCCTCGCTGTGGCGTTCCGCTTTGTACCGTGTCTAACCGTGGGGCAGAGGGCGCGGCCGGCGGCGCCAACATCCCCGACGAGCAGCGCGCGCTCTCGCTGCAACAGAAGGCCATCGAATCCTTCGTGCGCCGCAACAGCTACGGTGACATATGTGAGTGTTGTACCGGGTCTAACCGTGGGGCAGAGGGTCGGCGGCAACATCCCCCACGAGCAGCGCACTCACGCTGCAACAGAAGGCCATCGAGTCCTTCGTGCGCCGCAACAGCTACGGTGACATATGTGAGTGTTGTACCGGGTCTAACCGTGGGGCAGAGGGCCGGCGGCAACATCCCCCACGAGCAGCGCACTCACGCTGCAACAGAAGGCCATCGAGTCCTTCGTGCGCCGCAACAGCTACGGTGACATATGTGAGTGTTGTACCGGGTCTAACCGTGGGGCAGAGGGCCGGCGGCAACATCCCCCACGAGCAGCGCACTCACGCTGCAACAGAAGGCCATCGAGTCCTTCGTGCGCCGCAACAGCTACGGTGACATATGTGAGTGTTGTACCGGGTCTAACCGTGGGGCAGAGGGCCGGCGGCAACATCCCCCACGAGCAGCGCACTCACGCTGCAACAGAAGGCCATCGAGTCCTTCGTGCGCCGCAACAGCTACGGTGACATATGTGAGTGTTGTACCGGGTCTAACCGTGGGGCAGAGGGCCGGCGGCAACATCCCCCACGAGCAGCGCACTCACGCTGCAACAGAAGGCCATCGAGTCCTTCGTGCGCCGCAACAGCTACGGTGACATATGTGAGTGTTGTACCGGGTCTAACCGTGGGGCAGAGGGCCGGCGGCAACATCCCCCACGAGCAGCGCACTCACGCTGCAACAGAAGGCCATCGAGTCCTTCGTGCGCCGCAACAGCTACGGTGACATATGTGAGTGTTGTACCGGGTCTAACCGTGGGGCAGAGGGCCGGCGGCAACATCCCCCACGAGCAGCGCACTCACGCTGCAACAGAAGGCCATCGAGTCCTTCGTGCGCCGCAACAGCTACGGTGACATATGTGAGTGTTGTACCGGGTCTAACCGTGGGGCAGAGGGCCGGCGGCAACATCCCCCACGAGCAGCGCACTCACGCTGCAACAGAAGGCCATCGAGTCCTTCGTGCGCCGCAACAGCTACGGTGACATATGTGAGTGTTGTACCGGGTCTAACCGTGGGGCAGAGGGCCGGCGGCAACATCCCCCACGAGCAGCGCGCTCTCGCTGCAACAGAAGGCCATCGAGTCCTTCGTGCGCCGCAACAGCTACGGTGACATATGTGAGTGTTGTACCGGGTCTAACCGTGGGGCAGAGGGCCGGCGGCAACATCCCCCACGAGCAGCGCGCGCTCTCGCTGCAACAGAAGGCCATCGAGTCCTTCGTGCGCCGCAACAGCTACGGTGACATATGTGAGTGTTGTACCGGGTCTAACCGTGGGGCAGAGGGCCGGCGGCAACATCCCCCACGAGCAGCGCGCTCTCGCTGCAACAGAAGGCCATCGAGTCCTTCGTGCGCCGCAACAGCTACGGTGACATATGTGAGTGTTGTACCGGGTCTAACCGTGGGGCAGAGGGCCGGCGGCAACATCCCCCACGAGCAGCGCGCTCTCGCTGCAACAGAAGGCCATCGAGTCCTTCGTGCGCCGCAACAGCTACGGTGACATATGTGAGTGTTGTACCGGGTCTAACCGTGGGGCAGAGGGCCGGCGGCAACATCCCCCACGAGCAGCGCACTCACGCTGCAACAGAAGGCCATCGAGTCCTTCGTGCGCCGCAACAGCTACGGTGACATATGTGAGTGTTGTACCGGGTCTAACCGTGGGGCAGAGGGCCGGCGGCAACATCCCCCACGAGCAGCGCGCTCTCGCTGCAACAGAAGGCCATCGAGTCCTTCGTGCGCCGCAACAGCTACGGTGACATATGTGAGTGTTGTACCGGGTCTAACCGTGGGGCAGAGGGCCGGCGGCAACATCCCCCACGAGCAGCGCACTCACGCTGCAACAGAAGGCCATCGAGTCCTTCGTGCGCCGCAACAGCTACGGTGACATATGTGAGTGTTGTACCGGGTCTAACCGTGGGGCAGAGGGCCGGCGGCAACATCCCCCACGAGCAGCGCACTCACGCTGCAACAGAAGGCCATCGAGTCCTTCGTGCGCCGCAACAGCTACGGTGACATATGTGAGTGTTGTACCGGGTCTAACCGTGGGGCAGAGGGCCGGCGGCAACATCCCCCACGAGCAGCGCACTCACGCTGCAACAGAAGGCCATCGAGTCCTTCGTGCGCCGCAACAGCTACGGTGACATATGTGAGTGTAGGGATGACGACTGGGTTAAAAATATATAATTCTATTTAGTCCGTCGGTTAGATTATGGAAAAATGTGGGACACGTATTTTTTGGTTTATCAAAATATTAAACATCGACAAAGTTATTATAGTCAATAAACTTCTGGAATGGGGCTTGTGACTTCACTCCTAGGTGAAAATTGTACCAAGGAGTGACGTCACTCGAAACTTCTAAGCACTCTATCCTCGTCATATTTTGTTTGTCAAACAAATGAAAAAATACGTGTACAATATTTTTTAATGATCTAACTGACGGACTGAACAGTTTTTCTAGTCGTCTAGCCTATTGTACCAGGTCTAACCACGGGGCATAGGGGGCGAACATCAACATATCTTGGGTTCTTCGAATTCCAACCAAGGTAGAACCAAGACGAAAAGTATTTTTATGAACCATGACATTGTGTTCTCCAAGTCTGAATCTGTAACTGTATAACAATCGGTATCTACATTCTATAGTAATAAGAAATTATTATAGCGATTATAAAAATTAGGCAAAACAGCGGTATTGAGTTACACAGCCATCTTGGCTCAAATTTAAAGGACCAAAAAGTATTATGTATTAATTTCTAAATTAAAAACTGTAATCGCCTTTTACTTTCGCGAAGCCTAAATCCAAATTGAATGAAAATAATTAGCCAGCTGTTTTGCTAGAATTACGTTATCTCAGAGGCCAAGATCCTTTTTGCTGTCAGTATAAGAGCGTCCTCACTGAGGACTCCTCAGTGAGAGCATTCTTTCGCAAACATTTGTAAACGAGCAAGCTTTGTAACGCTTAGCTCAACGTACACGACACTCGAATATTCGACGCCAAACTTTCATTACACGAGAGCATTAAAGTTAGTTAAGATAGGTTATTGATATGAATATTGTGTATGGGCAGGTGAGAGAAAGGACCCGTTGAACGCGTTGCAAGTGAAGAACGGAGGTTCCAAGCGCAACGCGCTGCTCAAGTGGTGCCAGCAGAAAACCATGGGCTACAACAACATCGACATCACCAACTTCAGGTAATCTTAATAAGGATCTTAGTAGGATTAGTGCTGGTTTCATAACCACAATGTATTACTAAGAGTCTTGCAATGTAGTTTGCAATCACTATCAACAGAGTTGCGTTGTTGTTGATTTAAGTAGGGTAAACCAAGGACCATTAAAACAAGAGGACTGTCATTATCCATATTTTGGATCGTACCCCGACCGCAAGGGGATATCCAGGAAAAAACTAGATGGCGCTAAAAAACTAAACATTTAACGATGTTATAATTGAACAAAGAAACATAGTACAGTAACAATTAGTTCGTAAACAGCTAATAATACATAAATTCTAACATTTAAAATTTAAATACTGTGTCACGTTTGCAAAGTTGAACAATTTGTAAATAATATAATTCTTTTACCAAGCTTATACATAGATGGCGGTGTAAATTCGGGGAACAGCTTTTTGTATGGAGAATGACAGTCCTCTTGTTTTAATGGTCCTTGGTTAAACTTAGCTTTTTAGAGGTCAAATTTAAGGGTCCAGCCAGGTTTTCTCACCGGCTATTCCGCGTCGATAATCCCCACAACGAACTTTTCCGACAAAATACGATGGCACAACATCGTTTATATTTTTTTTTTGTGCTTGAACAAATGCTAGCTCTTTGAGCTGTTGCAACTATCGGTCTTCGTGGCGGTAGGCATGCCTCGGCAAAACCTCGGCACCACGGGAGTTATTCATCGGCGTGCAAGGACACTCGAACCGAAGTGGGGAATGTACCTAGCGAATATGTGATACAGTAGTTCGTCTTGTAGGTAGTGGTTCTAAGCTAAGTTTTTATGTGATGTCGAGAGGATTTAGTGTGGGACTACCGCGGTGGCCGTCCCCGCCACAACATCGTTGCATCTGCACACGTTGTTTACAGTTCGTCATGGAACGACGGCATGGCGCTGTGCGCGCTGCTGCACTCGTACCTGGGCGAGGCGCTGGTGCCGTACGCGGCGCTGTCGCCGCACGACCAGCGGACCAACTTCTCCGTCGCCTGCGCCGCCGCCGAGGCCGTCGGCATCCCCACCACGCTGGTACTACACTCACACATGACAAACTATAAAGACAACCAAGTAATACGACTTCGGCACCTGGTTCGACTCCAGGCACCCCCGGTACTCACCCAGCCCGACCTGCGTGTCGACTGTGTGTGTCACACAGTCGGACACCCTAGGGTGGTCTGGCTAGCGACCTGGTTCGACCCCAGGGAACGCCACGGCCAACCACCCGGTCCGACAATCGCTATGCCCGGGAATGGGTTGCGAGTTTGTCAATTTATTAAAAAAAAATGAAGTAAAATCCTTGCCTGTGGTGCGTCCGTACACGGCGCGCACACATGCGCGCTCCCGATGTAATTTTTGTACGAAGAAAAACTACCGTATACCGTGCTCATGATTTGACATTGTATTGCCTACGATGCTCTAGATTACATATACCTACTGTATTTAGATATTAGTTATTTTGAATTTTTTTTGTTTTTGCTTTTGACATTTGTTTATTATTTTTCTGAATTGATTTGAATTTTAGTGTTTAAAATCAATGTAGTTTTCATGAAGAAATAAATAAATCTAATCTAATCTAATGATACATACAGCTCGTGGCACGACGGCATGGCCACAACACTGCCGTCCTTAAACTAAAAGGCCGCTAATTTGTATGAAACTTCATACAAACTAGCGGGCTTTTAGTTTGAGGACGGCAGAACAGCCGCGACCCGATTTGCCTCAGGATCCGAATATCCTGGGTTAAATTCACTCCGACCATGGTCGGGCTCAGTTAAGTGTTTAATCGGAGTTTTCTTAGCTGGGTTAGACCGACAACTAAAACTCCCATTATTTCGATAACATACTCTGCTTAAGGAAAAGGTTGAACCGTTTCAACTAATCTCGCTGGTCCGTCACTCACTTTAAGCCAGCGGTCGGCAACCTTTTAGCAGCCAAGGGCCACATAGTAGCTAACGAAATTGACGCGGGCCGCACTATGTTTATAATTGGTGATTTTATACAATTCTGAATGTATCAATCTTTACATACAAAGTAGCCAAAGAGGCTCGCGGGCCGCAAGTGAGCGGTTCACGGGCCGCATGCGGCCCGCGGGCCGCGGGTTGCCGACCGCTGCTTTAAGCGATCAGCGAAAAGTCACGGTGGTCGCGGCCAGCGAACCTGCTTGCAGGTTTGTAAGCCACTTTTATTTTATTTTATAAGTGGCAAACGAGCAGACGAGCTGACTATACGTTACGTATACGTTACCTTTGAGAGCCTTGCTTAGGATTCCCATCAAAGAGCCAGTGGTACTCATAAAAACGGCATGGCGCTATTCGCGCTTCTACACTCGTACCTGGGCGAAGGGCTAGTGCCGTATGCAAACTACATTCATACATACAGACAAAAGATCGCCGAATACTCCTCAAATAGGCTACTTTCCTGACAGATGAAATTAACCTCTTTTTATGAAATGTCCAAATAGTCTGATTATATGTAAGTGTTCCAAAAAAATAAACTTGTGATGTCCAGGCCCGCGCCGACCCCCGACAGCGCCTGTGTGCAAACCTATGAAGCCGCCTCTTTATTGTTGTCGTGTTTCGAATTCCGGCGCCCCTATTGCCTTGGCGCCTGTGTGCGTTGCACACTTCGCACACAGGGGCGGCGCGGCCCTGGTGATGTCACTGCTTCACATGTCTAAGTTGTTTCGGCCTGGGCCGACCTCTGACTCGACCGGGTAAAATCATTTATAATTTTTCGTATTTCTCGCACTATTCCACCTTGCTTTTTTTCTACTACTAATATATTTTTTGTTTCTAGAACATTCAAGACATGATCCAGCAAGAGCGGCCCGACTGGCAGCAGGTCATGGCGTACGTGACGAGCATCTACAAGCACTTCGAAACGTAACTTTGCATCTTATTTCCAAGAGTTAGGATTCATAATCGCACGCCCATCGCTTGGAGTTGCGACCTTCTTAACGTGAAGACGTTTACTTCTACAAGAACTTTATAAAGTAAATTTACACCTTATTTCTAAAGCCCTAAGATTCATAATCGCACGTCCGCTCCACTAGACGTTGCGACGATATTAACATGAAGAAGTAGATATCTACAAAAACTACACACTTTGTACTCATGGTTATAGCATTTACCGATTTTCGGTCGTTCCCTTTGGACTAGTAACAGGCTGGACTATTAGTTTGGTTGGACTTAGACAGTTTAGATGTGTATTGACACATATTCCTTTAATAATTCCATTCAGGCTTTTGATGTTCTAAAGTTGAAGTGTTTTTGAAATGGTTAGCGAAGTTACATGACGATTGAAGAATGTACATTTTTACTATTTATTGTTTAAATATTTATTACTAGATGTAATTTGCTTATTGCTTACATTTGGCACTGGAATCTCTTTTATTAAAACTAACATTGCTTAGATAGATAGATTTCACGACAAAATAACAGTATAAATTTCTACAGACAAAACTATACAAATATATGGAATATATTATTGTAACTATGTATTCAAATTTATATTAAAGTTTTAAAATAAATTCAAAAAAGTGGTCGTTCGATCATTACATACAATGATAGAAGAATGTTTACAGATTCATTAATTTAATCATTCAGTAAGTATATGAATGTTGAATCATTATTCATTCAATTCATTGGTATTTTTTATTAACTTATGACGAATACTCTTACAGCGAAAGCAAATGTTAATTTAGTACAACCGTTAAATTTATTATTCGTTAATACATTTGTAACTTTGCGTGCCATTTTGAATAACTTAGGTTTTTTTTTATTTGAGTGTGTCCAGAAAAAAGGTTGTATTAACATTCCTTGGCCACAGAAGTAAGTAAAGCGTGATATTGTTGTGCAGCATATGCCGAGAGTGACTTCAAATTGCCTTTTACTTTAATGAATATAAAGGGATTAAATATCGATGTTACCATTCTGCCTATTGTCCTTTTGAAAGGACAAATAGTAAACGTGTATTGAAAATTAAAATCGAACTCCAAAATTTAACTTTACGAAGTGAAGCTTATCTTTGTTTTATTGTATATTCCATTTTTTTTTAATCTTCTATACAAATATCTTAGTGGTAACATCTATACTTATGAATATCCCTAGTTTGGTGTTGTAAGCGTGTTGTTTAGGAGTACCAAGGAATTGTGGCTTCCGTCTTTCCGTGTTAGAAGACTGATTGATTAAGGATTAGGGAAACGGTAGAACAGCTATCTAGGAGTAGGGGGTTTGTCACATAGATTATTAGCAAAAATCGAACGTCATACTTATTTTAAATTAAAACATGGCATTAAAGTTATAACATAGAACATAATATTGTCAAATAAAACTATTTTTGATCCTAACGCCCAATGTTCCATAAAAAGTACAAATGCTCATAAATCGTCTTTGGTTCTATAAATGTTGTTCAACTAGTTATTTACCAAACAATAATTTCAATAATATAGTAGATTGTGGCCTCTTTGGAAGACGCCTTCAAACTGCTGGAATGGAAAGGACTAGGCATCAATGTCAACGGCGAGTACATCACTCACCTTCGGTTTGCCGATGATATCGTGGTCATGGCAAAGTCGATGGAGGAACTCAGCACGATGCTCGAAGGCCTCAATCGAGTCTCCCAACGAGTGGGCCTAAAAATGAATATGGACAAGACGAAAGTTATGTCCAATGTCCATGTCGTGCCTACTCCCGTTATGGTTGAGAACTCGGCTCTTGAAGTTGTTGACGCGTACGTATACCTAGGACAGACAGTCCAACTAGGTAGGTCCAACTTCGAGAAGGAGGTCAATCGTCGAATCCAACTCGGATGGGCAGCGTTCGGGAAACTCCGCAACGTCTTTTCGTCCAAAATACCTCAGTGCCTTAAGACGAAAGTATACAATCAGTGTGTGTTGCCAGTGATTACATATGGATCCGAGACGTGGTGCTTCACTATAGGCCTTATGAATAGGCTCAGAGTCGCTCAACGGGCTATGGAAAGGGCTATGCTCGGGGTTTCTCTGCGGGATCGAATCAGAAATGAGGAGATACGTAGAAGAACGAGGGTCACCGACATAGTTAAACGGATAAGCTTGTTGAAGTGGCAATGGGCAGGGCATATAGCACGTAGAACAGATGGCCGATGGGGCCAAAAGGTTCTCGAATGGAGACCACGAATCGGCAAGCGCAGCGTCGGACGTCCACCAACAAGATGGACAGATGATCTGGTTAAGGCTGCTGGCTCACGGTGGATGCAGGTTGCTTCCAACCGAATTAAGTGGAAATCTATGAGGGAGGCCTATGTCCAGCAGTGGACGTCCTATGGCTGAAATGATGATGATGAGTAGATTGTGAAATAAATAAGGGCTGGGAAATAACCTGACAGCCGATAGTATAAAATACGTTTTTACTAATAATCTACGTTACAAAACCATTTTCTTGCAGTAAGTAGAAATGAGAATGGATTGATGGCCTTATGATGTGCATTTAGTATATTTTTCCACTATTCTAATAATGTATTTATGTAGGTATATGTTCGGAAATATTTGACGTATAGCAATAGACTGGCTAAGCTAACACATACTCTCAATAATCTTTCCATAAAAATAATATAATCACCTTAGTGGTTGAAATCAGTGCTGTCATTTTGTTTTTTCGTTAGAATTCCCTATTGTAAATGCTTAACGGTATCTAAGTATTAAAATAAACTAGTCGATTTATTTTTATCAGCCTATAATACACACGACATGTGTATAAAATATAGAAGCTTTATTTAAATCTCGAAGTGGCAAAGTACTTGCAACCTTTAGTTGTGAGGTTATATGTGTCACATCGATACAGTTTCTGCTTTCCGTTTTGTAGGCTGCAAGCATCTAGCAATTTCGTAGACTGCGTGCTTGCTTGTCAGTTGTTGGTATAAAAAAAACACTATAAAAACATATACACACTATTGAATATTATTAGCTGCCTAAATTACTTCTATATTTTTATTTATGAATGTCTTCTTTATTATAATCTATGAAATCTAATAGTTCCTATTTCTCTTACGATTAAGCAAAATATCAGCACTGTGACATACTCATAATACTATCTAAGATATTGGTACTTATTCATAATATAAAGTCATCTATTTTGTCTATGCTACGATATTATATATGTAGATATGTTTACAATTCCGCTTATCAGTGTATTTTTCTATTACTCTTAGGTATACGTAAGTACATGCCTTTCATTGTATCTATGTCTTCGTATAGCTTGTGATTTTCTTCAAATTATAAAATCTTTTTGATCCTTAAGTCATTGCGTCATGGTTGACATTATTTTACTGGGTACAGACGTCGTGAACTTAAAATAAGCTCGTAAGTCACAGATCACTTTCAGTTTTGATATTCTGCATTTTTTTAATTCGATTGAAGTTTTATACTCATTTTGAATTTGTACTATAGGAAGTACGCTGGGACCTACGAGGATAAAACGGATTGATACAAGTCATATTTTCGTTTTAATGTAATTTGAATCTTAAAGTCTCTTCCACAAGGCACTTGCAACCTTTTTATTAGTATCCGACTTGGATTAGTTTGCTTCAAAAATGAAATGCTGTGATCCGATTGGCCGATGAATTGCGTTTAGAAAATTTTAAATTTGGAATTATTTTTAGCACGGGAATGAGTGTATGATTTAGTGTGTAATATTTTATTGAATGTGCATGACTTGATTGATTTTGCCGATTGTATTTTATTGTGAACGTGATATTTTTATGAATTGAGAGGTAAAGTTTAGGAGGTGAAGTTAATTTCCATGGTCCTTAGATCTTAATTGCAATTCGGTAAATGGAAATACAAACTTGTGAGATTTTTTAATTGATACTGTACCCCAATCAACGAGTATCTATCTTGTAGGCCCTGATAATTTTGTCTATGATATTTTACAGCTTGACAACCCGTATACAGATGTCCACTATCTATTCTATATATAATTCTATTAGATAATCTGGATTCTTTATGGGCATTTTCATTTAAACATGTACAGTTAAGCAAAAGTCAAATTATTTACATAACGTTTAACCTATCAACTTTATGACGAAACATACGCCGTTTTTTCATTAATCGTCATTTTTGTGACTACCACTAACTAGTTAATTGTACATGTTTAAATTAAAATGCCCTTATTTATCGGGGTTTTCGTTGATTGGACTAAGAATAATTGAGATTTCGTTGGATCTCTGTTGCTAAATATTAACAATTAGTACTTCCAATAATTGGACGGTAATTATTATATGTGACGGTAATGTAGGCTTGGTTACCTTTGTTTGTTGAATGTATTCAGAACTATTAATTATATATTTTGATATAACTGTACCTGTGTAAATATAGCCTAATTAAAGTTCCTTATTTATACGATTTCTTTCATTGACTTCCTTTATAAGACAAGCTTCACTCTCTTACAATATTTTATGCCACACCTGGCAATAAAGTGGCTTTTTCCGCACGCTGCGCGTACGGAAAAAGCCGCTTTCTGGCCAAGTGTAGACATAAAATGATGTACACAACACGGGAGGTAATAAAGAAAGCCCTCGATCGCATATTTACGTCCCTCGCTTGCAGCTCGGGCCGCAAACCTCTGCGATCTCGGCCTTTCTTTGTATTACCACCCTAGTTGTGTAATGTACTATCATTATTTATAACGCTATTTTTTTATTACCGGCAAACATTGAATCTCTACTAAATAGGTACTCTACTATATCGCGATACTAGCAAACGCAGAGGATACCATAAAATACTTTTTCTACTCCTGTACTGTTATCTGTCTTTTACTTGGTCACGAACACTAATATAAGAACATACATAATATGAGTTCAGAGAAGTCTATACTCTATTCCCCATAACAGCACTAGTGTCGTTATAGTCACTACGTTATTGCTAGCAGCCACAGACTTCTAAATCTAGGTTAAACTTAGGTCAAGGATTAAGCGCTCAATTTTAACTTTACGGTAAAAATGCACAACTACCAACGTAACAAACAAATTCCTACGGTTTTTAAGAAAAACAAAACTTTCCGAACTAAATTCATTGACGCCAACATAAAAAAAGTATTTTTAATTTAAGTATATTTTAAATTAAAAAAAAAATAGTTTACCATAGACACATACTGTCAGTCAAACGTCATATTTGCCTTGTTTCCAGGTTATGATTAATTTTGTATTTTATAATTTAAAACCTCGTCGTAGAAAAAGTATTGTATGCAACGCTCATTGCGTCTCTATTTGCGATACTCGCCGCATTCGCGGCTCGTATCGCAACTCACGCAATTCGCATTTTTTGAACCCACTTATACAACTGTTGCATAAAATACTATTATGCCACACCTGTATAGACATAAAATGATGTACACAACACGGGAGGTAATAAACAAAGGCCGAGATCGCAGATGTTTGTGGCCCGAGCCGCAGGCGAGGGACGTAAATATGCGATCGAGGGCTTTCTTTATATTACCACCCTAGTTGTGTAATATACTATTGTAGTCGTGAAATAGTCAGTGTGTTGTTTCATTTGTTCTGTTATGTGTTAGTATCCTAACATACGACTATTTATCTACGAGTGTTAGTGTAGGTACACATAGACACAGAATCATAATTAGTACTCTTTTAGTACTTACTACGTCCAGAAGCCTCTCTCCCTAACAAAACTGCCGTTCGCGTCGGATGACCGGGCGGAGCTGACCCGCATCCGACCGTCTCTATTGCATTACGCGTACATAACGCGTACTCTTTTTCCCAACCTAGGGTAGCGATATTTAATCATTACCGCGCAACCAAGGACCTTAAAATAGCCGGATCCAGTATCGCTAACAAGGAACTGGAGCAGCAATAGTCTACCGGCTAACTTAACGCTGGTTGGTCAGGTCAATGTGTGCGCGCTGCGGGTAGTAGGAAAAAACTAGTTGATGTGTGCGTGCGGGCTCGTAAGTACAAGCAGCCGGCCGCCGGCCGACTAAAAATGCTTCAGTTCTCTGTTGGCGACGCTCCGTCCGGCTATTTATTTCAGAGTCATCCCTGACATAGATAGCAAACATGTGTTATATATAATGACTTCTTTCCACGTTAGTCTAAAAGTACCTATTTTAGAATTCAAAGAAAACAAATGCATTTCTTACTTTAATCTGTTTAATCCGACAAATTGGCCAATTCATCTTATTATCCCTATTTACAATTACCTATATACATTAAAATACGTCACCGGTAACTTTCTTTACCTATTTTTTTTTAATGAACTCTGCTCTACATGGGTAACAGTTTTGATAATTATTCATCTGTAAAAGTATTTAGTCAAGTCTTTTTAAATATTCATGTTGGTGACGTGTTTGTACCCCATACCTATGATGGCCGTGTTTATCGCCTTAGATAAATCATCCGTGTTTCAGACAATTATTAAACAGAAGTACTTTATCTTCTACGGCTTGATCAATTTGTTTTTCATGTGGTTTTGTTAGACTGTACCTATCGTTAATTATAAAGACAGATAAAGCCTGCCAGTTGACATGTATATTTTTTTGTATGTACCTATATTTGTTTGTATTTTTTTGGATGTTCTGAGGATATTTTTAAACTAAAAACAAATTAAACCATATACATGGTATAATGTGATAAATACAGTCTTTATAATTTTTATTATATATTTTCATTTTTTAAGTCTCCATGAGGCGAGGCGGCGTTAAAGAAGAAGAGGCGATGAACGCGACCATCACAGGCCGTCAATGACGCAGGTCTACCATTCAAGCTCCTGTGGCATGTACTTCGCGATGAGGCCCTCGTAGTAGGGCCACAGCGCCTCGATGTCGGGCACTCCGCCGCTCTTCGTGTATAAATCATATTGGCTGAAACAAGAAAAACTCTATTAGAATCTGGCCACCGACCTGCCCCCGATCTTTGCTCTGTTTGATGTTTACTAAAATTACTTAGGAATTAACAATCCAGTTAAAATTTAGTTACAAATAAGATGATTTCCAGACCAAGATGTTTTGAATTTGTGGCAGTTTTCCTGTTCTATATGACAAATTTATACTAGAGTCTGTACGGAAAGAGAATAGGATTTAGATTTGGGGGCGCTGTAATGCTTTTGTACCGTATTTGCAAAAAAAAATGCCATACTGGTTAGGTTAGTTCCGTTTTTCGCCACGCCTATTATCTTTCCGCACAGACTCTACCCCGGGCGCTAGTTTCAGGTGGCGTCTATATTTCATATAGACGCCCGCCGACATTTTGCGAGGTTTTTTAAAGGAGAAGAAGCGCCGCCACATCAAATGTCTGCCCCGGCTCGTAAAGCGTAGTTCCGGGGCAGCACCAGGGTTGTGACTCACTTGAACTCGAGCACAGCCTTCATGATCTCCTCATCGCCGTCTTTGAGCAGGTGCTTGTAGTCGCCGCCCGCGTGCCACGGGTAGAACGAGTGGTATCTGTAATAACAAATTGTTTTAACGATTATTGCTACGAATACCAAGTATTCCTGTTGCTTTAGTCACGCAGACTTATCAGCCACGGACGTCCACTGTTGGATATAGGCCTCCCCGTAGCGATGTTACGAGTCGATTTTATTCCAACTCGGATAACTTGAGTTGACTCGGCCGCTAACTCGAATCGTAACTGAAAGCATTAAGGATTTGGCACACTGACGTCGGTCTGCCGGTCAGCAGGCAGGTCCATGTATAAACAGCATTTATATTTTGTACAGACCGCGTGCCCGCTGACCGGCAGACCGTGGTCAGTGTGCCAAGTCCCTTAACTTCCCAATTTTAAGAAATTTCTTAGTTTCTTTTATGGTTTTTTATGGCGGAATATGAAAAAGTATTCTGAACTCTCGTCCATTCTGTATAGGTAATGGTGCGGCCTTTTTTACGGTGCCTAGGGCACTGTAATGTGTTCGTCGTAAGAATGCAGTGAGTCATCCCCCAGCCACGCCCCCTAACCAATCAAAGGGCCGCTGATTAGTAAGGGCAAGTTTACAGTGACCAGTTGAAGGCTTGCTTTCGAACACAACGGTTGTGTCTTGTCAGTAGTGTCCTAACTAAATTGAACTTTAAAAATGAATACCTCACCTATTCGCAAAAATAAAAGTGGTTCCATAATTCATAGCGGGGAAAACAGAGTTATTTATAACGTCTTTAAGTACTTTGATTCGGATTAAAATATTTTATTATACACATTTGTACTTTATTTCTATATTATTATTAAACTTTTATATCTTCATAAAATTGTTTTAATTTTAGCACCATGTTGGATACACCTTTATCCTGCAGTTGCACTGATGACTCACTGCATTCTTACGACGAACGCACTATAAGTGAAAATCCGGGCCTGATTATAAAACAATAAGTATGCTTCTGTCGCTCAACGTGCAATGGAGAAAGCTATCCTCGGAGTGTCATTGCGTTTACGCGATAGAATCAGAAATGAGGAAATTCGTAGAAGAACTAAGGTAACCGAAATAGCTGCCAGATTAGCAAGTTAAAGTGGCAATGGGCTGGGCATATAGCTCGAAGAACCGATGGCCGACGGGGCGTAAAGGTTTACGAATGGAGACCACGAACCGGAAAACAAGATGTCACGTTCTGACAAATAGTGTGTGAGAGTGACGGATGCTTTATCATTTATTTATAGCGCGACAAAGCGTAGCATCATAAGCCTACTGATTAGGGGACTATGTTCAGCAGTGGACGTATCCAAGGTTGAACTGATGATGTATACCTGATCATGTAGAGACCCTCCTTAGGGAACTTGCACTTGTTGTGCAGAAGCACGCGGTAGAGGTACTCGTCGTGGCCCCACGATATCATCAGCTGCTCCAGTCCGCACTTCGGCTTGTACATGCCGCACTCGGTGCTGCAATAAGAAACCGTCAATTAGTAATCCTCACATACCTAAGGCTGCGGCTCTACCGACGCGGAGACGACCGGAGCGGAGAGGAGACGTGACGTCGATCCCTACACATCTCCTCTCCGCTCGTCTCCGTCTCAGTGGAGCCGCAGCCTAATGTAGGTAATTAACCAACTATGGATGAATGAAGTCCAAAATAAACGCATAGGATTGAATTGCAAATGCACCAATGAATAAAACTTACTTGTATTTAGGGTTGTAGGTGTCGGGGTTGTCCTTGAAGCTGTCGTCGCCGTAGACGATGGTGCTGCCCCACTTGCAGCCCACCACGAACGTGTCGCCGACCACGCACCACTGCGGCTCTCCGTAGAACGCCATCACCTGAACCACAACTTTATGTCTATGTCGGAGCCAACTGGTTTAATTAGCCATTTGGTTAACTGCCTAGCATTTTCACTAAACTATGACCCGCCAGCAAGTCGACGAAGGCCCGCTGCGGCTTCTATTTTTGCTCTGAGGGCACAAGCTAACAAACCTAACCTAAAATAAGGAGTGTGTTTAATGAAAAGGCTGGGCAGCTAACCAAATAGCTAATAAAGCTAGTTGGCGGCGACATCTATATTCTGTTCAGCGTTGGTAGACGTCCCGATTTTTAACACAGGCACAGACAAGTAATGTAAAACTTAAATAAACAGATAAATATTCAAAAACTTCTGATTAAGTATACTGGGTGGAAAAAATCTATGGGCCCTCTCCCTAGTAGCAAGCTGACGTCATCACGACGTCCCACGACGTCCATTACGTCATTATCACGTATGAGTGACGTCGCTTATACGTCGCTGACGTCAGTTTGCTACCTGGGCTGGAGGGGAACTACCTTAAATCCTTTAGTTAGGTCATTTTACTGAAAGGAAACATTCCTTTATTAATGCAGGCAGGGTACGTGCCCTGGGCGCCAACAAGGAGGGGGGGCGCAAAACGAAATTTACTAACTATACCTATACAAAAAAATACCATGAACCCAAAATAAAAGTCTTGAATGCAACTCCCCCCCCCCCCCCCCCCCCAGGCGCAATTTCACATGGATTATCCGTCCCGGGTGTCGCCAAAAAACAAAGGGCGTTTCTCCAGAAATATGTCTGCGGCTCATTCATCTGTCTCCATACATTTAGTATGAAAAAGGGCCAGATGAATGAGGTCACCGCAGACATATTTCTGGAGAAATGCCCAGCTGGGCGCCGTTTTACGTAGCTACGCCACTGCACCTAGTAGCTATAGTATATTTGCTGTGTGTGACGCGCTAGGCTGCCGATTGCCGCTATAGGGTAGCATACCTTGCCCAAATCGTGGATGAGTCCGATCAGATGCATCCACTCCTTGTCAGGGTGCTCCTGACGGATGCGCTCAGCAGTCTGGAAGGCGTGCACGATGTTGGGCAGGTCTGAGTCCGGGTCTGACTGGTCCACCAGCTCGTTCAGCTTGATCAGGGTGTCCTTCACGGAGGCTTTGAAGTGATTGAACTTCAGCCACTTGTCCATCTTGCCTGCAACGATAGGAATAAAATCTGAGAATAGGACTTGATTTTGAAGCACAGGCACAGATTAGAGAATATAACCAGATATTTCACTCTCGCGCATTTCCATAAAAAAAAACCGGTCAAGTGCGAGTCGGACTCGCGCACCAAGGGTTCCGTACAAACTCGCAAGTAGATACGTGAATAGTTCAAGAAAAACTGTATGGCCGTTAGCTAGTAGGAGCAAATAAGTATGTGTACGATTTTTGAAAATTTCTAAGCAACGATGCAATTTAGGAAAACCGTTTTATTTTTCCTGTAATATTTAGGATGATATTAATAATTGGTAATTATTACAGATTTTTCTGTTCAGTAATAACTTCGAAGATAATAGGGGGGAATGGTATTTTTTTGATCGTTTTTGGTCATAAATCAAAAAGTACAAAATTAACAAAAAAATAAATAAATATGGTTTTGGAATCTAGAAATGAAGCCCTTTCATTTGATACCCCATTTGATACAATAGCACAACATTAAATTTTCAAACTCCCATTACGGCCCCCTTTAAAAAAAAGTAAAACAGGTATAAGATTTTTTTTCTATCCAATAGGCTCGAGTTAGCGATTTTTAACACTATTCCAAATTTCAAGCCGATAGCATCAGTAGATCCTGAGATATCTTGCTGTGACAGACGGACAGACAGACATACAGAGTCGCACCCCGCCCCCCGCCCAGAGCCAACGCACGGTAAACTTCGTGCAGTAGGTACAGTACGTTTACCTACTCCTCGTACTTTTTTGATATCGGCCGATGCTGAAGATTATATTCATTTGTGAAGACTTCGTGCTTAGCCAATTTAATGGTCTAATAAACCCAAATAATTTACCTAGCACTTTCTTTGTACACAAACATTTAAGGTAGGTATCACTGCAATTCAGTATAAGTTGACAGTATTCACTGATTTTCTTAATCAAATGAGTTTGAAAACCATACGTTATATGTATTTCAAATGCATTATTGATAATTCGCATAGAGTCTGAGCGGAAAAAGAATAGCATTTGTATTGGGGGCGCTGTAATGCTTTTCTACCGTATGTGCCGTATTTTCTGTTCTGTGGCCATACTGGTTAGGTTAGTTCCGTTTTTCGCCACGCCTATTCTCTTTCCGCACGGCGTTTGCGTACTGTCAGGATAATTATATTGTGCCACTGTGACGTTTAGTCCGCAGGTGTTCCGATCGGTTACTCCCTTCGCGCGGGAGGCCAAAATCGAGTGATGTCCACCTGGCACAGGTTCTTCAAAGTTAATGACTTTCACGCTGGATCTTCCAGGGTGTGTGGTGTGCACTAGGAAACCAGCTTAGAGAGAAGTGGCGACGTATCGTAAAGCGTGTCACCAACATCTGGAATAACGACCACTATCCGGCGATTCTCCGAGCGTTTTGATGACCGCGCGATTCAAAAATCATTGTTGTCCATGTTGTATATCATAAATCTATGTGTCCAACGATTATTTACTACAACGTGACTACAAATCGTGACAATTTTGATAAAACTAGACTTAGCCCCGGGACTGTATTTCGGTTTTATAATAAGTTAAGTCTAGGCATCGTCTTTTTCAACATTTTACTGAGACGAAAACGACGTAAATACGCTGAATATTGGCCTTATGTCTCTGTCTAAGCAAGATTGATACCGACGAAGAAGAAAGATATAAACAAAATCTCACCCTTGACGAAGTCAACAGTCATATTGCTGTGCATGTCATAGTATGTCAAGCGCACGCGCCTCTTGATGGGGTCGCTGTCGTCGATGGTGTAGTCGCGGAACGCCTCGATGGGTTTACCATTGAACACCTTTTCCGGTCGCATCAGCTGCGACGGGTCGATCATGGCAATAGGACCTTCCTGCAATGGGAGATAAAAATGAAACGAAAATAATTTATTCCGGAACAAGTTCCATGGGTGGAATTACATTACAGTGGCGGCCTAAGGGCCTTATCACACTTGCGACTTGCGGGCGAGTTAGAAGCGAAGTTCCATACAAATATCGCTCGCGGCGAACTCGCTGCGAGTTCGCCGCGACTGGTTTTGTATGGAAACTCGCCCGCAGCTCGCTCGCAAATCCAGTCAGAGTTCCGGGGCGGCGTAGTAGTATAGGAGGTCCACAGTTTGATGTTTGATTTTTTTCGACGGGGAAGGGGGGTTCACACAGTTGTATTCGGGTTACCACAGTTGGAGAGACCCCTCCTGGTGCGATTTGGAGCCCCCCCAGGTTCGAGTCCTGGGGCGGACCACCTCTTTCGCCCACGCATAGTCCAAAAAATATTTGGCGAAACCGTTAGTCATTCTTGCAGTTCGCTGTTGCGCTTCCACCTCGACTAAGACCACTGGATAGTAAATGATGGTTGAAGCATCCTGTAGGCTTATGATGCTACTCTTTGTCACGCGATGAATAAGTGATAAAACATCCGTCACTCTCACACACTATATGCCAGAACGTGACGGATGCTTAATCAATCACTTATTTATCGCGTGAAAAAGTGTAGCATCATAAGCCTACTGTGCTTGTTCACACAGATTCAAGTTATAATTGCACAAGACTAAACTAGCAAAATTAGTCAAAAACAGGGTCTATATTGTCTCCCATAGTTTTTAAAAGTCATACTGTATTGTTAGTCATATTTATCGAAAGTCATACAACCTATTTTCTACGAAACCATTATGTTTTCAGATTTGTTACAAAACAAACCTGAACCTAACTAACGTTTTAAAATATCCTAAAAGTATTACCGTTTTAGACAAACAAATACTTTATGACTTTCGATAACGACTAACAATAGGTACAGTATGACTTATAACTTTATGGGAAACAAGGGGATCCGATCCCTCAAAAACAACAACACCATTGTTTGAATTGAAAATTTCAACTTGTAGCTAAACGAGCCTACTGGCTGGCAAAATTATAAATTACTTAGCTTTACACACCAATTGCATCAGGTCCCTGCATATCGTGTAGGCCGTCCGTTCATTTTGCTCATAGGTCTTTACGTATTGCACGCCCAACATATAACATGTCGGCGGTAACATTTTAAAAACAAAATATTTTATTAGCTTGTATCAAAGCTACATTAAACACGTTTTAGACTTCATAAGTTATTTTTCAATCACGATTTTTATTGTTTTCATTTTAACACATGCGGTTGGTTTGGCTGATTGGAAAACTTCTGGGTTTGACTAATTAATCTAGGTGCGACAAAAACGGTGCAAAACAAAAACAAAAATGGCCGATCGTCTCTTTTCAAAACTCGACTCCGTTTCTTACTAAAAACGGTACGAAAGATTTAAAAAGGCCACTTTTGATACTAACAAATGATTAAAGATTTAAAAGTTCTATATATGTTAACAAAAGCTAACTTACAGTGGACATTTTGCGTCTGCTTCCTCACAGGACAACAATGAGCCAGCGCAGACAACCGCCGATCTTAAATGGCAGTGATAGCTGACGAACAGATTACTGATAAGGGGTCAGCTGGTCAGAGGTCAGCGTTATCACCGCTTACGTATTGCCAAACAAGTGGCGAATTGCGTTTGTTGATATGTTTTATGGATTTTTTATTGCTAGATTATGCAAACTCAATAGACTAAAACACGTGAGTGTTTGAAGGCTAGAAAGGATTTGAGACTTAGGGTGCCTGTTCTATGCTACGTTGCTATGGATGCGTTTGATATCCACCAATCATATTCATTGGAACACATAGCATAGCACTGGTGGAAGCGGTTCAATTAAGCTATGTGCAGCACGCACTAGAACATGCATCTTTTGATATCAAAGATCAAAAGATGCATGTTCTGGATGCGTGCTGTGGATGGTGGCAAGGGGTGTAGCTATGTGCAGAGAAAGTTCCTTCAGTAGACACGCGTTTGTCACCGAATCGCATCGTCATAGCGCATCTTGCACAGCTACATAGCTTACATTAGTGGAAACGGTTACTTACATAATTTCGTAGCGTAGCTTTCACATTCTCACAGCATAGCTGCATCAAGGTCTCTGCCCACTACACCATAGGTTCCCAAAGTGGTCTGTACCACCCCCCCAGTGAGCGCTGGAAGGGGCCTTGGAAGAAATTGGGGAGCGTTGAAATCACAATATCAACTACAGTACAAACTAAACTATTCCTGGCGATTGTACTATCCCCAAATCACGCTGCAGGGGCTTCTCTAGGCTGCGTCAGCCCCGAATGCACCCCTCCGTCGTAGAAAAAAAAATTCACAACAATATGGTTGTTCTTTATCGTGGGGGGCGCTGAAAGTTTTCATCATGCCTAAGTGGGCGGCAAGTTTGGGAACCTATGCACTACACCGTATCATACTATGAACGTGACCGACAAAATCCCGGTATATAGGTGAAGTGCGAGGAGAACAAAGATGATAAGTTGAGCTGTGTTGTCTGTCACGCATACTAGACTCTCAGTCATTTTGTAGGCACGCCGATTGGCAGCTACTTCTGGACGCATAAAGAGTCCTACGCCTGCGTTCGCGACTTAATAATATTTGTTCTCATGTTTGATTGTCACAGGAGTCATCCGAGATCCCCTTGTTTCCCATAAAGTTAGAAGTCATACTGTAGTGTTAGTCATAACTATCGAAAGCCATAAAATATTTATTTCTCTAAAACGGTAATATTTTCAGGATATTTTAAAACGTCAGCATATAGAAAACAATACTGACTATTTGACTTTCGATAATTATTACTAACAATACAGTATGAATTTTAAAAATTATGGGAGACAATATAGACCCGAGTCTTCGATATATTACGTCACACGAAAAAGGAAAAAGTGTGACACGGAGGAGAGGGTGTCTAAAAATCTGAAAAATAGTGTGACGTAATTTGTGGATGACCCAAGACGAGACCTGTGGTACAGTCAAGGAATTTAATTTCCAACCCACCTAAGGTCCAATATCGTATAGCATACTGTCATCATAAGAGCTAGCTAGAGTACGACGTTACTTTGACATATCATACGCATTGTTTTGTGTCAGTAACTAATAGGTAACAGATTAACAACGTTGAAATGGTGAACTGAAATTTGGAACGTCAAGGCACTACCAAAAAAGGACGACAACCGCGGAATCGAATTTCGAAGAAAGTCCATCTTTCTCGCTCTTGCAATATTCGAATGAAAGGAACGCAGATAACGAAATTTAGATTATCGTCGTTTGCGGTAGACTTTCCGGAGTCTGGATTCGGAATTATTTTAAAATTTTCTCGATTGACACCGACACCAACTGACACGTATTCGTAATTGGATGAGCAAATGACTTCGCAAAGACGTTTATCTATCGGTGCAGTGACAAATAATACGTATTGACATTTAAATACTATTACTGAAATAGAAATTTCGACCTTAATGCATCGTGAATGCTTAACAACATTTCAATGAAAAGGGTAGGATATTAAAATCCTTGACTGTACTATTTACCTTACTTTTTTTGCAGTATACATTAAAGATACTCTCGCTGTGTACTGTCAGGTTAATTAATACTCCTTTTCAGGGCTCGTAACCGGTATTTTGAAAAAACCCAGAAATCACCCAATATATTGAATTATTTTATGCTTTTTATGTATTTAAGTCATGATTTCGTATTATTAGATTGTCCGGTTAAAGAACGAAATAATAAACCAAAGAACGAAAAGAACGGGAAGAATACCGGTATTTTTGTATGGGGCAAATACCGGTTTCCGAGCCCTGCTCCTTTTATTTACATAGTCATTGGTGTAAAATATTTCCCGTGAGAGCATTTATACAGAGTGTTCCAAATAAACAAAGAGTGTTGACTAATATTGAATTATGGGTCGTTTTCCAAAAAAGATGACCGTCTTTAGGGCTTAAGTTAACAAAATAACATGATTATAAATTTTATGGTGGCTAACCCTATTACTAAGCCTCCGCTGTCCGTCTGTCCGTCCGTTACAGGGCTCTAACTTTTGAACTGTAAATAAGTAGATATTTGACGTTTTCACAGAATGTGTATTTCTGTTGCCGCTATAACAACAAATAATAAAAATATAATAAAATAAAAATTAAAAGGGGGTACCCATACAATAAATGTATTTTTTTCGCGTTTATTTATGATTTTCATAATGGTAATAGTTAGGTTAGAGGATTGATATGATCACAGAATATTATTATGTATTTTATGCCACACCTGGCCATAAAGTGGCTTTTGCAAGTGTAGACATAAAATGATGTACACAAACACAACACGGAAGGTAATAAAGAAAGCCCTCGACCGCATATTTACGTCCCTCGCTTGCAGCTCGGGCCGCAAACTGCTGCGATCTCGGCCTTTCTTTGTATTACCACCCTAGTTATGTAATGTACTATTATTGCCGCTATAACAACAAATATGTAACTAAAAACAAAAAGAGGTCCCCAAACAAGAAACGTGTTCTTTGGCGTCTTTTTGCTCGACGGTGGCACGGAACCCTTCGTGTGCGAATCCGACTCGCACTTGGCCGGTTTTTTTAAACGACCCCTATACAACGAAATGTGAGTATAAGGATTCAGTTACATTGTCATAACAAAGAGAAAATAAACAAAAAAAATGAAAGATACGAGACCTCAAAGTTATACAAATTATCGTTTTTATGGTCACAAAGAAAAATAAAAGTAGTTTTCAGAATACTAACTGTAATCGTATGACAACTATGTAAACGTACTTTTTTATGCCCGAAATGGCAGATTAATCTGCCATATTTTTGTATGGAGCATTCTCAACATAAGTACCTAATCAACTGTTGTGACAACATCGTCATCGTACCTAAAGGTGACTCTGTCACAATTTTTTATTAAGTATGTTGTGATCGCAAGATATGTAACACTCCTCCTCGCTTCGCTTTTATGGGGACCCCTTTTTATTTTTAACTTCATTTGTTTTTAGTACCAACCTATTTATTGTTATAGCGGCAAAAAAATACATATTCTGTGAGTCTGTGAGCATATCACGCATCTAACTACTTATAACCATTATTAAACTTGAAAAAAATACGCGAGGAAATCACATTTCTGGGGACCCAGACCAGCATTCGTGTCTACGTGCGATCACAAACGATGAAAACGGTTACGAATCGTTAGGACGTAAAAATAAAGAATATACGGGATTTAATCCGTTAAAGTTGTTTTATTACAATAAGTACGAGTAATGTCAAAATGTTGTGGTGTGATTGGTGGATTGCAGCCCTTTCGTCACCTTGCTAACAGCTGGCGGAATTATTATTTATTTTCTAGAAACCCTCATTAAGGTCTCCGCCTATCTTCTTTACGTATAATTCTTCTGTACGAGTTTGTCACCTAGCTCCTCTTAAACGGCTGGACTCCTCCTTGCCCGTGATCCACCTAGTAAGTTCACCTGGGTGAACCACGGGCAGGTTTTTTTCCCGTGGTACACCTAGGTGGACTAAGGTGGACTCGTAAAACGGGTTTGATTCAGTTTTTAAGCGGAACATTATGAGGCGGATTGTAGGTCGCCGCGAGAGCTATAGTATCTAACCTATAGACATGCGCAAAATGTGTCATAAAGTGAAAAGAGTGATATGAATCTTTAGATCTCAAAGATATGTATCACTCTTTTAGCTCAGTAACTCCGTGGTGTGTAGTCTAGTGAGACTACGGTCGAGCTGTTGAGCTTATAAGGTCTAGTGACTAGACCTTATAAGCTAAGCAGCTCCGTGGTGTGTCAACCAACAGCTCACTAGCTCTTACAGCTCAGTAGCTCCAAATCCGAATATTTCCGAACGAAAGAAAGAGCAGTAAAATGTATAGGTAAGTACGGTGAGCTCACGGCTCAATAGACTTGAGAGCGAGTGAACGAGCGAGTTGAAATATAATACTGAGTTGTTTGAATCGGAACTGAGCTAGTGAGCCGGTGAGCTAGACCAACTGATATAGCTTTTTTGAATCACTCACTCGCGAGCTATAGTCTACTATAGTAGGTAGTTTATAGATAGTTTTGCTGGAGTTGAACATCATATCACGTGTTATTCAACAAGATGGTACCGATAACCCCCCCGTTATCATTGCTACGGCAATATGACGCGATGTCATGTGGCCATGATATGGCGAAGCGGCGATTCATTATGGTTATTTTCCATGGCACTTATTAAAGTGATTAGATTCGTTAGGTCTTAATCACAAACATAAAGAAGGTCATTATTTGCATCCACGACATCAATTATGTTTAAAATGTGTTTTATTTTATTGCTTGATACCAGGGATGTAACGATACATAATTTTGCCGATACGATACCGATATTTGTAGTAAATTATCGGCGATACCGATATCTTAGCTAACTAATGAAGTATGAACTTCAGATTTATTATTCGTATGTCCATATATACCTAAAACTTGGCTATATTTAACAGAGAGTCAACCTTGAAGGTTTAATGTAAATATAAATAAATTGTCAACACATTTTTTTTTAAATGAACCAAATATATACCTAATTAACATAGTAATTATTATTGCACAAGGTAATAGACCAATATATAAATTAAGTCAGTAATTGGAATTACTTTTTGCAGTTTTTTTTCATACAACAAATTCTTTTCGCGCTCTTCAAATATCGGTTGTGTATAATCGGCGATACCGATATATCGGTATCGGTATCGTTACATCCCTACTTGATACATTTTATCTGCGCGAAATGACATGAGAAGTGTTAAAAGCTAGAATTAACGTGTAATTGGGACTTTAAGGTCAGCGCCATCTGTTAGAATCATTTGAAACAACACAACTTTTTGAGAGTTTTCATGTCATTTCGCGGAAATAAAATGTAGGTACCTAAGGTACCTATCAAGCTATTAGAATAAAACAAATTTCAACAATATTGATGCCGTGGAAACTAACAATCCCCCCTCCCTCTTTTTTTCTTACTTACCTACTTTCTTTGAATGGAATAAAAAAAAATTAAATGCTAAGAAAGATAAAATACATACCGGGTACCAGATCAGGCCGTATGACCACTATGCTAGATCCTGATGTAGTAGATGCAGTTGTTGAAGATTCAAAGATCTAACGATTGTAAATGTTACCGTACTGAATTGGCATATCTATCAGCTTAGCACACAAAAAAAATCAAGCATCTACCGCAATAATTCACGTCACCATCATCGTACTCGGCGATAGGTGCAAAATTAAAAAAATGTCATAACTCCGAAAATACGAAAAATCGCGGAACATACATGGGGGATGATTCAGATAGCCCTCTAGGTCCTCTACCTCCCAGCTTCAGTATATCACTACTTCTTGGGCCACCCTGTATATCACTTTATGCCACACCTGGCCATAAAGTGGCTTTTTCCGCACGCTGCGCGTACGGAAAAAGCCGCTTTCTGGCCAAGTGTAGACATAAAAGGATGTACACAACACGGGAGGTAATAAAGAAAGCTCTCGATCGCACATTTACGTCCCTCGCTTGCAGCTCGGGCCGCAAATAACTGCGATCTCGGCCTTTCTTTATATTACCACCCTAGTTGTGTAATGTACTATGAGTTCATCATGAGACGATAGTAAAATTGGACCTCTCGTATCATGTGTTTAGAGTTATGCTTGGTCGCGAATCCGTGGGTCATCGTTACTTTATTTATATTATAAAGTTGACACCAATTATCTGCCGGTTAATTAGTATCAGTTTAACAACAGTTATGTAAAAAATATAGTGGTAATCTATAATTTTTAATTACATCACAATAGTATACACTCATGGTACAGTCGAGTTCGTTTACACCTACACATAGACGAGAATAAAAATATCTGAACACGCTTTCATGCTTCTGACAATAGAGGCACACGATCGCGCGTCTGTGTGAGTGCACTCCATACTGGAGCATTGGTGCGCAATGCGCATTGGTAAATGTTTGCTTGTGGTGCGTCCGTACACGGCGCGCACGGAGCGCTTACTTTTTACCCGACTGCGGCGAAGCCCAAAGGAGGTTTATGTGTTTGACCTGTATGTATGTATGTATGTATGTATATAGTATGTATGTATGTATGCACAACTGATTTTGATAAATGATACATCATTCATTAGATTCGTCTTGATGGTCCTCGTTCCTTTGAATGGAAAACCGATCGACTAAGTTCCACTCTAAGTACCACCAAGTGTTATTAAAAAAAGGAAAACATAGGAACACGGCCAAAGCCTTTCTTTAATGTTTAATGAAACAAAAACTTAAACTAAAAACCAAAAAATAATATGTTAATCACCCCAAAGAAGTGGATAATCAACGATTCATATATACATATACAGATATTTATAGTTTTTAACCTGTTGTTTTTGAAGTCGGTGCCTGCCACTGCCACGCAAAGCTGGCTATGCTGAGCTCCTTAGCTGGTTTTTATTTTTTGTTTTAAAAATTTACTTTATTTTTTAATTTTTAGTGGCGCTGGAAAAATATTGTTTTGACCAAATAGACTTAAGTGTATTTAGTTAAAAGAAAAAAAATCCAAATCGGTCTAGCCGTTTTCAAGTAATCGGGGAACAAACCTACATAAAAATTGCTCTTCGTTTTGAAGTCGGTTAACACTAAAAACTTGTTGCTACTAAGAAATGGACGAGAAACTAAGAAAAATACCAAAATCGCTACATGTGTGCCTATGATATTAGAAGAGCTCCCTCGATTTCTCCAAGATCCCATCATCAGATCCTGATTTGGTTGCAATGGGACCACCTCGGAGGTATACCCTTTAAAACAAAAAAATAATTTTCCAAATAGGTTCAACCATCTTCAAGTAATCGGGGAAGAAACCTAGATACAAATTTACACTTTGTTTTGAAGTCGGTTAACACTAGAAACTCGTTGCTAAGAAGAGATGGACGAGAAATTACGAAAAATACTGAAATCGCTATATGTGTGCCTATAATATTTGAAGAGTTCCCTCGATTTCTCCAAGATTCCATCATCAGATCCTGATTTGGTTACAATGGGACCACCTCGGAAGTCTACCCTTTCAAACAAAAAAAGAATTTTCCAAATCGGTCCAGCCGTCTTCAAGTAATCGGTGAACAAACACACAAAAAAAAAAATTAAAAAAAAACATACAGACGAATTGAGAACCGTCCTTCTTTTGGAAGTCGGTTAAAAAATAGGGAAGAAATCAGGGGACTACGAAACGTTGTTTTCATGAAATTTTAAAAGGTATTTTCGGTCCAAGCTGCAGTTGTCTCTATCGCGCTCTGCAGGTGAGAGGCGGGCAGTGCGGGATAGCGACACATTTTACAAATACCTAATTTTCAATTCTCTCGACCTTACTGTTTCCTCTTAACTCGCTCAAGAGTCGCAGTCTTGGGGTGAGTGTTAAATACAGCAATTCCGACCATTTTTTTTTAAACCTGACAAACTTACAAGCCTTACTGGCTGTGGCAAAAATCGGACCCGGTTGGTGCCGTGGCGTTTGGGGTCGAACCAGGTCGCTGGCCGGACCACCTTGAGTCGATCGGACTAGGTGGGGGCCGGGGGTGCCTGGGGTCGAACCAGGTCGCTAGTCCCGGTCCACCTTAAGCGGGTCGGACTAGGTTGAAGTTACGCTGACTGCTCAAAAGCGGATCAACCTCAAGTCTCATGTCAAGTCCTTATGTGAGTGTGTTAATCAAACGAATGCAATTTCGACCAAATGAACCCAAATTCGAAGGGGCTACTAGTGACGTACTCCTGACTCCATCCATCCATCATTAGACCCTCGTCATTAAGTTAAACATATCGGGCTCGTCAATAGGGTTACCCTCATCTGGCAGAATAATATTGGTCAGAAATACACTCCGCAGAACATGTTTCGCAGAAACACATTTAGTCGAATGGTAGTTTTGCATAAACTTTATTTGGCATTATTATTTCTAGTAGGGATGTAACGATACCGATACCGATACCGATATATCGGCCGATATATCGGTATCGCCGATATTATACAACCGATATTTGAAGAATTTGCTGTATGAAAAAAAATCTGCAAAAAGTAATTTCAATTTCTGACTTAATTTATGTATTGGTCTATTCTATTACCTTGTGCAATGATAATTACTATGTTAATTAAATCTTTGGTTCTTAATAAAAAAAAAGAATTTTGAGTTGACAATTTATTATTTTTACTTTACACTTTCAAGGTTGACTCTCTGGTAAATATAACCAGTAGTCGTTGCCATTAGTTATAATAAGGATATAAAAATATCTGAAATTCATACTTCATTATTTAGCTAAGATATCGGTATCGGTATCGGTATCGCCGATATTAACTACTATATATCGGTATCGGTATCGTATCGGCAAAACTGTGTATCGTTACATCCCTAATTTCTAGGCATACAATACATTTTGTAGCATATCATTTTGCAGTTAATGACTTTCGCAGATTTTTTTTTAGCATAATTTTATGTAGCATAATAGTCCTGTAGCATACTTCTATTATGGCATAATGATTTTTCTGCTTGCAGAAAAGTAGGTTAGGTTAAGTTAGAACTGCGACCTCTTACAAAAACGAACGGCTGTTAGAAAAGTAGGTTGGTTAGGTTAGAACTGCCACCACCGCCACCACGCCATGTCGAACGCTGCCTTTATGTCTAGAGACACCGCTATAACCTGCTCTTTGGATTGCTTCGCGGTATATACGATGTCTAGGGCGTCGTTAATGGCAGTAGTGGTGTTGTTGGCGAAGCCCCGCGCATAAAAATAAACACAAATGCAGCAAATTTACAGCAGCCCATAAAGCCTCTCTGCTTGGGTAAATTATTAGGGCGTAGAACGAAAAGGGGGGACGGGGGGCGGAGCCCCCTACAAGGGGGGCTCGGGGGGCGAAGCCCCCCGCATTAAAAAAAACTCAAACCATAAGTTCAATTAGGTTAGGTTAGGTTAGGGTTCGAACTGCGTCCCCCAACAAAACCGAACTGCTGTCAGAAAAGTACGTTAGGTTAGGTTTGAACTGCGTCCCCTAACAAAAACGGACTGCTGTCAGAAAAGTAGGTTAGGTTAGGTTAGAACTGCGTCCCCCAAAAAAACGAACTACCTACACAAATACTATTGGTACAGCGCCTCGCGATTCTTATGAGCAATTTATCCTATCCTGCATATGTCTAGTACAGTTAGAGTAGTAAATTAAGTTCACCTTGACATCAAATGTTATTCTGCTAAGCAAATTTTATGCCACCTAAATATTATGCAGAAAAATAATCTACGAAATGACTATTCCTTTAGAAGACTGTTATGACCATCAACATTATGCCAACATATGATTCGGGATTATAAAATTCTGTGAAACGATTTCTGCTAAAAAAAATTCTGCGTAAGGTGTTTCTGCCAAACAATACTTCTGCTAAGTATTATTATGCGAACCAAATATATGTCAAAAAAGTTTCTGCCAGATAATAGTGAACCTCGTCAATATCAAACAAATGAGACCAAACTTGGGTTACTATAGCTTGGCAAGTGACAAGTTGAGTCAAGTTAAGTTGTGTGTTAGTGGAGGCTGCCTCCGTCGGTCACCGTTCGTGTTGGCGGTAACTTGTGTAAATAGTTATGGCTTATGGCTGCACATAACAAAAAGCACACATGAGTGTCACCAACGAAGTTGCCAAGCTATAACGGTACGTTAAAGTAACGGTTGAAATGTTACACTCTCCAGGTCCTGTCTCCACCATCAGACCCTCGTCATCAAGTTTAACGTATTAGACTCGTCAATACCATACCAACCCAAGAGGTTAGGTACTAGTACCTAACTGTTAAAGAGTTTCACTCTCTAATAGCTACTGACTCTATCATCAGACCCTCGCCAGTCACTACTAAGATTGACGTAACGGGCTCGTAAGTATCAACCAAGCGAATGAGCCAACACTCGAAGTAACGGTTGAAGAGTTATCCACTCTTTACCTCCTGACACCATCATCATACCTACTAAGTTAAATTTACCATAATATTGTATTGTTACGGAAACTGAATGTGTGTGCAAAGTTTCATAAGAATCGTTCCTAAGCAGAACTAGTTTAAAAAGTTATCGCAAGGTTTGAGTCCGGGGTCAATAAAACCGTTTAAAAATAAAAAGATACCTACCTACGTTTCTAATGGACCAACGACGCACGCGTGTGCGCGGGACTCCGGGTATAAATATCGCTGCTTCGTCAGGTCTACTCACTACTCATTTCGTCTCGTATCGTCAGCTTTATAAGCCTCCAATTCTCCATCGTGCAGTGCAAGTAAAGAAAATTCGGAACTTACAACATGATGAAATATATCCTGTTGTGTCTACTGATCATTGGGTTGTTGGCTGCCATAGCCAATGCAGAAGAATGCAAAATCATCGGTCAAAAATGTAATTTATTTAAAAGAGGTCAGTGCTGTAATGGGATGACCTGTAGACTTGCGCCAAGTTTAACTTCAGGCCAGTGTGAACTTTAGTAAATAGGTAAATTTAACAGTGTAATTAATTGATTATACATGACTTAAGGATTATTTGTTATTTTATTTTATTTCGATCCCCTTCATTTCAGTATTTATTGTAATTGATTACGATTACAATAATAATACACAGACGTGACTTAGTGTCATATACTTATGTACTAATGGTAGTGTGTACAATCTACAATTGGACCTAGTAGATGGCGTCGTAATCGCATTTTCATGAAAACGTTCAGTTTATAAGTTAAAACCACATTTCGCACCCTTAGAATGAAAACGACCTAATTCAATGATTTTGGTCGCTTTCATTCTAACGGTGCGATTTATTGATTCTGATAGGCGGAAGGAATTTCGCCAGGACCGCTAGGCTAGTATATAATAGAATCGTAGATAGACTGTGTTTGTACATTAAGGATTTTTTCAAAAAGTTACCGGAGAGTGTTAAAAATAAGTAATAAAATTATTGTATGTTTGTTTATTCACGTATAATGAAAAAACTATCATGCCGACTGTCATGAAATTTGGTACAAGTAGATTCAGACGACACACACAACTTTTTGGTCTATCTTGCAATTCACTATTGAACTTCCTATCGATACAAAAAAAGAAAAGTAATTTCAAAATCCCGCTGTCATTACACGACGGTGTTATTGTGTGCGTGGCCTCAACTCTCGTGAAACTACCTATACCTACTTCGTAGAGAAGTCGCGCTGTCTAACAAAACCCACGTTCGAGTCACAAAAATGCGCCGAATCCTACCTTCTCGCTCTAACTCATAACGCGCGCTCTTTCTGGTCGCCACGCGCACCGCTAGGGTTGTCGACAAAAATAAAATTATTATTATAGTTTGAATTTTCTAGTGAATTAGAGGTAGGTAGTTAAAAAAAATATTCGCGTCGTCATACATACATACAGGTCAAACTCATAACCCTCCTTTGGACTTCGCCGCTGTCGGGTAACATACATACTTACGTACATACATACCGGTCAAACACATAACCCTCCTTTGGGCTTCGCCGCTGTCGGGTAACATACATACTTACGTACATACATACCGGTCAAACACATAACCCAACTTTGGGCTTCATAGGTTTCGCACACAGGCGCTTCCGGATGTCGGCGCAGCCCTGGGTTTGCCTAATGCATTATTCAACGAATAATAATAATTACCGCGAAACAAAATCGCGGAGTGAGACACGCCTGCTGACAGCTATACTTCAGGACCTTCAACAGTTGCGCCAACTGGTCAGCACAATAATCACAAAATTTTAAAATAACCGACTTTCAGTGAACCTATTTTGATATGAGATGCACGAGTGACTATAAACAAGTCCCAAATCGCTGTATATGTGCCTATAATATTCGAAGAGTGCCCTCGATTTCACCAAGATCCCATCATCAGATCTTGGTTTGGTTAGATCAATCTGGAGAACCACTCCCTTTCAAACAAAAAAAACAATTTTCAAAATCGGTCCAGCCGTCTTCGAGTAATCGCGTAACAAACGTAAAAAATGAAAACCGTTCTTCTTTTGTAGAAGTCGGTTAATAACGGACTTCAAATCAAGGGATTCGATAAGAAATGCACAATTCACTATGAAAGATACCCTAACCCCTATGTGTGCCTATAATATTTGAAGAGTTCCCTCGATTTCCCCAAGATCCCATCATCAGATCCTGATGTTGCAATGGGACCACCTCGAAGGTATACCATTCCGAACAAAAAAATAATTTTCCTAATCGGTCCAGCCGGCTTCGAGTCATCGCGTAACAAACATACAGACGAATTGAGAACCGTCCTTCTTTAGAAAGTCTGTTAAAAACGGGACCTCATTGGGACGGCTTTGTCGGTTAGAATGAACTACTCGTGTGGACTGTTCGAGCTGGAACCTAAACGGCCGAAGTTGGACTACTTGTTCGTCTGTACACTTTGCCACTGGTCTATGTTATTTATCATCGGGTAGTTAAAAGAAAAACAAGTGGAAGATATTAAAATTACTTTATTATAAATATTTTTAATTAGGTACATAATGTCTATTATACAAGGTAATATCTCTTTACATATTGCATAACAATTCAGCAGTTACACAAAAATTAACACTGTTGCTAAATACAATAAGGTTCATAGTGGTTTGTACTTCGTTCAGTACAGTCCTGATGACTATCGTAACTAGATGAGATTATTCGGTTTCCCTCTATTTGGTATAAGATTATTTAACCGAATTTTTATTTCGCATTATTTTACTTTTTACGTAAGTCACTTATAATAGGTTATGTACAGGGTTATGTATACTTTTAATGCCGATGACGGGCAAATGACGTCAACCTACATAAATAAACCACATTTTGAACATAATTGATGCCGTGGAAGCAAACGATGACCCTCTTTATGTCTGTATGAAAAACCGACCTACTTGAATCACTGTTAAACGGTATTTAAACATAACTTGAGTTGGGCAAAACTTTGCACGTTTGCACAATGTCTTTATACAGAAATAATATGCGGGCTTATAAAATTATGTCAAAACAAGACGAAGCGATATAATCCTATAAAAATACTTAGAATTAAGTTATTAAAATTATAATGTTGCACAATATATACACATTTTTTTTCAATTGATACTTGTGTTCATTTTTGTAATATGGGTTTACATTATACATATAAAAATCATTTGCTATTATTGTACAAACAAATATATTATACAGATGAATCAAAATCAAGAACCTTTACTTATCCCAGAAAATACTAGTATATTGCTACAAGAAATCAAAGTACAAACGAAGTCACTGTTAACTGACCACCCAGACTTCAACACGTCGCAATAAGGTTGACATCCGTTTACAAATGTACAGTTCGTATTAATTAGTGTCAGCGACTCCACGACTTTCTGTCACTCTGATGGCTTGTTTATGAATAGCTTGGCAACTTCGTTGGTGACACTCCCATGTGTGCTTTTTGTTATGTGCATACGTAACTTGTGTAAGTAGTTACGGCTGCACATAGTAGTAGTGACATTATGAGCACCTACAATAACCATGTCTTTTTATTGTATACTTATAAACAAGTCTATTCTATGCGTAATCTGAAATGAAGAGAGAACAATGTTCAATTTAGTAAAATGAGCTAACTAAAGGATTTAAGGTAGTTCCCCACCAGGGCCCATAGGTTTTTTCCACCCTGTATTAGCAACAATGGTCAAATATAGCAACACCATTGGTTTGTTGGTATTTTATTTATATGAAATCAGTTAAACGTTACCTAGTTTTCTCCACTGACACTCGATCTAGAATCCTCTTCGCTGTCGCTTGACCACTCCCCCTCACTATACTCTCTTTCAACCTTCTTCTTTTTCTTCCTATGCTCCTTCTCTTCCCCGCTCGACTCCTGCCGCTCCTCCTTCCTTCTCTTCCTCTCTTTTTCCCTATCTTCACTAGATTGCCGTTGCGAATCAGTGCCTTTCTTTTTTCTACTGTACCTCTCTTTTTCGTCTTCACTAGAAGACTCTTGAGGGTCTGTTTCCTTCTTTTTCCTTCTGTAACGTTCTTCTTTTTCTTCGTCACTGGATGATTCCTGCCGTAGTGGCTCTATTTCTTCTAACCCCTGGCATATTTCATTGGTGGGAGATGTACTGCGTAGTACTTTAAGAGTATTGGTCAAGTCAATGTTAGGAGGTAGTTCGTGTTCTTCCTCTTCTTCTGTCTCACGCTTTTTCTTCTTTTTATTCTTGGCTTTTTTATCCTTCTTCCGTTTTTTCTTCTTTGAACTGAAATAAACATGTAAAATAAATAATAAAATCAACTACAAAGTATATTAGGATAGGACATTGCTTTTTATTTATCTTTTTGAACATGATTGGACTTATGGCACAAGAAGCGAAAAGGGACTTAAGATATTTGATATAAATTCTTACCCATCTATATCCGACTCCTCATTTTCATCCGAAGATCTGGGGAACAATTAATCAAATATATGAATGTGTAATAAATAACAATGATGATGAATTTATTTTATAAGATAATTGTGATAGTGATTTAATATTGTGATATGTTTGTCTGTATTTATAACATAGCTAAGTAAGTCTGTAATACTAACAACATTATGGGCTCCGTCTGAAATAAACAATTTGATTGATTGATAGTTAAGGCCACAGGATAAAATGGGGTGTTTCGCCTCGTGTTAAACGTAATAGGGTATTTGCCTGTAGTCAATATAAATTACTACACGCTAGCCATTAAATCAGCTTTCGAAAATTTGCAAAAATAAACTAAACATCACCTATTTAGCGTTTTAAACGATTTTTAAAAGATCAAAACCTATAAATAAGATGATTTGATGTTTGAGTAAAATGACGTCATTTCACTTTTATTCCATTCAAACTTCATACTATCTGGGGCATTTCTCAGGAAATATGTCTGCGACTCATTCATCTGTCTCCATACATTTAGTATGAAAAAGGGCCAGATGAATGAGGTGACCGCAGACATATTTCTGGAGAAATGCCCTCTGAGCGTTTTGACACTTCATAAAAAGTAACTGATTTGATCTGTCAGGAAAGTAGTCTATTGCCATTAATGTCAATAGGGAATATGCATGATTTTTTTTTAACACATTGCTTAACAAAATATGAAAATACCGTAAAAAAGATGACATAAAGTCAAAATAAAATTAAAATCCAACGAGAAATACGGAAGATATAAACATTTTAAAGCACTAATCAGACAGCGATTGACAGAGAGATCCGATATGGACTGTGACGTCATGTTGTACATATACCTTAATCTTGTAACCCTGTAATTTGTCTTATTTTGTGCAATAAAGTGTTTACATACATACATACGTCATAGTACACGGCCGCCATACAATCTCCATACTATATTCTGTTTTGTTAGAAAGAGATAGATAAATCTTTGTTGTCTTATATCTTGATTATTTTTATAGTTATTCGAAAAATATTTTTTTCTACTGTTTCTTGTATGAATGAGCTTTTATTAAAGTAAATAAAAAATATCATGCATATTCCCCATTGTCATTCCAATGCTTCTATAGCGTAACAGTGTCATAAATTAAATATAAGAAGATATATCAGCTCCATACATTAAAATACAACCAACTGAATTTAGCTAAGACCTAGATGGCGGCAGTGTGGCGACAGTATTGTCTATGCTTAGACCTAGATGGCGCTGAGTTGTAGCGCCATCTATGCCTAAGAATAGACATCTTAATTGATTGAAGTGTAGTAGATGTCGCTTTTTCCCAGTAATATGGTACTTTCCTATTTTTTGTAAAGTTAATTACAGAACAATTTTAAGCTTCAAAAATATTTTTTGCAATAATAATAACCGAATTATAATGATAAAACACAAAAAAAGTATTTACGTTTAAATTTGGTCGCAGAAACACCATACGTCGTCACGTGGTCTGTAAGACGCCATTCTACTCAAACCGACCGAACAAAACGTAATTTTGAGGTTATAACTTCTGTCATCTCTTGTTATTTTAAAATGAGTTTAAAGTTATTTTACCAGTATTGTGTAGTGCCATTTTGTTACAATAACAGGAAAAGAACGAAATTATTTATTCCTGTGCCACATAAACCAGAAATACGACAGCAATGGTTAGACCTAAAACAACAAACAACAATGATGTACATTTGTGAATATCATTTCAATGTAAGTATACACTTAATTACGTATAGAATAATTAAAAAATATGTGTTTCTCTTGAAGTAGGGATATTTTTAGTATTATTATCAGTGGCGGATTTGCCCTAACACGAAGTAGGACAACGGAGACTCTACATATTTATTTTCTATATTTGTCTTGTTTGGACGCATAGAGAGACCCTTTAAATCTCTATAAATGTAGTTTTAAGTTTAATGTAATGTTTTAATGAAATCTTATATTAACGCCATATTGTTGTAATACTTGTTGGTCGAAAAGAGAAACACAAATATTACCACAAATATTTTAAATATTTTGAGTCAAACACAAATATTATTAAATAATAACTCTATTACTTCAATGTTACTTTATCTATGTAATAGAAATCAAAAACCCCTCTTTTCCGCCTCGCTATAAGGCAGAAAACACATATTTTAATGTTACTTTATCTATGTAATAGAAATCAAAAACCCCTCTTTTCCGCCTCGCTTTAAGGCAGAAAACACATATTTTAATCGCATTTCTATTTTTTTTAGTTCTATGTGGAATTGGACAAGAATCTTCTCGAGGCTGGGGACTCCTGCCCAGTCCGTTGAGTTTGCGGCAGAGAGAGGGCTCATAGCTAGGCAGAAAATCTGCAGTTATCATCGGAAGCCGATGACATTGACGGAGCAATCTGGCCAAGTTGGCAAATTTAGATGCCGGAAGAGTAACTGCCGGACTAAGCCAGTGTCCCGTGCTATTGGGACATGGTTCGAGAACGCGCGGTTGCCGATCACTGTAATATTCTATAAGAACTGTAGCCGATTGGTTTAGTTATTGCCGGGAAACCATCGCATTATATGAATTGGAGCAACAAAGGGACCAAGGGAAGATAGGGGGCCGTAATAAAGTGGTGCAGATAGACAAATCAAAATTTGGAAAAAGAAAGTATAATAGAGGAAGACATATCGAAGGACACTGGGTGATTGGAATGATAGGAGACGGAAACGATGACCTGCGGCTGGAGGTGTGTCCCGACAATGAAAGGTCTGCAGACATATTGGTGCCACTCATAAAAAAACATGTCGAGGAAGGCTCCATTACTCATACAGATTACTGGAAAACATATCTGAGCCTTCCCGAGCATGGTTATATCCATAAAAGGGTCAATCACAGTGACCCGACAAATAAATTTGTGGCACCTGATGGGACACACATGCAGAGGATTGAGAGCCAATGGCAAGGATTGAAGAAGCAATTTAGGCAAAGCCAGCGCAAGCTGAATTTCGTTGACTGGCTTTGCGAATATTCTTGGCGGAGGAGGATAATGGTGCATCACTTACACGCATATGAGGAATTAATTAATGCAATCAAATTTGTGTATAAGGTGGAATAAATGTTATTATTTAATAAATTGCGTTTCATTTTACAAATATATACAAAAACTACAATTTGGTGAGCGAAGGCACTGATCAGTGTAAAAGACTTATAATAAATTTCATATTTTAGACTTAATGGTATGCATTGATCAGTGTTTTAGTATACCAAATGTTAATACATAAATATAATTATATTTTATGCCACACCTGGTCATAAGTAGCTTTTTCCGCACGCTGCGCATACGGAAAAGCCGCTTTCTGGCCAAGTGTAGACATAAAATTATGTACACAATACGGGAGGTAATAAAGAAAGCCCTTGATCGCATATGTATGTCCCTCGCTTGCTGCTCGGGCCGCAAACTTCTGCGATCTCGGCCTTTCTTTGTTTTGCTTAAAATTGTTCTGTAATTAACTTTACATACTTTACAAAATATAGGAAAGTATCCTAAAGGTCATAGGTATATGATGATGATCAGTGATCGGATCAGGGTGTGCCATTTGGGGTTTAATGACTTCAAACGTAATACAGAAATTCCGACAAATATCTAATCTTTCAGCTATCAACATATCAATAACATTAAAATTTTATTTTGACATCCTTGTGGTAAGATATATTACAAGTGATGGGTATATATTTCCAATTTACTTCAAATACAAATTGTATATATCATAAATTATGCCGCAAATACATTATTTCACAATAATATTTTAATGTAATTTTGCCTTGGTCTATGCAGAAAGTTCACAATTTCAATTTTGGCAACCCTCTATCATTTCATATTCATTATGTCGTTCCGTTTTATGCAACTTGACATTCTTAATGATAATATGACATGTGTCGCAATAAAAGTATCCAAATTATGATTAAGTGAGAATTAAATAATAGGAAAACTAGAATTTTGTTAAATTCCTATAGTGTAAATGATTAGTAAGAGCTTAATTTATTTTTTCGCGATGTGAGTTCGGTAGTATTGAAACGGAATGCAAAACGTTCAGATTGAAATAGCAAAGCAAAAATTACCCTGTGACTCACGTTGCGTTTGTTGCCAGCTCGTCATATCGTCGACCGTAGGCTGAATTACGGTAAGGGACATTGTTTTGCCTCTCCCTTACCGTAATTCAGCCTACGGTCGACGATATGCCAAGGAGAATGCTGACAACGTCGCAATGTACTGTTTATTACCTGTTCTGGCACATAATTTGTATGTTATGTAATTTGTGTTAGGTAGGGTCTTTTTAGCTTTTTTTTTGTAGCTATTTATTAGTATTTTGTTTTTTAGGCGCCCTAAAACCTTTCCAAGCAACTTGAAAGATTTTTTTAGTGACATCTATTATTGCCTATTCTGGCAAGAATTGATTCACGTAATGTGTTAGCTCCGTTATGAACCGGTGCGATAGATGACGCCTAAATCAATGTATGCGATATATGGTTACATACCAATTTACAATATTAGAAAGGGTATTTTTGTCTGTTTCTGATGTATTACGCTAAATAAATTAAAGTCGTACATTATAAAGTGGTAAACATCTTGATTTCAAGTGATGAAAAAAATATTCTTATTCATTCGTGCTCCGAGAGACATCTATTGTAGATATTTCGAACTATTCGAGACTTGTATGAACTGGACACTCTATGTATTATTACTTTATGACAGTGTGGACAAAAGTCGCGAATACCTTACCTATACTTTTTGCGTTTCCTCCGGCGAGATTTCTCGTCATCCTCGTGATCTGGAATACAAAGAAACCCAAGTAAATAAACCTTCTTCTTTATCATCATCACCCCACACACATCTAAACAACATCTATATACGTCCCACTCACCCACTGCTATAGTCTGTACTTTTAGCTATTAAAAAAAAAGGCTAACAAAAAACCACGTGACTTGGGTCGTTCAGCCGGTGGTATTGTGCCATTAGATACAAATCGTTACTTTGATTGGCTGAACGACCCGAGTCACGTGGTTTTTTGTTTACCTTTTTTTAAATACGTAAAAGCACAGACTATAAGCACAGGTTTACTCTTTTTGCTTATTGAATAAATTAGTTTGAAGTCGCTTTTTTTATAAAAACTGATCAGCGATTGACCTCAGCATAGCCTGATGGTAAGCGACTACGAGGCCGAAGATCTAGCTCGCCGGTTCAGTAGATGCATATTTACCTGTGTCGTGATGAGTCCTAAGTTGTATTTGTCAGGATATACAGACGCTGAGAGCGCATTCCATTCCTTGGCAGTACGCATTATAAACTATGAACGCTTCGTGCGAATAAATAAAATAACCTTTTGTATTAATTTTCTGTCACTGGGATGGTACTATTGACAACATTTCATTTTAAGAACACTTCAAAATGTATATACGATTCGAAAGCATTTTGCCTCCTGAGCAGTAACAATATTTTTATAATTTTTATATATTGCTTAATATAAAAAATACAAAAGAATAAAAAATATATTCTCATTTTATCAGTTCTACGGCACAATAGATGAAATGCCAGTGCCTTTTGCCACAGAAAAAATAAGCTGTCATAATTTTGAATTTGACATTGTCAATGTATACTATCAATGTTTTTCGATCGCGATAAGACTAAAGTAATGGTCTATTCTGCCGTAGAACTGTAGTTATGCCCTTTTAGAATAAGTAGAAATTAATATATTAATTATAAATTAAATACAAACCCTCGTGAAACAAATAAACTATCAGCGTATTCGTCTTTTCAAACCAAATACAGAGAACCAATAAAATTAAAGGCTCAAAAAAATGAAAGGTTGTCAATTGGCGCTCAATAAAAATAGCTCCCTTGTCATATTACCAGGGACCGCAACTTTGGTGCCGATGACTGACGTATGACGTTTAGTCCGATATAGGATGTTCTTTTAATAACATTGCAATACCTCAATTCTTTATAATGAAATATTAAGAATTATTTGCATAAAAAATAATGTTCACATTAAAAAACGATGCATGTATTATTTTTATTCGTTTTTTTACAGTAATGTAATTGTAACAAAAAATATTATTCTTCGTGTAAATAAAACAACATATTAACGGAAGGATTTTTTTTTATACATTTCACACGTACATTCAGGGCAAAATAGTTCTTGAACCTCTCGCCAATTACCAAAATTAGCGTCGCACTGGTCATAATTCCTATAACCGCACCTGGAGCAAATGTTGTTGACGATCAACCATTCTTCATCTAAATTAATTTCTTTTGATGGAAATGACGCCAATGACTTTAAAAATAGCTCTTTCCGCAAAACTTCTGGCAATCCAAGATTCCGAACCCATCCTCGAAAATTTAACATCTAAAACAATAAGTGTCAAGAAATAAAATTAACAATATCGGTATAATAAGTATTATAATATGGGGCCCGTGCTTTTCATTCTGATGACACCAATTTGACATCACGCTGCAACTATATCATCTCAAAGGAGAACCGGCAAAAATGTATGGAGGCTGGTCCAAGAACCAATAGCGACGTGACATATATCATTAGAAAGGTGTTTCAATATGCTACAATAGTTACTATGGGAGCTCATTTCAAATCACTGTGTGAAAGAAGTTATGGCAATATAAAAAAACTTATTTTTATAGACGATTTTAAGCAATAAAAATGAATTATTTCGTATTTCATGACGTTACAGTCCACCTGTTAAGCCTCCCCGACCCCTCAGGCTCCTCCAGCTCCTCCGGCCCCCCTGCTGCCGCTAGCATGATACCGAAGGCACCCCCCGCACCGTTGACGGGATTTGAGCTGGAGGCCAGCAAGGCGAAAGCCCTAAAGGCCCGAAGCAAACACGCCACTAAGGCTATAAGCGGAACCAGTTCGACGATGAGAAGTCTCTGCGCCTTATGATCCGGGGAATTCCGAAGGAGTTCGCCGATTCAGAGGTCAAGGAGGACCTGGTTGGTTAGACAGGGGATAGCAGTTCGCGAAGTTCACCGCTGCTATCGCAAAAATGATGGCAAAAAATTCGATAATGTCCTCGCCAAAATCGACTCGAATCACCCGTCAGCCCACATGATTTGGAAGTAGAAGGAGATCTGCTTGCTGACGGGTTTCCCGGTCGAAAAACTGCGTCGCCTAGAATACACTAGGCAGTGTCACAACTGCCAGTATTACGGTCACAGCCAAACGGGCTGTTTCCTGCGCCCTCGTTGCGTGAAATGCACGGGCGACCACTTGACCCGCGATTGCAAAAAGTCGAAAGATGTGCCGCCATCTTGCGTGGTTTGCGGTCTTACTGGCCACACTGCCAACTGGCAGGGTTGCATTAAGGCCCCAAAGCAGATTGCTAAGACTAAGGAGGCACAGCCTGGAGCTCTTGACAACCGCAACAAAGGCCGAGTGGTCCCCGAGCGCAATTCGCGCAACTTCCCGGCAATTGCATCAGCCCCGCAAAAGGGAAAATACCTGCCACCGTCTGCGGCGGGCGCTTACCCTGCTCCCGTGTCTTCCACGCCCTGCGCGCAATCTGCGCGCCCGGCGTCCTCAACGCCCTCAAGGCAAGTGCGTTCGTATAGTGAACGCCTTGCTGCTCTTAACGGAGCTCTTGCCACGCTCATCATGCGTGAAGTAGGATAGTTAGTCGCTTCTCAGAGCGGTTTGATCTCTAACTAATATGGATAGTACTAGTCTCAAGATCAAACCACGCTCGCTTATCTTAGGCTTTTGGAACGACAATGGCCTACGAGGCGAAAAGGAAGAGTTAGTCGAGTTCATTAGGGAACACGCGGTCGATATTCTATTGGTCCAAGAGACCTTTTACAAACCGTTACACAGAATTTTCCGAATCCCGGGCTACGAAATGGTTAGTAACGATAGGGTAGATAGGCCCGCGGAAGGAACTGCGATTTTCTTCCGCCGTAGCTTCCACCATGATCGGGTCACCACCCGGTAACGATCGCGTCAGTATATTTGCCCCCAGCTAACACACTCTTACGCAGATGGCTGCAGGAGGCGATCGCAAGGTGGGCACCGGCGTTTTTACCGACCGGACCGACTCCTTTTCCTGTCCCCGTCAGCGTCGCTGCACGCAGAGCGTGGGCGAGACTTACGGGGACCCGAACGGCAGCGAGAGCGGGCCTCAGTAGAGGCCGGGGTGGCTGAGACGGACGCGGCCGCCTTTACGGGCCTGGCGGCTTCTTAAATGAATTCGCGGCCGGAGGGGCGGGGTGGGCGGGGGTTGCCTTAGTGGCGTGTTTGCTTCGGGCCTTTCGGGCTTTCGCCTTGCTGGCCTGCAGCTCAAGTCCCGTCAACGGTGCGGGGGGTGCCTTAAGGGCCTTTGGTGCCCTGCTAGCGGCAGCCTGAGGGCCGGAGGGGCCGGGGGAGCCTGAGCGGTCGGGGAGGCCTGACAGGTGGACTGTAACGTCAAGGAATACGAAATAATTCATTTTTATTGCCTAAAATCGTCTATGAAAATAAGTTTTTTATATCGCCATAACTTTTTTCACACAGTGATTTGAAATGAGCTCCCATAGTAACTATTGTAGTATATTGAATCACCTTTCTAATGATATATGTCACGTCGCTATTGGCTCTTAGGACCGTTTTGTCCGGTTCTCCTTTGGTAACAAATGATAGGCGGTGAAAAACTTACTTTATCATCAAAATCGTATTCATTATTTTCATCTAAGTAAGAATTAAGATTTCTACTTAATATTCTAGCAATGCACTCCATTGTAAGTTCTCGTAATGACTTGGGAATCGAATTACTTCCACCCATATTTTACGTCCTTAACGACAATATCTACCAAAACTTCAGAAAAGTGACAATTAATATGGTATGTATTTTTTTTGTATAGATTAAAGATTGTTCTCTTAACTGCCAGTTAGGAGAAAAATCACCATATAGTCCACATATAACCCTAATACCACAGCGTAGCGGGAAGCTTCATACAAAATACGCGACCAACCCGGTAGGGTCAGGGTTGTCAAAAAAAAAATCGTCCGTGGTAAACAAGTACACGCCCAGTCTGATGATAAATGGTCACCGTAGCCTATGGACGCTTGCACATACAGCGTTTATATGAGTTTAATAAGCACAACGTACCAGTCTGATATCCTTTAGTTATTATACTTCGATTCAAAATTTATAATCAAAATCTGTTCCAAACTACTAGGAGTCATGTTACATCGCGTGCTAGTAAAAATCCACTTCAATATTGAGAAAGATCTTTCTACCTCTACGGACGTAATAGGAGCATATTTGAATAAACGCCACAAGTTCATTTTTTCTGAGGGTTCATAGAGACTAATTTCCCTGTGGTTGTTCAGATCAGCCATATTTTCCATAATCTGTAATCCACTATTTTTTTTTAATAGTGTTCTATGTTTTCTGTATATGTTTTTTCCCTTTTCATGTAGCATAATGTTAGATAATTTTGCGGTAACAGTTTTAACCACACGCAACGACTCGCTCAATGCCAAAGATGAATTTTGTATATGTCTAGTAGAATCAAACAAGATGCTGCAATGTTCTGTTATGAAAAATATGTTCTCTTTTACGTTAGGTTTACGAATTGCTAACTTTGCTCTTCTCACTTGGGCTGCATTTTGTTCATTTAAAGCATTAATAACATTAGTGATTTCATCAAAATACTTCCTGTAGTACATGCACGCCTCAATCCACGTATTCCAGCGTGTTATAACGGGCCGTGGTGGCTGAGGTATGTCAGGGTAAAGTTGTCTCAATACTGACATTCTTGAGGGCGATTTTAAAAATGCTAATTTTACACTTGCTATTAATTCATTAACATCATCGTATAATTCTCTAATTTTCTCTGCAACACGGTTTAGCCCGTGGGCTACACATGTTACGTGTGTTAAATTTGGGAAAATGTCGTTTAGTGAGCGGCCTGCTTTTAACATATACGGAGCCCCATCAGTGAGAAACAATGCCACTCTTTCATGATAAGTATCACTTTCAAACAGTTTGTTTAACGAGTTAATCACTAATTCTTTAATAGTAACATTATTGGTTTTGGCCAGAACTTGACAAGCGATAAGGTGTGGTTTGCTCGCGTTGGTTTCCTTAAGAGCTCCGACAATCACATTTGCAATTTTTTGCTGAAGTCTGTCTTGTGTCTCATCCACACTTACGTAAATATATGAATTACCTATATCTTGCCGTATAGAAGCGTAAGTCTTTTGAAATGTTTTTGGTAAAAAATTACACCTTAAGTTCGATTCTGACGGTATACTCACATTATTTGCATATTTTCCGCTAATGCATTTTTCAATAAAATTGGAAAAGTTCTTATTTTTTAATTGATTCCAGGGTATATTCGAAGCTATCATAAATTTTGTTAAATCCATATTGAAATCATGCTGTGTCATTTTTCCTCCTTCTCGTTCTATATGCTTTTTTGTTTTCAAATGTTTCTCTATATTACTTGCTTTTCCTGTTAAATATTGGTCACAGCAGGAGCAGTACATTTTTTCATTTTGTAAAATAAGAAAAGGAAATTTCTGCAAATACGATTCCATAGCGAAGCAATAATATTTCGGTTATATTTTACCAATGAAAAATAATTAAACAGAAATTGGTTGTCATTTCCCACAATCTTGGTTTTAACATGACAAAGACAATTATGTTTTTATACGTGGCCAGTAGGTGGAAAACTCTTAACTCAAGTTTTAATATCAGTAAACTAAAGAGGCTAATAAGTTGTTATTTGATTAAGTGTATATAATCTAGATAACAACACTCTGTATTTAGCTTGACGTCGTACGTCTGTCATCGGCACCAAAGTTGCGGTCCCTGCATATTACAGATAGAAGATAGATATAGAGTAAGTAAGAAGAGTAGGTAAGAAGTTTACCATATTTAGAGCGGTGGCGTCTCTTCTCGCGGCGCCGTCGCTTTTCTTCTTCCTCTGCTTTCTTCTTGCGAATGGACTCTAATGTGTCGACCTATAGAAGAATAATAACAAGTATAAGAAAATTATTTTTTTTCGTTAAATTTCGACACGTTGCTACGTAAAATTGTTTTTTTTTACTTTTCATACAAAATAAATTAATACTGACTTGATAACCATTTTAAAGGGCACTTTTGAGTTAGTCAAAAGTTAATGTCAACTATGACAATGTTGGAATTATGCTCATTTATACTGGTTGGTGATTAAATTAAGATTATGAATATTTTAAAAACGGCATGAGTTACAACATTAGTTTCTTGGAGAAATTAACTGGATTAGATCTGAAGAATGTGCCCTCGAAGTTAACGGAAATCAATAAAAACACGGTGTATGTCCGTCCGTACCATGGCGCTGGCGAGCGAGGAGGCCGGCATGGCGGCGGCGGGGTCGACGCCCACCTTCTTGAGGAACTCGGCGGCTCGGCGTCGCCTCTCTCTTTGCTTCGCTCGCTCCGCTTCCGTCTCACATTCCACTGCACACATATACAGGGTGTCCCAAAACTATGCCACATGAAGGGAAAGTACCTCAAATATTGGAGATAGGATATTTTGCTGAAAGGAGACTTTATTTTATTTTCAAAAGTAAATAATACGGCATTCAAAGATTTTTTGAAAAATTACTTGTTTTGTATGAGAAATAATTTTCCTAACATTTAAATCAAATATTTTACGCTATTCCTCTCTTTTGAGATACTATGTTACTTAAGAGGAATTATTTGTTTTTGTCCACTGTTTCGATTGTCATCATCAAAATACGGGGTGTTATTTTTTCACATTTGAGTCGGTTCGACTCCCCGACGAAGCAAACAATTTTTAGAAAATCTTTGAATTCAGTATGTCTTACTTTGAAAAATAAAATAATGTTTCCTTTCAGCAAAAGATCCTATCTACAATATTTGGGGTACTTTTCCTCCATGTGGCATAGCCGTGGGACGCCCTGTAGAATAAAAATAAATAAAAATCATCAGACCAATGATCCATAGGATGTTAGTAACAATTTTGACTTAGTAACTGGTACAGAAAAAACACTGGAAAAAAAATAATAACAACAAACACGGGCAAAGACGGCCCGCGAATGGTCGCGGCCTCATCCTATTTGGCCCTACCAATGGCCACAATATAACGTAGTAAAATAAAAATAAAAGTGGCCAAGAGCGAGCCGGATTCGCACACGCAGGGTTCCGTACCACCAACTAGCAAAAAGGCGTCAAAAACACGTTTTTTGTATGGGGACCCCTGTTAATTATTTCATTTCATTTTGTTTTTATTACTTGTTATAGTGGCAATAGAAACATTCTGTGATAATTTCAAGGCTCTACCTATTACGGTTCAAAAGATAGAGCACTGTGACAGACGGACAGACAGCGGAGGCTTAGTAATAGGGTTCCGTAGGCACCCTTTGGGTACGGAACCCTAAAAAGTAGTGTTCGCTTAGTCCAGAGGTCGGCAAACCGCGGCTCGCAAGCCGCCTGCGGGTCTGAAGATGGCGGTTCACATCTCTACTTAGGACTAAGAAAACCTAGGAGAGAAAAAAGTGTGACCCATTTCCCCGGATAAAAACAATTGAAGAACATAAACATATTATTTAAAGATTATTGATTAAAGACTGATTACAGAAAAAAAATTGAAGAACATTGTCTAGGTCGTAAGTTACTAATTAATACAAAACTTTAGAAACGTCTTAACTTTAAACTTGATTCAAATAGAATACACAGCTGATTTTTTTTAAATTAAATTCTGATTTTGCTATACTTTTGTACTTATGAATGTTGTGCAAATCAGTTTGAATAATCATTTCCATTACTACCATCGCTCTTGAATATAAATTCACAGTTTTAGAAAACTTACTTTTGGAATCCGAATAGTCTCCAGTCAAATCAATTAAATCGTCTTCATTATCCTCTAAAGATATTATTTCATCTATCTCATGTTTCTTCCCACTCTCCTTATCTCTTTTTCTCTCTCTCTCAACGCCCCGATCTACCCGTCTCTCTCTACTGTCCTTGGAGGTCTTGCTTTGTTTCCGTTTGTCTCTTCTAACGATGGGACTCTCTTTGTCTCTGTCTTTGGGTTTCTCTGCTTTCTTTTCTGGGGTTACGGATTTCTCTTTTCGTACTTCCGGAATTTCCGGTTTGGGGATGATCTGAAATAAAGTAAAGTGGTGAAAAGTGAACCAATAACAATGGAATGGGCTGGGCATATAGCACGAAGAATCGATGGCCAATGAGACGTAAAGGTTCTCGAATGGAGACCACAAACCGGAAGACGCAGGTTAGGTCGGCCCCTCACAAGATGGTCTGACGACCTGGTTAGGGTCGAGGGTAGAAGTAGATGGAGGCAGGAGGAGCCCTATGTTCAGCATTGGACGTATTAACGTTGAAACCAATCACCACAGCAACAGTATTATAGCGTGACCGTCAAGATGGCGTACACCGTAAAGATATCCAGAATCTGATGCTGCCAATAAATAGTACCCAAATAGTACCGATGAAATATCTAGGTGAAAAAATTAGTACCCTTAAACTTTTCGAAATATAAGGCCTGTTCACGGTGTACGCTACCGGGCCGTTAAATTCAATTCAAATTCTTTATTTCGGACACACAATCCATAGTGTGTTAGTAAAACTTAGTCTAGTGTTAGTATGAAATTAAATTATATTATTTTTAATATTATATTATAATTACTGCCAAAATGTCAATGAAATTACTTAATATTAAAAATTAAAGGCCTGTCACCCATGTGTACACAATTCCAGTGCCTCACCACTGGGCAATCAAACTTCAGCAGTACGGCGCTCAGGAGGCTGTTGACACTGCCTCGCACTCTGCTTATCAGCGAGGCCACACGTTTCCGCACTATAGTCGTAAAGCCATCCGTTCTAGCCTCTAGAAACATGCCTGAAGCACTGCACCAGCGGGGCAGTCCCAACAGCATCCTGAACGCGTTATTATATTGAACGCGTATCCTGTTCATCGACTTTTGAGAGTAGTTGGTCCACAGGCTGCAGGTATAAAATGTCTGGCAGTAAGCCTTGAAAAGAGTAATTTTCACATCTCGTGAGCATCTAGCAAACCTGCGGACCAACATGTTTGCTCTCACCGCCATGGCCCTCCGTTCGCGATCAATATCTAGGTCATCTGAGAGGTCCTCGGTGACCCAGTGACCAAGGTACTTAAACTAAGCTGCTGCTAGCTTATTAAGCTGGCGTACACCGCTTTTATCTCTGGAACGGCTTTGTTTTCGGTAACGCTCTCAAAAAATAGTACCCAACTAGCACCGTAAGACCCTAAAATTTAATTTCTCTAGCTATCGCAAAAACCGCGCGATGTACCTTTTGTAGAAAAAAAAATACTGCTATTATACTGTGTCCAAACCTCCGGAACACCCTAGCTATCAAATAAGTTGTACATCAGCTTGGTATTTATTACTCACCCGTTCCGGTTGCACTAAAACAGGCTGCCCGACCTTTTCCTCTTTAGCTCTCTCCACAGTGACAGGCGTTCTGACAGGCTCTTTGACAGCCGCTTCCATCTTGTAAACCACAGCCTGTGGTATGTTCAACGTCGCCTGTGGTTTGGGAGAGTCCGGTTTGTCTGTCTTTTCTGATTCTTCATCGGAACTTGATTCGTAGGGCAGAGCTGGTTTCGGCAGGATCGGGTCGGGTTCTTTTAGCTTCTTTATTGAGAACGATACGGGGGCTAGAATGAATAAATCATGATAGTAATCATGTAACCCAGGGGTCTTCAACCTTTTCTAAATCAAGGGCCGAGAATGTTATTTTTTGTACAGCGGGCCGCATCAAAGGTATTTTAGTATAACGATTTTTTTAATTAGGTAAAAATTATTATACAATGAAACTGGTAATCAATTAATTAGGTATCTAATATTACTCAATTTATAAACGATTGACTATTTAATGCACTATTTTAAGGAATCATCATATTTACTGGAAATATTTTGAATCCTCATAGCTTAATGTGGAGACCCCACAATTTTATTATAATTATAGATACATCGAGCAAATAGATTGAAAAATCAAATACGATCGACTACAGCTAATGCCGGATTTATAATTGACTATTTAGTTTTGATTTTACAAACACCGTTTTACTATTAAACAACGATGAAAAAAAACTGGCTAAGATGTTGACCAATGTAACCTACGCGGGCCGCAGGTTGAAGGCCCCTGATGTAACCGATGTATCAGAGTTAACAAGTTGAAGTTGCTATAGGGAACGTGCACAACGAAAGTGCTGCCAACTGGTGCCGCAAATCTGAATTTTGTACTCTATCATGCTGGGCCACATTAACGGGAAACGCCGTTATTATCGCGATGAAGGATGATTAACGGTAGTGTAGCCCAGTGGCGTGGCGTCCATAGAACTCGATTCCCATCGGCTTGCCTAATATTAGGCAGTTCAGCACTTTATTCTAGAGAAAATTGAAGCCAAAGCTGCTCCGGCTTGCCCGAGGATTTCTTTAACACCACGCCACTGTGTAGCCACAACTTACTATACATGACATTAACAATTATAACTAGTATGACATTTTTTCAGGCCTGATAAGTTTCCTTTACTGTCCACTAGTGGCGTGGCGTCCATAGCACCCGATTCCCACCGGCTTACCTATTTTTCAAAGCATATGACTGGAGTATCTACTACTCCTGATGAAAAATTAATCCAAATCTGCTCCGGCGTTACTAAGAATATATTTGACGCCACGCCACTGCTGTCCACATAGTCTCTTTTGTCGATCTAGTGCTGCCACCTACATAGTTCCTGCAAGTTCCCTATAGGCTGGATCAACTCGAAGTCCTGATGACTAAAAGGGATAAAGGGTTCTAGAACGGAAACCACGAACTAGAAGACTGTATCAGCTGCAAAGTGTCCTAATGGGACATTCGAGTTAAAGCACGTTTGTGCATACCTGTGGGTCGCTTAGGCTCGTTATTTCCATTCGCCGTTCCGCCCCGCTTCTGCTGCATCAGGTTTCTGTAGTACGCGTGGTAAATGTTCTCCGGCTCGAGAAATGTGAATCTGGGGAAATTAATTACTATATGAATCTACTTCAAGTTTTAAAGACAGGTGAATAAATATGGTATTTAACAACAATCAAAATCAATTAATAAAAGTTAACTATCAAATTACGTTTCCAAAACTGCCCAGATTCAATCAATTAAACCACCAACGATTTCAAAATAAGAAAAACTAAATATAAGGCACCATGTTGAGCATGACGTCACAAGTCAGTATTTCATACTAAACTGCATATAGTCAGACCGCCGGTTTAAGGGCAAAGAGTCATAAAAATGAGCTAATTGGTTATCTATTATAGAAAGAGCGTAAGTGATTTCTTACGTATACAAAAAGCTAACGTAATAGTTAGTATTAAGGTACAATATCAAATGACAGCGCAAAATTGCAAATGCAATAAAAAACATTGGAGGGTAGGGTTGCAACTACTTATCGGGAATGACTACGAGAATTATTCCAACTAGTTATTTTAAACTTTAATAGAACAGTGTTTAGGTCGAAATTCACTTTTTCGTATTACGACTTGTCACCTTTCGAACTAAACATGCTATTGTAATCAAGTTTTATGGCTTTTCACTCTTACAATTCCGGATAGACTATACTTTCTGAGCGTTTTGACATTTCATAAAAATAAGCTAATTTTAACTGTCATCAAATAGCCTATTTGAGGTTTGCTGTTCCAGTAAATAATCAAGACTAGCACAAAAGCAGGTTCGAAGAGACCACTTTTTTTGTTATTTTAGTGTGCGTACTAGGACGGACTAATCACTTCCTTGCTCTCGGAGGATGATGATGATGATGATGACGTACCTCGGATCGTTTTTGGCGCGCACGATGTCCGCGAACTCGTCTCCGTTCCGCGCGACGTAGGCGGCCATCTTGTCGATCACCACCCGCACGTCCTCGGGCGGAGTGATCACCTGTGGTTTGTCCTTGCTCTCGGACGATGATGATGATCATATTGTGTTGAAGATGACAACGATGGTAGAAACGGTACTGATGGCAGTGATGATTGTGGTGATGGTGCCGATGATGACAGCGGACAGAGTACCTGCTAGTCGATGTTGGCGGTTGTGTTTGATACTGATGAACGACGAGGGTGATGGTACCAATATTGAAGATAACGTTGACCGTGGAACCGATACTGTTGGTGATGTTAGTGATGATGATGGTGGTGATGGTAATGATGATGATGAGGGTAATAATAGTGATGAGGCAATTTAGACGATATTATTGATGTTGATGGTGATGACACTGATGATGGTGATGATGATAATTATGATGATGACGTACCTCGGGTCGTTATTGGCGCGCACGATGTCCGCGAACTCGTCTCCGTTCCGCGCGACGTAGGCGGCCATCTTGTCGATCACCACCCGCACGTCTTCGGGCGGAGTGATCACCTGTGGTTTGTCCTTGCTCTCGGACGATGATGATGATCATATTATGTTGAAGATGACAATGATGGTAGAGACGGTACTGATGGTAGTGATGATTGTGGTGATGGTGCCGATGATGACAGCGGACAGAGTACCTGCTAGTCGATGTTGGCGGTTGTGTTGATACTGATGAACGACGAGGGTGATGGTACCAATATTGAAGATAACGTTGACCGTGGAGCCGATACTGTTGGTGATGTTAGTGATGATGATGGTGGTGATGGTAGTGATGATGATGAGGGTAATAATGGTGATGAGGCAATGGAGACGATATTATTGGTGTTGATGGTGATGACACTGATGATGGTGATGATGATAATTATGATGATGACGTACCTCGGGTCGTTTTTGGCGCGCACGATGTCCGCGAACTCGTCTCCGTTCCGCGCGACGTAGGCGGCCATCTTGTCGATCACCACCCGCACGTCCTCGGGCGGATTGATCACTTGTGGTTTGTCCTTGCTCTCGGAAGATGATGAATCGTAATCTGCCAGCAAAACACTCCTTTGAACTTAGGAAATAAATTAAAGTCACAGCCCTAGCACGTTTCTCCGTTTTTGAGGCGAAATGTTTTACCGCGAGCCTAGATTTGGTAAATTAAGTTGTTACAGTACCTCTAGCACAACTGTGTAACGCGAAATGCTACCTATCTCTTTCCACTCAATATAGTGTGACAGTGACAGGTGATGCTCTGTCGCACGAGAAACGAAGTCGCGGCCAGTTATGCTTGACGTACTGGATATGGGACGAATATTTGGCGTATTTGGCAAATAATGATGACAGATGGTAATGTTTATTGCAAATAAATGATTATCTTATCTTATCTTAACCGAAATGCCGATATTTGACACATTTAAACCTAGAGTTTTGACAGTATTGAATAGTGCTTATTCAATGCAATTTACCCTGGTATATATAGACTAACTTAATGAGACTCTTCAAAAAAGATGGATTTCCTATGCTAAAACACACGCCGATGGAGTGTAGCTAGGGACAGAGTATACAGGAGACATTAGCTAGTTTATAATATCTATACCTTTAGACTCAAAGGGCGTAAACGTCACTTTGAACAAAAGTGTAACGACATATGTAAGTACAAATCATTTAGAGTAACCGCGTTTACGTCATTACGCATTTAAGCTTTTTACCCGATTGCGCCTGTATGTACGTAAGTATATAAGTATGTATGTATGTCCGTTCCTATGTCCGCTCGTAACTACTCAACGACTCACCCGATTTTGATAAATGGTACTTCATTAGATTCGTCTTGATGGCGCAAGTGCCACTGGATAAGCGTAAAAAACAAAATGGCGGTTTTATGCACTTTCATAATAAAATAAAGGTATTTTTTGCACTGCAGTCGGGTTTTTTTTAAAGTAAAAATGTAGTTATTAAACTAAATGTAAGTCTGACCGCCGACTTAAGAGTAAAGAGTCATAAAAATGAGCTAATTGGTTATCTATTATAGAAAGAGTGTAAGTAATTTCCTACGTATACAAAAAGCTAACGTAATAGTTAGTACTAAGGTACAATATCAAATGACAGCGCAAAAATTGCAAATGCAATAAAAAACTTGGAGGGTAGGGTTGCAACAATCGGGAATTTTCAACTAGTACCTATTCCGTTGAATCTGGTTTAGTGGTTTATGGTTGTAAAAAAAAAAAAAAAAAAAAAAAAAAAAAAAAAAAAAAAAAAAAAAAAAAAAAAAAAAAAATTTAAAACATAAAAAGCATTTTGAACTTTAATAGAAAGTGTTTAGTTCGAAATTCACTACTTCGTATTACAACTTGTCACCTTTCGAAGTAATAATGCTATTGTAACAAGTTTTATGGTTTTTTACTCTAACGGCGCCGGATAGACTATATCGATATGGGCCTATGACTGTTATGTGTGTTTCAGCAACACAGCTGCTATGAAGAATGACGCCGTGTTATGGGTAAGGAGCACTCACCAGTGCCGTCGCTGTCCGAGTCCGTGTTGTAGTTCCTCATGAGGCTGAGGCCGGTGGAGTTGGCGGGCGAGCGCGGCGCGGGCGACGGCGCCCGCAGCGGCTGGAACGCCGGCGCCGGAGGCCGGGGCTCCGCTGGAAATCACGCCAATATTATATGAAGACAAAAGATATCATCTAAATTTTTTGACTCAAAGTTGCCTAATACTTCTTATGGAGCATTCCACCAAAATGTCCCGCACAAGACGCCATATAGAATAATGTAATTTAGGACTTTCTATATATTTTTAAGGTAGCTGCCATAGTAGTCGCGCGCGGGATAAAGTGGACGATTTCGTGGAATGCTCCTATTAGTATGCTGTAGCGGACTAAGCTAGTCGGAAGCCCAGGGCGGCGTTAGGGGGTCCAAAAAAATGTTTTTTTTTTTTGTTTTACTTTCTCCACAAGGTACCCTTTATTCCATTTGACTTTTAACGCTTTCTTGCAAAATTTGACCAAAATCTGACAGTATTTAGGGGTCGCTAGCATTTGCAAGTAAATAATAAAGAAATTCACTAAATACCTGCTTACAGCGGTTAATTTTTTTTTATTATTGCGAGCGTAATCCAGGCGTTTACTTTGTATCTCATCCGTCATACCTAGTTATTCGAGAAAGTGTAGTTAGGAACATGTATTTTTTAATTTACTACTCAAAAAATCTTCAAATCTTAACGACCCCTAAATATGGTTCGATTTCGCTCAATTTTTGCAGAAGGGCGTTTTAACTGTTATCAAATGAAGGGAGCCCTGTGGAGAAAGAATTAATATGTTTGGACCACCCTAGGCGGCGTAGTAGTATAGGAGGCCTAGTCTGCTTTGTTTTTTTTTTCGAGTAATTCCGCAGCCGGAGATACTCCAAAATCAAAAGGGGCAGGGGCTGGCGCGATTTGGAGGCCCCCTTTTGATTTTGGAGGCAGGAGGGCCGCCCCTTCCGCCCCACGCTTAGTCCGCCACTGTTAGTAGACTTATTTACAAACCGAAAACATGCATGCACATCTTCATCAACTATTATCCAAAAGATGCCTCCAAAGAATTCCACCGTGATCAGTTTACCCTGTGCGAATCCTACACACGCTGCGTGGTCGCCACTTAAGCTTTTGGCTAGAAATCCGCTACAATAATAAAATAAGATAATTACCATTTTCTTAGGAGTACATGACGGGGGCTCTAGAGATCATCGCCCTGGCTCTGGGAGGCAACGGCTTCGTGCCAGGTGGTGCCACCTCCCCTGGCGCCAGATCTGGAGTATATTTCTCGTCCAGGGTGGCCTCTCCCCGCATGTTAGAGACCAGAATAGTCGCAGTCGACTGAGGGCCAGTAGAATACTGCTAAAATAGTTACCATGTTCCTTAGAGTACATGACGGGGGCTCTGGAGATCATCGCCCTGGCTCTCGGCGGCAGCGGCTCCGTGCCAGGGGGCGCCACCTCCCCTGGCGCCAGCTCCGGAGTGTAGTTCTCGTCCAGGGTGGCCTCTCCCCGCATCTTAGATACCAGCATGGTGTAGTCGCAGTCTGCTGAGGGTCGGTAGTGGATGCTTGGAATTGATGGTGCCTGAGAAGATATATCGACTCTTAGATAAATATAGTATATATACATACATTTTATTGTACCCAATGCGAATTTGTGCATTGCATGTGCATTTTTTAATGCAAGTGACTACAATAAGATTCATCTAACCTATTTCGAATAATGGAAATCAGTTTTAATAAATGTAACACTGATGTCTACTCCAGTCTTTTTACTTGGGTCAATCCACTGTCCGATCCCTATTATGTTATTTAATAACCAACATCAATAAAAAACCGGTCAAGTGCGAGTCGAACTCGTGCATCGAGGGTTCCGTACAAACTCATAAGTAGATACGGCGATTAGTTTAGTAGGAGCAAATAAGTATGTATTACGATTTTTGCAAATTTCTCAAAAACGGTGCAAGTTAGGAAAACCGTTATATTTTTCCTGTAATATTCAGAATGGCATTAATGATTAGTAATTATTACAGATTTTTCTGTTCAGTAACTTCGAAGATAATAGGGGGGAATGGTATTTTTTTTTGACATTTTTCGTCATAAATTAAAAACGACTTATTTAAAAAAAAAAAAAAAAACGGCGTTTTAATTTACAAATCAAGCCCTTTCATTTGATACCCCACTCGATGTAATAGCCTTACTTTCAATTTTCAGAGTCCCATTACGGACCCCTTAAAAAAAGTAAAAAATAGGCTCGGGTTAGCGGTTTTTAACACTATTCCAAATTTCAAGTCGATAGCATCAGTAGATCCTGAGATATCTTGCTGTGACAGACGGACATATAGACAGACAGACAGTTGCACCATAAGGGTTCCTTTTTTACCATTTCGGTACGGAACCCCAAAAATAGAAAGAGGTTCTGTTAGCTATTTTCATAGTAACTCTTACAGCTTTTATTCAACACATTAGTTTGTAGTTTTTTTTTTTTAGTTTGTATTCATTACGTAAAAAAGCTATTATTCTTTATTAAACTACTTACAGATTCGATAATAGTTGATGCTAAGCTGGGGTGTAAGTATTCTTCATTCTCATGTGGTTTTTCTGCAACAAAAGAAAAATCTAAATATATTTACAAGCATTATCAGCCAGCTTCACGTTGATGAGTATCTATCTTATGGCCTATCCTGGTTAAGCTAACTTTGCACCTCAACAGTACGCAACATTCTAGACACTGGGGCCTCGTTTCACGAAGCTACAATTTTACAAGTCTACACTTGCAACATTGGTCAAATACAGCAACGCCATTGGTTGATTTGCTAGTTTAGACTTGTAAAATTGTAACTTGCAGCTTCGTGACAAGGGGCCCGGGTGCAAATTTTACTCAACTGGATAGATGACCAAGAAAACAATAGTAACCTACCTTCAACAACTTCAGGTGCCTTCTCCGGCCATTTGCCAGCCTTGACTAGGGCTACCAGCGCCAAGTAGTATGGCCGCAGTGGCGCCCCCATGTCCAGGAACCGGAACTGGGGGTTGTCACCCTGCTTCGCCTTGATGAGTATCTCCATCTGAGCACCTTGGGATGCTATGAAGTTGGCCGTCTTCTCGATTATGGTGTTTTGCTTTAGTGAGTCCGGCTGAGGGAAAAGGGTTCATAGGGCATTTCTCCAGAAATATGTCTGCGGTCACCTCATTCATCTGGCCCTTTTTCATACTAAATGTATGGAGACAGATGAATGAGACGCAGAATTTCTGGAGAAATGCCCCATAAAATTCAATGGTAATGCAAAGCAAACTCAGAAAAAACCATTTAGGGGGATATGAAGTCGATTTTTTTTTATCAGCTGCAGTACTTAACTTAGCAGTACTTACTGGCTGATTTAGAGGTATCATACATATTTCGGTAATTCGGCAAGGTATTATCAGCGCCAGTTTTAGGGCTAGCAGGCGGCAACGCAGCAAGTTCAGAAAAAATATGGTACCAAAAGGGTGCCGAATTAATGACTCGCCCTGGGCGCCTGGATGGTAAAGGCCAGCCCTGAATGTTGACCATAAATATGTAGTAATCACATTAGATAGTCTACTGCCAAAAACAGTACAATTATTCCAGGTAATTAAAAAATTGCCTTTAGAAGGAATCAGTAAAAGGGTCAATCAACTTTTTCTTGTTTGTTATTTTGTACCATTGTCCAAAAGGCAACAGCCTGTTTCTTAAAAAAAAAAAAATTATATGCTACTAATGTGCATAGGAGATGGTCCATAAAATAATCGGCTTGTAACTATGACAAAATAGTACATTACACAACTAGGGTGCTAATACAAAGAAAGGCCGAGATTGCAGATGTTTGCGGCCCGAGCTCGATCGAGGGCTTTCTTTATTACCTCCCGTGTTGTGTACATCATTTTATGTCTACACTTGGCCAGAAAGCGGCTTTTTCCGTACGCGCAGCGTGCGGAAAAAGTCACTTTATGGCCAGGTGTGGCATAAAGGATATTTGATGAATTTTAACTGTAGAAAACGTATAGAAAATGTTTTTAAGGAGTTGTTCATGGGACGTAATCATGGCTAACCAAATTTTGTAGTAACCCAACTCAAAGAAAGATAAAAGAGAATTTCTTACAAGCAGTATATCAGGAGAAAACAAGGCCTTGTATGATGGTGTTGGTGCAAAAGGCTCATCAACTTCTGCTGGTGCGGTTGGAGCCGGTGTTTCCGCTGGCGTGTCATAGTTGAACCCGACTTGTTGCATGGAGCCTGCTGCATGGAGACGCTTCAACTCTTCCTCTGCCAAAGATAATAAAGATGTAGTTGTTTGCCTTTATAAGAAAGCTAGCGAGTTTATATCGCTAAAAATGTTCCTTCCGTGTCGATACATGGTTGCATTGAGTATGTAAATTAAATCATGTAAGCAAGAAGGAAATACATTTCTAACTTGTTAAGACTGATTGAATTATATTGCAATATGACTATTTCAATGATGCTACAATCGAAGTCAGACGAGCTGTGACAGACTAACTTTACTTGAATTTTGTTCAGTGTACTAAATAAATAAAGTAAAAAATAAAAAAAAATTGTTGCTTATATGCACAAAACCTGCAGGTAAGGTCCGACCGAGACAGTTTCTTTGTCTCGGCCGAGACCGAGACCAAGACAAAATGGAATTCACCGCATAGAAGCGTGCGGCCATGCGCGGAAAATTCAAATTCAGCAATCAGAAGTCGTTGCATAGTCTCGGCCGCGGAATCTCGGCCCTTTTTGGCCGAGAGCTGAGACCCGTGTCTCGGCGCGATTTTTGGCAGAGAATAGCCGAGACCGAGATCTCGGTCGGACCTTACCTGCAGGGTTCTTAGATTAATACTTCAAAAAAAGTGTACCTTTATACATTTCTTCTTCATCTTCATTAGTATGTAGCGCTCTGTACCGCTCTTCATCACACAGTTGCTCCACATCAAGCTCGTTCCGAGTGAGCTCCACCCGCCAGTCGAAGCCACCCGGTGGAGCCTCCAGTGACGCCACGTCGTGGAGCGCGCCTCGGGCATCATACCTGTCCACATTGAGGCACAAGTTATAAAGAGTTAAGATTGCTGTGGCGTTTAGTTTACATTAAGCCTGTGGAGTCATTCATTTTAAGTTTAACACTACCTTTTTAACTCTAGAATTAATATCATCTGCCATTAAAAGGCTTTCCGTAGTGAGTATTAAGTTACTTAAAATCTTTTTTAAGTGAATTTTTTATTAACATACCTAAATCAGCTAAAATTTTATTTAATTGAAGGCAAGTTATAAAATAATGAACATACCATATCTACCAACATATTAACATAGACCATAGAGCACAGTTTCAGACACAATTATCATTACCGGCTGTCTGTCTTACGTTCCAATGCCTTTCCATGATTCAGGAAGAACAACAACAGTTTCCTAACCTCAAAACTTTGACTGTTGGACTTAGTATAGGAACGCAATTATACCTGTTCAAGTAATACATACCACTGAAGAGTATCACCATTACAATATGCGACGTAGCGGCCGCTCGCCGCGAGATCTTCACCCCGCACGCTTCGAAAATCCTCTGCGAAAATCTTAAAGATCTTCCAATATTAAGTATTTTCCAACACATTGCAATCGCTTTATAGTTTTTAGCGCCACAGTTATAGTAAAAAACAGATCGAACCTGTCGATTTTCAACGTTTCATCCCCCATCCACGGAATGAGGTGTTTGCCTTGATCAATGTGCAGGGCTTTTTCATCGTCCCTGAACAATTTGCACGAGTAGCCGAACACGAAAAGCTCTTCTTTCTTCTCTTTAAACTCACTTTTTCGTAATATACCAGAATCACTCACACTACCAGTCCATTTTATCGACATTTTGTTAATTTTTATTTAATTTGGAAAACGAAACGAAGCGAACCCAATTTCTCCTCGACATTTGGCACCTGGAACGTTTTTCTATTCAGTTAAAATAATACAAGTATTTGAATGATGGTCTATCGTTTCTAAGTAATTTAATCACATTAGTAATCAATATACAAAAATAAAAAAATAAAACAATCAAGATCATATCAAATATTTTTTCTTTGGAATACTAGTAAAAAAAAGGACATTATATACTCAAATAGAAAGTAAGCTGAAACTGAGAAAAAGATATAAAACAAAAATACGCCTTAGTGTTATCAAAGAAATGTTGCCATAATAAATAATAAAAAATATAAATAAATAAGGAGTTGCGTTGCAAAAATACTTCCAAAAGCAAAATATAAAAGATATTGAAAAATTTAACAAATCTATTATCTTTATAATAATAAAAAGCATTTCAAAACAAAAAAGATTACTCAACTGAAGTGAAACTTTTATATTCTACTCTTTAAATTAATTCGCTTTACTGCAAAAGTTCTGTCATAAATAATAATTTTGAAATATTATTTCTATTATAATTAATGGATTATGTACCAGGTTTAATTTTAAAAATATAAAATAGCTTGAGTAATTTGCAATTTTATTGTAAAGCTTTTCAATACCTCAAAGAAAGGAATAGGCCGTTTTCAATCAAAAAACTAAACAATGGCAACTGGATATTAACCGACTAATAAAAGAATACCAAGCACCGGCATAATGGCTCAGTTCCGTGGTATCTATACAAATTTGTTGCGCAATAGAGGTCTCAAAAGGCATATGGCGGACGTTTTATATATTTTTGCATCGAAAACTGATAAATTCTTTTAGTTATGAGTATCTTGTGACCGCTAGAGCGTATTTGTTAAATTTAGCTGATAAACGTTAGTTTTTAATGTGTAAATAAGTTTATTGTACCTAGAGTCTTGTAAATATTGATAGTATTTTCGTGCGTGGACGTGTTGTTCCGTATTGTTTAGTGAAAAACGAAAAGTCTGTGATATAAACATTATAATAGGTGATAGATTAATTTCCGGAACACTTTGTAAATATTGTACAGTTATTTTAGAATTTTAGTAGCTAACTGAGAGAAGACTGAGAAGCAAGTGAGATTACTGAGCGATGTCAGCTGTGGGCCTGTTGTCTTTGAAAGAGAATCCTAGCGACGAAAGCCCCAAGGATGGCTCCAGCGAGGAAGGTAAATATTTTGCTACTCATTCCTTCTAATCCGTCATGTGTCCTCTCGAAATCGCTATCAACCCTTCCAATTTCATTCATTTTCACTTCTCACCCTTGATTTGTTTTTGTACTATTTTTTGCTACACTCATCAAAAATAAATAAAAATCCAATAAAGCATCAAGATATACGGTCTGTGTTCTCGTTGTGTCGCCAATATTGTCTCTATTATCATCTTATTAGCATGTAGGAAGTGATCTGCAAGTAGGTCACACTGCAGAAAGTGGCACCATATAACTGTAGTTTTATTGTTATTGAGACATTATAATTCTTGGATTTTAGATTTATTAGAATCTGATAGCGGACAATGTTTTAATCCCGCTCGGATCTGTTGATTACACTATATGTTTGTTTATTTTTATTGTGTGCTGATGACATCTCTGCAATGCATCAATATTGGGCTTAGACAATTTTTAACAGTAACTTAATCAGAAATCAATCTGAATTCAACTTATTAGAAGCCCAATTTCAAGGCCATAAGTAATGCATGTTTATTATGATTTGTTGATATTTTTTATCAATGTTGACTTGCAGATATTATGTACTTATCTTTTTAATCCTAATTTCTTTAAACAAAAATCTGCCTCAAACAGGCTTTCTATCGTATCCTCCCACTAGAATCTTAATTAATTTGTTACATGTGTGATGGCAACTTTTTCTTTTTTCTTTTACCTTTTTCTTTTTATTAGGGGACAATCTTACACAAATCGAACTAGCCCCATAGTAAGCTCAATAAGGCTTGTGTTATGGATACTAGACGACTTTTAAGCTTATATCCTTTAAATGCGTTTTTCATGAAACTGTAATAAATGCAGATAAGCAGTTTTTGCAGTAAGAACGATCAGTAAATACAACCCGCATACACGGAGTGCATCATCTGTATAAAAAAAAAATTGGTCAGTGGTTTCATTATTCTACCATCTAAAAAACAATTTTAAAAGTCACATAGACTATTAGTTAAGTATACTGAATGATTGATTAAAGTTGGTCAAAAAAAACATGCACTGACCCTTCCAAATGGTCACTAGCATAGACGTAAGATGGCAAAATTTGCATTATGTTAGCGAAGGATTGATATGACTTGGACAACATGCCAAGAGAGGAGTTGCCTTTCCTAAGCAGTAGTATCAAGGACCTGCAGTGTTATAGGGCAATCTTTAAACCAATTTCTGAACTGGGATTTTAAAATTATAAAAATTTCAAAGGAGGGCTAGAATTATAACAAAAATGTCAAAGTATTAATAATCTAGATAACTTATTTTGAAGGACCATTGGCGGGCTGGATTAAACCCTCCCGCGGATTGGAGGTGGCCCGCAGTCCGAACTTTGCCCACTGTTGGGTTAGAGCAGGGTTTCCCAACCTTTATTTCGCGGAGCCTCCCCGAACCAAAAATAATATTTTCATGTATCAACAAAAATAAGAAACACATTTTTTTTATAGCAGCAGCATTGAATGGCAATTCGGAACAGTTAATTTACCTATGCGTTAAATAGTTTTTTTTTTCGGAAATGTAAAGGTATACGCTAGAGGTGTGCGCCGATGGCTAAATCGTCGGCGGCGGCCGCCGGTCAAAAATTGACCGGCGGCGGCGGCGTAATCGGCGTGATCGGCGTGGTAAACACAATAAGTAATTATGCATATTACAGTACATTTCTACACATATAGTGAAACGGTCGGGCTATATGAGCATCATTCGGTCGTTTCAAATAGTAAGAAAAATTACCACGGGTCTTTGTTTTAAAAGCAGTAGTTCCATAAAATGGTCAAGTCATACATACTTATTGACCGAGATATAGGGTTTAATAAGTTAGCGCCTTAAGCTTGTCTTTATGAGATCTGGTAACTTTTTCACTGTAAAAATGAAAGTAGCAGTATTTTGGCTAGCTATTTTATATTCTATGTGTTTGGTGGAATTGCAATTTTTTGTAAGGTCAAGATAATAGTCCCATTATATTCCTCGTCTTCCTTCTCGCTTCGTGTTCCTCATTGCTGAGGGTCCTGAAATTCCCGTGACTTCCGCTTCTTTCTGACGGTGTCTCAGCGTCTGTGTCTGTTCTTGGCATCGTGTAGTGCATCTGCGGCCTATAGGTTGTTTGCCATGAATCTTGCCAATAACAATAAGTTGTTCAAGATTATGGCCTTTTTTCCTGGCTATGTGACCGAAAAACTCTAGTAGTCTGCGTAGATAGATGGTTGATGGTCTGATCTTGATGTTCAATTTGCGTAATATAGATGCATGTGTGCGAAAAGCTGTCCAAGAATTACAAGAAAATTGAAGCATTTTCCTCCAGCACCACATCTCGAAAGCATCAATGCGATCACGGCCAGCCTTTGTCAGAGTCCAAGTCTCAACTCCGTAGCTGAATATGGAGAAGACTAGGGACTAAATTAGTTTTAGTTTAGCGTGAGATGTTGCAATTCTTTCATATATCTTGCAGCAGGGACATTGCACTTTTGGCCATTCCTATGCGCCTCCTAATTTCCACTTCACAAGACCTGGTATTGCTGATGTTCGCGCCCAAACCCAAACACGCTGATGTGACCATACACTGCAGTCCGCAGTTGATGTTTCATTATGAGAGCCTGAATGCCAGGTATTTTGACGCAAAGTAAAACTTTCTTGTTTGGTTCTTGATCTTGACACTTAATGAGCAGAATAGATAACGGAGATCGAAGAAGTCTTCTGTTTTGTAGTAGCACCATGTTTCTGTAGTATATAGAAGAGTTAGGTTTAGGTTAAGATCAACTCATAATCTCAAGTTAACTCTGCCAAATACGCCGTCTAAGTTTTCCACAGGCTGCAACTGATTTGGTTTTGTGGGAAACTATCTTGGATGTCAAAGTCACGTCGAAAGTGACTTCCTAGATACCTAAAATGCGGTACTTCTTCCAGACCTTATAATGGAGGGCTCCAAACTATTCCTGTGCTATAAAAAGCTGAAATCTGTTCTGTAGCTTCACTGGAAGTATTACCAATAGCTTATACCTTTCAATGTAGATGACTTACGATATTATGAGCTATTATGGTATCTCACTGTATAAGTAACACCCCTTTTATGCTTTTATTGTGTTCTAAAGGTAGTTTTTCCTCCAATAACGGAGAAGATAGATAAATTGGGTCATGGCCATCATAGTATTAGTTCACGCCGATTTCACGCCGGTGGAATGATCGGCGGCGGCGGCGTGGTAAAAATGGCCGGCGGCGTACGCCGCGCCGGTCAGCGCACACCTCTAGTATACGCTGCCCTGACATTTCTCTACGCACCCCAAGGGGGGAATGCGCCCTTGGTTGGGAAGTCCTGGGTTAGAGAATGAGTTTTAAGGTATATTGTGAGTCACAGATTTTTTTATATTTCTGTAAGATATTAAGTAAATATTCTCAGTTTGTATTTTGACGTTTGGAGATCCTTTACACCTCCAAAACATAATATTTTGACAATGGAGACTCTTTACATCTGCATTAATTTTACTATCAATTTATTTTCCAACTTCCAAAAGAAGGCCGGTTCTCTATTCGTCTGAATGTTTTTTTTTTTTTTTTTCTATAATTTTATTTGTCTTGTTGGACGCATAGAGAGACCCTTTACATCTCTATAAATGTAGTTTTAAGTTTAATGTAATGTACTAATGAAATCTTATATTAACGACATATTGTTGTAATACTCGTTGGTCGAAAAGAGAAACTGGTGAGTTTCTTCCGGCGCTTCTTCTCACCAGAAGGTCAATTACCCGAAGCGCCAAAAGAAAAGAATTAGAGATGAGACATGTAAAAGAGCCCTTGAGGGCCTACTTACAGAAATAAATTATTTTATTTATTTATTGAGTGCAAGACTAAGACCGGTTTAGCCTAGTGGTTAGTGACTCTGCCTACGAAGCTGATGGTCCTGGGTTCGAATCCCGGTAAGAGCAAATATTATTTGTGTGATGATATTTGTTTCTAAGTCTTGGATGTTTTCTATGTATTTAAGTATTTGTATCTACTAAATATATCTATAAAAAAAGCCTTATTGAGCTTACTATGGGACTAGTTCGATTTGTGTAAGATTGTCCCCTAATATTTATTTATTAAAAAAAAAATATTAAAAAAAGCCTATATTTGTGTCTATATCTGTGGAGAAGGTCTTAACCAATTTCAACCAACTCAGGTACAGTGGCAGTTGGATATTTAGGGAAGGTTATATTATAGATACTTTTTAACCAAAAAATATGTACCTAGTTATAGGGCTATTCGCCAGAAATATATCTGCAACTCATTCCTCCGCAGACATATTTTCTGAAGAAATGTCCTATGGGGCTTGTTTATCCTTACATTCAAAGTTACAGGCAACTTTTAGTAAAATAAATAAAAGACTTGGATTTCAGGCCGGTTTTACACCTGTAAGTTTTACTTACGTAAGTTTTTTTAATCATACCAAGACTTATCATTCCTAATTCACTGGTTCCTAAACTTACGGCTCGCAACGTAGGTATGCGTATGTAGGATACTACACTGCAGTAGTGCCAATCCCCTTTGTGGCAAGCAGCTATACGTTGGAGACGATACGTTAGACTGACTATCTCAGTTTAACGTATAGCTGCGTCCTTACTTACGGAAGTAAAACTTACAGGAGTGTAGTATCCTGCATAATGATAAAAAAAAAATTGCGGGCATTTTACATGCGATATAGCTATTATTGATTGGTCACTTTTAAATATTCAGAAAGAAAATATCCGCGAAATTTGAATAAAAATACTGTTCTCTGTACAGAAGTAGGTATTTCTTTTTTATTATTGACTGACTACCTAATTTTGATGTGAACTTTATTTCCGATGACAATATGTAATTGCACATATGGAGAGCATAAATAACTCAGTTTATTTACAATTATTGACATTTAGGAACATCGACATTAGTTTTACCCTCATTAGACATGGTGCAAATCGGGAAACCTCTCTTAAACCACATCCACTAACACATAGCTGAAAAATTAGAAATCAATTAACTAACCTACCTACATATTTTTATAAATACATATGCTTATGCGTGCATCAAATTATAGCATTGAGCTAACCTATACATCATATATGTAGATATGGGCGCCTATAGTTCTTCGTTGGAGGGGAACCGTGACCTTCAATCTCTTGCACCCTTGCAGGGGATCGTGTTACGTAACAACACACGAAATCTACCCACTTATAACGAGCCCTACGCTGATCGGTCAAGTTGTAACGATTTTTTAGTAAAGTCCATGCTTACTAAACTTGTCCTATTTAATAAACAGCTTTTATTACTAGTCGGGTGACAACAAAAACTCAATAATGACGTTCTAAAAATTAAAGTAACAGACAACTTTATTAGACTAACTGCACGGTTTATATTCCAATAGTTTCAATGTTAGGTAGTGAGTTTCGGTTGCCACCTGACGATTTTAAGTCAACACAAAAAAAATCTGCGCACTTATAACGAGCCACTCGCTGGTCGCTCATATTGTAACGTGTTTTTAATAAGTTGATCCGTCCTTACTTGTCCTATTTAACAAACATTTTTTTGATATAATATTACATATATTTTAAACAGGTTAAATCGCGTAGGTATACAAGTTAATTATATTTATTTCCTCAATATAACCTATTGTATTAGACAGTTATTCCCAAAGTTACTCCAGACAACAATTTGGATGCCTCTTTGCCATTTTCTTGTGCATGTTTTATTTTATTCACGAAAAAATCACGGTTTTAGGCTAATGTGGCTTGCAAAACTCATTACAAAAGTAAAATTGTATCATACTCCCGCATCTCACACGTACCCTGCTCTAGAGCTTCCTATACCGGGATTTTTAGTACAGAATACCGGAATCCCGGTAATGCCCACATAAATAATACCGGTATCAGTACCCGTAAATTTGTACGCCTATAGATAACATGTTTCATTTATCCACGAGTTCCTGAGGTGCCTATTTTATACAAAACCAAACTGCTTGTTATTGGTGTTATCGTTCATGCAATACCTAATTGTGAGCACGAAGTTTTTCTTATCCGCTCCAAGACCTACATCAACACGTAAACAAACGTAGAAGCCACGTAATAGTCGTACCTACCTACCTAAATATATTTAGGGTTGCCATATGAAAAACTAAAATTTCCTGACAAAAATCCTGACACCACCCTAAAAGTCCGGACATTTCCTCACTACTTTAAAAAAAACTCGTATCTGATACTGACTTCAAGTAAAAACGCAGTAAGTGCATATGAAGTTTGTATGTAACTTTAACGTTTTTCTCTACGACGCTTTTAGATACGAGATTTTTCAAAGTAGTGACGATACCCTCTTCGCTCTTTCAGTAAGAGCGATTCCCGTTAATTAAAGAGCCTAGTCAGGTGTTCTGTACGATATGTGATAGTTATTTTAACATAAACTTAAAGGTGCTGCCTGCTGCTGCTTATAATTTAAAAGCCCTTTAAAAACTAAAATTTGTAATAAATGGATAGTAAAAACGTATACGTTTCTGTTTTATAATAAATATCTGAGATTTTTCAAAAATCCTGGCACTTTCCTAGTCCGGCCGCAATCCTGACAAAGGGTCAAAAACCCTGACATTTCAGATGGGTCAAATCCTAGCAACCCTAGCTATAATTGGCAAGTGTATACAGTTGAGTGTTATTCAGTTTGCGTCAGCTGAAAGATGTCTACGTCTATATTATAGGAATTAAGGATTCTATAACGTAGGCCTCTACTTAATAACGTCACCGTGACCCGGCCCCAATATTTATAGTACATTACTTACCTAGGGCGGTAAAACAAAGAATGTCTCAGATCGCAGGTATTTGACGCCCGAGCCGAAGGCAAGGGCGATAAATATGCGATCTGAGGCTTTCTTTATTACCGTCCTTGCTAATGTACAAAATTTTACATCTCCCCCAGGCCATGAAGTGGGATTTTCCGCACGCGTAGCCACTTTATGGCCAGGTGTGACGTAAAAATGTGTATACAATTTTTTTTTTTAAATAGAATAAGTAAATAATACCCAGATCGCTGTATATGTGCCTATAATATTTGAAGAGTTTTCTCGATTCCGTCATCAGATCCTGACCTGATGACAGTAGGACTAACTGGATGTACCTTTTCAAAACCAAAATTAATTTCCAAAATCGGTCCATCCGTCTTCGAGTAATCGCGGAATATGCATTAAAAAATCCTACAAACTGAGAACCAAATTTTTTTAAGTCGGTTAAAAATCTAATAGTCAAATCAAATGCACTAAACCAGGGGTCACCAGGGGACCGCGATGGTCATTTTATTTTAAAAACGGGACCCCTGAAGAAACTAATTGGTGACCCGTGCATAAACCATGGCTCAACAGTGATAGTGACCTACGAATACAATAGGGATGACGACTGGGTTAAAACTATATAATTCTATTTAGTCCGTCAGTTAGATTATGGAAAAATATGGGACACGTATTTTTTGGTTTATCAAAATATTCAAAATCGACAAAGTTATAGGCCATCAAACTTCTGGAGTGGGGGCTTGTCACGTCACTCCTAGGTGAAAATTGTACCTAGGAGTGACGTCACTCGAAACTTCTAAGCACTCTATCCTCGTCATTTTTTATTTGTCAAACAAGAGAAAAAATACGTGTACAATATTTTTTAATAATCTAACTGACGGACTAAACAGTTTTTTTTAGTCGTCTAGCCCATTGGTACTATAATCAAACATATTGTCCAGACGTTCTGTGCGACGAATTTAAAATTAAAATTATGCCAGTGCTAGCGAAGCGATCGCAGCGCATTTTGCTTGCATTGCTGCATTCTTGGCAGGCCGAGCGGTTACTACGGTAGACGTGTTTACGCTTTGCGTTCTGCTGACGGCTGATCGATACTTCCTAGACCTGGAGTTATTTTATTGGGTCCTATTATATTTCACTGGGTCTAGTAGTGAAAAGGTGTACAAGTCACATATAATCGGATGCGGTGCGTTCCGTCCGGTGGTCGGACCGGAACGTCAGTTTTTTTTCTTTTACTTACAAGTTTTACTGACTGTTGAAAAAATCGGACCAGGAAGGGACCTTGGCGTTCCCTGGGATCGAACCCGGCCGGACCACCTTGACAGGGTCGGACTAGGTGAGGGCCGTAGAGCCTGGGATCGAACCAGTACCTCTAGCACAACCGTGACATGCGATTGTTTGTCGCGGGACATACTACCTGTCTCTTTCCACTGAATATAGTGTGACAGAGACAGGTTATGCTCTGTCTCGCGACAAGCTATGTCGCTGCTAGTTGTGCTAGACAGCGAGGTCGCTTGGACCGGACCACGTTGAAGTTTCGCTGATTGGTCAAAGTGAGCAACGGACCAGCGGGAAGCTGGACGTACCTATATCTACTGGTTCTAAGGCAGGCAGTATACGCACTTGATGCACATCTTTGTCCTTGGCGTGATAAGACTCAATTATTGCATCTGTAAGCTTATGATACCTCATTTTGTCACGCGATAAATAAGTGATAAAGCATCCGTCACTCTCACACACTATTTGTTAGAACGTGACGGATGCTTTATCATTTATTTATCACGCGACAAAACGTAGCATCGTACGCCTACAGCAGTCTCAGAATGTCAATTATCACCTTTGTTTATATGCAGTAACATTATCGTAACTTCAAGGCCGTTGTATGATAGGCTGCATATTCGGCGATAGCTGATAAAGATGACCGGCAGTTTTACCCGGTGCACTGATTTGTTAAGTTATTTAAATAACTTCAACTTAGTAAAAAAATATAGCTTTGTTAGAAGAAAGGTATAGGTCTGTGTATATTTTTTCGAAATTCTACCTTTATTAAAGAGTTATAACGGGTGATGAAAGTCGCGGGATGCATATGAATTTTAACCACATCAAAAAAAAGTTATCAATTCGACCTGTATGTATGTAATATTCTCCGAATTACACAGTTTTGATATAAATATATACCAGCCAACCTATACCAGCTTCTAAACATGTGTGCCAAATTTTGTAAATTTCCAAAAGAAAATTAAAATGAAATTTTAATTTCAGAAATTCAAATCATATCGCAAAGCGATAATTATTAGCTATTGATGATCAATTGATCACAACTCAATCTTTAGTTAATATCTAAATCACCTTCGTTATTGCATCCATCTAAAGCAGCAACGACTAGCCCTTAGCAACTGCAAATTACTAAAATATTCCAACGAAAAACAACTACCAAACCAGTTTAAATACTGCAAAAACAGGTAGCTTTAAAATACGACCGGTAATTTCTCAAAAATTGTGGGTAGTTGAAACTACTTTCCGATACAGCTTTGCATTGGCGTCAGTCTTTGAGACGATATCGTGCGCATTGCGACTCCCGCGTTCTTTCCTACGAAAACCAGAGTTTTCGACCATTCCGATACCATTTTTCACCTCAACCGGGATACCCTACGTACCAGTGCCGTCGATCGTGCAATTACGTAGCAATTTCGCGAACATTTTGTCTCCTAGACACCCGTAGTTTAAGCTTAGTTTTAATCAGTTTTTAACATAATTAATTCAGTGTTTTCGTTTTCATTCTAATTTTATATTTATAACTAATTTTAATTACGCGTAAGTTAGTTCTAAGTTAAATTGACCGTCGGTCGCCATATTGTGACGCTGTGACTTTCAAAATAACGACCAAAAGCCGCGTTCGCAAGATGGCCAGTAAGGAGCCGCCATTACAGACGACAGAAGTGAAAAATAGGAGGAGGAGACGTAGAGCAGGAAATAGAGCTGGGAAGCGACGGTCCAGGAAGACTACTGTAGTTGTTGCTGCTGTGGCTTCGTTGCCTGCAGAGAAATACCAGAGTCCGGTCAAGTGTGCGGTTCACGCTTTTTTGATGCGTTACCAGAGTGCGTTGAGGAAGGTGCCGGCGCATCTGCCGCCCAGGGTCCACGCCGGGCCGCCGTCGAAGCGCGTGAAACGTGTTTCTTGGAGTAAGTTGCCTTGCATTTTTATTACTTAAGTGGTTCTACTCCAAAGCACGAATTTCAGTGTCGTCCGACTACAGTGTCGTTCGGAGTAGAGGCTTGTACCGCGCCTAATGTGTCTTTTTCAGGCAAAATGTATTGTAGGTTAGTAAAATAGTACATTACTTACTTAGGGCGGTAAAACAAAGAATGTCTCAGATAGGGAATGCAATCTCGAACCGAGATTGGCGATTCGAAATCTCGTCCATAAAGACCGCAGGTATTTGACGCCGGAGCCGAAGGCAAAGGCGATAAATATGCCTTCTGAGGCTTTCTTTATTACCGCCCGTGGTAAGTACAAAATTTTCGTCTCCGAAAGCCATGAAGTGGGATTTTCCGCACGCGTAACGGGCGGTTATTGCCACTTTATGGCCAGGTGTGACGTAAATAACATTTCTAATTTTACCTCTTTGAACTAGTCGTGTTATTGGGTGAATTATGATATGAATTTTATGCGTTTTAGCGGCACACTAAAATGTCATTACCGTAAGAGATATATTTTGGTGCAAGAAAAATAATGAGTGGCAAAATAGTAAAAATCAGCCACGATACCACCTTCGTTCCTTTGAAAATGTAACTCTTATCACCATTCGTTGCAAAGTTATTTGCTCGAACGATAATGATTATGAATAACACGCTAGAAACGCTGAACATGTACCCTACTAAGTCTTTACTGGCAACTGTCTTTACTCTCTTGCCTGGAAATGACATAACTTATTGCAGTAAGCGGGACTCGTTGCACAAAAGTACACTAAATCGTCCTTTACGTAAATAAAAACCGCTATAAATAAACTCGACCGATGAACTATTGGTATCGGAATTAACATAACTAGCATTTACCTGCAGCCAGAGGCGTAGCGAGGGTGGTGCAGGCAGGGCACGTGCCCTGGGCGCCAACAAGGGGAGGGGGGCGTAAAAAAACGAAATGTAGTAACTACCTATTAAAAAAATACAACCTAAATTCGCAAACATTCGCTTTTTCTCACCAGAAGGCCATTTGCCGATCCGCCAAAAGAACCAGACACGTAAAAGAGCCCTTGAGGCCTACTTGCAAAAATAAATAATTTGAATTTGAGGAAGTAGGATTATAATTTATAACCTTAGGTTTCAACCGCTATGACGTAACCTATAACTTCGATCAAGGTGACTCGATGCCAGCCACAATTTCCTATCGTTCCTTTACTTTCTCAACCACGTATCTAGTCGAATAGTTTGATGGAGAAAGCACCTGTGTTACGAGTAGAAAAGTGCGATCTTCCTACGAAACTATTCTATGTATTAGATACGTGGTTGAGAAATTAAAGGAACGACGCTATACCCCAGCCGTTGTCTAGATTTCTAACCTTCGCTTTGTTGGTGAGCGGCTTTTTTGCCACGCGCGGTGTCGTGAATTGCTTGAGATTGTATTTTTAACACACTTCAAAAAGGAGGTTGGTTCTCAGTTCAGCGGAATCTTTGTTTTATTTTTTTATGTTCCCTGTTTACTCTAAGACGGCTGTACCGATTTTGAGAATATTTTTTTGTTTCAAATGTTGTACCTACCTCCCATTGGTTCCAAATCGAGATTTGATGATAATGATAAGATCACGGAGTTTTAGGGTTCTGTACCAAAATGGTAAAAAAGGAACCCTTATGGTGCGACTCTGTCTGTCTGTCCGTCTGTCACAGCCAGATATCTCAAGAACTACTGCTGCTATCGATTTGAAATTTGGAATTTTTCCTAATTATGTACTTTTTAATTTAGGACGAAAAACGTTCAAAAAAATACCTTTCCCCCGTATTATTTTCCAAGTTACTGAACAGAAAAATCTGTAACCTAATTATTACAGATTTTTAATATCATCCTAAATATTACAGGAAAAATAAAACTGTTTTCCTAACTTGCACCGTTTTTTAGAAATTTGCAAAATCTTAACTCAAGCGTATTTGCTCCTACTTAACTAACCGCAATACATCAAGGAAACTTGAACTATTCAAGTATTCACGTATCTACTTACAAGTTTGTACGGAACCCTTGGTACGCTCTTGACCGGGATTATCTTCGATGTATCTGTGTCCCGTTTGGTTAAAAATTGGCCACTTTGGGCAATCGAGAGTTGTGTCGTTGTGTAGTGTCTCCAAGATCCTTCGGAGGGGGCCATTCATTTATTACGTAAGACGATTTTTGCCAGTTTTTGACCCCCTTCCCCCCCTTATGTAAGAAAAAATAAGAATCGGCTGACCCCCCTCCCCCCCTAATTAATATTTATTAAGTAAGAATCTAAAGGAAAATTTATTTTACGTTTGGGCTGTTTTAATTTTATTTTTCATAGAATCATTTTTGTAGGGACATTTATTTGCAGATACTAATAGTTTTTAATTTATTAGTAAAATACCTATACGGATTGCGGGCTTTTTCAAAAGTTAAGATTATTTTGTGCATTTTTATGATCTTACGTAAGAACGATCAAAACTCCCTCCCACCCCCCTGTAAGAAAAAATAAGACATGGTTGACCTCCCTCCCTCCTAAATCGTCTTACGTAATAAAAAAATCTGTGCATGCTACACACATATACCTAGGTTATATTTGCATGTCTCTTGACGAAACATGTAGTTCTGTAAGTAGATTTAAGACCATCTGTATATACCATGTTCAAGCAAATAAATTTCTGATTCTGATTCTGAATGGCCCCGAGAGAAGCACAGTAGATCTTGGAGAAATCGAGGGAACTCTTTAAATATTATAGGCATACCTATAGCGATTTGGGTACTACTGCTGGTAATGAAAGTAACATTTGCTCAATATGTTGCTATAATAGGGCCCTTTGATAACCAGCATCAACAGTGACGGTCGCAGGACAGGGAAGTGATACGCGATACCATTCGTTTGAAGACAATGAGTTTACTCTGATTGTTGTACTTGTATGGTACTCTTTCCGTCGAATTGGTATGTAAGTACAGTCAGCTTCAAATAGTGTGCGGCGTCCATAGCACCATATGTAATACGTCTGTGTGCCTATAGTAATAAAGGCGTGTTGCGATATACTATGGCGCTTTGGATGTTACAGACTATTTGTTACTGACTGTACATTTTTCAAAGGGAACGTGCACGACGAAGGTGCTGCCAACTGGTGCCGCCAATCTAAATCATATACCCTCTCGTACTGGGGCCACATTGACGAAAACGCCGTTAATAACGTTAATTTATCGCGTTGAAGGACGATTACCGTCAGTGTAGCTACGACTTACTATATTTGACATTGACACTTACATATTATCATTGACATTGACAGCTTGATTTGACAGGGGCGATAGTTTCCTTTATTGTCCGCGCGTGTCTCTTTTGTCGTTTAGTGCTGCCGCCTATAGTTCGTGCACGGTCCCTATAGGCACAAAGATCTGTGACTATCTGGGGGCACGGCAGTGCCCCCGTCAAGTCGAGCAAAACAATGCGTTTTTTTCACAGCAATGGACTGGAGACCTGTTCTTTTACTTTTTAATTTCGTTAATATGTATTAATGTAGATGCCAGTCAGTCACCCCACATTTTTACATATATCAATAAATGATTATTTAAAGTATTGTATAGCAATAGCGGGTCAATGGAAACTTATTGTTAGGACATTTAACCTTTAATAAACACTAGCATTACCCGCGGCTATGCCTGCGTTGGTTCTGTTGTTATCCCAAGTTCCCTTTATCGGGATATACAGTATCTAGAGATGGGCAAAATTTATTCGAATAACGAATAAGAATAACCAAATAAATCGCGAATGACGAATAAAATTGGTGGATGATTATTCTTATTCGAATAAATTATTCGTGGAATAATTTACTCGCGGATGATTTATTCGCGAATGAATTGCCAGTTGCCACGAATAATTATTAGAATACCATATTGACTTTTCTCGAAAAAATAATAACTAAACAGAACTGAAAGACTGTTTTTGTACTAACGGAACGAACTAAGATTTTTGCCTTACTTATATAAAACAAACTTTTATTATTTAAACTGCCTTTCCTTTGCCGAAGCCTGAGCATTTAGAAACACATAATGTGTTAGAACCAATATAAGTACAGTAAAAACAAGTCATTATTCGTGCTGTACCTTAAATATTTTTCTAAGGTTAATTCGAATAAAATAACGAATAAATCATCCGTCATTTGAAATGTCGTGGAATGATTTATTCGCGGATGATTTATCCGCGAATAAATTATTCGCGGATGATTTATCCGCGAATAAATCATCCGCGAATAAAAATATCGTGAATTATTTTTTATTCGAATAATGCCCAACTCTGACAGTATCCTATGCTTCAATCTAGGAGTTGGTCTACCTGTATACCCCATTTCATTTCAGTTCCTTCAATTGTTACCTCATCATCACAAACTTTTACATTTATAATATTAGGATTTCTTCTGGTGATTAAGGGTCTTATCACACTGGCGATTTGCGAGCGAGTTGCGAACGTGTTTTCCAGTGTGATAAGGCCCTTGGTAAATATTAATAGTATTTTAATACTTAGCGATTAGACCTATTTCTCCATAGGTTAGTTAAGACTTAACGATTACAAGCTAGGTGCTGAATATTGGTTCAGCCGAACGTCATTTTACACTCTTTAAATCGTATTAAAGAAAGCACTACTTTAGCGACCCCTCAACGGTCATTCAGGAAATCCTTTTCATAAAAGTCATGTCTCATTAAAACTACTCTAAAAGAACACCCTTTTTTAATACATCACTACCCGGCTGAGCTAAGTTTGCATCTGGTCTCTATGAGCTCGCATACAAATTAGGTGCAAATTTAATTTAACCAGGATATAGAGGGTTGAATTTGCATCCATTTGTTCATAGACCGGTCTCATTCAAATTGGTGTGTTGTGTCACGTTCTCTGCCGAAAAGGCGTTAGTGCCGGGTGTTTTCTAATGAGATGGTATCTTGTGTAAGTGGTCAACTTACCACAATGGGGATTGACCATGCCCATACAATGTACGCCGGTTGGATTAAGCGGGTTTAGTAAGCGAGATACAAGGATATTAGGCCGATATTGCGGTTAAACAGACTTATTTTCGTATTTTTACTACAACAAGTTAAATTTTGTGTACACAGTTTATCAGTTCATTAAACTTAAGTATTTCGTAAGATATTATAAATAACATACGTACCTACTTAATAATAATAAATGAGCCGAATCAAAGCACCATGTTCAAGTTTTAATTCTCTGTTTTATAACAAACATGACTATAATCTGAGTATATACCAAAATTAATAATTACAACTATGGGGCTATGGGCTAGTTCGATTTGTGTAAAATTGTCCCCTAATATTTATTTATTTAACTATTAAAATGAAAGCTTTAAATAACCCTCCTTTGGGTTTCGCCGCAGTCGGGTAAAAAAAAGGTAGACTATTTAGGTTTTTTTAAGGGTCCATTTCCTAATGGGTTTTCCTAAAATCTCTAAACCTGTCCCTTCTACTCAGTTACTCTGTATACATTTTACCCCAGATCTTCCCTCAGCAGATATTCAGAAAGGAAATGCATTGACAATTAAAGCTTCCAACTAAGTAAGGATACCAGGAAATCAGAAGTGGCGTGCAATTCATAAAGACAAAAAGTTTGTATTTTTAAGCCACTTATTCTACTCATTTCTACCTACACCTAACCTTAGTAGGGAAGTAATTAGAGGGTAGCCAATATCTTCAACATCATCAGGAACTCTGTATTACCTATTCAAAAAATATCCTTGGTTGGGAGCCCTAGTGGCAACCCTGCTATCCATCTAAAATGGCGGTTCTACGCAGGTCACGAAGAGAGCAGCTCGATGAGCGGCGGCGGCGACCCGGCGGTGCTCGCCGTCGGGCCGGTGCGGCGGCCGCTCACGTACACGCGCGAGCAGCTGCTGCGGCTGCGCAACTCGCCGCTCGTCAAGAAGGGCCTCGACGTGCCGCTCGCGGGCTGCGACGCGCTGGCTCTGTGAGTTATTCCCCTTAGAAAAACCAGGAGAAGCTATCTAAATGTACCCTTTTTTGCCGAAACCTGCTGTTTTTCCCTTTATAAAGTAATCTAGAGTAGAAACTTATTACATAAGACATTTAAGGGGAATCTGACTGTGAAGTATAGATGACGTACTATTTTGATAGTTACGGGCAATGCGCGACAACCCTACTGAATACGCCCCTCGAGTGGAACCCACCGATGTACGGTGTAACTTCGCGATTATAAGTGCGGAGTGCATTGCGCCTGCTTTAGTTCGGTATTCCTTTACGTGACTGAGTTTACGCTCACGCTGTGAGCTAAGTACCCTCCAGGACCCTTAGAAAGTTCATTTCAACTGTGAAATGTCCACTGCAGGTTTCCAACAAAGAATTCCATAAACGATTGCACGCATTTTGCTTCTATCAACTTACGGCGACTTTAATCAGGTCGTCAAATCGTTCTCTTTCTGATAACCCTCGAGTGCTCACTAAATATCGTCGTCTCTTTTTGCAGGGTGTTGAAAAAGCGGCCAGACTCGCCCAACGAAGATGATCGGGGGGCCAGAGGGGATGCTCCATACGAAAACCATAAGGTAAGCTGATTACTTCACCGTTTATAATGCTCCTTTATTAAGGTCAATGAAGATTACAATCGTACACGACATCTTCCGTGCAAATTTAATTAGGTATCAGAGGTGATGTGTTAAAATTAAAGAGGTGGGTGTTCTATTGTTAGGTTTTCTTAACTCGAAAGAAAAAACCAACCCTTATAGAATAATCTTGTGTACGTCCGTTTGTTTAGCTGCGTTTCGGTTCTAATGTAGCATGATAAGGTACTCAAGAGTTTCAAAATAGTATAAATGTCTTGCCACTGCTTTAATTTTTTTCTCAGGCCTAAGTATAGCATTGACGATTGTGTTTCTGGGCAAAGATAAATGGTAATTGACACTCAAATAAATAAGATAAAATTGCGAGTCAGACTTCTGACTCACAATTTTATCGCTTCGGTTTCGGTTCAATCGGTTCTGTAATTCGGTTATATCTTGATTATTGCTAAATCGTATTTCGATTTAGAATCTCTCATCTATTGCGTCTAGCAAAAAAGACGACTGCCGCGCCAAACGTTTTTTTCTTCGCTCTTATTGTGTGGACATAAACATTTTTTTGACCGGCTTTAGCCGATTCCGTGTCGGTAGATGTGGGGAAAATCTTAAGGCCTATGTACTACAGCTACTATGTGCTACAGAGAAATGAACCCCCCTGTCATACATTCATAGTATCGTCAGGGGGTTACTTTTCTCTGCAACTGACTGTACATTGTACACGTCTTTTTAACGCCACGTCAACGCGCGTTTCGTAGCGCAGGCGCTTTTACACTCTGTACTTTTAGGTATTTAAAAAAAGGTAAACAAAAAACCACGTGACTCGGGTCGTTCAGCCAATCAAAGTAGCGTTTTGTATCTGTGGCACAATACCACTGCCTGAACGACCCGTGTCACGTGGTTTTTTGTTTACAGTTTTTTAAACACCTAAAAGTACAGAGTATAAGAGCGGGTACACATTAGGCGTTTTGAAGCGCGCGCTTTGGTAACGCGCGTTTTAAGAACAAAGAGGTCTGTCGAAAGGTGTACACACGCAAATCGCGCGCTTGCGTTGCCAAAATAAATAAACAAAGCGCTTTGAAACGCGCATCGACGGCGCGTTTATAAGACGCCGCGTGCACCTTACAAGGAAAGGTACCCAACTGTCCGGCTCCGATCTGATTTATTTTGATATATGTTAGAGAGTACCTAGTCTAAAATAATAGACAACTTTGAAGGGTGTTTTTTTTTTTAGGAAAATATGAGTTTCAGCCAATATAACAAAACACGTGCTTATTATTTTTTCATGTTCTCAAACATAATATCAAACCAGTAATTAACTAGCGACTTGCTTGAATTTTTTTTCTGTAGAAGTTGGAGGGTTTAGTCACTTTTCAGTACTTTGGAGGTCAGTTTGTCCCAATAGGTTGAGATTGGGCAGCTAAAAAAAATACGTGCCTGTCAAAATAAATCAGATTGGAGCCGGACAGTTGGGTACCTTTCCTTGTTAGTGGCGACGTAATTTTGTTGTTGTTTAGGGAGTGTATGGACGCTCCGGCGACCGGGAGCGCCGGTCTGCCGACCCGCGCGAGCGCGTCCGCAAGGAGAGCGAGCCCAGCGGCGGCGGCATCGTGCTGTCCCCGCAGCGGCGCTCCTTCACGTCGGGCTGCGGCGCGCCCGCCGCCGCCGCCGCGCCGCCGCCGCACGTCGCGCGCACGCGCCCCGAGTCGCCGCTCGCCGCGCCGGCCAGCGCCAAGCCGGAGCCCGGTACGTGTGTGGGAGTGTAGCTGGCGAGCGAGCCGCCAGGGACGAGTGTGGCCCGGTACGTGTGTGGTGTGTGGGAGTGTAGCTGCCGGGCGAGCCTTTAGATATACGAGTGTGATTGTGCGTCAGTCCGCGAGCGAGTAGCGCGGCATCGTGCTGTCCCCGCCCGAGTCCCCACTCGCCGTGCCGGCCAGCGCCAAGCCGGAGCCCGGTACGTGTGTGGGAGTGTAGCTGGCGAGCGAGCCGCCAGGGACGAGTGTGGCCCGGTACGTGTGTGGTGTGTGGGAGTGTAGCTGCCGGGCGAGCCTTTAGATATACGAGTGTGATTGTGCGTCAGTCCGCGAGCGAGTAGCGCGGCATCGTGCTGTCCCCGCCCGAGTCCCCGCTCGCCGCGCCGGCCAGCGCCAAGCCGGAGCCCGGTACGTGTGTGGGAGTGTAGCTGGCGAGCGAGCCGCCAGGGACGAGTGTGGCCCGGTACGTGTGTGGTGTGTGGGAGTGTAGCTGCCGGGCGAGCCTTTAGATATACGAGTGTGATTGTGCGTCAGTCCGCGAGCGAGTAGCGCGGCATCGTGCTGTCCCCGCCCGAGTCCCCGCTCGCCGTGCCGGCCAGCGCCAAGCCGGAGCCTGGTACGTGTGTGGGAGTGAGGGCTGGGACAACCAACTAAGGTCCTATGGGGTAAATTCGAACACTGGGGAATTAAGAATTACGACTTATTCACGCGACATATATTTCCTGTAATACACTAAGACGATACTAGACACGCCGTTGATGATTCGATTCATAGTACATCTCAAAAAACATACTTGGTTTGGTAAAAATCTCACATTTTCAAAAGAATTTACCCCAAATCACCTTATTATACTGTGACTGAGTGTGACGTCAAATATGGGAATGTGGAGCCAGGAGAGACAGGTACTGTTAGCATCGAATAGTCGGTAACAAATAAAAATGCCAGATACATCGTCACTCATCTTTGTGGCTATTTGATAATGACTGTAGTGACTCCGGACTACGTGAAGGAGTGTAGAGCCGCAAGAGCCAGGTACGAAAGTGTCGGCCACGGAAGGTTTGCTCTAACCTCAGCAACAGAATCTGGTACGTTTTCTTTAGCCTCAAAAATGGGACCCAAAATATTCTTTCTCACCTGAAAGCTTTGTGCTCCGCGCATTGGACTTTCAGCTATGGCCTTTCCAATTCATCGAAATCTACTATGGTTTCGAATGAACTGTACTGCCGCCATAACGCAAAAGGGCACATGTAACATTTCTTTTCGACACTAAGATGTTTACATATTCGGAATCAGTAAATTTCGCTGATTCCGAATATATATATATAACTCGAGTGTCGAAAAAAAATTTTAGTTGTGCCCTTTTGCTTTATGGCGGCAGTGTAAATTTGTCTATTTAATACGTGGCCTAAAGAAAAAACAGGCAAATACAGGTGATGCATGCCTCAAGAATCGGTATGACATTGTATAGTATTGCCGACATTCATTTGAATGGTTCTTCATTTTCAATACTGAATCTACGTTTACATTTCTGGACATCAAAAAGCCGCTTTATGGCCAAGTGTAGACATAAAATGATGTACACAACACGGGAGGTAATAAAGAAAGCCCTCGATCGCATTTTTATTCGCAAACATCTGCGATCTCGGACTTTCTTTGTTTTACCACTCTAGTTGTGTAATGTACTATTATGCCACACCTGGCCATTAAGTGGCTTTTTCCGCACGCTGCGCGTACGGAAAAAGCCGCTTTCTGGCCAAGTGTAGACATAAAATTATGTACACAACACGGGAGGTAATAAAGAAAGCCCTCGATCGCATATTTGCGTCCCTCGCTTGCAGCTCGGGCCGCAAACTTCTACGATCTCGGCCTTTCTTTGTATTACCACCCTAGTTATGTAATGTACTATTATAGTGACGTTTTGAGTGTCATTAAAAGGACAGGTTGTTTGACTAAGTAGTACAGTATTTTAAATGTTTTGTTTTGACTGTTATGTTTTAGTCGCAATAAATATGGTGTATCTACCTACATCCAAAACAAGTAAAAGTCATGCTTCTTAGCAGTGCCGTGGCGTAAAAGATATCCTTGGGCGAGCCGGTCCCGATTTGGCGTACATTTTCCTTAAGAGCTGTAGAATAAGGTGCTCGAATGCCTGATATTAGGCAAGCCGGTAGGAATCGAGTTCTTAGGACGCCACGCCACTGCTTCTTAGACTAAGTTTTAATGATGGGTTCTTAACGTTTATATTTGTGTGTGTACAGCGGGTCGCCGCATCGGGTCCGGCCGCATCATGGTGCGGGACGTCCCACACTCGGGCTGGGAGGAGGGCGAATACCGGCCCAGCGAGCCCTACCGCCCGAGGGAGCACCGGCCCAACGGAGAAAGGTACTCTTCTGAGGCCCTAGTACCATCATCAGCCTATACAGGATGGCCCATTTCGATCGGTCAGTATAGGAAAGTCTGAAACTACCGGGTGAATTTTAAATCGTGAATCGTAACCACGTTTACCGGTAAACCTACTTAAGCACTAGTGTTAATTACAATTAAAGACCCTCTTAATTAATTATGAACAAAACGGTGGAGGCGTTTATACCATTAATCGTAATAAAACTGAATTATTTTATGAGTAAATACGATTTAAATAGGTACTTATGTTGACAATGTCGACGATGTTGACATTATTGACAATACGTGCCAAAATTCTATCCAGCCAACTTCAATATTAGGAGGTTGGATATCTAATGTTGAAATTTTCATGACAAGTACGAAACATGAATGTAGGGTGACCACGAGATTATAAAAATTAGGATAAATCAAATTAAAAGTGGATAAAAAAAACGTACTTAATTTAGGTTTAAAAGCATTGTAAGTTATTGTTAACTATGTATAGACTACAAAAATATTATTACGATTCACGATTTAAAATTCATCCTGTATAAGGCAGTCGAAGATCTATTCGTAGAAAACATGTCATCGATTTTAGGGACATATCAGCGAATAACGGCATTTCGAGTTATTGGAGTCACCACGTCACTGTTCACGGCTAAATACTAGTAATACATAATAAATAGGTAGTTTCAATTAACTTGGTTACAGATTCGAGCGGCGCTCGTTCACCCGTGACTCCTACTCCTCTGACATAAAGAGGGAGAGGGAAGACCGATTCAACAACGAGAAGAGAGAGAGGTAATTACACCATGGACCATACTTGTGTGACCCTTCACCTTACTTGAGTAGATGCCAAATTTTGCACAGTTCACTGTTAATACTAAATAAATATTGTCGGACATCTTACACAAACTGGTCTATGGATGCTAGACGACGATATAAATACTGAGATAGATAAATACATACTTAAATAGATAGAAAACATCCATGACTCAGGAACAAATACTCGTGCTCATCACACAAATATTTGCCCTTACCAGGATTTGAACCCGGGACCTCTAGCTACATAGGCGGTGTCACTCCCACTAGACTAAACGTGTCGTCAAAACGGTTACGTTTTACAATTAGCATGCAAAAAATGCATTATCAGGAATTCGGTCTCAAATCTTACATTTAAAGTTTTAAAGGACGTTGATAGTTTGATACTGACTATAAATGGGAACGTGCACGACGAAGGTGCTGCCAACTGGTGCCGCCAATCTAAATCATATACCCTCTCATGCTGGGGCCACATTGACGAAAACGCCGGTAATAACTTTAATTTATAGCGTTGAAGGACGATTAACGTCAGTGTAGACTGAAAAAATATAGTAAGTCTTGTCAAATAATAATGTAATGTCAAATATAGTAAGTCTACGACATATCATTGACATTGACGGCTTGATTTGACAGGGGCGATAGTTTCCTTTATTGTCCACCCGTGTCTCTGTTGTCGTTTAGTGCTGCCACCTATAGTTCGTGCACGTTCCCTATATACGATTTTAAGCTAATATGGTCATTCACATACACAACATGGTCATTGGTCATACACCCCGGGATATTTACCATGTATGTTTGTTTCTATGACTTCGAGTACTTGTAGAAACAAACATACATGGTAAATATCCCGGTGTTAATAGTAGTTATTAAATAAACTACTATTTCAAAAAAATATTTAACACTACGCATCATGCATTAGGCAGGGACAAGTTTACGTGTGCAAAATTTAACAACGACCTGCATTATACATATGCATCAGTGGCGTGGCGTCCAAAGAACTCAATTCCTACCGGCTTGCCTAATATCAGGCATTTGACCATCTTATTCTACAGCTCTTAAGGAAAATGTACGCCAAATCTGCACGCCACTGATATGCATGTTATATGGCGCTATGCTCGTAGCAAATTTTCGCTACATACTCACTTCCCCATGTTATCGGCTTCCTTGCCGTAGCGTAGCGCTACGAAATTGTCATTCTACTGGTCTCTGGATAGTGCCAGGTGAACACTGGAACCCTTCAGTAGCTATTAGTAAGCCCTATTTACTTCATTTTCAGGGAAGACAACCGCAGATCAGGTGGTCGCTATTCTCAACGACGTTTTGAGAAAGAGGATGAACCAGAGTGGTAAGTTCAATTGGCTATTTGATAACTTTTTTCTGTGATATGTTATAGAAACACCTCTCAATAACAAGTGAAAAAACCACTTCAATATCATAAAAACTCACCGAGATACTACAACGTTAAAATCACATTTTTAGACTTTCCCAAATGCGTGCCGAAACGCTTCCTACTGAAGCTCATTATAACGTGATGTCACGAGACATACGTTGTTTGGGGAAATCAAGAACTTTGTTCTGCAACTGTGTTGAAAACTTGCGTTTATCGTAATGGTTGTATAACAAAAAATACCATAACTTTTATGAGTTATTTAATGGTATTAATAGTATTTAATAACTTTATATACTAAGATGGACTTTCCCACCCAACTTTGAAGGATCATAATAAAAGTTACACGTTAGGAATCAAACTCAAAACTTTAACATTTTTTCTTTATTTTAGAAAAGAATCAGACATGTGAAAGAGCCCTTGAGTCCTACTTGCAGAAATAAATTATTTCATTTCATTTTGCTTATTTTAACAGGATCTTATATAATTTTTACAAATTTCAGTTACAGTCAAGTACCCAATTAGCTCTCATGGATATAACTTTGAGACTCGAGTTCATACCCCAGAAAACATAAACCTTATGTCTGTTTGTATACAGGTTTAGTGGAGGGCCGACATCTCAACTGGAGACGATTGAACTGCGCGGCTTCGACGAGCCGACCAAGAAAAACGGCTCCACCAGCGGCAAAGAGACTGAGGTGACCGTTTTTAGGGTTTCGTACCAAAATGGTAGAAAAGAAACCCTTATGGTGCGACTCTGTCTGTCGGTCTGTCTATCAGTGGCGTGGCGTCCAAAGAACTCGATTCCTACCGGCTTGCCTAATATCAGGCACTTAACCACCTTATTCTACAGCTCTTAAGGAAAATGTACTCCAAATCTGCACCGGCTTGCCCAAGGATATCTTACGCCACGCCACTGCTGTCTATCGACTTGAGATTTGGAATAGTTTTAAAACCCGCTAACCCGAGCCGATTGGACAGAAAAAATCTTATACCTTTTTTACTTTTTTTTTTAAAGTATACACATATTAGCATTTTTGCTGTATATAGCAGAACGACGTTGAGGCTGATAAAGTAAGTGTACGTACTGCCTAGGCTCCAATTTCAACACTCCTAGGGGTGCAGAGTAGGTAGTGTGATAAGGGAATGTGTGCTAAGCACAGACCACCTCCACTAGACGGAGCATGCCATACGACACGAGTTCACCACGCATATGTGCGATTAAATATCGGTAGATATTACTAGTACAACGCGTGTTTCACATCTTTTTTATCATTTTATGTTTTGAGATTGTCGTCGGATTGAACAGAAATATTTATTTCACGTTTGGTGCACACACAAGTCAGAAACATGGTCGCAACTGAAAGAGCGGCTGGTCGCGTAATGTCGTAATGCTATACGATTGACCATATCTGATGTGAGCGCGCGCCGATCAACATGCTCCGTCTAGTGGAGGTAGTCTGTGGTGCTAAGATACCACCTACCGTACTAATTTCTACCCTTAAGGACAAGGTAGGTATACCTTGTCCTTTTGTCTTTATGGAGTGTCGGCCACTGCATATCGTCGCAAACCTCTTAACTTCTATTGCTACCCACATATCGTTACGAGGTTTGCGACTTTAGCCGACGATATGTGAACAATTTGCAAATAGGGGTCTAGTGCTAATTACTACTGTCGTTATGTCTCATGTCTCTTTAAGGCTGCGGCTCCACTGACGCGAAGACGAGCAGAGCGGAGAGGAGACGTTTTGTGATCACACGCCTCAGTGGAGCCGCAGCCTAATTACACGATTTCCTTTACTCTTCATGCCGAAATACAACAATAAATTGCATTGGTGTTTGGCGGCAAAAGAGACGCCTCCCAAGCGGCCTATTACGTTATTATGTCCGCCTATTGTTGTTTAACAAAACATTATTTTGCAGAAATGGAATAACAGCGGCGGTTCGAGATCGCCGGGCGGCGAGCGAAACGAGCGAAGCGATCGCAACGAGCGAAACGAGCGCAATGAGCGAAACGAACGTGGCGAGCGGCTCGAACGGTGGCGGAGCGACTCCAGCTCCGAGCCCGCCTCGCAGCCCATTGAAGAAACTAATGATACTAGCAATGTAAGTATATTTTATGCCACACCTGGCCATAAAGTGGCTTTTTCTGCACGCTGCGCGTACGGAAAAAATCGCTTTCTGGCCAAGTGTAGACATAAAATGATGTACACAACACGGGAGGTAATAAAGAAAGCCCTTGATCGCATATTTACGTCCCTCGCTTGCAGCTCGGGCCGCGAACGTCTGCGATCTCGGCCTTTCTTTGTTTTACCACCCTAGTTGTGTAATGTACTATTCTCAAACATGCAATGAAATGTTAAAATTACGTGCCTAATAATAGGCTGCCAAGTTCTTTTTTGTAAACTTATGCACTCGGGTCGGGTGCACAAAGTTTACCAAATATATTATCGATTTTATTCCTATGCTGAAAGTCTATTAAGTGTACTTGTAGTCAACTTGATTCACCTGTGTGCATCAATCCAATTGTTTTAAGTAAAGTACAGGGATTTTTTGGAGTGTTTTTAATTTATTTCATTATTTATTTATTTATATTTGAGAAAAGCACTATACATACCTCGGCGTGAAATAGGGTTGCCAGCCTCGTAACTATGTGGCCTGGCGTTCGCTCGGCCATCTATGTGTACTCGGCCGGCAAGCCCTCACTTCCCGGCCTCTATAGTATGTACTATTTCTGCTCTCCAGCCAGAAAGCGTCACCTTGCCGTTAAACGAAGGTGCCGCTTTCTGGCTCCGTCGAACAGAAAAATAGTATACAAACCTTGGCCAGTAAATAAGTTATTTATATTCTATCTATATTCTTGTAACGTCACTCCTAGGTGAAAATTGTACCAAGGAGTGACGTCACTCGAAACTTCTAAGCACTCTCGTCGTCATTTTTTGTTTGTCAAACAAAAGAAAAAATACGTGTACATATTTTTTAATAATCTAACTGACGGACTAAACAGTTTTTTTTAGTTGTCAAGCCCATTTCACTAACCATCGAGTTGTAAGGGGGAGGAGTGCGATTTGAACCCGGTTTCGAAATTTAGTAGTGGTAATAAAAAAATTATATTCGCAGGATAAAGATTCGGGCGTAGAGTCGAAGGCGGAAGAGGCGCCCCCCGGCGGTGAGCAGCCTGACTTCAACCTGGATGATTTCCTCAAACTGGACTCCATACCCGACGTGCTTACGGTACGTTATTTGACGATGCTTCGGGGTGATTAGCGAGCGTTTTAGCCGCTCACTAATGTCCGTTACGTTTATAATAGGGATGTTGACTAATGTTGAATTTTACAACATAATATGTATAATCACATGGATTGGAAAATACTAAATTATCATGACACAGAAGGAATAAACAAAAAATATATAAAAATTATAAAGTTATGAGACCACAAAGTTTTAAAAAAATTCGATATATTTGTATCGTCTTATAGAAAAAATAAAGTTAATTTCGGAATGCTTAAATAACACTGAAAAAATGTATCACAACTATGTGCTTAAACGCACTTTTTCGTGCTTAAAATGGCAAAACGCTATTTTTTCATACAGACTTAGTACAGCGAGGACAAGAGATGACGTCACAGCGTGCGTCCGTTTTGTATGGGCCGTTTTCAACGCTGTGCGGTCGGCTACTTTTGATTGCAATTTGTGGCTGTTATAGTAATCCAAGCGTAGTAGTTATTGGTATATATTTGTTCCTCATAAATAGTAGAAACAGACACAAGCCTATTACTGGTGCTAGGAAATGCCAAGTGGCAAGAACTATTGATAAAATCAGTCCCTCATTGTAACAGTGTTTTTTTTATAGAACGGTGGTGGCGAGAGCGAAGGCGGCAGCAGATTCAGCCGCTGGTTCCGCCGCGAGAGCCCCACCAACGACTCGCGCCATTACGAGAGGCTGCTCAACAACATGGTCGATGGTAAGAAATCGACTAAGGTCGGTCCCTCGTAGCTGAGAACGCAATGAAGGCTAAAATATATACAGGGTGTCCCTAAAACCAACTTTTATACGATCAGGGCTGATAGACCAGCTCATAAGAACCTAGATTAAGCAAATTTGACCTCAGTAAAAATCTCTTAGTTTTCGAGATATTGACGTTTTTGTAAAACTCGTGCTAAGTGATACCCTGACTCGGTGTTTTGAGTGTCATTGCTAAAATATCAAGTATTTTACAAATCTGTTTTTTGCTATGTGTGGCCAAATAACTATGCTATTGAACGTATTTTCTATTTTTGCTAATTTATTCATGCTGTGGACACAGTACAATAACAAAAAAAAATTATTCGATTTTTTTCAAATTTCACCTCTGACTTCGAACTAGCGTGGTGAAAAAAAAATGTACCAACATAACCAGGCACTCAACGTAAAAAAATTGCGCATTTATTGTAGTTTCTAAAATGGTATAAAATTTACTAAACACTGTAATTATTTTTGAAATAATGATATTTTGTTACAAAATTAACTGTCTGCCGCCTTCATCTCATACGATCCGGTTGAACTAAGTTTGCACCTGGCGTGCTTGACATCACATACAAATTAGGTGCAAACTTCACGTAATCGTCAATATCTCGAAAACTAAGAAATGTTTATGAGGTCAATTTTACTCAGTCTCGTTTTTTATGAGCTGGTTTATCAGCCCTGTTCGCCATTTTGTAAAAGTCGCGAATTTCGATAGCCTGGATCAGTCTTTCGAAAGTCATGACTTCAAATTTCAGTATTTTCTTAATCTGCTTTTTGTTTTAAACATTACTTAATAATTATGCTATCATACCTTATCAAAATAAATTAGATTTTACGTGATTCAAAATATGACCTCGGATTTGAATCGCGTAATACTTAAAACAAATTTACCATGCTAAAATAAAAAAAAAATAACCTTAACACCGTAGTTTTTAAGATAATAGCATTTTAATTCAAAAGGAGGTTATACTACAATATTCCATTGGTTAAATTTCGTACCAGAATTTGAATTTCGAACAGAAAAGGTATGATAGCATAATTATTAAGTAATGTTTAACAAAAAGCAGATTAAGAAAATACTGAAATTTGAAGTCATGACATTCGAAAGACTGATCCAGGCTATCAAAATTCGCGACTTTTACAAAATGGCGAACAGGGCTGATAAACCAGCTCATAAAAAACGAGACTGAGTAAAATCGACCTCATAAAAATTTCTTAGTTTTCGAGATATTGACGATTACGTGAAGTTTGCACCTAATTTGTATGTGATGTCAAGCACGCCAGGTGCAAACTTAGTTCAACCGGATCGTATGAGATGAAGGCGGCAGACAGTTAATTTTGTAACAAAATATCATTATTTCAAAAATAATTACAGTGTTTAGTAAATTTTATACCATTTTAGAAACTACAATAAATGCGCAATTTTTTTACGTTGAGTGCCTGGTTATGTTGGTACATTTTTTTTTCACCACGCTAGTTCGAAGTCAGAGGTGAAATTTGAAAAAAATCGAATATTTTTTTTTTGTTATTGTACTGTGTCCACAGCATGAATAAATTAGCAAAAATAGAAAATACGTTCAATAGCATAGTTATTTGGCCACACATAGCAAAAAACAGATTTGTAAAATACTTGATATTTTAGCAATGACACTCAAAACACCGAGTCAGGGTATCACTTAGCACGAGTTTTACAAAAACGTCAATATCTCGAAAACTAAGAGATTTTTACTGAGGTCAAATTTGCTTAATCTAGGTTCTTATGAGCTGGTCTATCAGCCCTGATCGTATAAAAGTTGGTTTTAGGGACACCCTGTATATGGAACACCTGGCTATAAAGTGGCTATTTCCGCACGCTACGCGTACGGCAAAAACCGCTTTCTAGCCAAGTGTAGACATAAAATGATGTACACAACACGGGAGGTAATAAAGAAAGCCCTCGATCGCACATTTACGTCAATGTTTTATCGGCTATGAGCCACGGTATACGGTAGTTTTTCTTCCAACAAATGTATGTACATCGGGAGCGCGCATGTGTGCGCGTCCATGCCACAGTATGCAGTACACTCACACAGACGTGCGATCGTGCGTCTGTGTAAATACATGTCGCGCGCTCCTAAACGGCTGAAGTTGTACTACTTGGTTGTCTTTATACTTTGGTAGCGCTACGAAAAGTTAAAATGGTGTTCCTTATAGATCTGGACAACTCGACGCGACCCCTGCCGGCCGCCAGCGAGGCGCAGCACGTGTTCGCGCCCATCTCCCCCGCGGCGCGCGCGCAGCCCCCGCCCTCGCTGCTGGAGCTGCTGCGCCGGGCCAACGCCAACTCGGAGCCCCGCCCCGGTCAGTGAAAAAAAAAAACATGACATCATAATATTTAGGGAAAAACGTTTGTGTGACTCTTATTATACACACCTCTCCTTGCGGCTCGGTCGTCTAAAATATACTTAATAAGCAAGCCCACGTGCTCGAACTTTCATCGGCCGGTTGTATTCGCTCCGTTCAAACTAAATACAGAATAAAGGTTTCTAGAAATAGTAATTCCACCAGCTGGCACCACTGTGGCGAGAAGTCTATTAAACAGAAGCCAGTACCAGATGGCATAGAATAACTCTCTCTCTAATAAAACTGCCGCTCGGGTCCGACCACCGGACGGAACGCACCGGATTCGACCGTCTCTCTCGCGTATAGCGTTGCCAGGCGTCCGGATAAAGCCGGACATAGTTAGGCTTTTTGATTGCGTGTTCGGCCTAAATAAACGGTGTCCGGGCATTTTTTTTGTCGTATCTCTATTAATACTGAGACACAAAATCCTCAATAATGTAGGGTTTTATAATGTCCGGCCAAAGTAGCTGGTCTGTCCGGCTATTAGGTTTGGTGACCTGGCTACCCTAATCGCGTAACGCGTGCTCTTTCTGGTCGCTGGCTAAGGCCCCCCCGCGGGGGCCTCAGGGCTGCGCGGCGAAATCACGCAAGAGCCACTCCTGTGGTATACTAAAAGGTTATATTGTTGGATGTTTGTTGCAGAGATGAACAACGCGGGCGGTAAAATGCACAGTTTAGAGGAGTTGGAGGCGAGGCTGCGGCCGCCGCAGCCCGCGCCGCACCCGGACCACGACTTGTCCGCTTTCAAACGACTCGTGAGTATCTTGCTTCGTAACTACTCAACGGCACATCCGATTTTGATAAATGATACATCATTAGATTCGTCTTGATGGCGCGAGTGTCACTGGGTATGAAGTTCGCTAAAATAAACAAAATGGCGGATTTTATGCACTCTTAAAGTGCACCGCGGTCGGCTTATTTTAAGTAAAAATGTAGTTATTTTATCGATTTTCTGTTTATTTGTGGAGTGACTCTCATCATTGATCTCCGGCACATCTTCAGAGCACCTACCTACCTTTCAATTTTCTGCAACGTTTACGCCTTGACAGCATATAAAAATCCCACTCAAGGTGGTCCGGCCAGCGACCTGGTTCCACCCCAGGGAACGCCACGGCCCCCACCTGGTCAGATTTTTGCTACAGTCAAAAGGCTTGCAAGTTTGTCAGGCTTCAAAAAAGCATATAAAAATAATTTCGGTTACATTATTAGAAAAATTTGCATAGGCCACGTGCATTTAAAAAATGTGTACAGACTGATGATTCTTTGTAATGTTTTTCATATTACCAATACTTGTGGCAAATGTGGCAGAGGTAATACTATAAGGCTTGGTTGATGATATCCATATTCGTGCATGTCACCGTAACGTATTCGCTATACGCAGATATTATTGTTTACTAGGGCGTCGCAAGTAACTTATCTGTGAAGAGCCACAGTTTAAAAAAATACCCTGCTATAGGTAATTTCACGAGAGTTGAGGTGAATGATTACACACACAGCTACATGAAGTACTCATTGAAAAAAAAGTAAATGAATGAAATGAATGAGTGAGTAAATAAACAAAAGGCTATAGTTTAAACAAACTTTTTGGTATATCTTGCAATCCACTGTTGAACCTGCTATCGGTACGAAAAAATAACAGTAATTTCAAAATCCCGCTGTCATTACGTGACAGTATTGTTGTGTGCGTGGCCTCACCTTTCGTGAAATTACCTTTATACAAGGTATTATCTTCCAGTCACCCCTTGATGTTTTTGCAGTTGGCGCAAGTGTCGGGCGGGCACGCCGTGCCGGCCGCCGAACAGGCGCCGCGGCCACCTCCGCAGCCCATGAGTCTACTACAGGTATGACACGTTTAGCTCAGTGGGAGTGCCACCGCCTGCAAATCTAGAGGTCCCGGGTTCAAATCCTGGTAGGGGCCAATATTTGTGTGATCAGCACGAGTATTTGTTCTTGAGTCATGGATGTTTTCTATCTATTTAAGTATGTATTATATAGGTATATATATCGTCGTCTAGTACCCAAAGTACAAGCATTGCTTAGTTTGGGACTAGCTCGATTTGTGTAAGGTTGTCTCCTGATATTTATTTGTTGCGGAGTTTGAGATGAGAAGTAAAGGGATTGAAGGATTCAGCGTTCCCGCCGCGGTTTTATTTTTTTATTCGAATTCTTAAAGGTGGAGGTTCACTGTTCATAGGGATCTTGTTTTCATGTACGCAAAATAGGCGCATGTTTGTCGTCGAGTTGCGGAAAACAAGCCCGTGTAAACCTAGGCTACTTGATGACAGTTCAAATCAGCTTCTTTAGAAGTGTCAAAACGCTCTGAAACTATGCAGTTTGTGTCATTTTTGGTTTGTCATTTTAAAATCGTTGGCGGTACAAAAATGAGTTTAATTGATTTTATCCGGGCAATTGATTTTTGAAAAAAAAAAAGGTATTAAGTTGGTTAAAGTTAGTTAATTTATTTTGATTGTTGTCAAAAAGAGAGTAATAGGGATTACTCGAAAACGGCTAAACCGATTTGAATTTATTTTTTTATTATTAAGGGTATTCCCTATATACGCTATAGTGCTTTCATTGGCACCAAATCAGGAGGAACGGAAAAATCGAGGTAGCTCTTCAAATATTGTAGGCATATCTATAGCAATTTGGATGCTTTTATAGTAACTTTAGCATTTATAGTTTGAAGGCGATTTTTTTTTTAAGTTATTAAGAGGCCAAGAGTGTTCTACTGATGGACAAAGACCTTTATTCTTCCTAATGCTCGAGCAGTCTTTCACCAGAATTTACAAGTGCAACCTAAGAGACCCGGTGTGTTTCAGATGCTGAATAAGAGCATGGAGCAGCAACAGCAGCAAAAGGCGCCGCCGCAGCCGCACATACCTCAGGAGCTGCTCTACAAACTGCTGCAAGTGCAACAGGTATACACTGCCTACTTGCATAATCGTTCATTCCAAGTTATTACGCATAGGCAAGCGTGGGACACTCGGTTGACAGACGACCTCGTGAGAGTAATGGGGAGTCGGTGGATGCTGTTTGCACAGGACTGCACTCTGTAGCGCAGGGGTCTATAAATTGTTTTAGCAAAGGGCCACATTGCACCTTTGAAAATCTCGCGCGGGCCACACAACATGGTCGACCACGGAGTCTTTCTCTTTATGCCACACCTGGCCAAAAAGTGGCTTTTTCCGTACGCGTGTAATGTACTATTTCTCGGCCGCTGGCATCCTTGGGTGTTTCCTTGGAGAACGAGTTCTCGCGGGCCGGACAATGGGCTATTGCGCGGGTCGATTGGACCAGCTGGCGGGTCGTAGTTTGAAGACCCCTGCTGTAACGGTCTACGGGGAAAGCCTATGTTCAGCAGTGGACGTCCGTGGCGTATCCTTTCGTGTGTGTTTTATAAGGATCCTGATCACAAATTTAGACAGATAGAATTTTTGGCTCAATGTGGCGCAAATGAGAAATTCCGCGATCTTTTACCAATCACACAGACGAAAGGTTAATGATAGAAAGTTTGAAGAATGTCAGAGACAAGTTTTGTCTGACCACAAATACGGAGATGATTCCTTCTCACTAAAATTACATCTTAGGTTACTTTGTAGAACTTCTGTATTGGTCAAAAACGCCATTGTAGTCAGACGAACACTTCTGAGTATTCGCCAATATGTATAAACAGAGAGGAGTCATGTTTTCGAATAATAAAGTCTAAAATTTATTTAAACATCATGTTTCTTTCATATATGAGTAATGTTGTTTGCAGCATCAACAGCAGCAGCAGAGCGAGATGATGCCGCCGGCGCCCGCGCCCGCGCCCGCGCCCGGGCCCTCGCCCGCCGACCGCGAGCTGCTGCAGAGGCCGGAGGCGCAGGCCATCATACACGGTACACTCACTCGCAATAATAAATATAAATATTATGGGGACAACATTCAACTATTCAGTACAGGAAAGCCTATATGAGCCCGGATGCAAAAGATCTCTTCTAGAAAGACCATTTTGTTAGGCTCTACAACAGTGGTTCCTAACCTTTATTACGACATCACCACATGCCCCATCGACATTTTGTATTGTTACCCCTAAAAATAAGTAATACAGGGCAGTATAAGAAACCACTTGATACGCGACTTGATATTTGTGCGTATTACCCCTGAGTAAACTTCATTTTACCCCTAAAGGGGTAAATACATAAGTAGGTTCGGAACCACTGCTCTACAATAAAAAAAAATGTTTGAGATAAAAAGTGTATACTGTTTAATACAGGTGATCTAATATTTTTATTTAGGATAAAAATATTTTACCCTGACAATTTTAAAATACAGGAAATACCAAGTAGTTTTTTTTTTTAATTTTTCTAATTCAAATAATTTTTGCCACGAGCTCGAAAGGTGTAATAAGGGCCATTACTAAGGAAAACAAGACGGCACAACGATACACCCACAATGTTGCTTTGAGCCCAAGTGCTGTAGGAGAGCACAATATGATTTGGACAATAATTTTTAAAGAAAATAAAATGTCAACAATAAAGGTTTCGTGGATTATTATAGAATCAAAATAAACGACATTAAAGATAACTATCATTGGTCCTATCACTCAGATGTTTGATCTAAACAAGTAATTAATATTTAGAAAAGTGTGATAGTTGATTCGTGCCAGACGAACTTTTATGCATTTGTACTCTTATTACCTTCTCGTTTGTCCTAGGTCTGAAAGCGGGCGAGATAACGGTACAACACCTGATGCAGCAACTGGGCAACCCTGGCATGCAGTCGCGCCACCGTGAAGTGCTCCTGACCATCCTCCGTTTGCACCAGCAGCAGAGACAGGTTAGTCACATCTTCACGGTAAGGGATCGTTCAACAATTACGTGATCATTTTTGGCCGTTTTTTTAACCCTCCCCCCCCCCCATGTGATCACAGCGTAATCTTTTGTTTTAACCCCCCCCCCCTCGCCTTGATTACGTAATCTTCGTCCGTGCTTAAAATGTTTGCTGTTTATTAGCACTGACACGTATGTCATGTTTCTATGGGTCTTAAATTACCTACATTTGGAAAGAGGGTGTGTCATTTGGCAAAATGCAAAAGGTAAGAACTAGAGATGGGCCGACTAGTCGGGAACACCGACTATTCGGCATCATTTGTAGTCGGCCGATTAGTCGGCGACTAGTCGGCAAAAAATGCCGAATATTCGGCACTATTGCCTAGGGGAGAATATAGGACACAGAAGAAATTAAACCATATTTTTTGCTGAAATTATTTTATATTTTTACGTACTATACTCAAATACAAAAAAATCAACATAATTAAACTTTTTAAAGGTGTAACAATTAAGTACCATATAATATTTTTATTTTAATAATTAAACTTTGGTGGCACATCACACATGGTAAATAGAGTTATAGTTATGTACTCGTGTTAGAGTGGGGAGACGAAGCGAATCGAGCGTTTCCGATTGCACCCGAACATCCCACTTATAATATTATAAATGCGAAAGTTTGTGAAGATGTTTGGATGTTTAGATGTTTGGATGTTTGTTACCTAATAACGGGATAACAACTGGATGGATCAAGCTGAAATTTGGCATTTTTTAGAAAATTTCTTTAGCTAACAAGTTATAAAATGATGACGTAATCATGGATGCTCCCCCCCCCCCCCTCCCCCAAATAATCCAATGTATATACAAGCACCCGACCCCCCCCCCCCCCTCCGGTGATCACGTAATTGTTGAATGATCCCTAAACTTGGTTTTTCATTCTCCAAATGATAGGTTCCCAAACTTTTTTACTTGCCCACTTAGGCATGATAAAAACTTTCAACGCTCCCTACGACAAAAAAACAACCATATTGTTCTGATTTTTTTTTTATCAACGGGGTGCAATCGGGCTGATGCAGCTTGGAGAAACCGTAAAAAAACGGAATTTTTCAAAAGCGATAGCGGCCCCTTGATAGCATCAACGCCCCCCAATTTCTTCCAAGGCCCCTACCGCCCCCCTTTCAAGGTTAATCGTATTTGATTTAGATGACAATATGGCCACCATCCGGCTCCGTTATCAAATCAGCTTCATAATAATATTGCATTATTATCTGATTTACATGTCAACGCTTGAAAGGCGAAATTATAAATTCCTTTGGCGGATAGACAGTTTCGCCTGTCAAGCGTCGATATGTATGCCAATTTCAGATTCCGACTTGGACACATTTCGTTTATAATAATAATAATAATATCATTTATTTAATCAGACAACAAGATCCATAGTTTGTTAGTATTTGCTACTTATGTTGTATTTATGTACAACTGCTTTATAATCTAGTTGCAAGATTTGACACCAACAAGCACATTCATACCAACATTGCTAGTTAACTAAAAGCTTCATTTTAGTTTAAGTAAACAAATCATGTTTGTATGCGATTTAGTCCCGTCTTTGTTAAAACAGTAAGTGTTAACGCGTGGAAATGTTACAGCAACAGATGGGCGGGTCCCCGCTGCCGGGCGCGGCGTCGCATCTGGTAGTGCCGCCACACCACCAACCGCTGAGGCTCTCGCCGCTGCCACATTCAGGTATTTATACATACTACATCCCTGATGCATAAAAGTTCGTCTAGAACAGTGGTTCTTAACCGGTGGTCCCTGGAAGCAACCGAAGTGGTCCGCGAAGCCATCCCATAAAAATTGTATGTCCTCCCGATCCACGCCTAGCGAAAATTTTTGCTCTTTCAGGCTAAAAAAAAGCTCGCGTCGAGCGCGCGGGGCAAAAAAAAATTGGTGGTCCGTGGCAGACACAGATTTTGTCAAATGGTCCCTTTTCACTAAAAGGTTAAGAACCACTGGTCTAGCACGAAGCAACTATCACACTTTTTTTAAATACTCATTACCTGTTTAGACCAAACAACTGAGAGATACGACCAATGATAGCTATCTCTAATGTAGTTTATTTTGATTCTATGATAGTTTCCATGAGAACTTTATCGTCGAATTTTTTTTTTCTTAAAAAAATATTGTCGCAAGACTATATTGTGCTCTCCTACAGCACTTCTGCACACTTGGGCTCAAAGCAACATTGTCGGTATATGGCTGTGCCGGGGTTATTCCCACCTGTTACCACCAAATTGATTTAGTGGTAACAGCTGGCATTTTTTTTCCCATCTGTTACCACTAAAACCATATATTTATTGGTAACAAGTGGAAAAAAAATTCCAGCTGTTACCACTAAATCAATTTGGCGGTAACAGGTGGGAATAACAAAATGGGTAACTGATTTTTTTCCAAGCAGAACCAACATAATTTGGTGGTTAGCGTTAGTATTGGTAAATCCCCTATTGGCTCAATAACATTGTCTAAATTCGCCCCGGACGCAGCGTTCTGTGTGTCCCCGGTTATGTCGACCAGCCCCAACACGCTGGCAGTGCATCAACCAGGTAGGCTGTGTCCTAGCGTACAGGGTTACATTGGATCCCCGCAAACAGGTCTATTTCAGGTGTTTTTCCTGTTTTTTTTTTAATTTCATTACTCGCTTTAAACCGCTTAGGGCTATAGACTATAGAGTGACGACAACTTTCGATTAAATAATGTGTGGCCTCGATACCGTCTATCGTTTATAATAAAAGTTAACTGTGATCACCGCTTGCTGCTATATTTGCTGGAACACAAATGAAAAAGATGGCCGCAGTCGAAACACTCTGAAATTGACCCAAACATTACAAAATCTCAAATCATTCTAAAGCAACTATGTATATTACACATAAAGGGCGGTAAAATAAAGAATGACCCAGATGTAGCTCGAGCCGTAGGCAAAGGCCATAAATATGCGATATATATATATGGGTTCTTTATTATCGCCCGAGGTGTGTTCTCAATTTTACGTCTTCCGCTCTGGCCCGAAAGGGGCCATTCATTTATTACGTAAGACGATTTAGGGGGGGAGGGGGGTCAACCATGTCTTATTTATTGTTACAGGGGGGGGGGGGGGGGGGGGGGAGGGAGTTATAATCGTTCTTACGTAAGATCATAACGATGCGCAAAATAATCTTAACTTTTGAAAAAGCGCACAAATCCGCGCGAGAGGGTAGGGGCGTGCTTGGTTGCGTATAGGTATTGTACTAAAAAATTAAAAACTATTAGTATCTGCAAATAAACGTCCCTACAAAAATGATTCCTTGAAAAATAAAAATTAAAACAGCCCAAACGTAAAATCATTTTTCTTTTAGATTCTTACGTAATAAATATTAAATAGGGGGGGGGAGGGTCAGCCGACTCTTATTTTTTCTTACATAAGGGGGGGAGGGGGTCAAAAACTGGCAAAAATCGTCTTATGTAATAAATGAATGGCCCCAAAGTGGGATTTTCTCCCGGCGGAAATTCCCACTTACGGCCTGAGGTGGCGTAAAATATATTTTGAGGAACTACAAAACTAGTGTACTAGCCTAAATTCACAGAACTCGTGTACTAGTCTAAATTAGCCTGTTCTAATATTTGCTCTTAAGGAGTTCCAGCCCCTAAATCCGGGCTCTATTATGAGATCAGCTCGATGGTGCAATATTATTTTGGCACCAAAATTACATAATTATGCCAAATTTGAGCTGAAGCGGACAGCAAAGCAACGAAATCTTTGGCGTTGTTACAAAAAATGCGAAAATATAAAAAGATGGAATAGTACATTAACACAACTAGGGTGGTAAAACAAAGAAAGGCCGATATTGCAGATGTTTGCGGTCCGAGCTGCAAGCGAGGGTGTAACGCGATCGAGAACTTTCTTTACTACCTTCCGTGTTATGTACATCATTTTATGTCTACATTTGGCCAGAAAGCGGCTTTTTCCGAACGCGTAGCGTGCGGAAAAAGCCACTTTATGGCCAGGTGTGGCATAAATATTTTTATAGTGCATTTTTATAGTTTATTTCAATTAACTTCGTATGCGTAATGTCCAGGGCTTATGATGATAGCATTTATCGCCCGCCAATGAAATAAAAAAACACTCTGCATCCTCGAACTGCGTTAAAATCATAAGTATTATATTATATGAGAGTAACCGATGTTTATTTATTTATTTGTCGCGCCATAAACATTACCATCATGGGTCCTTGACTTCTCATTCGACTTCTTTATAAAAATGTTTGACGTGTTGTAATGTGGCATGAGTCGGTGTTGTGTCTATGTTTTTATGCTGTTTATTCGCCAAGTGCGCTATTTACAGAGACAAGTTATTCTGCTTTGCCATGACAAAACACTAGTTTTAAAAAACCGACCATGTGCGAAACGGATGCACTCACAAAGGATTTCGTACCACCGTCGAGCAAAAATACAACAATTAGAGACCGGATTTGAAGTAGCGATCTCAATATTAATATGGATATGACTGGTATAATTTATTATTTTTTCTACACACAAAAATTGGGCAAAAATTATGATGATAATAAAAAAAAACATGGTTTGTTAATTTTTGAAATAGTTTTTTATTTATGTTCTTCTCCTTTAATGTTGCTTTTGCACAGTGCACAGTAAAAATTAAGACCTTATAAAACCAACATGACATGTATTTAACAAATGGCACTAGTCATATCCATCCATTGAGATCGCTACTTTAAATCCGGTCTCTAACAATAATAGATACAGCTACGTGACAGACGGACAGTGGACGGATACCCTTTGGATACGGAACCCTAAAAATAGACTATAGGAAATTCATACATAGTCACAGTGTTTTGTTATGTCACGGCAGTAAAAATATTTTTTACGGTATTTTCATATTTTGTTAAGAAATCTGTTAAAAAAAATTCATGCATATTCCCTATTAGTAGTGCGAGTAATTATAACGCGCTAGCACTAATGGACTAACACGTTATCATATCGCGGATTAGCAAAGCAATATGTCGTCATTACTTTAAAATACTCATATCTGACACTGACTCCAGACAAAAACGCAGTAAGTCTATAGGAAGTTCATATGTTACTTTGACGTTTTTCTCTAGGACGTTTTTAGATACGAGTTTTTTTCAAAGTAGTGACGATGTTTGTTTTAATTAACATGGATTTCCGCAAAGTAACGCCTGATTCGATCGACTTTTTATTTTTGTTCTACTTGTCTCAATGTTGACAGTCGGCATTACTAGTATTTTACCTAACCCCGTGTTATTCATATAGTAGTGCCAGCGCGCATCCCGTCTCCCCGCGAGCTAGCGGCTCATACGCAGAGCATCATGCAGGGCGCGCTCATCAAGAAGAAGCTAGAAGAGCAGCGGGAGAACTACCGCCGCCGCCACGACCCGCCCAAGAGCACGCCCATCTCCTTCACGCCCACCTCTGTGAGTATCTCCCACGCCCGTCCCTCGCGCCACCCAGGGCTAGACGACAAAAAAAACTGTTTAGTCCGTCAGTTAGATTATTAAAAAATATTGTACACGTATTTTTTCTTTTGTTTGACAAACAAAAAATGACGAAGATAGAGTGCTTAGAAGTTTCGAGTGACGTCACTCCTAGGTACAATTTTCACCTAGGAGTGACGTCACAAGCCCCCACTCCAGAAGTTTGATGATCTATAACTTTATCGATTTTTAATAATTTGATAAACCAAAAAATACGTGTCCCATATTTTTCCATAATCGAACTGACGGACTAAATAGAATTATATATTTTTAACCCAGTCGTCACCCCCATTTTTTGGTTTAATATTTCTTTAGAAGCAAATAAGTGCAGAAACTCTTTTTACTTAGATAATTTACTTTCACAAAATGGCATCATATCAAGCCTGTGACGTCAGCATGTTGGAGGTCAAAAGAGGTCACTAATGTCAGTCTCGGGAAGAACATAACTGGTTTTCTTGTACCACGGTAGAAGGGTAGTTGAAGTCAACAGAACTTGAAATTCGAACTGAGGTTGAAGCCTCAATCTCTGTAATCCTGCTCATATTCGAACAAAAAGTCATGTATATCTTAATAACAGCGCTCTCAAGACAGAATAATTTCTGATCGTATTTTCATCAGAGTGTATATTTCGTGTTGTGCAGGTGTTACGTAAGATGACAGCTGACAAGGAGTCTGACGCGCCGAGCCCGAAGCAGCAGTGGGCGCAACCCCCCAAGATGCCGCAGGGACGGCCCATCGTTAAGGTAAGGCTTACTTTTGATATCTGGTCTCTTACCTTACTTAGTCTGCGATTAGGGCGATTTGAAGAAGATAGTCCTACGATATTGACTTGGTTTTTTATTTAATTTTCATGCACATCTTCGCGAGTAAAGTCTATAAACAACCCCTGTAAACAACCCTAACCTAACTTAACTTTACACCTAAAAAGACAGCTTATGTTGAAAGACTAGTCGCTTTGGTATAAACTCATAACCTAACATTCGCAGCCTTAGTGTGTGTTTATGCGCTAAATAAAGTATTACATTTATTTGCTGACGGTAAAGGAAAAGGGCAGTCAAGATATCCACCAGATAGCTGGTAATTCACAGTCGAGCGTAGGTTTCCATCGGTTTGTGCACGATCATTGTGAGGGGTTATAACAAACGAGGGAATGCAGTGAGATTGGATGCGATACTAAGACATGCCTCTTCGTCCAAGAGGCCCAACTCAACCATCACTGACTCCAATTCCTTGTCCAGCACAATTCACATTTTTTCTGACATGCAAAAGATTGACAAATCAATAACAGAACATAAGTCAATATGTATAAAGAGATATCCCAACCAAACACACTCAAGCATAGACAAACTTGACATTCCTTCGTGGGCAGAACTCCGATACTGCGACATATTCATTCAAGTTATATAATTATACCAGGGTAACCAAAGCGGCGCGGCGCCACCAATGGGCTACGCGCCTTCACCAGCAGAATACCAGCATCATTATCAACAGCAGGTACTTTATACTCCATGTTCTTTAAGTAAACAAATACCTGCCTCTTTCTTTGCACCTCACCCAGATACGGAATGACCAAGATCACAGGTGCTTATATGTGCTGTAAGACTTTCTTTATTACCGACCCTAGTGTATATGTCGCACCCAACTGATTTAGTTAGCCATTTGGTTAACTGCCTAGCATTTTCACTAAAATATGACCCGCCAGCAGGTCGACGAAGCCCCACTGCGCGGGGCTTCCATTTCTGCTCTGAGGGACACAAGGTGACTAACAAACCTAACCTAAAATAAGGAGTGTGTTTAATGAAAAGGCTAGGCAGTTAACCAAATGGCTAACTAAACCAGTTGGCGGCGACATAATACAGCCAGCATCGAATAGTGTGTAACATTTAAAGCGCCTGATATATCGTCAATCATCTTTGCGGCTATAGCAGGGGTCACCAATTAGTTTCTTCCGGGGTCCGGTTTTTAAAATAAAATTATCACCTCGGTCAGTTTCTTAGTAAATTAGTAGTAGTATAGGTAGTTTCACGAGAGTTGAGGCCACGCACACAACAAAACTGTCATGTAATGACAGCGAGGTTTTGAAATTACTGTTCTTTTTTCGTACCGATAGCAAGTTCAACTGTGAATTGCAAGATATACCAAAAAGTTTCGTTAAACTATAGCCTTGTGTTTATTTACTCACTCATTAATTTCATTCATTCACTTTTTTTGCAATGAGTAATTCATGTATCTGTGTGTAATCATTCACCTCAACCCTCGTGAAACTACCTATACTTGAGGTCCGCTCAAAATAGGTCGGCGGTCCGGATGCGGTGACCTCTGGCCTATGGCCCTGGCGCTTTGGATGGTAATCACTATTTGATGCTGACTGATCATAATTTCACGTCTTACATCTTGTCTCTCACTGTACTCTTAACAAATCAAACCATTTAGAAAACTGTAGACAACATGCGGTTTTATCGCTATAAAGCGATATCTTGGTGGGCCGTCTGCCTGTTTGCCAGTCTATAGCAATAAAAAAAAAACTTCGAGACAACCTTTATGACCAGTGGTCGAACTTTAGATGGCGATGACGTAAAAATGACGTCAAGATACATACGGCATGATTCACTCCAGGTTTTATATTGATTTATTATGCTGGAATTTTCGGTATCGTAAAAGTTATGAATTGATTCTATAACTACTTTAAGTGTGGTATCTATAATAGAAGACATTATAGGGAACGTTCCCGACGAAGGTGCTGCCAACTGGTGCCGCCAATCTAAATCATATACCCTCCATACTGGGGCCACATTGACGAAAACGCCGTTAATAACGTTAATTTATCGCGTTGAAGGACGATTAACGTCAGTGTAGCTACGACTTACTATATTTGACATTGACACTTACATATTATCATTGACATTGACAGCTTGATTTGATAGGGGTGATTGTTTCCTTTATTGTCCGCCCGTGTCTCTTCTGTCTTTTAGTGCTACCTATGGTTCGTGCACGTTCCCTATATAAATCAAGATGTGTTCGTCTGTGTTATCTTATTTTTTATATTTTTTAATCGGATAGATTAATTGGATACGCGATTTGATACAGAATGGACGACACAAAAAATAATTATATAAACATCAAGTCATATATCCCATTATAACTTTTACGATACCGGTAAATTACGGTAACGGTAAATCAATGTAGAACCTAAGCTGAATCATTCTGTACGTATCTTGACATCGTCGGCACCAACATTTCGACCCCTGTTTATGACTATGGCTAAATTTAATAATGTTTGACAAAATGTAATGATATTTCAGCAAATGTCAGGCAGCGTCCGTCAGTTCCTTCACCCGCAGCAGAGGCAGCAGGTACCTAATGCGGTGAGTCTCCGTCAGGGCAACATCTCTTCTTAGTCGTGCACTCTTGGCAGAGCGGTCGTGGTCATGTCTCGGTCGAGTCTTACGCCTTCGCTTCTCTTGTGATGCGGCGCCATGTATCTCTATGTTTGGCGGAGTGAGAGTTAACATTTAAGCTGGAATGTGTCACAGATTTGATGAGGTCTGTCCACCGTGTTGGAGACCGCCCCCGAAATCTTTTGCCTTCTACTTTCCCTTGCACCACCAAACGTTCCATGGAGTCCTCGTTACGGGTGATGTGCCCGAATAACACAGGGCAACATAATCAGGGCTGAAAACCCTTATCTCACCACCTTGCAGATACTTTGACGACCGGTGTAGCCTAGTGGGTAGTGACTGCCTACGTAGCTGACGGTCCTGGGTTCGAATCCCGGTAAGAGCAAATATTATTTGTGTGATGATATTTGTTTCTGAGTCTTGGATTTTTTCTATGTACCGTAAGGTCGGGGTACTTTCGCCCTGAGGGAAAGCTTTGGCCATAGAGATTAACTCTATTCAGGTTTTATTATTACATTTAAATTACGACACATTGCAGTACAGATGTAGTGAATAATCCTTTCCTATCGGCAAAACTCGGAACAACGATAACACCCGAATGTTGCCGATGTGTCTATGAATGACTGTATTATTAAATTACGTGTAGGTATCAAATAAATCGCATACTTTATTTATCAATGTCAAATGTCAAACTGCCCGTTTGACGTATATTACACTGAGACGTTAAAACCACCACGATTCTATCATATAAAGAATTTTCAGTTAGGAAATATAAATAAACATTGAAAATAACTTCGCAGGCTTGCCGATCTAAACGTTTCCCTTTTCTTAGTGTTTTCGGCATGTCTGTTATAAATTGTTAATGTGGATCGAATAAAATCAATGTTTATTATTTACAAAAATGACAGACAAGAGTGACGTGTAAAAAGTCTATCAAAATATAGGTGGCCTGCATTAATACACGAGTCCATGAAGTTTATCACAAAATCTAACATAAATATTAACAAAATATTTCTGTGGTATTAACTACTCTATGGGTAAGGCTGAAAAATTGGGCTTATGTAACATAAAAGTAACTAAAAATATATGTTGCTGAGTAACTTAAGTTACATAAAAGTATTCTAAAGGGATATTCACAATGTCTACAATACAAACACTTTTTTGTACTAAGTGTTTATTTAAGAGATCAAATAGGTATATAAGGTCCTAATTTATTAGTTGCAGATATTTTTACAGCTGATAGTACTCGGTCTCTGGAGTATATTAAAGCATGAAACATTATAGCTTTTACCATGTTTTTTTGGAGAAAAAGGAAAAACAAATTTGCTACGTTATAACATCCTGTTAATGTGATTACTGATTACTAAATGAAAACTCATTGAAAAGATTCTAGTTGCTCTTTTACGTACCACTTAACTGTAACTGGCCACTTCACGTAGATAAATTAAATGACATTTGCAGTTTTCCCGCCGAACCGTTACGACATTTACGACAAAAAATTGTTGATATGACAGATAGTGTTATTGTGACATGTGATAATGCACATGATGGTTTTTTTTAGACGAAGTTATAATAAATTTTTTTGTTAGGTAAATAAAATCAGAAAAGTTATATGAAAAGATTTCTTAATTTCTATTTAAAGTAAATTATTTTAATGTAAAGTATAATGTGTTAAAATATCTGCAACTAATAAATTAGGACCTTATATACTTTGGTACATTTTTGAACAAAGATGAATAAGTAATTAAAGGCTGATAGCCACACAAAAGCTGTCTTCACAAATAAAATTAAATCATATTTTTCCCCCGGATTACTTGTTATAATCATTGTAATGATGTAAAATAAAATAAAAAACACGTTACTCTTCTTTGTGTTGCGCAGTTGGGTATAAAAATTAAAACAAACCAAATATTTTAAACTCAAAAACCCGACTGCAAGAACTTGTAACTGAAAAGAAAGCGTGAACAAAGCTTTACTTTACTTTTATGTTACGTAACTTAAAAATAAATTAAAATGGTAACATAAGTAACTTAAAAGTAACATAAAAGTTAGCCTCTATTCACTTTCATTTGCATTATATGGAACAATAACAAACATATTAACTCGAACACGACACCTAGCTATAAACTAATATGAAGATTATATTAATAATGTATTACGTAATACAAAACAGAACAAATTTACCATGAAATCCACTCGTAACTCTTAAATTCCATAAAAAATCCTCGGCACAAGTTGAATCGACGCACTGAACTACCCACAAAATGGCCGACCAGTGAGAGGTATACCACCGACTAAAGAATAAATAGTGTTGCGATTATAATGAAATCAAATTACGCAAATCAACTGCTAAAATAGCAAGACAGAACGGTTACTTAAATTAAGTAACTTAAAAGCTTCATTATGTTGACTTGTCTTATGTTACACGTAAATTATTATTTTAAATGGACAATGCTAATGTTAAAGCTCGAAAAACGTTGCATTAATATATGACAGTTATAAAAAAACTCCAACATATCAGTATAATATCACAAAACTAAAAAACAAAAATTACAATCTTTCAGGAACATTTTTGGGACATTTTTATTTGTATGGAAATCGATGTAATTGCATAGAAGAAAAAAAAATTGGAATACAAACACAGAGATTTACATTTGTTAGTGGACTAGAACTAGTAGAAAAAGTTTTGTATTTTGCACGGAAAATTAAAAAAGTAAAATTTTGTAATTACTTTTCGTAAAAACAATGCCGGACGCTTACAAGTCACGAAATCATCCCTTTTTTACGGCCTTACCCCTATATAGATACTTCCTCTTGCAATGCGACCGTTCCCTACGTTGTCTCGATGTGTACTGAGTGCGAGTGAAGTAGTAAGACAAAAACGAACATTTCCGGGAAAATACGAAAGGAAAGGATTATTCACTACATCTGTAATTTGGTTAATAAAAAAATGATTTTGTACATAAATGTCGCTTGTATGATTGCAGTTAAACAACATGAACAATATGAACAACATGAATAACATGAACAATATGAACAACATGACCCGCGGCATCGCTGGCGGCACCACGCTGCACCAGCTGTTGGTCCAGTCCCACCAGAGGAGCCTCAACGGTAAATATGATTACTCTCCATCCTTATTAGGCTTAGTTTGTAAACAAATTAGGGTCAATTGCAGAAAAAAAATATCTTTTACTTTTTTTCTCTGATCATGGTGTCTTTATACCATTTTACTCAGAATCATGAGTACTTTTCATTTTTGAAATAAAAAAAGCTGTCCGAAATCATTTACGAAACAGAGATTCAAATTTTGTACGGGATACCTACCCTACTTCGCTCAAAATAGGTATTGTTGCTTTATAGGTACCCGCGAATATTCGTGGTTTTATATAATGATAGAGGATCGACTCACGGCGCCCCTCTTTACTATCTACGGCGCTCCAGGGCGCCGCGGCGCACACTTTGGGAACCCGTGGTATAGGCTGTCACATTTGGCTAGACCCCCCCTCCCCCATGGCTGTGACGTACTATATGGATAACCCCTTGACCATTTTTTTATTTTTATTCGCAGAGCTAGGAGGCACAGGCAGCGGCGACAACCAGCTCGCCCGCTGGTTCTCCCCCGAGCTCCTGGCGCGCGCGTCCGCCGGCAAGCTGCCCTCGGTCCACGTGCCTAACGCTTTGTCCCTGGAAGACCTCGAGCGGCACCACCACTCGCCGGCGCCGCCGCTGCGCAACTGAGGCCTTAGCGGCTGAAGCTGACAGTTGTAGTCTTTTCTTTTTTTTTTAACGCTACGGCGCATTGTCGGGATTCGGCGAATTCGTGTTGGCGTCTCGCTCTTTTTATATGTCAGAGAAAGAGACACCAACACCTTCGCCGAATCCCGATAATGTAGCCGCGGCATAATGGCCAGTGGTATTGTAAGGTTTCGTGGAGGCACAGTATAACCAGTAGTAACTCTGAGACGGGAATACGGTATTTTACTGTCAATTATGAAATATGAAAACGTCCGGAGTTATGAGATGCTCTCATTGGTAGTGTTATCAAACCGGAAACTAAACAGTTTTAGTTAATTTATAAATTCTAAAGTTACGAGAGTTTTTAATGCCTTTTGGAAGTTTGAAGTCGGTGACTGACTACTTGTAGAATATTTTTTTGGCTACAGTGGAACACCTTATTGGCGAGTAGCGTGCGCGACTCGTATCAGAAATATGGTGCCTTGCCTGGGTGCAATAAAGCAAGGTATGTTATTCCCGAGAGTGAACTGACGTCACGATAACGTTGCCAGTTTCAATACGGGTATGACGTAGCAGTGACGTGGCTTCAAATATATTCTTAGTAAAGCCGGAGCAGATTTGGATTACTTTTTCTTCAGGAGTAGTAGATACACCGGTCTGTTGCTTCAAAATAGGCAAGCCGGTGAGAATTGGGAGTTTTTAACACGCACACATTAAAGTCGTGCGCTATACCTTTATTTAAAGTTAAACTACTAGTTATACTGTGATGAAGTGATCTGGATATTGGTCGCAATATTGATAGCTTGGTTTAACCACCTGTTCCATTGACCTAAATTCTGTCAATTAAAACAATGCCGTAGAATAAATACAAAGTGATATACATTTGTGTCAATACATATCAAAATAGCCAAAGTCCTCGAAATTTGGTATATCAATTTGAGGTTTATTCCTTTTTTGAACAGACACAAATTCCGTTACTAAATTAGCTTGGACATAGGCATTAATGGATATGTATTAGCAGATTTGACATTCACTTCAAGCTTTGTAGATTTCCACGGCATATTATCCGAACTCATTCTAGATTGTATTATGAACTGTCAGTTTTCACTGATCGCCCGAAGACCGCAGTTGTTGCCTATCGAAGAAAGAAATTAGAGCGTTTTAATTTGGAACCATTTCTATTGTTTTTGCTGTCGTGATAGTTTAGACTATAACCGCCGAGGGTTTTCAATGTATAGTCAGCTCGAAAAATGTATAAATAATATTATTTACTGACTGTACTAACGGTTTTATATAGTTTTGCAAGACAGCACCACTAACAGAATGTAAGGTTTGAAAAACCTTTTCCTAATATGGAGTTAATTTCTGAAATTGTAGATTATAATAAAAATTTGCTCAAGCCTATATCAAATTTAAATTTCGATAGAAATGGTTCAAAATACGCTCATATCACGAAGTGTCAAGTAAATTATTTGTGACTAACTATGACGGATGTAACGTACATGAACTTGTTCCTTTTAACATTTCCGGTCGCTGGTGGACGGTATTCTTATTTTTGACAGTTCCCGACCGTCTGTTGGTTTCCGGGTTGCATGCTTTCCCGATTTTTTCCCCCATTATATTGTATTTTTTATCTGTATGTACTTCTTAACAGTGTTATTGCATAGCATGAAAAGCTGGTATTTTCACGCTATGAAGACCATGATATATTAAATTGGCAATGAAAGAAGTTTGTAAAAGCCAACTTCACGGTTTCTTGATGACTTATCGACATTTGCGTTGTTGCAGAGACGTCAATTAAACTTGCATTTTTGGTGAACAATGTGTGTAGTGTGTAACTACACGTTCCCTAATATGTAGTTACTGTTAAAGAGCGTCTCTGCAACTGTAAATGTTAAAGACTTGACGTGCTTAAACCAGTTGTACCACCAGTGTTTTCATCAAATGATAAACTTTCAGGTCTCTTTTAACATTGTTCAAAATGGCATTTTTCAACATCCACTAATCTATTCACACTATCATAGACAATAGAGATTTTTTTACATAATTGACTATGATTGTACGAATTGGCAGCTAGAAGTTACTAAAGGACATAATCTTGGAATAGTACATTGTTTGTGAAAATACCACCAATTTGATATGTTATTTTTGTGGAAATGGTTATAATAAAAGTGTTAACCTTCGTTAAAAGTAGCGGATTTGAAACTTTGTCAGTGTTACATAAAAATCAATTAGTTTGTGTCAAACTTGTTAAAATGACGAGATAAAATAGTCTGCTACTTTAGACTAAAGGCGTGACATTACCGAAATGAGAAGTATATCAAGACTATTGACGAATCTGTAAAAAAACGCATTTATAATTTGAGCGGTAATCACATTTATTAAACTCGTCTACATATACATAATAAAAAAAACTGATATCTGTACTGTAAAGAATACTTTGATTCGAATATTCGCTTCCATTTTTTGAAATATTTATATAACACATAATCAATTGAAATAATTCATGAAGACGAGTTTTTAAAATCGATTGCCGACTCACATGTAAAATAGAAAAATTGCGACTGTAAAAAACAATACAAATGTTTACGAAAAAGAAAAAATTAAGTGCAATTTAAATGGGGGTACTCTTGTAGTATTAATTTTGAGTACTCTTATTTATCTTCGCTGACAATAAGGAATATTATGGTCCGAGAAAGAACAGTATTGTCTTTGGGAAAAACTGAATGTATGGGATTCTTACGCCACAAGAACATTTGATATGCCGAAAACACTACTTAGGGCAGTTACTGTCAGTATAGAAATAGATCTTAATATACATTAGAGCAAAACCATCAAATTATCATAGTGTGACAATATTACTGATAATGCTAAAAAGATATATGTTCCTGATTTCAACCCATAAACGTTCAATGTTGAATATAGGCTCAAAAATATCCATAAATAATGGTTGCCGCCTTCTTTATACCCCAGTTTCTCAGACCTTAAACAGGTTGTTAGCCCATATTGTGGAGATCGCACCGCGCAGGCAGATAGGTGGGTGACCTTTAGTCATTTTAGTAAGAATCCTAATGTGAAAGAAACAGTAAGTTATTATTACAAATCATGTAGAAACCACTCAAATCAGAAAATCTAAAACATACAATACATTAATATTTTTGTCAAATTGTTTTGTTGTCTTTCGAACAGCTGATAATGTCATAGTCTACTGACAGTATCTGCCCAATGAGGGTTTCCAGGAATCATGACGTCAATGTGGACAGTCTTGACTGCTGGTGTCAAAACTTTGCGGCGTATTTAGGGATTGGGATACTTGTCTAAAGGACTTCACAATATAGTCAGCCGATGCGATGATATGGTTTCTGTAAAACTTCCATCTGTTACAACCCTCCAGCGGCTACGAAACAAAACTGCTGCTTGGTAAAATTAACAAGGATTCTGAGCTAGATTTTCTAAATAATTCGTTTGTTGCGCGCCCGAAAGAGCTCCCTAGTAGCATTGCTGGTTCTAGAACGGTTCAGAAGGTTCTAGAACAGTGCTACAAGGGCTGTAGGTCAAGGTAGCAGCTGAAGTGGGGCGAACTTTTTGATGTATTCCTTTTACATTGTGAGTTTACGTGTAGATTATGGCTCATATCGTAATATATATTTTTAGCCCCCTCTCAGCTCCCTTATTTTGACTAATATTAAGGTGGCTATCCGCTTTTGATAAAACTGGTAGTTTTTGAAAACTGGAAATATCGTCTATTTAGAAGTCAATTTAGTTCAAAGAAACTTGACTTTTCTGAAATGACGATTATAAATATCACCAATGTTTAGTGGATAGCCGACTCATTTATTTAAAACTGGAGATATAGTGAAATATGTATGGAATACATCTGATATCATGACGCATGGGACTTTGAATGCTAGAAACTGTTTTTTTTAATCTTTACCGCCATCGATATTCAAGCTGGTTTGAAAACTAAAGAATGAGGTTAACTTGTCTATGTATTAAGGTAGATTTACACGGGATGTTAAACATCACACACTAGATATATATACACTGAGTGTATGATGTATTGTGCTATAGTATAAATCTACCTTTAGCTATTAAATATCTACTTAACGTAGTACTTTTAGGAAATATGTATGTTTAAATGCATTTCTTATTAAATTTTATGCGAATGAAAGATATTTGGTAGCTCGCGCTAACAGAATTGTTTAGTTTTCGAATTATTATGGATTTTTTGTGTAAAGTGGCGTTGAGAATTCGTGAAGAGTTTCATCCAAAATGGAATGATGACATTGTGAACGATGTATTGGTTTTGAGTGAACGAAACGAATGGGCGAATGCGTGAATGAAAGTTAGTATGCAGAATATTTATATATAATATATATTGTATAATGTTTATGAATGTCATGGGTTGTGTTTCATAGCATTTTTGTTACTACGTGATTTATGAGAGGGAAAGATTTTCGTTTACGACAGATTTCGTGTCTTCATTTCGCCATTGCTGTTAGGAACATTTTTGTAAACGATTTTGGAATATTCCCGAATGTACCGAACTAACATTTGCCGGGATTCCACCGGAAGTATATTTTTTTAAACGTTTTACGACGTTTTAGAGATTTGTGGTCTTTTTTTGCCGCTTACCCCGATCAACGAGGATTTTTGTACGACCTAACAATCCATTCCTAATTGCGCTAAACAAAACCATCCAAAGTTTTAAAAAGGTTTAAAAAGTTTAGTTGCAACGGAATCACTTGTTCTACAGAAAAAAAGTCTCATAAACGGGTGGATTGTCAGGATCGGATCGTTGATTGGACTATTTGAGTTTCGAACATGTTGAGACCTGAGCGCATGTCAATTATGATTTCACAATCCAGACACGAGGAGAACTCGTACCGTCCAAGTGTCAAAATGTCTCAGAGCAATATTGAGTATAATTCCTCGTGAACTATTGTCTCCATCAACCGTAACACAACTAGCAACGTCGCAAGCACAAATTGACCGCGACTTAGTCCGCAGTACGTAACAGCCAAACACGCGTTGGCATTGGTTGAAACATGTGTCGCGTGGTAAGTTGCGGCCATCTTGTGCTGACCTGTCACTCTCCCTTTATATTGAACGGAAAGAGATAGGTAGTATTGTCGCGGTTAAAGCGGTGCTGGGGTACTTTATAGCGCAGGTTTCAAAGTTTGTCGTTATGGACTTCAATTTGAATTTGAAGCTATCATGGAATGGTTCGGGCCGCGCAGGCGCATTAGATGCGTTTGGTTATGTAGTGGACTAGTGGCGAAATTTCAGTTCGGATGTGCCGCGTCCCCCGGCGCGGCGGCTTACGTATTACAACTTAAAATGTCTCCTGTAAGCTTTAAATTATTAAAGAAAATTTGAAAGTTTGTCCGCTTGTTTTATTTTCTTTTTAGCATTTTCCTGCGACTTCACCAGTGTTATCCCCGTTACTATTCCAACATGAAAGTCTTTGTCCGGATATCCTGTGTTTCAATCCAGTAGGCTTATGATGCTACGCTTTGTCACGCGATAAATAAATTATAAAGCATTCATCACATTCAGACCATATGTGTGTGATGGTGACGAATGCTTTATCATTTATGACGCGACAAAGCGTAGCATCATATAAGCCTACAGGTCTTGGCCTCCTTTACGCCAAATTTTATCTCCATGGGCGTCGGTAGCAGGGTGCAAGAGGGTACATTTGTATCCCCCTGTCAAGAAGAAAATACCTAGGTACTCGAAAAAAAATGTTACTGATGTCAGGAGGGGTTCACTCCCCGATGTCGCCGCTCGGTTACTAGACCCAAATTTTGCGCGCACGTCTGGGCTTAGCCAGCGTCCAGAAAGAGCACATGTTATGCGATAGAGAGAGACTGTCGGATCCGGTGCGTTCCGGTGTGTAGTCTGACCCGAACGTCAGTTTTGTTAAAGAGGCTTCTGTACGTAGTACCTACTATTACTTATTCTGTGCTAATGTGTATATCTGTGGGTCTAGTGAAGGGCTACAAGTCGCATATAACCTAGGTGCAAAAGGGCGTAAGTCACTCAATAGAGTTGTGACATTTTTTACCTGGTATAAATGCGACTTGTACCCATTTTCACTAGACCCACAGACATCGATGTGGACGCACCAGTGCACCTCCCTAGAAATTCCTGCCGGCGCCCTTGGTCATTTCAATCCTGTCAGAGGCGTTTTTTTAGTAACAAACCTCGCAAACTTATAATTTTAGTAGGGTAGGGTAGGATACATTCCTTCATCACTAAGTTTGTAATGAGAACATCGTGGCTCGTTCAAATTTCGGGAAGAACTCGAACCTTTGGATACGTCTGCGGCAATTAGCTTTACTTATCAATTAACTATTCATGTACGGGGCCGTATCAACCCCGTACCGCAGCAAAGCTGCTAATACTACAAAAGCGTGATGTTATAATATGTTTATGCCACACCTGGCCATAAAGTGGCTTTTTCCGCACGCTACTAGCCAAGTGTAGACATAAAATAATGTACACAACACAGGAGGTAATAAAGAACCCTGAGACAGTAGTACTACCACGTAGTTCAACTGGTAGTACAAATGATACACTCTAAGGTCACTAGTACTACTACTAAAAATACAAGAAAAACACCCGGGTTTTGTCATAGACCACAGTGTTAAAAGTTCAGCTGGTAGTACATATGATACACATGTCAGATGTAAACAATAGTACATTATATAACTAGGGTGCATTAGCGTGGCGTCTAAAGAACTCGATTCCTACCGGCTTGCCTATTGCCATTTGAGCACATTATTCTACAGCCCTTAAGGAAAATGTACGCCAAATCTGCACCGGCTTGCCCAAGGATGTTTTTTACGCCACGCCACTGCTAGGGTGGTAATACAAAGAAAGGCCGAGATCGCAGAATTTTGCGGCCCGAGCTGCAAGCGAGGGACTTAAATACGAGGGCTTTCTTTATTACCTCCCGTGTTGTGTACATCATTTTATGCTTACACTTGGCCAGAACGCGGCTTTTTCCGTACGGGCAGCGTGCGGAAAAAGTCACTTTATGGCCAGGTGTGGCATAAAATACAATAGGTAAAGATGCTTTAAAAAAAGCTTAAAAGAAGGTTGATCAATAGGTACGCATATTCCCCCATCAATACGCATATTGGTCCCTTCGAGACCATGGACGCGATGTGACGTCCAAAACGTTGAGGTAAATAAATATATTATAGTTTATTTTATACGCGGCTAAGTCCCGTATATGTTATTATTATAGTAATGTTAATATAGTAATGGAGTTTACGTGAAAATAGTTTTTCTCGCCTCTTTGCTCCTCGCAATGAACGCAACAGACTACAGCACAGTAGTACTACCGGTCCTCCATTATGGTAATTAGTACTACTGGTAGTACTAATGACCTTAAGGTGTATCATTTGTGCTACCAGTTGAACTCCGTGGTAGTACTACTGTCTCAGAGGGATAAAGAAAGCTTCGTTTTACCACTCTAGTTGTGTAATGTACTAATAAACAACACTACCATGTTGACAATAATTATCAATATCTCCGTCGTAGAATTATTCTATTGTCTAAAACTAATATTGTTGGTTCCACTACGTAAATAGGTCCACGAGTACTTAAAAACCCTGCTGGACCCACTACTACTACTACTAGCAGTGGGACCAACAGTCCGAAAGGGGTAATTTCACGAAAGTTGAGGCCACGCACACAACAACACTGTCATGTAATGACAGCGGGATTTTGAAATTACCACTTTTTTTTCGTACCGATAGCAGGTTCAACAGTGAATTGCAAGATAGACCAAAAAGTTTGTTTAAACTATGGCCTTGTGTTTATTACTCACTCATTCATTTCATTCATTCACTTTTTTTGCAATGAGTACTTCTTGTACTTGTAGCTGTGTGGGTAATCATTCACCTCAACTCTCGTGAAATTACCTATACTCGATATTGATTTGAAATTGTCCGCCACCAACGCAAAATGAAAGCTATCAGTTTTGTTAAGTTTAGCTGAGACGGACTAGATGGCGTTAGGAGTATCGAAATATTCTTGTAACAGATGCCAGCGTACAAAAAGCGATCGCATAATATGTCCCTTAGGGTAACTAGTTAGGCTGATTTAAATTGTAAGTAATAGGTTAGAAGGTATGCACACATGAACGACAAATATATAGATTCAGCATTAACCTGCAGCTATACCCGCGTAATTCACATTTAGTGCGCCGAGTTACGGACATGCTTCTATGGGAAAAGTTCACATTCGGATACCAGCACCAAATTTTAGTATGTTGTTAGGCATGGTCTCTGGACCCCAAAACTGCCGAGAGACATTCTCTGAAAGGTCAAGGTCACCGAATATGACGTCATTCATCTAGCCCCTCCCGCGTTCTTAAGAATGTTTAATTGTGACAAAACTACACATCTCACATCCACATAAGAGGTATCAAATGAAAGGTAATTAAACGTACTATAAATGACTTTTACATTTGAATTTAATAAATGTTATACTTTAGGAATTATTCACACAATAATTTCAATGTCAGAAAAAAATATACGGAAATTTAGGTTTTACAAAAAAACTAAAAACACTAAGTTATGCAAATGTACTACAAAAACAGAACCAATTTATTAAGCTTCATAACACAGTTTAAACCTTGGACATCTGTCCATAAATATAAAAACTATAGCCCAAAAACCTTGAGCGCGCGAAATACTCCTATAGTGCCCCGAGTTAAGGAAAAAAAATTTACTTCCGGATACCAGCACCAAATTTTAGTATAATATTAGGCATGCACTCTGGACTCCAAAACTGCTGGGAAACAGTCTCTGAAAGGTCAAGGTCACCGAATATGACGTCATTCATCTAGCCGCTCCCGTATCATAAGAATGTGTAATTGTGACAAAACTACACATCTCACATCCACATAAAAGGTATCAAATGAAAGGTGATTAGATGTACTATAAATGACTTTTACATTTGATTTTAATAAATGTTATACTTTAGGAATTATTCACACAATAATTTCAATGTCAGAAAAAAATATACGGAAATTTAGGTTTTACAGTAAAACTAAAAACACTTAGTTATGCAAATGTACTACAGAAACAGAAGCAATTTATTAAGCTTCATAACGTAGTTTAAATCTTGAAAATTTGTCAATAAATATAGAACCTATAGCTCAAAAACCTTGAGCGCGCGAAATACTCCCATAGTACCCCGAGTTAAGGAATTTTTTTTTTCTTCTGGATACCAGCACCAAATTTTAGTATAATATTAGGCATGCACTTTGGACTCCAAAACTGCTTGGAAACAGTCTCTGAAAGGTCAAGGTCACCGAATATGACGTCATTCATCTAGCCGCTCCCGTATCTTAAGAATGTGTAATTGTGACAAAACTACACATCTCACATCCACATAAGAGGTATCAAATGAAAGGTAATTAGATGTACTATAAATGACTTTTACATTTGATTTTAATAAATGTTATACTTTAGGAATTATTCACACAATCATTTCAATATCAAAAGACAATTACGGAAATTTAGGTTTTACATTAAAACTAAAAATATTAAGTTATGCACATGTGTAATTGTAAATGTTTAATTGTGTCAAAACTACACATCTCACATCCACATAAGAGATATCAAATGAAAGGTAATTAGATGTACTATAAATGACCTTTACATTTGATTTTAATAAATGTTATACTTTAGGAATTATTCACACAATAATTTCAATATAAAAAGACAATACGAAAATTTAGGTTTTACATTAAAACTAAAAACATTAAGTTATGTAAATGTACTACAAAAATATAAACAATTTACTAAGCTTCATAACGTAGTTTAAATCTTGAAAATCTGTCAATAAATATAGAATCTAAAGCTCAAATACCTTGAGCGCGCGAAATACTCCCGGTCGGAGCAGGCGCTTAGACATTGTTCAAAGATGGCTTAGGTCTAATAAAACTGGACTTTTGTACTATATGTCTTACTTACGACCATTTTAAATGACCCTCAATAATAGCCTGAGTTACAGTGGTCACTAATTTCAAGTTCAAGCGACAAATTAACCCTAAAATATACCCTATGAAACACATATCGATTCACATTAATTTCAAGTTCATTGTCAGTCGTAAGTGTAGTTCGCAGCCAGCAGTGAGTGAACTCGGCAGTGGCGTGGCGTCAAGTAGATTATTTTCTTAGTAAAGCTGTAAATTTGATATCTTTTATGTGGATGTGAGATGTGTAGTTTTGTCACAATTACACATTCTTAAGATACGGGAGCGGCTAGATGAATGACGACATACTCGGTGACCTTGACCTTTCAGAAACTGTCTCCCGGCAGTTTTGGAGTCCAGAGTACATGCCTAATATCATACTAAAATTTGGTGCTGGTATCCAGAAGAAAAAAAAAAATTCCTTAACTCGGGGTACTATGGGAGTCTTTCGCGCGCTCAAGGTTTTTGAACTATAGTTTATATATTTATTGACAAATTTTCAAGATTTAAACTATGTTATGAAGCTTAATAAATTGTTTCTGTTTTTGTAGTATATTTGCATAACTTAATGTTTTTAGTTTTAATGTAAAACCTAAATTTCCGTATTTTTCTTTTGATATTGAAAATATTGTGTGAATAATTCCTAAAGTATAACATTTATTAAAATCAAATGTAATAGTCATTTATAGTACATCTAATCATCTTTCATTTGATACCTCTTATGTGGATGTGAGATGTGTAGTTTTGTCACAATTACACATTCTTAAGATACGGGAGCGGCTAGATGAATGACATCATATTCGGTGACCTTGACCTTTCAGAGACTGTTTCCTAGCAGTTTTGGAGTCCAGAGTGCATGCCTAATATTATACTAAAATTTGGTGCTGGTATCCGGAAGTAATTTTTTTTTCCTTAACTCGGGGCACTATGGGAGTATTTCGCGCGCTCAAGGTTTTTGGGCTATAGTTTTTATATTTATGGACAGATGTCCAAGGTTTAAACTGTGTTATGAAGCTTAATAAATTGTTTCTGTTTTTGTAGTACATTTGCATAACTTAGTGTTTTTAGTTTTGCTGTAAAACCTAAATTTCCGTATATTTTTTTCTGACATTGAAATTATTGTGTGAATAATTCCTAAAGTATAACATTTATTAAATTCAAATGTAAAAGTCATTTATAGTACGTTTAATTACCTTTCATTTGATACCTCTTATGTGGATGTGAGATGTGTAGTTTTGTCACAATTAAACATTCTTAAGAACGCGGGAGAGGCTAGATGAATGACGTCATATTCGGTGACCTTGACCTTTCAGAGAATGTCTCCCGGCAGTTTTGGGGTCCAGAGACCATGCCTAACAACATACTAAAATTTGGTGCTGGTATCCGGATGTGAACTTTTTTCCCGTAACTCGGGGCACTAATTTGTATCCCCATTGAACTCCTTACCGGGTATAGTTTCCTGTTTCAATTCAGGATTTGGTTTACTTGTACACAAAATTTCATTTCCATCCATTTAAAGATTCTTAGAGCAACACGGAGCAAAGATTCAATTAGTACTGTGAGATTTAATAACAAATATCCAAATATATATCTTCATAAACTTCCACATTCATAATATTATACCTAATAGATTTGTAGTAAAACGCATAGATACCTACACAACTTTATTTATCGGAGTCCTATCAATTCCCTTTTCGAGATTACATAGAAATTATGGAATAAGAATTGTACACGTTCAACATTCCCACGGAGGAGTGCATTGTATATAGATAGGTGACAATTTTCGCACAGTGAAAGCATAAACGATCGGTGAAAGTTTACTTGTACTGGGAAAATTCACTACAGCGAATAACCAGTGCAGACGTAGTTGAGCGGAGAAGGTATGGTGGGATAAATATGTAGGTAATTCTTACAGAGTGGTCAATTTTCAGGTTGGTGCGATCCCTTCAGACCCGTGTCTCCCCTGGGGGAGACATCAGGAATCTTTAGTACCGATATCTCCCCCAGCGAGGGGAGACACCGGGTACTAGGTTTGAATTATATTTGTAGTACTCGTGTTTCCCCTGTCATGGCTATACATACTGGGATTATACTGGCCACTCAATAACGAATAAGTATTTATAACGCCATTAGTATCTCAGCTAAGTCTAGATGCCTATTTGTGATGACCAGACATAGAAGTTTTTGTGGCAAAAACGTTTGTTAACTAGGGACTTCCTTCTGATATTAAATTTATCGATAACGAATTCAAATACTTATTTCGAAGTGAAATTTTATAGTAGGTACACATTAAGTGCACCGGATAAAATATAAATTACCTAACTAAAATGCTGGTCACTCCTTATCGATTTTATATGATGATAATATGCATTTTAAGTAATTCATAGGCATACTTTTTAGGAATTTTAAAATTAAAATAAACAAAATTTTTTACAACTAAAACGGGCTTTATCTTTATACTGTATAATAGGTATACGACTTGCATATTCATTCATATTAATAGGTATATGTTATCTGATAGTCATAACCATAACTGTCATAAGATACTAGAATTTGTCGATAAATTAATAAGGTTTAGAAGTCTCTAGGACAATTTTATTCGTGCCACAAAAACTTCTACGTCTGGCTTATGTCTGGTGACGACGCAGGAAAAAGGTCCCACTTTGTCGGTTACTGGCAGTTTTACTAAACTTGGCAAAAATTACCTAAACTCAGTTTTAGTCATAATTAGATAGATTATGCTCTAACGAATATATGATTTCGAGTTCAGAGCGTGAATGATCTTTTTGAGCACCTTTTTGAACGCACAAAATTCGAACGAATTGATGACAAGACAAATGACATTGAGAGATAAAATAAATATCTAGACTTAGCTAAGATACTGGTAGCGTTATAAAACCTTATTCGTTATTGAGTGGCCAGTATAAACCCAGTATGTATAACCATGACACATGGGAAACACGAGTACTTCAAATATAATTTAAAACCGGGTACCGACGTCTCCCCCGGCGAGTGGAGACACTGGTACTAAGGATTCCTGATGTCTCCCCCAGGGGGTTGACCAGGGGAGACACGGCTATCCGTTCTCCGGGCTATATGGCCGGCCCACTGTACAATGGCGGACTAGCCAAGTCGGAAGGCCGGGCGCACAGTTGGGACTTGTGACATTGTCGGATAGTTTTGTATGGGGACAGTGAACGTGTTATTGTACCTATTGTCACTGTAAATACGCAAGCATACCAAATTTGAGCCCAATCGAACTTTAAGGAGTGGTTGGAATTGCAAGATTTGTTCTAACTAAACATACTCAAACAATAATATTGGTTTGCTAATCCGCGATATGATAACGTGTAAAACAATTAGTGCAAGCCCGTTATAACTACTTGCGTATTTTTTCATACATTTACATGCAAAACGAAAACATTTTTACTAAAAAAAAAACCGACCGCGGCGCCACTTTGAAACTGCATAAAATCCGCCATTTTGTTTATTTTAACGAACTTCATACCCAGTGACACTCGCACCATCAAGACGAATCTAATGATGTATCATTTATCAAAATCGGATGTGCCGTTGAGTAGTTACGAGCGGACACAGGAACGGACATACATACATACAGGTCAAACACATAACTTTCCCTTGGGCTTCGCCGCAGTCGGGTAAAAACATGCCAATAAATAAAACACAAAAACATGCATATCAATATGACGAAACCATTGACGTATACAAAGGACAGGGCTAAGCGAGCGCACAGACGGTTCCAACACTTTGGCGGTAAAAATACCGCCAAATCAGAACCAGCCGGCAGTGCGACACGAGGCGCGTGCGCTGAGCAGCTGGTTTTAGGGTTCCGTACCAAAATGGTAAAAAATGAACCCTTATGGTGCGACTCTGTCTGTCTGTCACAGCAAGATACCTATCTCAGGATCTACTGATGCTATCGACTTGAAATTTGGAATAGTGTTAAGAACCGCTAACCCGAGCTTATTGGATGTTAAAAAAAAACCTTGTAACTTTTTTTAAATGGGTCCGTAATGGGACTTTGAAAATTGAAAGGGGCTATTATATCGAGTGGGGTATCAAATGAAAGGGCTTGATTTGTAGAATAAATATAACACTTTTTTAAACAAGTAGTTTTTGATTTATGGAGAAAAACGTTAAAAAAATAACCATCCCCCTCTATTATCTTCGAAGTTACTGAACAGAAAAATTTGTAATAATTACCAATTATTAATATTGTCCTACTTAAATATTACAGGAAAAATATAACGGTTTTCCTAACTTGCACCGTTTTTGAGAAATTTGATAAAAACTTAACACATAAGTACTTATTTGCTCCTACTTAACTAATCGCCATATAGTTTTTCTCTTGAACTACTCATGTATCTACTTATGAGTATGTACGGAACCCGCGGTGCGCGAGTCCGACTCGCACTTGACCGGTTTTTTATACTTTTTATAGCTGCATTTTTTGTTACGAGGAAAATAGTTCCGAACTGTTCGGATGGCCTTATCCTTACTTTTGAAATCATTGGACGAAACTCGGCTTTTGTCTGTCAGTGGACGCCGGACGGTCAACATCTCCAGCTCCTGGGGATGCCTCGTAGAGAGGCGAAACACGTGTCGAGTTTCGGATTTTTGGTGGTGGTAGGTACAGGGACTAGGAAAATACTAAACGAAAATTCAGTTTCATATATTTTATTAAAAAAATACAGGATTAGATTACAGACAACACAAAAATACACCTTAACCATAGGACGAATTGTACATGATCCTCGAGACATGATAGGTGTGGCTGGCATTTCTATCTAAAGCTATAGAATAGGTACCTCTAGTTAGATGAAAAGATGACTGACCTCTTCAATTCAAAGATAAAAATGCTAATCTCAAATTACTACATATTTTTAATCTAAGTAGTACAAGAATGTACCTTCCTAACCTAGTTCCTAAGTAACTTGTTACTAACACTTATATGGGCCCACGGGCCTGAAATAAATGAATTTATTATTATTATATTTGAGACGAAACAATCCAGAACCAATTTGAGGTTATTAAAACACCGCCCAAGCACGAGTCAATCAAGTACGCAAGGGTTCCGTCCGTACCACCACAATGTAAGTAGGTACCTAATATGACGAATTTGTTTTTGTTTTTTACACAAAATAAGTTTGGTGTTGTCTTTGATGATACCTGATATGGTGAGTATACCTACGTATAAACTAAATACCCAACTTTACCTACTAAGAAAGTAAAAAAAAAGTTTCACCAACAATACATTCATCGGCGTATCATTTCAACTCATGCAATATATATTCTGAAACCGTTATTTTTGGGAAATTTTCCTCGGTGGCTTTTTTACGCTAACTTGTATGGTAAATTTAATACGGTTTCTATTGAAAAGAAGATCGATTCACAGATTTTTTTTACTCTGTTTAGAGTTATAACCACAGAAATATGTCGAGATAGAAGAAAATAGTTCGTCAATTTGTATGGGAAGCAAACGTGTAACGTTTTTCGCTTGGAATTTGACGCCAAAAACATATATTTTCCATTTCATGTGGTATTTGAACAATCTGGCCCGTGAACTACCGTGCCCCCGCCAAGTAGAGCAAAACATTAAATATAGGTAGGTACCATTATTATCAGATTTTCAAATCTGATAATAATATTGACGGTAACTGAAGTTGACGCCGCCAATTCTTTTTAGCACGCGAGGCACCTTCATTACATACACTGTACCTATTACTACCTCGATATATTCCTGTGGTTATGACGTTATGAGCTCGACAAACCCTTGTTTAGGAGTCTCCACCAACCTTACTCATGGCGTGGTAGTTACATTATTGAAAACATAAACTTGCGACTGCATTAAGTAGGTACACAATTTAGTGCATTCCTGGTCCAATATTCAGCGTTTTATATTCATCATTGTCGTCTCAGTATTGTTCAACAAGATGTATCTTATTTTATGAGACCATCCCAAGGCTAGTACCTATAATCAAAGCTGTCGCGATTTGTCTTTCCGTTAAGGTAAATAATCGTGGGACGACACAACAGTGACTTTCAAACCGCACGGCCAAAACGCTTGGAGAATCACCATCCTGTGTAGATCGCTTTGTACTACACATGACAAAATCATTATCGTCTTGCCAAATGCAGCAATTCTGCAGCCCTTGGCTTATATGTCACGAATACTTCCATATTTTGTCATTAATTCCTTTTAACCCCCCGTAAATAAAAGTGATAGCGAATAGCGACGCCGATATACGAGCGAGTACGTAATTAGAACTGACCAAGGCCGAAAGGCAACTCAATTAGAATATATAAGTACCTACTTAAAACACAAATAACTTGCGTTCCTTACGGCAACCGCTGGCCGACTGAACTGAGGCACTGAGGACCGCTTTCGCCTCCCACAGCGTTCGTATTGCACATGCCATGCGCAGTACGAGCGACGCGATCAATACGTCATAGGTCGCCTAAGCTTGTCTTTATATCAACACTACGTATAGATAGGTACTCGTAGGTCACATAATGTCATAGCGATAGCAGTAACAAGTAGCAGAGTTATTATTATTTTCATCACACTTGCTCGAAAATGGTGTCATTACACGTAGGTTTTGCGGGCCGTAAATGACATATTACGCCCTTCTTTTTAAATTTGAAACGCTGGTTCTGTTTTACTCTTATTTGTCATGTTCAAAGAAAACGCCAACTTACTTTTTTAACTTTTATTACTGAAATATTTATTTAAAGAGAACTGTTATTGCAAATACATGTAAAAACATATTTCTGTAACTTTAATTAAATGTTTAAATAGTGTATTTCAGTATTTTGCAAATATAAAATCAACCATTTTAAGTCTTTACCGCTATGGTTTCCGAACGTGACTTGTCGTCTTGATATATGTCACTAATGTCACTGTCAGTTTTACAATTTTATTTAGGTTAAGTAAGGTTATTTTAATCAGATTTCCTCACAAGTGTGATGAAAAACATTGTGTGTGCCACGGGCGGTAAAGGAATTACAAACTCGTGCTATTAAAGCCCTCGGCTTCGCCTCGGCCTTGTAACAAACACGCGTTTGTAATTCCTTACTTGCCGCCCTTGATACACAATATACTATTAATTGTTAAGCTTTCGAAGCAACTAGGTAACTGGTACATATCACAGAATATTTGTTCATTTACTAGATCTTTATTGCACAATGAAAAAAAAAAATGATGCATTCTCTGCCGGCCAACCGGAGGGTGAAACAGAATATTACTTATGAATACCTACAACGCTGAAGCATGTTAATAAACTGCAGTGTATAAAATCCTTGGATTAAATACAAAATGTTAAACGCTAAAAAGCAGAAAAATTCCTGTAATAAGTATAAAGTCTGTAATACGGTTTTAGTAACTTCGTACGTGTAGAAAATAATAGTACATTACACAATTAGGGTGGTAATACAAAGAAAGGCCGAGATCGCAGAAGTTTGCGGCCCGAGCTGCCAGCGAGGGACGTAAATATGCGATCAAGGGCTGTCTTTATTACCTCCCGTGTTGTGTACATCATTTTATGTCTACACTTGGCCATAGAAAGCGACATTTTCGGTACGCGCAGCGTGCGGAAAAGTCACTTTATGGCCAGGTGTGGCATAAATTACCATTTTGGTACGGAACCCTAAAAAACCGCTCATACCCTAAATACCAGAGTCTCGGTGTACCACATTCCCGATACACTAGCTCATAAAATCTAAGGTTTCTCAAAGAAAGTAGAATGGTGGAATGGTGTAGAACGTATTATTTTGGAAATCTGGTACCTATACGGGGAATCTGATAGATCTGGTATTTAGAATAATCTGGTATTTTGGGACTGCGGTATTTTGGGCACGAGGAAAAAAAAACGGATGTGCAGACGAACAGACACGACACGAGTAATCCTACCAAAAGGGTAGGTACCTACTTAACTGTTTTGAGCGAGAAAAAAAACACGTCTCTTGTATGGATCTGGACCCCCTTTAATTTTATTACTTGCATAAATAGCATATTTACGTCCTCGTAATCCCATCCCACTAATATTATAAATGCGAAAGTTTCTGAACATGTTTGGAATTGGATGTTAGTTACTAAATAACGACGTACCTAACGACTGGATGGATTGAGCTGAAGTTTGGCATGCACGTAGACCAAGTCCTGGATAGAAATATAGGATACTTTATATCCCGGTAAATAGTTCCCTTGGGACAGTAACGGGAACAACGCGGGCAAAACCGCGGGTAAACCTACTATACTAAAAAATAAATAACCAACTTCAAACTAATCTATTCAATAACAAACTTTGCATGCCCTTTTTCAACATAAATTTATGACCATGGATGTATAAATAGAAGGATACCGCACGGTCTAAGACGCGGGTGAAGCCAAGCAATGGCCGCCGAAGTGAGCATGTGTGCGTTGACGGCCCAATGGCAGCCGACCGGCCCATTATGTTGGTTGATGTGTGCGTGCGTGCGTACAAAGCGCCGGCTCATTGCCGGCTCATCATGAGTGCTTCACTTATCTGTTCGCGACGCTACGTCCATTTATTTTTAAGGTCCTTGTTTATGACAATGTTTTTAGAGAAAACGTAGGTACCTACTTAACTTTCGTCGATCAGAACTTTTAATTGTACTCATCTTTATAGCATTTACCTATTGCTAGTGAAGTACCTTTTCCCTGAGAACGACACAACTACCTATAGCTGCTGACTGTACCAAGAGTAGCCGTTTAGCAAATCTACAATCTTACAAGTTCCGTTAACCAATGTTGCAATGGGGTCGCGAGGCTTCTTTAGGGGGTCGCAAGAGGTCGAGCGAGAGGACTACTTCAGTAAAAAAAACGATAAAGTTTAAAATGGTAGATTTCATGTATGTCACACATGACATGATCAAAAAGCGAAGGGGCGGGGGGTGGCGAAATATTTTTTCATACCAGGGAGGTGGAGTCATGAAAAAGGTTGAAAACTACTGGGCTACGGGACAACGAAGCGTTGACCAAAATAATTATGGAACCCTAAAAAGGCTTCAGCCTGCATTGGTGTAACGTAACCTGCTTGTCGGTGTTCTACAGACTCGTCACGTAGAATATGCACAAGAACTATACCTACATTGATCTAGCCCTCCCTCCTCTGTCAGACTTCAAGACGCACTGCAGAGTCTGTAGACTGCAGGTTATCATCTCTACATCACAGTATAATAGATAATAGCAGTAATTTTTCTTCCCACAAAAGATTCATAGCGCGGCTTATATGTGTGCGCGCCGTGAACGAACGCACTACAAGAGAAGTTTTACGAATGCGTAAGAATGCGCACGTATGGATCACCGTCTGCGCCTCGATCTTGAATAGGTTATAGTTATCGCGTGCTCCTAAACGACCGAAAAGTTATTACCTACCTACTTGGTCTACTTGTCTGCCTTTATACTATGTCTATATATTGTTGCTATACCTACCTCACCTAGGGTATGCAGTACCGGGAATTTTTGTATGAGAGAACCGGGAATTTCCGGTAATGCCATACTAAAATTTCCCGGTACTGCAAACCCTACTCACCTGCCTGTCACATAAAGCGGTACGTGCAGCCCAGGCGTGGAACTTTGACGGCGTCAGTGTTTCCGATCAATTATAAGTCTGGCACTTTTAGGACCTGAGGGCGTAAGCATCTGGGTACGCTCGCTCTTTCCTGGGCTACATCAATGCTCATTGCTCAACATCAGGTGTGATCGGTCAAGAACAAAACTGCTTCATGCTAAAAATATAAATTTATCGCGGCTTCCCACACTCGACGAGAGGGGCGAAACAAGTACCTATTCTATCATTTGTCTGCAAAGGTTCGAATTGTGCTGTCTCTTTCACTCTAATCTGCATAACAACTATAGAATGAAGAAAGAACGGCATAGTTCGAAACATCGTTATCAAACTCGGGAGACAGGTAGATTAAGGTATTTAGCAGGAATAGGATTCGCACCCGCGACGTAGAGTGTATACTGCCGACATATCAAATATCATACACTAATAGCATGAGCGTTGAATTTCTTAAATTCTTACAAAACTTGTACCTACACATATCTCTTAGTGCGATTTATTACTACGAGCCGTAGTTTAGCCGGGTATGATTCACTTAGGTATTCATTATTTCAATGAAATGAACACATTTCCTAAAACTGATAAATGATATCTTTGTAGGTACAAACGTCACACAAATAGGTAGGTAGGTATAAAGTTAACATTGATAGAAACTATTACATACTTGCTACGTGAAAAACATTCATCGTAACGTTGCTATGATTCGTGTTCTAAAGTTTATCAAAGGTTATCCGTAGTTACGTAATATCAAATACAAAATATACACACCTACTTCGAACATTCCTATTTAGGGATCTATTGCATTGCAAGGCGCATTTTAACGATTTGTTTGCCCTCTCTTTCGTTAAAATATATCTACGTATAACGCGTTATTTACAGTAATAACGAGGTCGCGAACGCGTCACCATTGAATTAAAACTAGTCTTGCGAAACACTATTTGCAGTCTGCATTTACTAATTTCACTCGGCACAAATGTCATGATTTGACAATTAGTTTTGATATCCAACCTCAACTTCTAAGAACTGGCTGTTGAAACAAAAGACGTCACGAGAGAAAAAGTGGACACATATTCGAGAACGTTCAGTGGTCTTGTGGAGATTGTTAGTATTGAACGCGAGTAGAGAAATAGCTGAGCGTCCGACGGCGTAGCGTACTCCTGCATCGGTCGTCGGACGTCGAATGATTTTGTGGAATTCGCTGTGGCGCTGCCGAGCCAGCCCGGGCGGTGGGGCGTGGGTTGCCGACCGCGGCGCGTCGATCCATCCAGTCGCCATCCCATCCTGGCCGCGAGGCACGAACTTATTAACAAGGAACATATTACTGCACAGAAAATGTGCGACCTCCATTTTAAGCAACGCGCGGACCAGTGATTAGGAATCCATATTTTATTTTATTAATTATTTTTTTAAACAGGTTAGTGCAAGTTTGAATTCTCGTTCTATCGTCGTTTAGTTCTCGTGGCGCGCAAACGTTTTGTATAATGGCGTCACAGATGTACCTACGCAGTGCATTTTTATAAAGTGGAATTGATTAGAATTGTTGCTTGTAGCTAGCATGTACTTATAGATAGAAAATTGCGGACATACAATATGTAAATATTGTTTATTTCCTTTAAACAAGTATCAAATTCTAACGTTGGTGTCGTAAGAATTATTAAAACGTTTAGCGCCAAAGATTATGAACTCAGACTGCACAAAGAGTCAAAAGAGGACATGTTGCGTAACTTAGGCGTGAGCATTATTCGCCTTAAGGTTGATGTGTATGTATATTTGAACATTTAGAATTATTGAATTTGACGAGTTCTTATTTCTAATCCAGCAGCTACACACGGATTCTTATTTACCCGAAGTAACTAAATGTAAAATGATTCGGATCGAAAGGTATGTTAGTAGAAATGAAAATGATTATTTTATCAATGATTTTTATTAAGTTATTTATTACTTTGTTTGGCACTTCATTTTTTTTATTGTTATTTTGATTTTAAATTTGACCATAAATTCGTTATTTTACAAAGCCCTAGTAAAAAATAAATATTTATAGGCGTATCCAACTTTTAAATTAATCGATACTTTTCCTGACGACAAAATCGAATGCAGCAAAGAAGTTGACAGTCTTCGCTATATCGACTCATCTGTCATTACGTTGCCATTTTTGCTATGAACTATCCGTATTCGTCTATATTCGGTTTTGCTTGCAATGCTTTTCAAAAATAATTATCGAATATTTATAAATTTAGAGCTAATTTAAAGATTATAATTCAATAGTATTAAATTAACGTTGAACATTTTTACTTCTATTTCATTTGAATACCTCGAACGAACAGTCAGTACGCAGTGTTCTTTGTTCAAAGTTGAGTCGAGTAGAGGGGCCGCGTGCGACGCCATTTTGTTTTCACTCTGCCACTCGAAGCGGACGGCGGCGGTGGACGGTTACAACCTCGGCGCTGGCGTCCATTTTGTGCTAAACCGAACATGTTTTCAAGAAATAGATTAAAATTTTAAATAAACTGACTTTAATATCGTGTAAAAGTGTGTATAATCAGTGTATAAAAGATCGAGTGTAAGAAGGTATGCAAGTTTAGTGATTTTATTCGATTAAAGGCCGTTCCCGTTTAGATATTTTCGCTGTTCGGCAGATGTCATGTTTTCTGTGGGACTGTACTTCATTTCGTGTGATAATATAATTTATTTATGGATTAATTAACAAATAATATACTAGATATGTAGGTATTTTACAATTTATTTTCTACTGAATACTAGTTGTAAACGGCTACCTACGCATTACGCAGGAACAATGAAGTGCGTGGTACTTATATATTACATAGATACTGACACATTTCGGTAAATTTGATTGCAAATAAAATCAAAATGGCTTGTCTGTAACATTTAAAAATTGCAATAAATCTCGGGGTAGGTAGGTATTAGATTCCTATCTCGGGCATTTTTTCTTCTCAGGTTTTAAACAGAATTCCCAAATTAATAGAAAATGTTTTTTATTACGAATCTCGTGTTTCAAACATTTGTATAGTATGTTTGGGAATGTGCTTGTATTTTAATCACAAATAAACAAGCGGTACCTACCTATTTGCCTAAATTTCATAATTTTGCGGCAGTAGGTGGACTTGATCAAATTTCATCAAATTAACACTGTCAAAATAGTTGCCATAGTAAAAAAAACTCTTCTATAATGATTAGAAAGTCTATGTTTATGTAGGTACTTGCCGTTCTTGATGAATTAATTAGAAACTGCTTTATGTAGTATATACGAATCAAAAACATTACATGTAAAAAGATGCAAGTCGCGCAACGCAGTTCTCCTACAACAAAAAGTTTTGAGATGTAATGTCAAATCAAGTCAGTACCGGGGCCTGGTTTCAACAGAACTTGATTTCCACCGACTTGCCTATATATTTAACCGTGGAGGAACACATTTTATAGTTCTCAAATAAAGAATCCTCCAGGGGTAAATAATAGGCAAGTAGGTGGAAATCGAGTTCTGTGACACCGGGCCCCCGTTTTTGATGTTGCAGGAGAACTGCGTTGCGAGACTTGCATCTTTTTACATGTAATGTTTTTGATGGGATCTCATTTCTTTTTGTGAGTGGTCTTCCTTTATTTATTACATTCCAATTCATTCTATTTTGAACTACAAACCTAACTTTGTAATCGCATGTATTTGTATAGGATTACAAACTTACTTATGCTGTTTGTATTGAAATTGCAATATTTTTAGGTTTTGTGTGACATTATTGGCTAACAGTGAATTATGTTTAAAATTTGGAGCTTGTGGATCTGCTAAAAGTAGGTAGGGGGTAGGTACCTTAGAATTATGATGATCATCAGTCAGACAGTCGGTGACAAAACTAAGGGACTTTGACGTGCAATAAATAGTTCTTAAACTACAAGTTCAAATTGAATGATATTGAGGATATATCTAAGTCTTATTATGTCCTATATATCCCTGAACACAGGATTCTAGCTTTAGCCAGCACAAAATTACAGGAGGTTGAAAATGGCCTGAATGGCTTCGAGAAAAGCATGGTACGGCCGTGCAGATATATACTACAATTAGTTGGTTATTTTTTTCAAAAACAGCAGTAATAAAGAATAGTGGCACAAAACACTGTTATCGTAATCCAAGTAGGTATACCTTATCGGTAGATTTTATACGTGTCCGTCAAGATAGCGTACACCGTAAAGATATTCAGAATCTGATGGAGCCAATAAATAGTACCCAAATAGTACCGACGAAATACCTAGGTGAAAAAAATAGTACCCTTAAACTTTTCGAAATATAAGGCCTGTTCACGGTGTACGCTACCGGCGTCAAGCTGGCGTACACCGTTTGTATCTCTGGAACGGCTTTGTTTTTGGAAACGCTTTATATCTCAAAAAATAGTACCCAAATAGTACCCTAGGGCCCTAAAATTTTATTTCTCTAGCTATCGTAGAAGCCGAGATATAGTGAGCTCTTTCTATAAGGAATTCCCGGGTACGCCAGCTTGACGGTGTGAAATTTTGTACACCGTTAAGTTATGGAATATCTCGGCTTCTACGATAGCTAGAGAAATAAAATTTTAGGGCCCTAGGGTACTATTTGGGTACTATTTTTTGAGATATAAATCGTTTCCAAAAACAAAGCCGTTCCAGAGATACAAACGGTGTACGCCAGCTTGACGCCCGGTAGCGTACACCGTGAACAGGCCTTATATTTCGAAAAGTTTAAGGGTACTATTTTTTTCACCTAGGTATTTCGTCGGTACTATTTGGGTACTATTTATTGGCTGCATCAGATTCTGAATATCTTTACGGTGTACGCTATCTTGACGGACACATTTTATACCACGCCAAAAAGTCCACTCGAGTCCAGTGCTTTTTAAAGACCACGAGACAGCAATACATTTTTATGGTATAATTTATCAAATAGATGTAATGCAAGATTTACGAGGTCATCAGTAAATGTGAGGACATCAAAAGGGGGCTTTTATTAGTGTGGACTGTGGAGCCTATGTGTGTCTGGCTGTTTGAATTTAAATAGGTACGGTTTTTTAAATCAGATTACTTGCTTGTTTGCAGTAGTCTTTTCTTTAAAGTATTTAAAAAAGGTAAACAATAAACCACGTGATTCGGGTCGTTCAGCCAATGGTATTGTGCTACAGATACAAAGCGTTAGTTTGATTGACTGAACGAGCCGAGTCACGTGGTTTTTTTGTTAACCTATTTTTAAATATATCCTATCCAAAGTTTCTACCAAGCGAGCGCGAAACGACTCCGTTTTTTTCAGCTTGGACAAACACGCTTTCGTATGTCCGGCCTTTCTTCTCTGCAGGTCGTATTTCTCAACCGTTTTTTTCGTGATATTTTGTGAGCAGATTCGATAATATTTATTCAGTTTTTGGATTTTTTTTCAAAATATCGGAATCGGGGTTGGGAGACTCGCGAGTTCTTTAGCTCACAGAGACTGTATTTTAATTTATAAGTGCATTGTCACCGTAAATAAGAAGGTAGTCTTCGGATAATGGAGTTTGTTAAGCTAAAATTCCTGGTGTAATTAATGTTCTTTGAAAAGCCACGTTATTTCGATTGTCGCCTTTTTGTCTTAGATGCTTTCGGAAGCACGCGGCGCGTTGTTGGAAGTATTGTCTGTTATTATTACCATGCAAATGTAAGAGGACAAGAAGTGTATCTATACTGTCATTGCTTGCATACAGATATACATATAGTACTTATAAGCTATTATAGTATTTATTAGCGGCTTTCGTCACAGTGGAGGACGGTCACGCATCGAAAAACAAATCTAACTGAATGACAAGACATAGAATGCATCAAAGTTGACAAAGCAATAAAGTTTTGCAAGCTTTAGTTAGATGTCATCTGATCGTTCTAATCATCTATGACAAACATTCCATTTTTACATGTTAGGATCTAGAAAATGTGCCCTATGCGTGATTCTGTGAATGATTATTGCTATTGTTTGGAAATAGCCCTTTGAGGCTATGCCGCTTCGACCAGTGTGTGTTGGTCTATTGGCAGCACTTGATATACTATAAAGGACATACTTACCTATACTAGAGTGGCTTGTTTAATTCAAGATTTTCCAGAATCTGGGCAGTGAATTGTTATTCTGTCTTTGAAGGGCATGAAGTCTCGTGCTAGGTGTAGTTAGGTTGTTCACATGCGCATGAGTGGACGCATTGCTCCTTGTGGACGCTACGACCAGGCTCTTCCTGCGCCCAGTGCGGGTTTGGTCCCATCCGTCCCCAATATTACGCACTGGAGAAGGCCTTCACCTTGAGTAGTTTTTCGTGTATGTCATTTGTCCGTAGAATCATGTTTCAGCTCTAGGATAAAACGCGTGGAGCGGTTGTTTTAGGTGTTAGGTAACAAGGTGTGTTAAAAGGAGCTATAAACCATTTCGAGCGGAATAAAACATAGGCCAAAGAGCGTCAAAAGACAATTGATCTTGTTCTACCTAGACGAAGGGTGAGGATTGAGAACTCTTAAAATGCTGCAGGATACTTAGCCCCCGCACATTCGCGGATTTGACGCACCGCTACGGACGTACCTCCCACTCTTCCCAGCTGTGCTACGACCAAAATATAAAGACGCACAAGTAGTCCCACTTCGACCGTTTACGAGCGCGTGATACCTATTTAAGGACGATGACCAGGCGGTGCGAAGAATACTGCATTATTACGCATGCGTAAAACTTTGCTTGTAGTGCGTTCGTTCACGGCGCGTACACAAACAAGCCGCGCGATGTACCTTTTGTAGACAAAAAAATTACTGCTATTACTGCCAAGCCTTGCGCGTGCGCCGATGCGGCCTTGGGTGCGTCTGTCCGACGAGAGGCGAGGTAGAGTCATTGGAATGCTATGTTCCGGTTATATTTTAACCGTAAGAATTTAAATTATCGCCGGGTGTATGTATATTCTAAGCCAAATAACTTCCCTGAAAAATATTTTATTCATATTTGTCCGTTTTGTTTTTGATGGTTTAGTTAGTTTGAAAGGGGGCACTTTTTTTTAATGACTGTTTTTTTCCTTTTATAGAAAAAATCCGAGAGGGTTGAATCCGCATCGCATACATGTGACGAGTTTCAACACAATATTTATGACCCCCGGACTTTCATTTACGTAAAAATTATTTTGCTAACATTATAATGCCTTTGCGACTGTCTTTAGGCCGAGTTTCTATAAATACTGGATTAAGTTCGTATTATTTGATTAGGATCAGTCATTTTTAGGGTTCTATACCTCAAAAGAAAAAACGGAACCCTTATAAGATCACTTTGTTGTCCGTTTGTCTGTCACGACCCTTTATCTCGGGAACGCGTGGAGGTACCGAGTTGAAATTAAAACCATATACTTAGGTCTACGGTCCCTTGAGTTGAGTCTGTGAAAAACCAAGCTTCCAAGTTAACGTAAAGAAAGACACGACCGTTTATGCTGCAAAAAAACGTATATTTCGACACATTCAAGGAAACCGAAATTTATAGGGTTCTTCCCGTTGACCTAGAACTATGAAATTTGGCAAGTAATACCGCCTTATACTACAAGTATAGGAAAAAATCTGAACACTACATTTATAATGAAATCATAAAAAATATAGTCTTTTCTAAGGGAATCAAAATGTATAGACTACTTTAATATATGTACCTACAAATTTGTACGGAACCTCGGTGGGCGAGTCCGACCCGCACTTGTCCGGTTTTTTTTATTTGTATGGTCCGCTTTGGCCAGTTTACAACATCTCTGATGATACCTACATATACTGTGGCACTAGACTCGCAGATATTTTTAACGTGGTATATACTCATTATTTGTATTACAGGACTTTAAACATCTAAGTTTACGTGATTGTTTGGGTGCGTACGTAATGGGATGACTGAATGAAATATTACATTACCGTATGTAAATAAATATCGAATCTATCGGTCTTTCTTCAAAATACGGCGCCGGCGATTTTAGTTCGAACTTCCTCGCCAACGTCTTTCGAATGTCGTCGCCTTAGCAGCGCCCACGCAGCGTCGACGTGACGTTCACGCAGTGCGGTAACGCGGCGGTGGGCAGAGGTAGTGGGGCGAAGGGATTGCATTGTACATAACCTGTCGCGGTAACGCTGCGCGGGAGCTGGCAAGACGCCGACGTAACGTCGCGTCGACGCTGTGCGGGCGTTGATAAGACTACGTCGCTCGTAAGACGCAGCTGGCGTTGCGGAGGCTTCAGGCGCGGAGAAGACACCGACGTTCCAAAAACGTTAATGTGGGGTGTCAGTTACTGACTGAATGCCAGGAATTTATAGATAGTTTGTCATTATTGGCATGCATTTAATATTATGTCAGTTGCAAGGACCTTAAAATAAATAGCTGGAAGGAGGCTTGCCAACAGAGAACTGAAGCCATTTCGAATGCGCCGGCTGCTTGTACCTACTTACGAGCCGCACGCACACATCAACTAGTTTTTTCCTATTGCGAGCAGCACACACAGATTGGTAGCCGGCCGATTAGACTTGCTTTAGTTCTTTGTTAGTGATGCTCTGTCCGGCTATTTATTTGAAGGTCCTTGGTCAGTTGTGTTTGACGACGGTCAAATGTCCCACATTACATGTCACATACTGTGCCTGATCTGAAGTAGTTGTAGTAAGGCAATATGTCTCATGTAATAACATGAGATATTGCGATTGCGACTAAGGATTTTTTTTAATTCGGAAGTCGACCGTCATTTGGATGGCATGGTGAAAGGTAATGGCAGGGTGAGTGGTGTAACGCCAGAGCACGCACACGCGTCATCCATTTGCCTCGTACTGAATGGTGACTGTAAAGGACTGTTAAACGGTTATCACCTTATCAAGACACGGACGATTTAGTAAACATACCATACAAAATGTTTCGAGTTATTCATAGGAGTTATCGGCCGCGCATACTTTACATAATAGACAGATGTATGTCATTTTAAAAACTGCTGAAAAATAAACATACTAGGAGACTCGAAATACCTCAAACTGTAATACTTAGTGTAATTTGCCCCCACAAGATGTAGGCACCTGTTAAAGGTCATCGGATGTCGCCAGATACACTTGACGTGCAAGTATTGACGTCGTAACTAGTGGCACCTCGGGTCAGGTATGCAGACCTTGATCGTAGGTACTAGGCTTTTTGAAAATAAGGCTTACCTGGATTTTTTTGTAGACAAATATCGAAGTTTCCGTTTTATCATTTTCCAAAAAGCTACATCTACACTTTTTATAGACTGCCTGTTACACGTACTACTCGCTGTCATATCGAAGACACTAGTGGAATACGGTCCGATCGAAAGCAACATTAATTTTATCCAATCCAATTAATAAAATGGTTATCCATTATGAAATTGAAATTAAAGACGCGCACATAATATCAAAAACAAATATCATTATGCTTATTTTGTTAAGTTATGCACTCTGGAATTTACCTACCATATATTTTATGTTTGTAGAAAATGTAGAATATAGTAATCATTTTATTATTACATGTGTTTTAGCTGCCAAAATGGATTCGGAGTACGACAGAAAGTTCGAGGAGATGAAGAAGTACATCCCATTTTTGGAGAGCATGATAACAAGACTGGAGAATACCAGCTCATCTTCTGCAAATCCTCGGCAGGCCCAGCTCGATAAGATTCGGTCTCTGAGAGATCTCTTATTGGATAAGAAGAAAAGGTTATTACAAGTCGTTTTTTAAATATATAGCTCAATTTTTGAATCTGTAAAATTAATGACGTTTTTATGCTTGCATTTTGTTTTCACAGTTTAGTATGCGTGGTGAAATCACTTTTATTGCATTTTGTTTTAGGATGAAAATGGACAATTTATTGAAATGTGAACAAGTTCTGATTAATTTGTACGCGAAAGTTGAACAGGTAAATGACTTTTTTTATTCATGGATTATGTTTAATTATGATGATGACTGTGATCTTTAACTATGTTTTTATTCTTTAATTTCAGAGGGATACTTTACCTGGTATTGAACCTGCATCTGAAGCCGTTCCGCCTAAAGATAAAAGTGATTTAAATTTAGCTCGAAGTAAACTCAAAACCGTAATAACAAAAACTCACGATCCAGACACACTGCCAGAAATAGCAAGAGCTAGCGAGACTGAAGTCGTTTGTTCTCCTGGTAGCAAGGAGCCGGCGTTGTTTCAACGGAGACCAAACAAAAGTTCGTTATCTCCAACAAAAAAATCATCTAAAGAGGAGTCCCCTCAAAAATCCAGTTCGAAAAAGAACTACACGCGGGTCTTAATGTCCCCGGATCGAAGTGGAAGACTCTGGTCTCCATCTGAAGGGCCTCCTTGTGACCAACATCTTTTCAGCAGGAGGTCGCCCCCAAGACCATCACGTAGATACTCTCCCTCTTACAATAAACGTGAAAGAAAAAAAACTTCCAAACAAGAATCTCCCCGCAAAGGTAACCGTAAATCAAAGGATTTAAATATAACATTAAAAGTCCCAGAGGAAAGCCTGAACTCCTTGAATACGAAAGATATACTATCACGGATAATTAATTGTAGTGATGGTGATGTAGATATTGCTACTTTGCGTGAACTTAGAACGCAAATACTTGGAGAGTTGAAACAGACGGGAGCTAATGAAGACATATCAGATTTAATTTTAAAGTCTTATAAGAATAAAAAGAAGAACAAAACTGGCAAATCCAAAAACAAGGTTGATGTTGAGGAAGGAGAATTGTCAGACAGTGAAAGCGAAGCCATCGAAAATATTTATGGCAATCTAGTTGTAGTTGAAAAAGATAAGAACAAAGATGCGGCTTCCAGTCAGAACAAGCCTACGGATCAAGACCAAGTATCGCGTAAAATTCAAATTTGTCTTGTTATTAACTCTGATAAAGACGAAACTTCACCAGAATCAAGTAAAAATAAAAATACGACTGATAACCAGAAGATTTGTGATGTAACTGATTTCGAGATGTTCGATGACAATTGTGGTAAGAGTTCGAAACCAGTGCCTTCCGCGAACAATAAAGACGGTGTTGACAAAGAACTTGCTAATCAAAAACCAAATACATCAATGTCATCTGGAAAAACCAGCGTGACCAGTTCCAAAGACATAATAACTATCGAAGACGTTGATAGTGAAAAAGAGGAAAATGTGAATAAAAAATGTGGCACTGGGGTTATAGACATGAATAACTTTGATTTACAAGATAACTCTAATAATGCTATGATAAACGAGGTTCCTAAATCTGCCCCAGAGGCAGTTCATATTCCATTCAAAGTAAATTTCTACAAACCTATTGACTCCAATACTGCTGAGACTACAGATTCTCTTAACAACGAAGCATCTCTGAAAAAATCTGATGATCAGCCTGTGACAATTGACAAATCTGTAGATAAGCCTTCTGAACCCAAGGATTCTCTTAATACACCTGCAGTAAGCTCGCAACAAGCGTCAAAAGACAAAAGCTCAGAGCTTGCAGAAAAAACCAAGCAATCACCTGTAGCTAAAACCAAGGACATCGTTGCATCAGAGACCCCAAAATTAAACTCTGAACCCATTGTTAACAAGAAAGATGACGAAATACCACTGTTGAATGAACCGACAGTGCGGCCTGCAAAAAAAGATATAGTATCTGAAATTGATATTTTACAGGCATTGAAAAATGAGATATTAAGCGATACTATATCTATACCCTGTGCAGAAGTAGCAACTCCGGCTTTACATCAACCTAAGGTTACTAAAGTATCTAATGCACAAGAATTGCCTAAGAAAAGAATATCCATAGAAAATTATAAACGCAAGCCAGTTCCTACAAGTAAACCCTCTCTATTCGTTAAAAACCCTAGCATTAGCATGTCTAAAAAAGAGTCAATGAAACAAAGTTTAAAATTGACTGAAAAAGAAGTTGAAAGGTTTAATCTAATATCAAAAATAGCACTCGGCGACAGCTCTGATGATGAAAGAGATACTGATTTAAAATCACCCGAGGTTGAAGTAGATCTTGCGCCAAAGTCACCCGATATGGATATCGCAGACAACAGTCCTGTTTCTCCTCCTGTAATAATACCTGCTGATCCTGTGAAAATGGCTATTGTTAGCTCTAAAGCTGACGTTGATATGCGAACATTACCGATGATGTCTCCGTCTCCTAACACAACGAGTCCGTTCGCACCATCGACACCAATCCAAACTAAAAACGATGCGATTCCTGAAATAAGAAAGAATTCTAATGATAAGTTTGAGGTGAAAAGACCTGTACTGCCAGTGGACCCACGCGTCAGGAAGGAACCTCTGCTTCCATTGCCTCTGGTGCCCTATTCTAATGCGACCCCATCCCGAAATCCTAGCATGACGCCCAGCATGACTCCGAGCAGGACACCGAATATGACACCTAATGCTAGATCATTCGATGGTACTCCAAGCAGACCATTCGATACTGATGATCGTGCTCGCAAGCACGTATATGCCCCTATGTTTATAGTTCAACATCCCGTTGAAAATAAATCTGATTGGGATCCCTCAGAGCGTAGTCCAATAGATTCAAACAGGGAAATATCTAATAATGAAAGAGAAAAAAGCTCTGGCAGATGGGATGATCGAAACTCAAGAACCAATTTTCCTCAAAGAGATGAGGGCCCCAGGTCACGATATAATGACTCTAATTACGACAAAGGTTACAATAGATCCAGGAATGATAGAAATGGTAGAGATGAATACAACAGACAGGAAGGTCCACACGCATCGAACTATTACTCTAGATTAGACTGTCCAGCTACTCCAACACCTTCATTTGGCAGAGGAGATGCACCATCTACCCCATCGCATTACTTTGGGAGATCTGAGTGTCCTAGAACCCCAAGTCATCCTTTTGGGAGGTCTGAATCTTCCAATCAGTCATTTGGAATGTCGGAAGCACCTCTTACTCCTAGCCATCCATTTGGACGTTCAGAGGCTCCTATGACGCCGAGTCATCCATTTGGAAGGTCTGAAGCTCCCTTAACCCCTAGTCATCCTTTCGGAAGGTCTGAGGCTCCTATGACACCCAGTCATTCGTTCGGTCGGTCTGATTACTCATATTCAAATTCTGGTACAAAATATGGGAAACCGCAAGATCCTAGATTGAATCGAAGCTATGACCATGATTCAAATAGCCGAAGAGACGCTGGATCGTACAATGACCGCTGTAGATATTATAGAAACGACCCAAGGAATTTTAATAGAGAACAAAGTGTACCTAGGAATGACCCCAAGCCTTATACTCCCGATCAGACATATGATAGAGATCAAATGTCACGACGTGAACCTAGCGTAGGACGTTCAATACCGAGAGAAAATGATAGAGATCGCTTATACTCAAGAGATAGAGGTCAAGGATCAGATAATTCAAGAAGCTATGCTGAGGTAGGTTCAAGACGCAATTTCCAGCAAGAGCCTAGCGCTAGCCGCTCTATGCCAGATAATCGCGTAAGAGCTTCAAGTGTCGGGAGAAATATTAAAAGAAACTCTGGTAATGAATTATCGATCGAGTCCCACGCGGGCCGACCATTCACGATTGATACAAGTGTTAATAGCACTTTTCAGAAATTTCTTGATTCTCATGGGAGTAACGACAATAGCTTCGATGCTCGCAGACAACGCGCGTCGAGTGTAGGACGTTCTTTGCAACGCGAATCGAGTGTGGGTCGAAGTCTAATATCTAGTTCATCGCATAAAATAGAAGACAACAACAGAGATAGATTTAGGAGAGCCCAAAGTGTAGGAAGAGATTTTAATACCCCTAGAATCGAAAAGAGCTTCAAAGATATAAAAGCTGAATTTGAGTCGTACAGACATAATGACCGCAAATTTAATAACGATCGCACACAGCCAACGAGAATTAAGGAGAGCTATAAGTCTCGTGATCCACGTGTTCGTAGGGAGAGCTATGATAAACAGCATGATAAGCCTAGCTTGAACAAAACACATGTTAGAGAACCAAATACGACAGTTAAAAAGTTCAACTACAGGGACCCGAGGCAGCGTAAAGAACAAAAATTGAAAGAAAGGGATAATCGAAATCGTTCACATTCCAACGACAAGCATAGTTACGGAATCTCGAGCGATAGTGTAGCGAAAAATCCAGTTATTAGTTCAGTGAAAAATTATAAAATACCAAAAATAAAACGAACGTCTGAAGAAAAACCAGTTGAACCAGTCGTCGACGTCACGCCTCCTAAAATCGAAGTTAAGAAATCCACCGCGAAGTCGGCAGCGAAAGATGTTAAACAGAAGTCTATAGAACCACAGATTAAGTTTGATAAGAAATTAAAGCAGGAGAAAAAAGGGGTTCCTGATAAAATATCCAATAAAAAGGAAGATAATCATAAATGCGCATCTGAAAATAACACGCAGAATTGTGAAAAACGTATTACAAGACGATCTGGTAGAAAGAATGAAGAGACACAGTCATCGACACAATCTGATGATGATGAAATGGTTCAACCGCGGACACGGAAGTTCAAGAAAGTGATATATGATTCTGATTCTGATGAAAACCTAAATCATGAGACTAAGACTAACAGTAAAACTGTTTCTCCTCAAAAGTCTAAGCCAACTAAAAGTGAAATAAAATCTAACCAATCTGAGATAAAGGATAAGGAACAACAGGAAGATACGGACAGCAAAGTTGTTGAAGAGATATCTAATAAGGATATTGAACCTGAAGATAGTCAAGAGGCATTAGATTCTAGTTTTGGCCTGAGTGACTTAGAGCTATTTCCTGATAATATCATCAGTGATCCAGTTCTGGACAATATCAACGCACTCATCGCAGATCTAGATAATGATTTAGCTACCCCAAAGTCCGGAACAACCTGCAATGATTTATTCAATGATATAAGCATAGAAAACATGCTTGAAAAAATTACCACTAGTCCTCTTAAACCAGAAACCAAAATATCTGTTGCTGCAGAAAATGATAAGGCTATTATACAAACCGTAAACAAGAATTTGTTTGATACACTTCTTAAAGAGAGTGAAACGAAGGAAACTGAATTTAATAAGTCAGCTGTCATCACAGACAATAAGAACGTTGACATTCCGAATAAAGTACCTGAGAACGCTCAGAATAGTAATTTTGTGAAAAAGCAACTAGATTTGTCAAACGATCCTCAATCTGAGATAATAAGTCAAACGGACGATAAAAATGATCGAGAACCAGTGGTCTCAACCTCAGTCAGCGAAGAAGAAACTTCTAAAGAAGATCAGAATATTGACAGTGAGAAAAACCTCGATGGTCATTCAACACCAGATAGTACAGACGATGCTGGTATAGCAATTAAACACATTTCTGAAACAACAGGGCCTGACAGTACTATAGAAAAGCAATGTGAGATGAATTCGGACATATCATCTACTCATGATGCTGGAGACAAACCTATCAAAAATAGCCCCGCGATTTCCAAAGAACCGGTATCACAAATTGACTCGATTGGAAGTTTACTATCAATTCTACAAGATAAATCTAAAATAAAAGAACTACTTAGTATGCTCGGCGATCAATCCAGTGAAAATGAAAAAATTAAGAAGAAGTTAGAAAAATTGAGTGAAATTGTATCTGATGATGAAGATAGTGATAAGATTGAAGAAGAACCAGCTAAAATTGTAACTACAACTAATGCTGATAAACAAGATGACAATCAGGAACTTCCTTCGCAAATACTGGGTGAAGATAAAATCTTGGCACAAAATAAAAGTGAGTCAGCCAAACCCACGGAAAGCGAGTCAAACGAGATACCAGATATTGATCTAAAAGTTCAGGTGGGAAATGAAAACAAGGAAGAAATGGACATTGAACCAAAAGTTCAGGTGATAAGTGAAAACAAGGAAGAACCGGTAGCAAACGAAGAAGCAAACTGTGTGAAAACAAATCAAGTAGAACCGATAGTTCAGGTCGAAAACCAAAACAAAGATGAAATTGCAGCTAGAGAAGATATAACTTGTCTAGAACCGAAAGACCAAGTTGAAAAGGAAAACAAAGAACAAGTTGTAGCAAGTGAGGACATAAATATTTCAACGAATGCAAACCAGGAGCTCGAACAGCAAAAAGAATCCAATAAAGTAGATGAAGTGCCAGGAAATATCAAAAAGGGAGAAGATAAGCCAAATTCCGTAAAAATTGTGAAAAAAATTATAAAGAAGGTACCGAAGCGATTGAAAACTCGGAAATTTAAGAAGGGTAAAGTTGGCAAGCCAGTCATTCGTGAGGTAAAACGTGTCACTCGGTCGGAAGCAGCTGGATTACTCAGTAAGCCTAAGCCGAAAATTGCTTCAAGAGAATTGAAACAATTGCAAGAATCTATAAAGGAAATGTTCATGAGTGATGACATTCTAAACGCTTCTGGTATTCGTATGTGTCGCCTGGCAAAAATGGTAGATGATAAAACGTCTCAGAAGGATGATGGGCCTGTCAATGAGCCTGAACCCGTAGTTGTTTTAGAAAAAGTAAAGCACCTTAGCGAAATGGAATTTGGTTTGGAGAAGTCTATGCGAAAGAAACCTGGACCAAAGCCTAAAACTAAAGTAGTAAGCTCTGATGAGAAAAAAGTCGTAGAAGAAGACAAACCTCTTCCGAAGTATAAACCAGGTCCCAAATCGAAGACGAAAATCGTGCAAATTGAAAAAGATCCCTACGATTTTGACACTGACTCAATAAATGAAAGTAAATCAAGCGAAAGAGCGTTAGAAAGTTCAGACTCTGAGTGTGACTCGTTGGCATCCTCAAAAAGTTTTGGTAGTTCGGAGTTGCTTGTAGAATTAAAGAAAAAACCCAAGCGAAAAAGAGGCGGCTGGAAAACTGGTGTGATTAAATCTAGGAACAAGAAGAGGAAAATAGAACCAAAGCGAGCTGAGTCGCCGCTTTCCAAACCCACTCTCGAGCCAGTACGCAAGTACACAATACCAGACTTCAATTGCTTCACGGACAAAAACTACTGTTTCGCTAAAAACGTTTCCCACTATTCCTGCCGTTTATGTGAATCGACACACAACAGCGCAGATATAGTGTCTCATTACAAAAAGAACCATCCGCACTCAGAAATTCCACTCTCCCGCATGAGCCCAGATGTGGCGAGAGAGGCTATCGAGCAATGCGGAGACATCGACTTCTTAGCGATTAGTAAAATTCCTTCCGAAAAATATACTTGCAGATTCTGCTTTGAAGAGTTCACCAGAAAGAAGGCTTTAATGGAAGCATTCTTCTGGCACGTAGTTAGTGCACACACGGGAGAATATAAACTACTCTGTTCTGAATGCATCAATGTAACAAGGTGCCCATTCAACTTGGATATTCCACCTCCGCCGAAAGATATTAAAGGCCAACTCATCGGGTACATTTGCGGGAAGTGTAATTTTACTCAGATATCCCTTGAGAATATTAAAACACATGTTACTGTACGTCATAATGACACAGAAACGGAGGTCTACATTATCAACTTTGCTGTTATGACGAAGAAAACTATTAATAGCCTCTTGAAGCGATGCAGTTTAGAAAATAAGCCCCGTACGACAAGGAGTACGCGTTCTAATCAGAGCTATACTGAAGCAAGCGACGACAGAAGTGAGATTACTGAAAGTGAACCGGAGATACCACGGTCAAACAAGAAGATCGACATAGCTGTGGCCGATAAGACTCGACGCTGCTCCATTAAGTCGAAGATCAATTTTGAGAACGATGACAACGTCAGCGACACATCAAATGTTGCCAACACAGAATGCAGCTCGTTGAAAGTCGAGCAAGAAGACATTGATGAAAACGACAACCGAGAAGATAGTCATGTCAATGACACTATCAATGATGATTCTGGTGCGAATGAAGAACAGACTGAACCAGCACAGACCACTGCTACCCAGGAGGCTTCCGATGATATCATGGATTATCCGCATTTCAAAATCAATTACACTGATGCTGGAAACAAAGAATATGTTTGCTGTATTAATGGCAAAGACAATCACTATAAGACGGGTCTGTTAATCTCAATGAAAAAGCACGTGCAGCTCAAACATTCTGAGATCTGGGACGGATACTGCTTCGTATGTAAAGTCATCGTGACGTCACAGGGTCAGCATACGTTTAGCGAGTGCTTAATGCACTTCCTAGACAAACACATCGACAATTTCCCCGTTTTAGAGAAACTGACTGAACCTGTTGAAAAACCTGTTACACCTGTATCCACACCTGAACCACCAGAAAGGGCACCCACCCCTAAAAGCTACATCAACGTTCGTCCAATGGCGGAATTGCTGGTGAAATCTGTTGAAGCGCAATTGGCTCCGCCGGCGTTGCCTGTGATAGAAAACGTAGTCAGCCTCGTACCGCCTACGGTAGAACCGCCGCGCCCGAGCCCGACCTACCCAGTGATCGTGAAAGAGCGAGAACCGCCCAAAGAGTACAAATACGAAGAAGCGCAGGCGGAAATTATGTCCAAAAAGCACAGAGTCGTCCTCGACGCAATGATGACTCCAGAAAAGATAGTCCAAGTATTCAAATGCGCTGGTCGCTTTTGCTCATTCACAACGGACTCGCCTGAAGACGCGTTGCTGCACGCATCAACGCATCAACGAGTCGGCGGGACTAACACACTACTATGTGCGTATTGTGACTTCGATTCGTCTGGGAACTCTATAGATTTGGTGTCGCACGTGTTTAAGAATCACGGGCGTTGTCAGTTCGCGTGCAGTTTGTGCTTCTACCGGGCGGCCGCGAGTCAGCTTGTCGGGTCGCATATAACCAGGGTGCACGGATCGACGTCGCAGATTGCTCGGATCTTGAAGTCTACGAGCGCACTCGCCGTGGCAGACTCGACGGAAGGAAATCTGACGCGAGAAGTCGCCGTGCCTCTCTACATTTGTAAACAAAGTGAGTATGCTCAAAACGGCTTTATTATCGAATTAACGACCTACGTAGCACATAAGCTATGCAAGAGCTTAAAATGTTAGTCCTTGAAACGATCATATTTACCTGTAATCATATATAAAAGCGTCTCTGGACGTTTTCGCTCCGGTCTCGCAACTGAGTATCAAAAGTAGTTCATTAAAATGTACTAAAAACGTACAAATGAATTTAAAGCCTATAAAGGGTATGCTTGAGGTGCGGTGGAGAGGTACGACAAAGCTCAACTAATCATAATAGCCCGCGCCCCACACTTCATGCATGCCCGGCTCTCAATAATAGTACATTACATAACTAGGATGGTAATATAAAGGCCGAGATCGCAGAAGTTGCGGCCCGAGCTGAAAGCGAGGGACGTAAATGTGCGATCGAGGACTTTCTTTATTACCTCCCGTGTTGTGTACATCATTTTATGTCTACACTTGCCAGAAAGGGACTTTTTCCGTACGCGCAGCGTGCGGAAAAAGCCACTTTATGGCCAGGTGTGGCATAAAGGGTCTTATCACACTGGCGATTTGCGAGCGAGTTGCGACCGTATTTTCATACAAAATTGGCGACCGAAATCTGTATTAAAACACGCTCGCAAATCGCCAGTGTGATAGGCCCACATTTTTTTTTTTACAATTTTAAACAATTAGATCAAAAGTTATACCGCTTCAAACAGATGTACTGCCCAAAATTTCATTGAAAGTTTAAAAATCTGTAAAAAAAAACGAATTGAGCTCCTTTGCATTTGGGTTACATGTGACTTGTACCCGTTTTCTCAGTATTGTAAATGTATAGAATAGAAGATAAGTATCTATACCTAACTACGGAGGATTTGAATGACCGTTCATGTTTTCAGTTGAACGTGAGGACACATGCGGGTTCAGAACCGTCACACACACCAAGTTTTGGGAGCATTTGAAGAACAAACACGAGAAAGCCACAGGATATCACTGCTATGTAAGTTATGATATTTATGCCACACCTGTGACTTTTTCCGCACGCTGCGCGTACGTTGCGTGCCGCTTTCTGGCCAAGTGTAGACATAAAATAATGCACACAATACGGGAGGTAATAAAGAAAGCCCTCGATCGCATATTTACGTCCCTCGCTTGCAGCTCGGGCGGCAAACATCTGCGATCTCGGCTCTTCTTTGTATTACCTACCACCCTCCAGAGTGTCCAGCGCAGCACTGAAATAGGCCGACTTTGTAATATCGTTAATTGATTACCAATATTGTGTCCTTCCAGATCTGCAATACGACATGCAGCGACGCTACGACTTTAGTCCTCCACCTCAAGACCCACGGTCTAAGGTTGTACCACTGTACGCTCTGCGTGTACGGGGCGGACAACGAGCCCGAGCTCCTAGCACACGCGTCCGCGAAGCACCCGGCCAAGCCGCCGCAAGCGTACATCAGAACTATCTGCGGCACGGTACGTCCTCCCGGTCTTTAACAACTAGGGATGGGGAGAAGCTTGATATTTGTATCGCCGTGACTGTTGTTCCAATTCCAAGAAAATCGCTGTGAAAAATATTTGTGCCCCCGGGCTTGACACACGAACCTAGCACTGGAACTCGACTAGTATGACCCATGGCCTGATACTGTCGGCGGCATACCCGCGCGGCAGAAATCCGCCGGCGCAGAATAAAGCCCGACGTACAGAAGTCTCTTTCTCTACCAAAACTGACGTTCGGGTCCGACCACCGGACGCAACGCACCGGATCCGAGCTATCGCATAATGCGTGCTCTTTCTGGTCGCTGGCTAAAGGTGGTTTTCCACCGGCAGGGCGAGACGAGACGCGACGCGGATTGAATTGAAATTTGTATGAAATTTTCAATCCTAGCGATTGGATTGGATTGAAAATTTCATACAAATTTCAATTCAATCCGCGTCGCGTCTCGTGTGCCGGTGGAAAACCACCTTAAGTCCCTCCGCGGCGGCAGTTTGGTACTATAGCTTGTGTGCTTTTTGTTATGTGCAGCCGTAACTACTTACACAAGTTACCGCCAACACGAACGGGGGCCTTCGGAGGCAGTCTCCGTCGGTCGCCGTTCGTGTTGGCGGTAACTTGTGTAAGTAGTTACGGCTACACAGAGCAAAAAGCACACAGGTGAGTGTCACCAACGAAGTTGCCAAACTATAGTAGCCGCGCGGTGAAATCGCGGAGTGAGCCACTCCTGCCGCCTGCCAGGCAGCCGGCATAGTATGTAGAAGCCTGTGAAGACCCTCGGACTAAAGTTATGCCATTACGTGTCAATCATATAATCAATATTTGACAGTGGTAAAGTAATCATAAAAGGGTCGATTTTCGGCCGCGACATTTGTATGCCAAACTAAATGTATGGCATACAAATGTCGCGGACGAAAATCCACCCAAAACTTATAATATCACATCGGCTTAGCTAATTTGCAATAATATTCGTGCCGTGATCTAGCATTTACCTGAGATCCTCATTCCTGTTGGTCCCATTCAAGTTAAACGCGAAGCGGAGTGAATCTATAGCATTGCAAAACGCAGATGATTATTGTAGTAGTAGTATAAATACAATCATACTTTATTTCACACCAAAGAAAAATTACTAAGTATCTTATCGCTAAAGAACGATTTCTTCTAGAAAATCTTAAAATTATAATACAACAAGTAAATTGACAGAAATATTCATTAGATTCGTTAGTTTTAACAACATGTTTAATTTCATTTCAGAGCGGCAACGGAGGCTTCAAGATCTTGCCACTGATAGAACTAAAGAAGGCAGTGCACCCTTCAGAGGAAGTGGCCTCTAAGGCCAAAGAAAACCCCGTCAGAGAGGCCGAACGCTCCATCGAGCTGGAGAAACTCATTGGGCATATGCTGGATACCCCTACAGAACCCACGGCAGAACCCGAACAGCCAGTTACTTCAGAAGTGCCCCACGACAGCAATATCGTGGACGAAGCTATCTCGAACCTTCTAGAAGACCCAGCGACTGCCGCCATGGCCACTTTAATACCAGTTCCGCCGGTGCCATTGGCTGTGACCACGCCTCCACGACCGATCACACCCGCGCCCGACCTCAACTTATCCAAGCAGCTAACGCCGGTCTTAAAACAGGAAGCAATAGAGGCCACACCCGAAAAGAAGGACTCCGATGTCATCTGCCTGGACAGCGACGACGAAGACTCTAAACACGGCATCATCAGCCTCTCCGACGATGAACCTTCCAACCAAAACCCTACAACATTAGTGGGCTTACTTACCAAGAAACCTGAGAACATCTTTAAGTGCGGCAAGTGCGGTATGGTCACTAAAAATAATGGCAATTTTAAGAAACATACATACAAGTGTTTCAAGCCAGGCGACCAGTTGAAATGCGCCCTTTGCGGCTTTGAAGCCAACAAAGTGAGTATCTACCTCACTCACTATACTTCCGCGCATAGCACGCCGCCGAAACGCTACTATTGCGGTATTTGTTCCTACGTTGACAGCTCCATGGCTGCTACCAAGAAACACGTCAAAACCCACAAGGTGACTAAACTCGTCGTCACATCCAATATTGACGAGGACGGTGAATTGAAGTATGTCATCGGAGGGAAGCCTGACACGCCGGTCAAAGCCAGGGCCGTCAAGCGGAAATCATCAGCAAGCACTGCCGTCACCCCGGCGAAATTAAAGCGCTATGGACCCATGGATGTAGATAAACTACCCATTAACCCCATTCTAGACGAGTCAGTGTACTGTGATGTGTGTGAATTCAACACTAAAGTGCGTCTAAACATGGTTAGGCATCTCCAGTTGCACGCGGAGCAACAACCGGCGCCTCAAACCGCCCCAGTCAACCCTGTCCCGCATCTCGAAACCAACGAGAAACACTTCGACAAGATGGTCAACCTCGCCTCTAGTTCGATAAATACTCGAGCCCCGGAAAAATCCTCCAAGGAAATGCCTACGGTCATGATATCGTCGGACATGGCTTCTCGGTATCCCAAATTCGTACCTGAGAGATACCGGTTCACCTGTGGTGCTGTCGGCTGTACATACATCTCCGTCGACGAGGCGATGCTGCGATGCCACTGGGAGACCCTCCATGCTGCCACATTCGACTACCACTGTGTCCATTGCCCACCGTACCAACATTTGGACAAATCCCAACCCCTAACCGCGACCCGGATCATTGCACATCTTAAGATGCACGATATCCGTCTGTACGCGTGCTCCGCTTGCGCGTATTATCACCATAAGAGAAACGTTTTAGACAAACACATGGTTGATGTGCATAGAGGCGGCAACGTTCTAATAGTCAGGGAGGAGAGTGCCCAACCCACTACTCCGATGCCAGCGGCTCCCACGATGGATCTCAAGCCCTGGCAATGCGGCTTATGCAAATTCAAGAGCATGCTCCGTCCGGAAGTAGTCGAGCACTGTGCTAAAATGCATCAATCTAAAATGCAGTACAAGTGTGCCTACTGTCCGTTCCGCACTTCGACGCCGGAGAACGTTACTAAACATCAAGCGACGTCTCATCCTAATAGAGAGCCGGAGATATTCTATTTCTACTACCGAGAGGGTTCCATACCTCATGGACTGGACGGTACTCCACATTGGCAGAAACAGAGGCAGAAGACCGGTGTGGATACTGTGAAGGCTGAAGCTGATCCTCCAACCCCTACTACGGGAACCATCCTGCCTCAAATTCCTCAGGCTAGCCCGGTGGCAATGAACCTTAACTTGATTAAACAGGAGATTGACCCTGATGCTCACACTATCCCGGAGTCACTAGAAAAACTGTGTGAAAAGTACGGAGAGTTTTGTGAACCTAACGGTCTCAATTATAAGTGTTCGTTGTGCAAAGTGGTTGTGGAAGACAATAAGGAAGCTATGCAGTCCCATTTGTTCGAAGAGCTGAAGTATAGGAAGTAAGTAATATAACCTATAACTTATAATTCAATATTTTTACTATATGACTGTGATGTATCGGTAAAGTATCGAATTTAATGCGGATAGTGTAATAAAATTGAATTCATGATAATTTTGGGATGAATAAAAAGATTGCATGAGACATTATAATATACATTTTTCTGTAACATAAGTTGTCTGATTTTCAAACAGGTTTTTCTATATATAGGGTATGTTTACCTTTTTATAAGTTTTTAAATTGTAATTTACAAATTTCAGATGGGGTTGCAAACTCTGTTCCTACAAAGCGTTCCATCAGACCGGCTTGAAAGAACACATGTGGACGGAGCACCGACAGAACCAAGAGCCAATAGAACTGCCCGTTGACATCAATGTTGAAGCCTGGGTGTCCAAACTACTAGACTATCAGGAACAACTCATCAAGAAGAACAGAGACAAGCTCGCTCAACAGAAAATGCAAGATGAACGAACCGTGGCTCCGTCTACATCTAAATCCGTTGATATACAGAATAGTTCAACAAATAAATTGAGTATGCAAGAATTGGAGAAATACTTCGGTCCTCTAGGAGTACCAAGCAATATGCAATACAGTTGCCCAAAATGCCAACTGAAAACGAAAGATGAAGCGACGATGCAGGATCATTTAGAAGCAGAATTGACCAGAATAAGGTAAAGTGACTTTATTTTCGTATTGCTTTGCAATATATAGCTGTTCAAGTTTTGTCTGCTAGGCTTGAGTTTGCAAGAAGTAACATGGCTTGTTAAATAGCATTAGTATTAATGTACGAAAATGGTCTTTGGTTTGTATTGACATTCTTGATACCCATGTTTTAGCTAAGTTGATGTGTATTATTAAAGGTTTGTAAATAGCGCAGCTAATAATCAATGCCAATATTTTTGCAAGTGTGAAAATATAAATGTTTCATTGGATAGTCCAGAGCTAAATCTAGCGTAACCCAGCAGAAAGGCAAGCCTTTCAGCTGCGAGTTTTGTTCACAATTATTACCTATCTATCTTAGACCAACACGGCTCCAGTATTTGAAAGGAAAGTCTAAAATAGATCTCGTAGTAAACTTGCCTGGCATTTTTGCGGGAAAAATCTAGGCCTTACACATGCTGATTGCACAGTTGGGACTTGTGACATTGTCCGATAGTTTTGTGTAAGGAACAGTGAAAAGTTTTTGACTGTAGTGTGTTAGTATCGTGGTGACTAGATCTATTGTATTGATATGTACTTACTCGTAAGACTGCGACTCCACTGAGGCGGAGACGAGCGGAGAGGAGAGGGATCGACCAATCACAAGAGTGTTCGCTGTTTCCATTACGAGAGTGGAAACGAGATGTGGATTTCAACTAATGTGATTGGTCGATCCTACACGTCTCTCCGTTCCGCTCGTCTCCGCCTCATTGGAACCGCAGCCTTACGAGTACATATCAATACAATAGATCTAGTCACCACGATACTAACACAGCAGTCAAAAGAAAGAACACCTTAACATTTTAACACGTTCACTGTCCCCCATACAAAACTATCGGACAATGTCACAAGTCCCAACTGTGCAATCAGTATGGGGAAGTGACCCTATAGTGGAAGCCACGGAATCCTGAAAAAACCTTCATGAGCCCACATTGGGTGCATCAGGAGTGTTAGGAGACACGCAAAATAGGCACATATCAAACGTCAAGTCGCGGAAAACCAACCCGCGTAAACCTACCTGCCCATTTTCAGACTCGTACAATGTACCTACATTGCACTAACATTTTTATCAACATGTTTCGGATTTGTAGTCTGATATGGGTACTCCCGCCGCATATGGCTATCCGGTGGAACCGTGTTGCTCTAAATCATATTTAATACCCAAAGGAGACGGTAATGTGAAGCTAACACGGTCCTTTAAGGCAGTCTTTCAGACCGCTCATTCCCAAAATACCGCATTCCTAAAATACCAGATTCTCGATACATCAGATTCTCCGTACTTATATACCAGATTCCCAAAATAATACATACAGCGAAGTCACTTAGATCCTTGAGTAACTTACGATTTTATAATCTAGTCTAGTATAACGAGAATGTGGTAAGACAAATATGATAAATCGAGAATCTGGTATTTTGAAAAATCTGGTATTTCGGGAATGCGGAATTTTGGGCCATGAGCGTTTCAGACAATAGCTTAGTTGCTTAAACCACAATGCTTTCATCTTCTAGATGGTGCTGCAGCAACTGCTCAAACAACTTCTCCACGTACCACGAGGCGCAATTCCACTGTAAGAGCGTCCATGACGGTCAGATGGCGCGGCCTGTAGAGGCGGCCCGCGATCCTTCCATAAGGTCCGCCTGGGTCGCTGCAGTTTTACGGGTTCAGAAACTTAGTATGAACTGCATGCCTGTGGCCTTCGTCCCTGAGACTCACGACGAAGACCCGGAATCTAACGATGAAGAGAATTCCCTACTCGTTATACGGTACGAGGAGGACGTTCCGACCCCTGAAGAGGAAACCCTCAGGCGCCAACCCGCAGACAGTGACGACGAATCGCTCGTCATAGACGAACAGGCCCCCAAAAAAACCGGCGTCGCCAAATGCCCCCATTGCGAATTCACAACTAAACCCAACTACAGCCACGTACTAGACACCCACGTACTCCGCCACTACAATCTCCGGCCTTACTCTTGCCCAAGTTGCGACTTCAACAACCACAGAGCGGTAGTGCTGCAACACTTGGCCACCGCCCATCCTGGGCAACCGTTGGCACCCAAGAAAACCGAAAAACCGGCCGGACAGCCTACAATAATAAACCTCCCCAAACCTGGTAAAAAAATTGTCCCAGTCAAGAAAGTGGCAGATGAAAATTTAGTCTGTTTGATTTGTGAGAAACTATTGACGGAAATTGATTCAAAGAGCCATGTTCATGAGAACACAGCTCCCATGTTTGCTAAAAGAGGAGACATTGTCGTGAAGTGCTCAGAGTGTCTAATGCTTTTCCCGGACGTTGTCGGTATGCAACAGCATTTCACCACGAACCACCCCGACTTGCCGATCAACTACGCTTACTACAAGACTGACCACGATTCGAGAGGCTTTATTTTCTGCTTCCATTGCAACCAGCGGTTTTCGTACTTAATCGACTTGAAAACTCATCACAATCGCGTGCATAGCTCCTTGAAACTGAAGTACACGAGCAAGCCGTACGCGCCGGGTGAAAATACGCCCGAGAAGAGGAAATCTGAGGAAGCGGCCGCGTCGCCGAAAAGGTATGCAAAGAAATCTAGTTGCTGTGTTCGAATTCTGCCTAGTATTCAAATTAACCCTTAATTTGGCAAAAAATGCAGAAGATCCATAATTCAAGCCTCGCCGGGATTCGTTACCATAACGTTAACCACATTTTTACAGTAAATACCGCGCACACCATGAATGATCAAACAAAAAAAGTAAAATGTACATATTTTCTGCATTTAACCCATATATTTATTCAATTCCATATTACTCTTAAACCGCTCTCTGAATTTGATTGTGCTTCATACATGTGTGTGATTTATACACAAAGGACTTTGGATACTTCTTTTAATCAACGTTCTCACTATTTTAATCACAATACTTATTATAAACAAATCTCTATACAAATGACATTTATCTTTCTATCGAGATAGTCAGGACTGGAATGACATTATGTCGTTCAAACGAACGACATCAACATTCTTACATTCAATTTCAAATAGTGAAACCATTCGTTTTCCAGGCGGCCAGAGTTGATTGTAATTGTAACAAAACCTTTTTACAATAACAATGTGGAAGCACATTGCGAGCACTAACCTTAGGCAGTACTTTCACCTTGAGCAGCCATTAGCTAGAAATGGAAATGCACCCGCCAACCTGACGTCAGAATGGCCGGCACCATTTATTTCTTAAATATCTCTGGAGTTTAAAGAGCACATTGCTCCAATTTTGGCGCACATTTGGCACATTTCTAGCACTAACTCCTGAGGTATACCACAGCTCCATTTGTTGATGTACACCCGCCATCCTGACTCACAATACTCACACTAAACTGTCTTTTTTTATAGATTCCTGTTTGGGGATTGAAGAGAAGAGACGTACTATGGAATATAACTACCCTCGGGGAATCTTCCCTACGCCCACTCTGATGCCATTTACGCATCAAAGTCTAAAGTGAATTCATAAAAAGTGGACACAGAAGTGAACCTTGTGACAGACAAAGTGAACGCTGCAAGTGAACGGTTATTAGATTATAGTATTTATGGTTTAAGAGACTTATTGAAAGTGAATTAATTATAGTTTTCTATACGCCATTGATGGGGTAAAATAATCTGTGATTCCAGCAACTGTAGTTAATATAAGTGTAGTCAAGAAGCATTTGCTATGTAAATGTAGAAATATTGTTTAGTTTTTTTTTGTTTCGTCGCGGTCTACGGACCTGTTAGTTTGGGGACTGACCTGATGTTTTGGATCGCTCAGGTTCAATTTGTCCACATTCCCTACTCGTCCACATTATAATCTCGTCGACATTCCCAACTCGTCCACATTCTCAGCTAGTCCTCATTCTCAACTCGTCTACATTCCCGACTAGTTCCAAACTAAATTTGTGAATTTGTACAACCTTGCAGAGAACGAGTTGGGATGTGGACGATTTGGGAATGTGGATGAGATGGGAAAGTGACGAGTTGGGAATGTGGACGAGTTGGGAATGTGGACGAGTTGGGAATGTGGACGAGTTAGGAAAGTGGATGAGATAATAATTTGGACGAAATAGGAACGTGGACAAAGTGAAACTGAGGGTTTTAGATGATTTATTATTCTGATCAAGGATAGATGTTTGACAAATTAAGCATGAACAAAGGTGTACGATGCTTATATAGTCTGTTGACTACTAATTTACTAAACCTTGATTAACAAACGGACCCCTTTGTCCCTTCCGTGTATGTCACTATTTTGGATTTAATACTACTTCTAATCGTTTGAAAACATCCTCATGTTATCATGAATTCCCTTTATCATATGTACGAGATTCATGATAGGATTTAGGTTTTTCGAACGTTTAGAAAGAGCAATTAAATACTCGGTGGTATAGAAATTATCCGTTCAAGAGAGCTAATGCTGTTAAAGAATACAATGCCATTGAGCGAACAATGCCATTGATAGAATACAATACCACCAAAACAAAATAACAATGCGTAACACGAGTAAACCCGGGCGGTCTACCTGGCTCCCCGTTAAATCTGTAAAAGCAAAATGCATTATTATTTTTTGTTTGAAAGTATTTGCCGCCTTATCATTACGGTCATAGAACCGATAATCCGTTGAAAGCTCATAGTATCTCTAAGTCTTTTCTCTACGGAATACGCACTTGCAGACCGTCGGGCGAATGTGAAATGCAAAACAAATTAAGATCGCAGTTATCTATAACTGCATTTACACTTTACTGTCTAGTAAATAGAATCTAAAATCTAATGATCTTTCAAGGCAGTTATACTTTTTTGACACTATATTCTCGTTATCCTAATTTGTGGTTTACCTCTCAATGGCATTGTATTCGTTAACAACATTAGCCCAGTTGATCGGATAATTACTATACACGGATGTTACTCAACACCTTCACAGTCCAATGCCCCATATGTGGGTCTGCACGCTGTAAACCTAACCTAATTATATTTTCTTTTACACCGTCTACGGCAGCGGTCGGCAACCTTTTAGCAGCCAAGGGCCACATAGTAGGTAACGAAATTGACGCGGGCCGCACTTTGTGAACAATTTGTGACTTAATACGATTCTGAACATAACGATCTTTACGTACAAAATAGCCAGGGAGGCTCGCGGGCCGCGGGTTGCCGACCGCTGGTCTACGGGAATATCACCGTTCCGCTGATAATAGCGTTCGGTATAATGATGCTTCCGGAATAGGAGTATTAAATGTGTGTAGATCGTGATAGTGTTACATTACTATGTTGTCAGTTCCCAGTTAAGGGTATTATATTTGTATTAAAACTGAATAAGACTTATTTGTTGGTTGGATTACTCGCCAAATATTTTCTCAGTTACAGACTGTATAAATATAAGTTTTTGCAATTATGGCATTTGTTTTATTTTTAGTCGTGACTGTGAGTTTACATATAGAGGGAACATGGAGGGAACGTACAGGAACTAGGTGGCAGCACTAAATCGACAAAAGAGACTAGTAAACTTATCAGGCCTGAAAAAAAATTATACTGGTTATAACCACGTCAATGAACCGTCCTTCAACGCGTTAATAACGGCGTTTCCCTTTAATGTAGCCCAGCATGATAGAGTACAAGATTCAGATTGGCGGCAACAGTTGGCAGCACCAGCACCTTCGTTGTGCGTTGTGCACGTTCACTTATATACCGCAGTATAAGTAGTACCCGTGACTTCGCTTGCGGACTTGCGAGTCTTTATAAGGGTTCACGCTAGAAATAGCTGGACCATCGTGCAAGGGTCGGTCGCCGCGCGTCATCGAAATAGATCTTACTTGGCGGGCGCTGGGATTGTACGAGTAGAAGTTACGGCCTTCCTATGGAGTTTGCCATGCTATCGGCTACGACCGTAAGTATAAAGACGAATAAGTAATCCAACTTCGCCCGTTTTCCTAAACGAAAACGTTTTCACACAGACGCGCAATAGCATTGCTGTGTGAGTGCGATCCATACTGGAGTATTGTTACGCATTCTTAAAACTTTGCTTTTAGTGCGTTCGTACACGGCGCGCTTCAAGCGCGCGATGTACCTTTTATAGGGAGAAAAATTAATGCTGTTATACTGTGGTACCTATAGTGCTACTTGGTTGCGAAAGTTTTAAATGTATTATCATTTTTCGGTTTCGTGGAAAAGGCTCTAACGACTGATGGATTTTGTGTGGGTTTGTTATATTAATGTAGACCGCGGTTTCTTCGCTGCCATCTCGGAAAAACGCTCATGCATTCTAATAAAGCTTGTTGGTGAACATTGATGATTTGATTGATGGAATAAGCAGACTTAGAAGATGCTTATTCACTATCAAAACAAGGAAGAATACTGTTTGAAACTTTGAACAGATTGGGTTTTGAGATTTTGTAACCACTACCAACCTACAGCCGCTCTGGTGGCAAATAAAAAAAATCTAGATAATTTTCATTGCCTACCTCAGATTGCTAGCCTTTAAGGCTGTCACAATTAGTCGGACTGCATGTTGGTAGGTAGCCGCAGTTGAACCTCAGCACCATGGGAGTAAAACATTGGAGTGCTATGGCAATCGAACCAAGGTCAGTGTACCTAGCTGAAAACGGTTTGTATACACAGTATACAGGGTGGAACGGAACGAAGAACTTTCCTTAGTACATTATGTCCTCCAAATAAACTATGTTAATATCGATCACTGTTTTCAAGTTACAGCTTGTTAAACTTTCATGCAAAAAACTGCGTGTTTCAACCCTTCTTAGAGGCCATACGCGGTCGCGGGCGGCAGCGGCGGCGAAGTAGTAGGGTTGTCCAAACATTAAAAAGTCCTATTTTGATAGTTTTGTTTTTCTTTGTTATTACAAGCACTTAACTATTGCCCCTCCCTCCCTCAAGTCCCTCGTTACATATCACCCGGTATAGCTCTTGTGAGTTGTAGTCCTATATAAATTGTATGTATATCGAGAGGAGATTTTGTGTAAGGCTAACGCGGTGGCCGACACGGCCGGCGAAGTCGATGTCGTGCATGTGGACCTACCTTAGAGATACTTCAGCATTCGCATGTTAATGAATCATACACAAAGATGGCGCTTCGTTGCTTACTTAAGCTCTTACAACTGTGTCACTGGTCACAAGCTCGTGTTATGAGTGACTACATATTCCGGCAGATGGCGCTAGCCAAGACTCGCGTAGCCAAAGTACAGTCACAGTACTATATAATAAGTAAATTTTCTTCTTACAAAAGGTACATTGCGCGCTTAAATGTGTGTGCGCCGTGTTACGAACGCTCTGCAAGCAAAGTTTTAAGAATGCTCCAGTATGGATCGCACTTACACAGACGTGCTATCGCTCTTGCTAAGACGAACGAGTAGGTAGGTAGTCCAACTTAGGCCGTTTAGGAGCGCGCTCCTGTGTGAGTGCGATCCATACCGGGGCATTCTTACGCATTCTTAAATCTTTGCTTGTAGTGCGATCGTAGTTCGTACATGGCGCGCACACATTCAAGAAAAAAGAAAGAAGAAAAATAACTGCTATTATAATGTGACCAACGGTGACGATGGTGACGAGTGCTCGTCATAATGGCCAAAAGCGTCTTTACGTAATTAATGAGTGACCCCAAATCGTTGGACAACAATGGCGTTCGAACCACGCAGTCAAAACGCTTGGAGTTTTGACCGGGAAGTATGTACCAATGTACCTTAAACCTATCTGTGTATTCCATCAGTTGGGCTGCATGCTTGTTTATCACTGAAAAATACAAACTTGTTAGTGTCTTATTATACCGTAGGTAAGTAGGTACCAGTGGCGTGGCGTTGAAGAAATCCTTCAATTTTCTTTAAGAGTACTAGAATTAAGTGCTGATCTGCCTAATATTAGGCAAGCCGATGGGAATCGAGTTCTATGGACGCCACGCCACTGGTAGGTACACCTACCTATACTTACTTAGGTAACATTAAGTATCTAGGTACCAGTGCATGGCGTGGCGTCAAATATATTCTTAGTAAAGCCGGAGCAGATATGGATTATTTTTTCTTTAGGGAGTAGGAGAAACTCTGGTCATAAGCTTTAAAATAGGCAAGCCGGTGGGAATCGGGTTCTTTGGACGCCACGCCACTGCTACCTAATTTACAGGTACATAGTAATATTATCTTGCGCACTGAGAAGCATTATTCCTCTTTAAGTAGGTGCTAGAGGAAAGCTCATAAACTCTACTTAAAGTGATTCAAGTCTCCCGGCTCTCCGCACAAACGAAAATGGGGTTAAAAAGTTAAAATCTACTTTAATAACATCGAATTTGTTTAGAATTTTAAATGTGGAAATAGGTACCAAGATTCGTGCTAACGTCTCTTTCTGTAACAAACAAAGAGAACGAGACGTCAACACGAATATTCTGCCTTCCTCAAACTAAAAGGCCACTAATTTGTATGAAACTTCATACAAACTAGCGGCCTTTTAGTTTGAGGACGGCAGTATTCGCTGAATTCCGATAATGGGGCCGTAGCATTATAGATATAGTATCTATAATGCATTACATTGGTACCTACCTATTTATTGTATGGCAAATACCGGGATCCCGGTATTGGAGCATACAAGTAATACCATTACCGGTATTGTATGCTCTAACTCAGACCCGTCTTTCCCAGTGGGCACTTTGGGCAAGTGCCCAGGGCCCCGCGATCGATGGGGGTAGGGATCTAACAAAATAGTGTTCTGTCAAAGTCATATGGGCCCCATTATCCTAATATGTACAGGGCCTCCAATAGGTTAAAGACAGCCCTGCTCTAACTAAGACCAAATACATAAATAGTATATTACACAACTAGGGTGGTAATACAAAGAAAGGCCGAGATCGCAGAAGTTTGCGGCCCGAGCTGCAAGCGAGGGACGTAAATATGCGATCGAGGGCTTTCTTTATTACCTCCCGTGTTGTGTACATCATTTTATGTCTACACTTGGACAGAAAGCGGCTTTTTCCGTACGCGCAGCGTGCGGAAAAAGTCACTTTATGGCCAGGTGTGGCATATACACTTTTATTGTATGGGGACGACTTTTTATTTTAAACTTGAATTTGTTTTTATTATTTGTTGTTATTAATTAATCTTTTAGCGTCAAAAAATACACATTCTGTGAAAATTTCAGGTCTCTATCTATTACGGTTCAAAAGTTAGAGCCCTGTGACGGACGGACAGACGGACAGCTTTCGGTACGGAACCCTAAAACAGAATCATTTCAACCGAATTTGATGTTATTAAAATAAATTCTAAACCCATGTTATGTTTGTATGGAGATCTCGACTCGCGTCAACAGAAAGCTGTTCTGAACAAAAGATTGCAAGCTGCAAAGCTAGGCAATCTAATTAAGACCTGTATCGTAGTGGTTTCATTCATTCAAGCGTTGGCATAGCAAACACAAACGAGTAGTTTAGCCCAGGTAATCGTTTTAGGGTGTAGTGTTGCAATCCTTATCTCGTGCACCTACGTCAAGACCAGCGGAGTGGGGTAGTTTATACTCGACCGTTGCAGAGAGTCGCCACCACCACAGTATACGGTAGTTTTTGTTCCGATAAAAGGTACATCGGGAGCGCGCATGTGTGCGCGCCGTGTACGGACGCACCACAGGCAAGCATCGCCGCGTGCTTAATCAGGGCTGAGCGAGCATGGGCTGAGCAATCGTCGCGAGCGGTCGAACGTTCAAAATGTCTGCGGACGAAGCAAAGTATAGAAGACGTATATATACTGCAGTGTATTCGGATGTTTGAAGAATAATGCGCAAAATCCAGAATTGTCATATTTCTGCATTCCTAAGGATCCCGAAAGGTGTGTATTTTATTAGTACCTGTATAAATCTTATATTTTAAGTCGTTTATAGAATGTTTGATAGTTTTGTGATCAAACTATACCAATTAAATAGAGTAGATAATTATTTTGTTTGACAGTGATGAGTAAAATTAACAGATTTTTTAAACGTGTACTAATTAAATAGTAGTTGATTCTATTGATACATAAAATGCCTTAAACACGAGAGTGGTTTTATGAAACGAGCCGAAATATCGTTGCGTTACTTTTTTACATGTACACGCACATACCAACACTAATTTATTTAATAGTACATTACATACCGAGGCCAGTAGAGTAAGAAATGCCTCAGATCTCATGGAATCTGAACATGTGATCTGAGGCTTTCTTATTTACTGGCCAAGGTTTGTATACTATTTTTCTGTTCGACGGAGCCAGAAAGCGGCATCTTGAAATCGGCAAGGTGACGCTTGCCGGCCGGAGGGCAGAAAACTATTATACTTAATAACATTAAGATCAGATGTGTGCGATCAGATCTTTCATATTGAAATAAGTAACTTTTACTAGGTTGACCTCGAACGATTGTTCATTCGATCGAGGTCAACCTAATAAAAGTTACGTTCGTAGTAAGTAGGTATTTTACAGAACCGACGAGCGGCAGCCCTGTGCCTTAGGCACGCTCTGGTGTCGCGCGCTCCTAAACGGTGAAGACGAACTACTTGGTTGTCTTTATACTTTGACACCACTCTCTGCAACGGTCGAGCTAAGTCTACATCTACATAGGGTTGCAAATAGAAAAAAAACCAAATGTTTTTTTTCAAATTTATGAAAAAAAACATGAAAAAAAACCTGCCACCATGGTTTTTTTTCTAAATTAGGTTTTTTTTCAGATGAACAAAAATATGCCACAATAACGGTTTTTCGTGATTTATTTAACTAAACAACAACGTACGTACATTTTAATTCGATAAACTTTCAGTATACAAACAATTTTTGGGGAATCCCTGAATTCCCCGATGCGGCGACGAGAGGCGTTGGTGTCGTCAACAGTAAATTGCGATAACTACCACTACAGATTTCATTTATGTTGTTATTAATCAAAGTTGTTAAATTAAATTGGTTTAATGGTTAACATAAAGTCTAAAACAAGTAAAACAACCGTATAAAAGTATTAACTGCCTTGCAAATTTTGAGTTTTCATACTTTTGAAAAAAAACGTACTCCAGAAAAAAAACGGTTTTTTTTCACGGTTTTTTTTCATGTTTTTTTTCAAGTCAGAAAAAAACCGTTTTTTTACAACCCTACATCTACATATAGTAACGCACACATATAGACAGTCTTGGGTGATGACTGGGATACTACAGGAGGGACACTTACATGGGGACTTTAGTGGTGGCGTAGCTATAGATAGGCCCTATTGCCGCCGAGACGGAGCGAGTACTCGCTCCATCTCTTTGTACATTTGACTTGTTAGATCTCTTTTTGCAGCGAAATACGAAACAATTCGGCATATTCACGGAGATCCCTTCAGGTGAGTTACTAAATTTAAGTACTCTGACGACCAATCTGATTGCAACTTTTTTTTTTATACAACTAGGGTGGCAAACAAGCGTACGGCCTGCCTGATAGTAAGCAGTCACCGCAGCCTATGGCCGCCTCGCGCCTGCAACACCAGGGGCATTACGTGCGTGTTGCCGACCTTTTAAGAACCTATTCACTGCAACTAATTTTATAGAACGAATACGATCACTGGCTCAAGTTGATGACGTATTGCTTGGCAGAGGGAACTTGGCAGTATGGAACTTCGCTTCTAACTCGTCAAATCGCAAGTGTGATAATAAGGCCCTAAAAGCTGAAGCGACATCGTCGTCGGTGCCGATCTGCCACGCCCGCGGAGCCGAACGACCCTCACTCAAGTGCCCAGGTTGTTTTACTTACCGTCTACACTGTGACGTCGAGTTGCTCAAGAGTATGGTGCATTCGTAGGCTTTGCTTCCCATTAATTACTGTTCCTACAGCCACTCTAGTTGTGAAAGGGGATTGGAAACCTACAGCACAGAATAAGTAATAGTACCTACTACGTAAGTACGTACAGAAGTCCCTCTCCCTAACAAAAAACAAAACTGGAAGGAACGCACTGGGTCACGCACCGTCTCTTTCTATTGCATAACGCCTGCTCCTTCTGGTCGCTGGTTAAATGCCTCCTGGGGCAAAATTAGGTATTAGTAGCCGCTCTTGCCTACAGTCTGATTCTCCAGTACCTTTAAAACTCAACTCTGCCGCGACTACCTACCTACTTAACAGTGTTATAATGGCTTAATTTCTCTAAATAATGTCAAAAAAGATGGTGCCAGGTGCTATACTTCCAAAGCTGCAACCGATTAAACCATAGTATTGTCAAAAGTCGGATAAGTAGTGTCCAACTTATGACATATTATATACCGGCCGTTTATGAGCACGCGACACATTTTGTAGGAAAAAAATACTGCTACTATACTGTGGTATTTTAATCTTTACTATGTTTTTTGCAGGTGACCCCCGCCGCGCCCCCGTTGACCGAAATGTTGCATGTTCACGCCAAAACAAACTTCGAAATCAAACAGCGTACCAAAATTCCACTTCAAATGTCCACATTCCCTTCCAAGTTTATACAGCTTTGCAGAAATTCAGCACTCGCAAAACGTACGCGCCGTCAACGACTCGAGATCGGATGGCGACCATTTTGTCAGCACGTGACGCGAATGGAAAACAAGATGGCGGCAGACGCTCCGTAAACTTGCACTCAATTAAGATGCGAATGCGATACGATTATGAGAAGGATTTGTTGGGGAAATGTGGAATGTGAATTTGGATTCGCCATTTTGTTTCATAAATCTTATTTCATTTCATTTATTTATATTTTCACATCGTACCGATAGTAGTGTTAATTCACATTGTACATTTTTGTGCATGTCTCCTAATCGTTTCCTTAAGTATTCATAAATTCATGATAGCAGTCAATTTTTTTTGAACAATTAGGAAATGTAATTAAGATCAAGACCAGAAGTGACCTACGGGTGAAGTGACTGTGCACAAAAATGAAAATGGTCGTATATGCTTTAATGTCTACAGAACAGTGGCGTGGCGTAAAATATATCCTTGGGCAAGCCGGTGCAGATTTGGCGTACATTTTCCTTAAGAGCTGTATAAGGTGCTCGGGGTAACGGTATGATACGCTGTAGTGGGCAGAGGCCTTTAAACTGTTCGCCGAAACAAAAGGCAATGGTAGACAAAGAAAAGCCCGTGTGCCATTTGTTTAAAATTCCTAAAATTTTTTGGCCCCATGAAGAAAGTTTGTCCACCACTGCACTATGGGGAATTGTGATGGGATGTGTCTCGCGATATGTATTAGGTACTTACCCCTTTTCATAACATTTAAGTAGCGCGAAAGTGATGTAGGATAATTAGGTAGTTGTGTACGAGTTTTATGCTCCGGGGAGTAAATATTTGGTGTTGCTACGTGTACAAAAGCAAAGAACGCGACTTTGTCTTGACTTTTAGCAAATTCAGAAGAATGCTGTTTTACACAACATTCTTTACCTAATGAAAAAAAGAACATGTCTCAACAGGATGCTATTTGGGCTTTTTTACTTAAAAGTGTACCCTCCCCCCGTTTTATGATGCCCTCGAGTTAAATTATTTCAACGTTTTGGACACAGATCGGCGATTTGGAGATATACCTACAGTGCAAACGTACCGTGCTCTAAGTAGCAACACATGCCAACGTATGATTACAAAGTTTTAATACCTAAGTGCGTACTTAAACTTACCTCCGTGCAAACTATTTAATGCTAGTTACGCTGAGCACCCTTTTAGTGCAAATACAACTTACACAACAATTATATGTTCATAACAGCATGGTAGGTAAACCCAGTTATATTCTTCTCGTGCAAGCTGATCGCTCGCTATTTTTAAAATACCAGATTCTCGATATATCAGATTCTCCGTATACCATATTCCCAAAATAATACATCCAATAACATCATTTAGTTCCTTGAGTAACCTATGTTTTTATAATCTAGTGTAACGGGAATGAGGTAAGACAGGAATCTAATATCGTGTGAACTTGACTAATATCATAAGCATGTTATCACATACTCACTAGGGTGGTAAAAAAAATGTCTCCACAAGGTTCCTTTCATTCGATTTGACTTTAAACATTTCTCTGCAAAATTAGTAATATTTAGAGGTCGCTCAGATTCACAAATATGTATGTGATTAATTTGGGTAGTCGCCGCCTTCAATGAAAAATAATAGTAAATAAATATTGGGGGACATTCTTACACAAATCGAGGTAATCCCAAACTATGCAATGCTTGTACTATGTGACGATATACATACTTATATACATAATTACATCCTTAAATAGATAAAAAACATTCATGACTCAGAAACAAATACTCGTACTCATCGCACAAATATTTATCCTTAGGTACTAAGATTTGAACCCGGGACCTCTAGCTTCAATGGCCAAATTTCAAAATAATCGCAAGCACAATCTAGCTAGCCTGTTACTTTGTGTCACATTCGTCATTATTATTCGCCTGGGGCGTAGCGGGGACTTGACGTTGGACTCCCAGCAGCCGGTTATAGTGGGTAATCTCCATTAAAATCGTCGATCCCCGTAAATCTCTCACCAGTGGCTCCAAGTAACTGTTGTACACGCAGTGGCCACGCTCTGGTACACCACGTCGGCTCGTGGGCTAAACCTGGTTGAGGGGGACCTGTGTCTTAACACGGTCTATGTGGTTACCTCCCGCAAAGTGTATGCAAGCCTGGTTTGGTGGGAAAGGCGAACCACCGCTGATAAGCAAACGGTTTCGGTGGACCCAGCAAACCAGCAAAGCCTCGCTGAAGGCTCAGGGCGACGTTAGGGGTCAAGGTTAACGTCGGCCAGATGCTGCATCCGGACTCATCTCTGGTTGTAACGGTTTTCCGTTCCACCGGGATAAGGTGAGCGAGGAAGAGAGAGTGCTCTTGTGTTTGCGCGCACACTTGAGCACTTTAATATGTCCTGCGTAAATGACTGGTGCTAGTAAATGGACCCCGAGTTGTTTTCAAGTCCTGTGGCGATGGGCAGAGGCAGAGAGGTTTAGTTGTAGTGCCAACTGAGCTTTGGCTGATGTCTGCACACAGGCGGCTCAGAGAGAGTGGTCGCTTCTATGCTGCACTGGGTTAACAATGTAGATTCGGCAGCACTCTGAGCGACGAAGCAGCCCTGTTTAGGGTGGCACTGCTTCCCCCGCCCAGCCGGGGAAGGGGCTAGAAAAGGTGTCCCAAACAAATGTTTAACCCACCCCCAAATCAGGAGTAGTAACCGCGGCTGCTTCTGCACTAATTAATACGTGGTCGAAAAGGAACAGCAAAAAAACAAAACACAAAACATCGGACAATGACATTCGGCGCCTGGAATGTGCGGACGCTCCTAGATCGTGACGCCAACATCTGTCCCGAACGCAAGACCGCCATTGTAGCACGTGAGCTCGAGCGCTATGATGTTGACATAGCGGCACTTAGCGAGACACATTTGGCTGATGAAGGGGAGATGGTTGAACACGGTGGCGGGTACACTTTCTATTGGAAGGGTACCCCAGCCTCGGAACCCCGGCGGTCTGGCGTCGGGTTTGCGATCAAGACTTCGATAGCTAAACAGCTAGAGGACAGTCCTAAACACATATCGGACCGCGTCAGTTCTCTGCGCCTAAGTCTAGAGAATAATAACCACCTGACATTAATCAGTGCGTATGCACCGACAATGGACCGGGATGACGACGTGAAAGACAAGTTTTACGAAGAAATTACCTGCCTCCTCTCTAGTCTTCGTTCTAGGGAGCAGATACTTTTACTAGGCGACTTCAACGCTAGAGTCGGGCGTGACTTCGAAGCTTGGCCTGGTGTCTTGGGAAGGCATGGTGTTGGTAACATGAATAGCAATGGTCAATTATTGCTTTCTCTGTGTGCTCAATTCGAACTAGCAATTACCAACACCATGTTTAGGCTTCCAGCCAAATACAAGACAACATGGATGCATCCTAGGTCCAAACATTGGCATCTAATTGATTACGCGATAGTGAGACAAGAGCACCTTTCACAGGTACGCGTAACTCGCGTGATGCGAGGCGCCTACTGTTGGAGCGATCACCGGCTCGTCTTAACAAAAGTCAGGCTTCGTCTACGGCCTCCATGCAGAAAACAGCGTGTGAAACCTCTCCGCCTGGATGTCCAAAACTAGAACGCAAACCAGTGCGTGAAGCCTACACTCAGGCGGTAGATGAAACAATAGAAGGCCTAAACATTGAGAGTGGTGATCTTCTGGCTCACTGGCAGGCATTGTCGTCAAGCCTCATAAATAAATAAAATAAATAAATAAATAAATAAATATTATGGGACAATCTTACACAAATCGAACTAGCCCCATAGTAAGCTCAATAAGGCTTGTGTTATGAATACTAGACGACGATATATTTAATAGATAATATAATAATAATATAATATAATATAAGCCTTTTATTTCTCACAAGCATACATTTGAGTCGTAATACAATTGTTTTTATTTATTTATTTTTAGTGAGATGCCCATTTTTGGACTAAGGCCTCCTCCAAATGTTTCCACTGGTCTCTATCTTTCGCTCGGCGGGTCCACGCAGCCCCGGCTACCTTAACTATATCGTCGGCCCATCGCCGCCGAGGGCGTCCTCGTGGTCGGGTCACCTCGCGGGGGTGCCAATGTAGGATCCTCTCACTCCATCTATTGTCTGTAGCTCTGGCTACGTGCCCAGCCCATCTCCACTTTAGCCTGCATGCTAGCTCAACGGCATCTGTCACATTCGTTATTTTCCTTATATCCACATTCCTTCTTCTGTCGCTCCTTCTAATATTTAACATGCTCCTTTCTGTTGCTCTCTGGAATACATTTATCTTTTGGGTAACATCGTTAGTGAACGCCCACGTTTGGCAGCCGTATAGTAGTGTAGGTAGTACTATAGTATCCATTGCTTTACGCTTCAGGTTGATTGGAAGTTTTGACTTGAAGATGTCTTTTAAAGACCAATATTTATTCCACGCGCTCTTTATCCTCCTCTCAACTTCACTGGATGTTTGCTGATTAAATGTTATTTGTTTACCTAAGTACACATACTTTTCAACATAGTCTATTGTGTTCGAACCTGTTACAATTGGTATTTTTTCACTGTTTGTCATGGCAAAGGTTTTTTGCTTATTCATTTGCAGTCCACACTTCTTACTTTCTTTGTCTAGGGTGTCTATCATATATACTAGATCTTCGTGGTTTTCTGACATCAAGACGATGTCGTCCGCAAAGCGAAGGTTGCTGAGATACTCGCCATTGATGTTTATGCCTTTTGTCTCCCATTTTAGTTTTCTAAATATTGATTCCAGAAGAGCTGTGAATAGGTTTGGAGAAATAGGATCGCCTTGTTTTACTCCTCTTTGGATATCAAATGGTTCTCCTTTTCTTTCCAACTTAACCACTGCTTTGCTACTTTTATATATTACCTGAAGTAATGAGATATAGGTTGTTTCTACCCCCTGTTCCTTTAGTGCTAGCCATAGAGGCTTGTGTTGTATGGAGTCAAACGCTTTAGAATAGTCAATAAAGGCTAGGTAAAGCTTTTTCCCATATTCGATATACTTCTCTATAAGTTGCGTTACAGTGAATATGTGGTCGATGGTTGAGAAGTTTCGCCGAAAGCCTGCTTGTTCTTTGGGTTGATTACTATCTAGCACCTTGGATACTCTTTTCAATAGTACTGCAGCAAAAACCTTGTAGACCGTTTGCTGCAGACTTATTGGTCTGTAATTTTCTAGAGCGGTAGGGTCTCCCTTTTTGTATAGTAGAGTTATAATTGATGTTCCCCACTCTTCAGGTAATGTTTTCTTTTTTAGAATTTCGTTAAAGAGTCTGGTTAAGACTGGTGTGAGTGGGTCTATAATTGCCTTCAGGATATCGTTCGTGATTCCATCATCGCCTGGACTTTTCGCGGACTTCAGCTGTTGAATAGCATTTCTTATTTCCATATCCAGGAACAATGGTACGCTGTCGTGAGTCTGGTTGTCAGTGTCTTCATAGTTTAGCTCATCAATCTCATCATTTTGGTATAACTGTTTATAAAAATTAGTTGCAGTATGAATTAGCTGTTTTCTGTTAGTTATGCTTTCGTTTCTATGTTTTAGGGTCATTATCCATGGTTTATCATATTTAATTCTATGTTGTGCTCTTTTAACTGACGATCTTATTTCAAGTTCTTCTTCTATAATTTTGTAACGATAATTTTTCCAGCTCTGTCTAATCTGTTTCTTGATGAGTTTGTATAGCGCAGTAAGTTGATTTCTCTCTGACCTTGTTCTATGTTCTTTATGTTTTAGTCTGTTCCTTTCTTCTATAAGCTTTTCTATATATGGTGTAATAATAGATTTTTCCCTGTCAACATGTTTGGGTATTTTGTCCACTGCGCCTTTTATATTTGTTATGAGCTTTTGGTATGCCAATTCGACATCATCAAAATCTATGTCATGTATATGGTCTGCAATTATATTCTTCAGTGACTCTTTATCGAGAGTGTTTAGGTGTTGGACTCGGGTTTTGAACTGCCTTCGTGATTTGTTTTTATTTAGTTGATGTACAAATGTTGCTCGAATTATTCTGTGATCTGTAGAAAAGGTTGTATTAATTACTTGCACGTTAGAAATATCTTTCATATTTTTAACTAGTATAAAGTCAATTTCATTTTTGAACTGGCCGTCAGGTGAAATCCATGTCCATTTTTGTTGAGGTTTCTTCTTGAAATGGGTGTTGGTTATATAGAGTTCATTCTCAAAACAGAATTGTATTAGTATTTTGCCTCTAGCATTTCTCTCACCATATCCCCAAGGACCCATCACTTTTTTGTCATCATCTGTCGGTTTGCCAATCTTTGAGTTGAAATCTCCCATTAATATTGTGTTTTTGTTAGTGTTTTTTAGTGCACTTCGTAGACTTTCATAAAACTGTTCTAGGTCTTCATCAGTTGATTTTTCTGTCGGGGCGTAGCATTGTATTATGTGCATCGTTTTTTGATTTAAACATATATCTAGGCGAATCACACGGTCTGTTATAGTTTTTACATCAACAATATTGGGTTTCAATTCTTTCTTTATAAGGAAGCCAACTCCATTTGACCCACTCTTTTCTCCATGGTATATCATGATGTAGTCTTCATTTTCTATAATTTGTTTGCCTTCTTTTTTCACTTCTGATAAACCGATTATATCCCAGTTGAACTTTTTCAGGCTGTGCCTGAATTCTATAAGCCTTGTTTCCTTGACTAAGGATCTTACATTCCAGGTGCATATATTAAGACATTGCTTTATCGTTGTAGGCTGTTTTTCTCTTGTGCTTTTGTCATTCTTGTTGTTTTTTATATTAACCTTTAATGGAGGGTGGTGGTCGATCTCCCCACGGGGACCAGCCGGGTTGGGGAATGAGTATTTATTTGTTGTTGTTGTGGTGTTTCGTTTGTTTAATTTCCCGGCTGGTGCTCTATCCTATTCTTTCAAGTATGTATTCTTCTCGGACATCGAGTATGCACGTGCTCTCATATAGTCAAATGCGTTTGTCTTTTGAATTTTTGCACTTTGTTCTTCATCTCTGATATTTGCCTGTGTTTGTTTTCCTGGTGAGTCGGATTCTGACCGTCTTCTCCTCTTCTCGTTTTCATTTGGCCTGTTTTCTTCAATTACTAATTGGTTTCGGCGGATATAGGCATTGTTACCTTTTTCAAGTTCTTGTTTTAATTGTGCCCGCATTTGTTTTCTTTCTTCTAATTTTTCTTTAGTGAAATCTTGGGTTATGTATGTGTTAGCAGCCATTTTTTTCTTATTTTTAAGTATTTCTATCTTTCTGCTTACGTTACTAATCGATAGTAGAATCGGTCTTGTTTTCACCTCATCTTTTTTCCCTATACGATTTATTTTTGCTATTTCGAACTTTTGGATATTCACATCGATGTCTTCCAATATTTTTATTGTAATTTGTACTAATTCACGTGTGTTTTTTTCGGTTTCTTTCACTCCGTGTATGATAACATTGTTTCGTTTCTCGTTGAATTCGTAATTATCTAACTTTTTTTTCATTGCTTCGATTTCGGATTTGAGTATTTTATTCTCTTCAATTAATGGCTTTATTTTTTCCTCTAAGCTGAACATCACACTCGAAGTCACATTTTCTGTTATTGTTTTGGTTTGGTTGTCAAGTTCTATTTTTAGGTTGGAGAACAGTAGCGCCATCTCTGGTGTCATACTTGCGCTCATTTTGCAGAAACTAAACGTCGATCGGTGATTTCTGAACGCAACTTGATTGATTTACTTAGGTTGGCAGGTGTTTTGTCTTTGATTTGAACAGGAAGTTGTGACAGTTAATTATAACCTCAACTGATAATTTCGGTTTTCTCGATCAACCAAAACACAATTTGAACGTTAGTTTCACTCTTCTCTATTATTACAAGCACTTGGCAACTGCTTATGAGGATTATTATCACGTTGTTTTGTTGGTTTAAGCACTATTTTCACCAAATTGATTAATTAAGTACGGAGCGATTGTAAACACGTATTTCACTTGAGAACACCGGAACCGGAACTAATAGATACAAATACTTAAATACATAGAAAACATCCATGACTCAGGAACAAATATTCGTGCTCATCACACAAATAAATGCCCTTACCGGGATTCGAACCCAGGACCTCTTGCTTCGTAGGCAGGGTCACTACCAACTAAGCTAAAGCGGTCGTCGATTGGGTGGAGCGGTCATAGATGTTGCCTTGCATACAATTGGTGTTAAACCTTGTACGTTTGAGGACTGGTTTGATGACAATGATGGCGTGCTTACTGAGGCAGTTAGAAAGCACCGAGAGCTCCTGCGCCTTCGCCGGGATGGCCAAGCTGACGCAGTTAGGGGCAGTAATGCCAATCTGCGCAGACTAGTGCGAGAGGTGAAGGATAAATGGTGGAGAGATAAGGCCTCACGCATCCAGTGGCTCTCTGATACAAACCAACAGTCAGAGTTCTACGAAGAGGTTCGTAAGCTTGTTGGTACGACTATTCGTAGCTCGGCGCCGCTAAAATCCCAGGACGGATCCACGCTACTTACCAACAACCAAGACATTCTGAACCGGTGGGGAGAGCATTTTAAGAACCTGCTAAACGTCGATCGTGCTGTGGATATGCAGTATATCCATTCAGTCCCGACGCTCCCTACCTTCAGTTTGCTTGATGAGCCACTGGCAATGAGTGAAGTAGTGGTTGCGATTCGGCAACAAAAAAACAAAAAGGCGGTGGGCATCGACAACTTGCCCGGGGAGCTGCTCAAGTACGGAGGAGAAGAGTTGCAAGCCGTCGTCTGGAGGTTGTTTGAGAGGATGTGGGTGGAAGAACGTGTTCCTAGTGATTTTCGGATATCCCGCATCTGCTCTCTGTACAAAAATAAAGGCGATCGGTCGGATTGCAACTCATATAGAGGTATCTCTCTCCTGACCTCCCCGGGAAAGGTCTTTGCCCGGGTATTGCTCAACCGTCTTCTGCCGCTGTCTGAAAACATTTTGCCGGAAACACAATTTGGCTTCCGACCTGACCGAGGCACCTGCGAGGCTATCTTCTCACTTCGCCAACTTCAAGAGAAGAGCAGAGAACAAGGTCAACCGCTGTTTCTTTGTTTTGTTGACCTTGAAAAAGCGTTCGACAGCGTGCCTCGCGAGGCCTTGTGGCATGTGCTAGCGAAGCTGGGGTGCACAGATAAATTTGTAAGGTTGACGCGACTCCTGCATGACAACATGCAATGCTGTGTCAACGTAAAGGGCGAACAATCAGAGTATTTCGGTGTCACATGTGGCGTCAAACAGGGATGCGTTCTGGCATCAACTCTATTCGCCCTTTATTTTGCAGTTGTAGTCAAAGACTCCTTACAGGTTTTGACTGATGGGATCCGCATTCGCTTCCGCACTGACGGCAGTGTTTTCAATTTGGCTAGACTGAAGGCTTGCACGAAGGTGTCTCTAGCTACGATTACGGAGATAATGTATGCAGATGACCTGTGTTTTGTGGCGGACTCCCCAGAAAGTCTACAAGAGCTTATGTCGAGTCTAAATCAGTCGTGTCAGCGGTTTGGCCTTAAAATCAATGTCAAGAAAACCGAAGTGATGGGGGTGGAGACATTGACGCCACCTGACATACGGCTTGATGGTGACTCGCTTAAGCAGGTAGACAGGTTCAGATATCTGGGGAGCACTGTATCTGCTAAGTGCCACCTTGACGACGAAATAAACAGCAGGATCGGAGCGGCTGCTGCTGCCTTCGGGAAACTTCGCGTCAAGGTGTTTCGCTCACATGACATAAAGCTCCCGACTAAGGTCTCTGTGTACATGGCAATCGTTCTGCCCAATCTCCTGTATGCCTCGGAAACATGGTGCCTCTATCGCAGACATATTCGCACATTGGATAGGTTTCATCTTAAATGCCTCCGTGACATTATGAACATTTCCTGGTCCGACCGTGTTCGGAACACGGAAGTTCTGCGACGTGCTAATGTCAACGGAATTGAAGCTTATTTAATGAGGCGGCAGCTGCGATGGTCTGGCCATGTCTCCCGGATGTCAGAAGAAAGAGTGGCTAAGCGCATCTTTTACTCAGAGTTGCAGGAAGGCAAGCGGAAACAAGGCGGCCAACTCCTGCAGTACAAAGATGTGCTGAAGCGCCACATGCGAAGATGTGACATCGAACCTTCGCGCTGGGAGACTTTAGCCCAAGATCGACCTAACTGGAGGCATACAGTGCAGGTAAAAGTGCAAGCCTTCGAAGAAAAAAGGCGAAAAGAACTCGACGTTAAGCGCGACGAGTTGAAGACCCGACCACCTGTGGTCATCAATTATAATTTCGTCGGAGGGGTGCTGACTTGCAGCATTTGTGGCCGTACATTTGCAGCAAAAATTGGCTATGTCAGTCACATGAGAGCACACGAACGACGCTCTGACTAGCTAGTATGTCCAGTCGCCGTGGCCGAAATCGGCTAGGATTGGATGATGATGATTATTATTCGCCTAGGTGACGCTAGAAATTTATATTTTGTTCATTTTAATTAAAACACAATTTAAATCAGAGCGGCCCCTAAAAATTTTTAGATAGGTATCTCTCAAATTGAGTTTTTGAGTTTTTCTTACTCATAATTGTTTGTACTTTCGAACCTAATAAATACACGAAAAATCACAGCCTGTCACTTTTGCACTCCATTTAGATGTAAGAGATGTTAGTATTTGTCGAGTGACAAAAGAAAATAAAAGTAAGTATTTCAAAAAGATGATAATGAAGCAACATTCTTACTTGAACATGAACTAAGTATTTTGATTAAAAACAGCAAAATATATTATTGTCTTCGGTTTCCGCGATTATGACTCATTGTAATAAAATATCCGCGAGTCTACCCGCGACCACGAACGCTGAAAAGGGTTACGAAACGTCGGGTCTTAAAAAAAATGTAGTAGTATACGCGATTTAATCCCTTTAATTTGTTTTATTACATCAAAATATGTTATCATTATGGGAGCCTGGCCTTAAAGTTGGGTGTTATTTAGACATCGCCAGCGAGGAGGCTTGAGCGAGGGCCCAAGATGGTGATGGGTACTCTGATACACACGACAGCAGCGTTGCTTTCATCCACGATCTTGAACTCAATGGGTAGCGAGGTGCCCTGGAAAACAAGTGTATAACGCAAACTCAATTATTTCGGCAAGTTTTTTTTTTATACAACAAGGGTAGCCACCCACACACAACAAGCGTGCGGCCTGCCTGATGGTAAGCAGTCACCGCAGCCTATGGACGCTTGCAACACCAGGGGCATTACGTGCGCGTTGCCGACCCTTTAAGAACCTATTCACTCCCCTCTTGAAGAAGTAGGCCTCAAGGACTCTTTAACATGTCTGTTTCATTTCTTTTGGTGCTTCTAGAAGCTTGGTGAGAAGAAGCGCCGGAAGAAACTCACCAGTTTCTCTTTTCAAAACCATCACAACAATTGTGACATGATTACATCAGTTCTACTCTACAAGTCAACTCTACGGCACCTAGCTCTACTCACCACAGGGAAGCTTGGCTCTATGTAGAAGCGGAGCGTGTATTGCAGCAGCTCGCCGTTGGCCACAGGGCAGGATGCATCGACCAGGCTGTCGCATGTGGCAGCTTGCTCGCCCAGCGGGTAGGCAATAGGGATGATTAACCCGAAAAGTGACATATAGGCGGTCGCTAGTGTTGTCATTGACTGCATGTCACGCTCTGAAAAACGGTTTTTGTATATACTTAGTAGGGTGGATCATTGAATGTATGATTTTTTTTGCTACAATCCTTTTTGGCTACTATAGAAAAGTTGTTACATACATCTAGTTAAAAAAGTATAAAAGAGATACATTAACATTTAGTACTGTCCCAAGCTTACGGAAGTTTTACAAATATGGTCTTATTTGCCATGATTTTTCCTAATCCCCTATTTAATATGATTTGTTTATTCATCGTAGTTGATTAATCGTTTAATTATACCGTGATGCATCACTACGGCACACGTCACAGAAAGGTTCGTTAAAATAGTCACGCAGGCATTTGTAGCAGTTTGTGGTCCATTCAGAAGAATGAAGAATTCCTCAGGAATCTCGGAAAATTATGTCATTTCAATTCCAAAAAAGATTGAAAAAAATAGCGTGAAAACGTAACTTTAACGCTTTTTCATTACCGTTTTTTTTATATTTAGGACTATTAAATATGGCTATTTTTCATTTTATATAGTTTTTGCAATCTTTAACAACGATTTCCTGCTTTTTATTTACCTACAAGTTCAGTTCACCTATGGCAGTTTTCATACTTTTTTAGAAAACTTTGACAGCATTTAATAAATTTTTACTCATCTGATTCTGATATCATGTTAAGGTGTTAGAATTCGTTTGGTCTAAACCCACCTTTAGGGAGTAGCAAGTTTCTCGTGGTAGCCAAAAACAAATTCAAAAAAGAATTTTGGCCCAATAATATATAGAAGCGCCCGCAAGTAGTTTTTTAGTAGAGTACTCCGTAGCTGGAGATCCCACCACACTGGAGTCGTCCATCCTTTGCCCCTCAGTTAGCTACTGTGCAGCCCTCGTTTAGGTACTATGTACTTACGAGCTTGAAAGGAGATATTAATGATGGCATCCTCTAGTTGCGGCAGCCCACAGGGCGGTGTGGTGCAGCCCTCGATGTGGGCACTGATGGGGAGCTCACCGGCATTGTGGATGCCTGGAACATAACAAACATGTCTATCTATTTATACACAGCTGGATAGGCGTCCCTCATACGTATAGATCGCTACAGAGTTTGATCGTGTGCAGGGATGTGTCTGCACAGGATCGTAAGGAAGTGGGATCTATATGTCGTCGCCCGATCGTAGAATTCGCCAAATCATGAAATTTCTAGGCATATCATGAAATGCCGCCATTTCATGATATGTCTAAGATTTGGCCAGGCATATCACGATGTGCCTAATAATAAATACGGCAGATCGATGAGAGCAACGTATTCGTCGATTTTCCTAGCTACATACCGGGCAGATCGTAAAGTAGCATTTTTGAAATGGCGGCATTTCATGATATGCCTAGGAATTTCATGATTCGGCGAATTCTACGATCGGGCGACGACATATACAATACAAAGGGGTGACCCTCCACACGATATACGATTCCTCAAATTTATTGTATGTTTAACGATATTGTGTACGGCGATCGAGCTAGTGGGAGTTTAAGTGTCGGTTCGCTAACTCTAAATTTAAATTTTTAAAAGACTCCGTCAAAAAACTTAACCGGACCCAAAAAATATTGGTCTTTTTTTTTTTTAAGTACTTAATTATTTGTATACACTATAAACTAAACAAAGATTAAAACTAAATAAACTAAAACAAAACTAAATAATATAAATCTATTCCTAAAATTATGACACAGGTATTGACAATCTCAGCATCAGTACCTGTTTTAATTTTAGGAATTTCAGTGTTTAGGAGTTTACTTACATTGGCTGACATCGGTCGCCTCACCGCTCGCGAAAGCCACCAGAGCCCCAAGAACTACCAAACAGAACATAGTTACTATTGGATAAGCTGTTTACTGGTTATCTAAAACCAAAACTGGCTTTATATATGTTATATTTTATCAATTAACTAAAACTGTATCTGTTTATCAGCGACATTGACATTAATTTTCGGGTAAATACCTAATAAACAGGTGTTTTTATGAGTCAGTTTCACGTGAAGTTTCTTTGATCATAATCTTTTTTAGGAATCCCCAAATGTCCCAACGGACTAAAGGATTGAGAATAATTCACAGAGCGTCATACAATCGCGCATAGGGTTACCCGGTCGCCAAACCTAAAAGCCGGACAGACCAGCCAGTTTGGTCGGACATTTGGGTGAAAAGGCCGGACACAATACATTATTGAGGACTTTGTGCTTCAGTATTAATGTGCGACAAAAAAATTGGCCGGACACGCAATCAAAAAGCCTAACTATGTCCGGCTTTATCCGGACTCCTGTATAATAATCGTGTACCCAATGACATTATAAATTTGGAAGGTAATTTTTTTTTAATTCGTCTGTATCTCGTTTGGTCAGTTTAAATGGCCACTTTGGGTAATCGGATATTGTGCCTCTCTCCAGTGTGGAGGGTAATAGTTTTAAGAGAAATTTAAATAGCTGGCTGCTCGACGAACGTGTCTCCAGTGTGAAAGATTTTCTCGAGCTTATGTAGAATTAGGTAAAGGATTACCTATTTCTACATGACTTTGTTCGCAAGTGTCTTGAAAAACGTCGTATGACAGTTGTGGGGATTGGTCACTACAGTTTTAAAATTTGATTTACCGGAGTCGGATCCGAAGCCGTAGTTTTAAAATTTATTTTACCGGAGCCGGATCCGGAGTTGGAGGCGAAGTAGGAACCGGAGCCGGATCTAGATCCGGAGTTAGTACCGGAGGCGGAGTCAGAGTAGAGTAGAAGTTTTTGTACTCAAATTCAGATGTGTTAAAAGAAAGTCTAATAAAACAACATAATACAATCTAAATAAGAAAAAAAATCCTAAATTCGAACTAAACGTCTATTATTGAGCTAACCTATAAGAAACTGGTTTTTATATGCAAAATGAAACCAAAAATTAAGTGAAATGTGTACACATTTAGTTGTTAGTTACGTATAATAAAATTCATTGCAATTATTCAGTTCAGATCTAGTACGCCTCAATCTAATAGAATTGCAAGTGATTACTAAAATAAGTGACAAACCAAGGTTTTGTTTGTATTTAATTTTTGGGCAAACGGGGTACATAATATAATACTGCGTAAGTACCTATATGCGACGACGCTTTTTGAAGAAGTTGTTCCTCTTTCCTAGAATAAACTGTTTCACACAACACTTTGCCAAGTTTACATCTATATTAGTGTAATAGATCCATATTACACTGGTAAATGACTTCATTTTTAAACGTATTCAAAATCACGCATAAATATGGCGCAACACGAGCAACACCACTACGGTAGTAAAGGACAGAACGAACCAATTTATAAGAGAAACAAAAAGTGAGCTATCATGGGAGATAGAGATAAGTAATAAGGTATTTGCCTGTAGTCAATATAAATTACTACACGCTAGCCTTTCAGTCAGCTATTGAAAATTTGCAATAATGAACTAAACATCACTATTTAGCGTTTTAAATGATTTTTAAAAGATCAAAAACTATAAATATGAAGATGATTTGATGTTTGAGTAAAATGACGTCATTTCACTTTTTTTCCATACTAACTTCCTACTATCTGAGTGTTTTAACACTTCATAAAAAGTAACTGATTTGATCTGTCAGGAAAGTACCTACCCTATTCCCGGCGACAAGTCAAAAGCAAAACTTGTAGGTGCGTGTCGCGTCGTTGATGCGGCCAATGCATTTCTCACAACTCCGGTATAGTGCCGGTTAAAATTTACCGAAGTCGGAGTCGGAGCTGGAAGTATGAAATACCAAATAGCGGAGGCGGAGCCAGAGGTGTGAAACCAAAAGCTCCGTAACATCCCTAGTCTCTATTACAGCCTCGACTGTAATGACCCACATACCCCACTCGTATCATAATGTACACATATTTAGAACACTATACTCTATGTTCCGTATAGATTCAAAAAATAGTAAGCGCGGTGTCTATCAAGATAAACCTTAATGATCGTATGAAACATAAGAAAAACACTAATCATAATTACCAATTAAAATCCCAAATAAAACTGATTCATTGTATTTGCCTAATCGTTGAGTTATCGTGATAACGTGCACCTGTTTGATAATGCGTGAAGTGATATGGTTTGGTGGCATTCGCAGGAAACATGTTGCGTTTGGTGGTCCTCTGCGTTCTAGTGGCGTTTGTGGCTGGGGAGACCACGCAGGTCAGCCGATGTAAGTACGGATCTAGTTTACATATGAAAGGTACAGGGAAATAACATGTCTACCTAGCAGTGGCGTGGCGTCCATAGAACTCGTTTCTCATTGGCTTGCCTAATATTAGGCAGTTCAGCATTTAATTCTAGTGCTCTTAAAGAAAATTGAAGCCTGAGCTGCTCCGGCTTGCCCAAGGATTTCTTCAACGCCAGGCCACTGATGTAAAGTCACCTTTTTTGAAAAATGAGATTTTAATCTTAAAATGTAGAGCTCGCAAAGTATTATAAATTACCATTGGATCAATATGTATGTAATTTAAAGTTAAACACCCAATTGCGCGGTAATCCTCGTTTTTTGAGACAAAATGTATTAAGCTATAAAGAACTTATTTTAAATATAATTGATTAACGGACAACTAGCACAGTATAATACTCCTCGACCTTGAATAGGTATAGCGCGATCCTAAACGGCCGATTTTTTTTGTGATGGTCTGTGTCCCGTTTGGCACACTAAACGGCCGAAGTAGGTCTTGTCTTTCTTTATACTTTGGCTCAAACTAAATCTCTTCCAGGCACGGCGAACGCCGGCGACCTTCCCATCAATGCATATATCGAGGGCTGCATCACGCCGCCCTGCGCACTGCCGCAGCTCGAGGATGCTGTCATTAACATCGTTTTCAGAGCACGTAAGTAGACATACGCGAAACGTGTCACTAAAGTGAAAAGATGTAAGGACAGGTTGATCCGCTTCAACCTTCCGCTGCCCCGCTGCTCACTTTGAGCAATCAGCGTAACTTCAAGGTGGCCCTGGCCTAGCGTCCTGGTTCGATCCCAGGCGCTTCGGCCCTCACCTAGTCCGACCCTCTGAAGGTGGATCGGGACTAGCGATCTGCTTCGATCACAGGCGCCCCCGGTCCCCGCCTAGTCCGACCCTCTCAAGGTGGTCCGGCCAGCGGCCTGTTTCGACCCCAGGGAACGCCACGGCTCCCACCTAGTCCGATTTTTGCAACAGTCAGTAAGACTTGCTCTAGCCACCACACCACACCAAATAACAGGAGGTGGAAAATGGCCTGAATGGCTTCGAGAAAAGAATGGTACGGCCGTGCCTTTGTTTTTCTCGACTTGGCGACAGTACCAGGACATTCGGGTCCTGGGGAAAGTTGGGACGCGGCCCTTGTGTGCTGTTGTCGCGAGGAGGTCTATCTATCTATAAACCACGCTCGTGTTTTAAGGCCTCTCATTATGTATCAGTTGCATAACACTTAAAACTATTATTGACAAAATACCTTTATGCCACACCTGGCCATAAAGTGGCTTTTTCCGCACGCTGCGCGTACGGAAAAAGCCGCTTTCTGGCCAAGTGTAGACATAAAATGATGTACACAACACGGGAGGTAATAAAGAAAGCCCTCGATCGCATATTTACGTCCCTCGCTTGCAACTCGGGCCGCAAACTTCTGCGATCTCGGCCTTTCTTTGTATTACCACCCTAGTTATGTAATTTACTATTTTCCAGCCCGCACCATGCACACGATGACTACCTTAGCCACCGCCTACCTCTCTGTCATCGGCCTGCCAGTGCCGATCCCCTACCCGCTGGGCGAAAACGCAGTCACCTGCAACTTTCTGAACAACTCCTACTGTCCTGTCCTGGAGGGAGAGATCCTGGCCTACACGCTCCACATGTTTATAGAGACTACCTTCCCTGTGGTGAGTAGTCAATATACCGCTATATAGAGTTAGTTGGGACCAGTGGCGTGGCGTAAAAGATATCCTTGGGCAAGCCGGTGCAGATTTGACGTCCATTTTCCTTGAGAGCTGTAGAATAAAGTGCTCAAATGCCTGATATTAAGCAAGCCGGTAGGAATCGAGTTCTTTGGACGCCACGCTACTGGTTGGTACTTATAAAGTGTCACTAAGTAGAGACATTCATCATCATATCATCATCGTCATTTCAATCTTGATACGTCCACTGCTGAGTATAGGTCTCCCCCAAGGACTTCCACAACAAACGGTCGCACGCCTCCTGCGTCCATCGACTTCCAGCAACCCTAACCAGGTCGTCAGACCATCTTGTGGGTGATCGGCCGACCCATTCGAGAACCTTTATGGGCCATCGGCCCTCGGTTCTAAGGGGTCACTAAGTAGAGTCACCCATCATCATTCCACCATCATCATCATTCCAACCTTGAATCAACCAATGCTCAACATTATAGGTCTCTCTTAAAAACTATCACAACAAATGGTCATACGATTTTTGCGTCAATCGACTTCCATTGAACCGGTAGCGAATGTGGCCTAGAGGTTGTCGAATGAAGATCACGAGCTGGAAGATGCAGCGTGGGTCGGCCTCCCAAAACATGGTATGACGCGTTTGAGGTTACCGAAAGCTGAAAAAGACGTACGTTCAGCTAGAGCATTCCATGAAAACATTTACTTTTTGCCGCTTACGTAACGCTGTTAGTAGTTACCCTAATAAACCCTATTAGCTGCTAAGATGATTTCTAGTTTTACTTCTCAAAAGTATTAATTAGGTAGTGTTGCTTACGTAACGTTTCCGTGGGTTACCCCAGCTGTGGATATCTCCACATTGAAAAATGACAAAGTATAAAGACCAACAAGTAGTCCACCTTCGGCCATTTAGGAGCGCGCGACACGTATTCACACAGACGCGCGATAGCACGTCTGTGTGAGTGCGATCCATACTGGAGCATTCTTACGCAGTCTTATTTCTTAACTTGTAGTGCGTTCATACACGGCGTGCGCGATGTACCTTTTGTAGAAAGAAAAAAAACCGGTCAAGTGCGAGTCGGACTCGCGCACCGAGGGTTCCGTACAAACTCATAAGTAGATACGCGAATAGTTCAAGAAAAACTGTATGTCGATTTGTTTAGTAGAAGCAAATAAGTATATGTTATGATTTTTGCAAATTTCTAAAAAACGGTGCAAGTTAGGAAAACAGTTAGATTTTCCCTGTAATATTTAGAACCTGACGTGTAATGATTCTATTTAATAGCAAGGACCATTAAATCAAGAGGACTGTCATTCTCCATACAAAAAGCTGTTCCCCGAATTTACAACGCCATCTATGTATAAGCTTGGTAAAATAATTATAATAATATTTACAATTATTTAACTTTGCAAACGTGACACAGTATTTAAATTTATTTATTATTAGCTGTTTACGAACTAATTGTTACTATACTATGTTTCTTTGTTCAATTATAACATCGTTAAATGTTTAGTGTTTTAGCGCCATCTAGTTTTGCCCGGAAATCCCCTAGCGTGAAACATGCCATCGCTTAGTTTTGCTACTCGCCGCTAGGGATTCCAAGTTTTGTAAATTTCTAAAAAGGTATTAAAGTTAGCAAGACCGTTCTATTTTTCCTGTAATATTCAGGTTGATATTTATAATTAGTAATTATGATACATTTTTCTGATCAGTAACTTCGGAGATAATAGGGGGGGAATGGTACATAAAAATGTATAAATCAAAAACTACTTATTTAAGAAAAAAAAATAAAAATGGTGTTAAAATCTACAAATTAAGCCCTTTCATTTGATACCCCACTCAATATAATAGCCCTACTTTCAATTTCCAAAGTCCCATTACGGAGCCTTTTAAAAAAAAAGTAAAAATTTGTAAAACATTTTTTATGTCCAATAGGCTCGGGTTAGCTACTTTTAACACTATTCCAAATTTCAAATCGATAGCATCAGTAGTTCCTGAGATATCTGGCTGTGACAGACGGACAGACAGACAGACAGACAGACAGACAGACAGAGTCGCACCATAAGGGTTCCTTTTTTTGCCATTTTGGTACGGAACCCTAAAAATTACTGCTATTACACTGTGAAAACGTGACGCCTACGGTCAATGTTGTTAGAGTAAATTATAGCTTTTTACAAGCTTTTATTTAGTTTCACCTGTCCCGGTGTCAGTCTGTGTCTGGGTCTTTATTTGAGCGTTTCAGCCGCCTCACATTCGTGGACAGATTATTGTCGAAGTTCCCTCAGATTTTAGTCTCATATCGAGCTATTTGGTACATAACTGGGACTACTAACAAATACCTTAAAATTACATTAAAATCTGCCAGAATCTCGACAGTAATGTGTCCACGAAAGTGAGGCGGGTGAAACGCTCAAATAATGACCCGTCTGTAATCAAATCTTGCAAGTTCAATTTGATCCATTTCCCGATTTCTGATCGAGCTGAAATTTTGCAATTATGTGTAAATATTATACAAGTGCGGTACATAAAAGCTTGTCTCAAAAAAAAATTTTTTTGTCTGTTTATTTTCAGGTTATTTACAGTATTTACACTGTTTTTTGTTCAGGGTATCTCACCGACCATCGAGTTCCGGATCGTGGACGACAACAACGCAGCCATCGTGTGCATCCGGGTGCCCATCACCATCCTGGACCCCCGCTCAGGGGCCTCGGCCCGCAACTCCACCCTCATTGGCGCCAACTAAATAACATGGAGTATTGCTATAAATGTTTATACAAGGGACTATTCATACAAAATAAATATCGAACTTCAAACTAGCTTACTAAAATAGCAAATGCAAGAGGGTGAATCAACTTTTCTTTGTCAACAAAATTTCACCTACTCCGACTAAAATTTAAAGGAAATCTATTGGGATATTTTTTGAATAAAGTGTATGCTCATTTAAAATAAAGATGATACGTAGCTTACGTAATGCAAATATTTTTTATTATAACTTGTTTATATAAGCATTGACCCAGCGGACATAGCTGTCCCCCACTTTTGTATGAAAATAAGGGTTCGTCCGCTGGGTCACGCTATTTATTTGTAAAAAACGAGTTTTATTTTTATTTTTACCTAAATCTTGTTCCATTTAAATCATGTTAAAACATGCAAAAGGTGAACAAATAAGGACAAAGAGCAATCTTTGCACAAAGCAAGGAAAAGTTGATTCACCCAAGAATACTGTTAGTGTTAACAATAACCAATTGAACGTAAATAAATAGTTTTTAATTTTTTTGTGTTTGTCTATTTTGTTTGTTCGCGCATCACGTAAGAACTGCCCGACCGATTTTCATGAAATGGTATACAGGCAGATTCTGACCCCGGTTAACATACCGGATACTTTTTATCCGCTTAAGCCAGCGGTCGGCAAACTTTTAGCAGCCAAGGGCCACATAGTAGCTAACAAACGCTCCTTGAAAATCATAACGTCATTAAACGAAAAACACGATTTTTGGGTACGAGGCTTGAAAGTTTTCGAAATATTAAAACGTCTAAAACTACTTTATTTGTAATAAAAGTATCATTTTTATACTGTGTTTTGTTAAATACGTGACTATGCTTTTTACCGATAAGAGTAGATTCCGTCTTTTATGTTTTATTTATCTGATAATTGAATTTAAAGAAAATAATAATGTCACTTTTCCATTAATTTTTGCTTAATGTCACTTTTCAAGCCTGTGATTTCCTAAACTTTAATTTAGTTTAAGGAACAATGACACTATATCTGGTTATTTGGAAAAAAAATCCATGTTTTTGTATAAAATCTCTTAAAGAAAACATGTTAAATAGCATTTATTAACGCAAATGACTATCAGTCTCACAAACAGTTAATAATTTTATTCATTACAAACCGTGACATTAATCAAGAAGTCACAAAATAATCAAACAACAGTAATGTTGGAAGCAGCTTCTAGCAGTTATAACGGCTTTAAACATAAAACAGCATTTTTCAATTGACAAAACGAGTGAATTTATAGTAATTTGAGCTGGCAAAATTGACACTACATCGAAAATGACGATTAATAATGCTAAAAATCATTTTAAATATTAAAACCATAATGTCATTTAAAGTACTAAAAATACAGTACATCTTTATTATTAGCCTGCATCAAGACTTGAAATTCAAAATAAAACGGTCATTATTGATATACTGTCATTTTAACAGTCTTAACACAAAGTATAACATTAAAAATTGCAAGAGGACAAGTGTCATTAAAGCGAAAATTACACTATTGCTTTAAATTGAGTCTTGATATTGATACTACATTAAAAGTTCGAACTGACGTATTACGAATAAATACTGTATTCCATTGAAAAATGTTAGTACTTTCCATTTAATATCACAGAATACCGTCATTAACCAGAAAATGACAACCTTCTTCACAAAATCCACTGAATTTCACTGTATTTCTAATGATAGTGACACTGTTCCAAAAAGGCGCGCGTCAATTTCCACTATTAGCCGTAATGACACTAGCGCCCCCTGCCGTTTTAAATAGAGCTAGAGCAATAGGTGTCTCTGTATGGCGTTCCGTACAATCACGTGATTTAGAAGGCGTTGTTAACTCAAAAACGTCATTTTTTGGATAGTGACGTTATGATTTTCAAGGAGCGAAATGTGACGCGGGCCGCCCTTTGTTAATAATTTGTGATTTTATACAATTCTGAATATTGTGACTTTTACATACAAAATAGTCAGGGAGGCTCGCGGGCCGCAGGTTACCGACCTCTGGCTTAAGCCAAAGCAAAAAAGTGACATCTAACTTGTTTCACCTCCGGAAGAGTCTCGAGCGGGCCCACTAGTATAAAATAAAACTATATGTGACGTTCCGCAGGAAAAGGTACCTTATGGAGGGTCGGCACTTACGTCGTGTAGCATCAAATGAATATAGGAGTGCCGTTAATAACAGCGTAAGCGCCTACCCGCCATAAGGTACCTTTACCTGCGTAACGTCACATATAGTATAGTATAATAGGTGTAGGTATCAGTAGCGTGGCGTCCAAAAAACTCGATTCCTACCGGCTTGCCTAATATTCTCTACAGTTTTAAGGAAAAAACCTGCACCGGCTTGCCCAAGGATATCTTTTACGCCACGCCACTGGTAGGTATATAGTATATACCTACACCTAGAGTAGAAATAAAAATGAAATATGCCTGTCTATATCTATACCTAAAACTAAAATGTATTTAAAAGGTTTATATCAAATAATGTATAGATTTAGATTTAGGTTCAAATCAAACCTACTTACATGCACAGAGCTCCGATTTTTAAATAAGTGTGAGTCGATCAACTGGAATCATCCACTGAAAAACCCCGTTATAGACAAACGTCCCGTATACATTTTTGTCTCCTTATCAGTTCCCAGAATAGTTTTAGTCGCTTCACTTGCATTTTGCTAATTTCTGTTAAAACACAATTTCATCATAATAACCTCCTCTGCTCTGCCTACATAATTATGCCCTGTCCAAAAAAAATATGTCCTCTGAAAAGGACATACATAGAGTGCGCCTACGATAACTTTGCATAGCGGAACATGGCAACAACAATTTCTAAGAAATTTGACTTTTAAACTGAGGTTACTCCTTCCTTATATTTAGTAATTTGTGAGCATTCTTTTGCATCGTTATTCCTCACCACCTACTCATTTACTTTTGTCAACTTTGCATAGACTCCGCCACCCAAAGGTTGTCTGGAAGAGATCGCTCTTTAGCGATAAGACCGCCTATTGTTTACCACTATTTTTATATAAGTTTGCAATGTAATTTTCTTTTGGTGTGCAATAAAGTATGATTGTATTGTATTGTATTGTATTGTTACTCTGAAAAGTTATCGTAGTCGCACTCTATGTATTGCAATGTCATATAAATCTTCATGAAAAGGAATATAGTTGCATTTGTTTTGTTTATTTTGAAAATAGAATTATTCCATGTCATGTAGATTCAAATTTCATCGTCAATTTTGCATGAAGGGTATGTAGGCAGGAGGATAAATAGTAACAAAATAATGTTGTTTTTACAAGTACAATATTAGTACAATTGCTTTTTAAAGTTATATCTTGAACACGAATGCAGCTAGCTTGTAAATAAATCGGCCTTTAATAGTACGAGTACTAGGGTGGTAAAATTAAGAAAGGCCGAAATCGCAGACGTTTTCGGCCCGAGCTGCAAGTGAGGGACGTAAATATGCGATCTAGGGCTTTCTATACATATAACCCCGGTGTTGTGTACATCATTTTATGTCTACACTTGGCTAGAAAGCGGTTTTTTCCATACTCGTAGCCACTTTATGGCCAGGTGTGGCATAAAGATAATTTAGTAAATAGATGGCATCCATTCGTTTACAAAATAAATACCTACTGTAAACCATTAATAATCCATCTGTATTACTTTATTATTACGGGCTCTCACAATCCCAATGAGACAAATAATTGTCCCAAGATTTTTCCTATTGTGTTACTTTTTTTGCATATACTTAGTATAACGGTAACACAAAGGAAAGTTTCATTAATGTATGGAACATTTGGGACACTTTTTTTCTTCTATTGGGATGGAAAGAGCTCTTAATTCTAAGTAGAAACAACATAAAACTACACGATGCAGAAAATTACCCTCATTTTCAGTTTTTTCCTTCACCGTTTCAGCTTAGATGTAACGCAAAAAGGTAGCATAGCAGTTGAATTTCTGGAAATATTCAGACCTCTAAGAAAAATAAGTTTCAAACTGCATTCCGTTATCTCTGTGCATTGTCAGTCCCAGGACTATAATACTTATATAAATAATAATATAAGTAGAGCTTGACTCGATGACGTAAATCGTCTAACTTCGGGATGCGGGACTACAAGATTCAGACGTAATCCGGGCCAATATTTAATCGCCGTAGTTAGATCGGGAGTGCAGCGCAAACAGGGAGCGCGGGATTCAGTTAAGACCCTTTTACACTCGTCTGAATGCTGTTTCTGAATCAGCAAAACTGGGTTCAGCTGTTTGATAAGACGTTTCGGGACTGGGGCATGCAATACCGGTTTTTTTATGGATAATACCGGGTTCCCTAGTACAATGGGTTCCCTAATACCGGTATTGCGTGCCCCAATCGGGACTGATGTCAATATGTTATATTCTATTACAAAGCTTTTAAGGTTTAAGCACAAATAACAGCTCGGCACCGGCACGGCGGTATTTTTTGTAAGGAGCTCCATACTGGAACGAACACTTACCATCGGTACGGCAACGTCTCGGCTTGGTACAAAACTAGCGGTGCGTGGGCGGCTAGCGGTCCCCGCGCTTTCATCGCGCTACCGTGCGATTCCGTGTCTCCTATGCGCCTGTCATGTCTCCTATGCGCATAACTATAGGGAACGTGCACGACGAAGGTGCTGCCAACTGGTGTCGCCAATCTAAATCATATACCCTCTCATGCTGGGGCCACATTGACGAAAACGCCGTTAATAACGTTAATTTATCGCGTTGAAGGACGATTAGCGTCAGTGTAGCTACGACTTACTATATTTGACATTGACACTTACATTATTATCATTGATATTGACAGCTTGATTTGACAGGGGCGATAGTTTCCTTTATTGTCCGCCCGTGTTTCTTTTGTCGTTTAGTGCTGCCACCTATAGTTCGTGCACGTTCCCTATACAGAAGATCAGATTATGATCACTGGGGTTCACAAGATGTACCTACGTCAGCAAGACTGGACTTCACGTAACTGGCTACACCATAATTGGGTTGGTGGACGGCATTCACTAAAGTATACCCAGGAAGTCGGCTTCTTTTTTCGAGATCCGCGTCGTCTTTGCTATCTGTTTCCTGAATGTTGACTACCTACGTCTATCTCGTTATCATGCAGTAGCTTGCGCAAGTAGTCCCTCTTTGCAGTACTTATTCCTTCTATATAATTCTGCAAAATGCGGACTGGGGGTCCGTCATCTCTAGTCATAATGCTCTGTGAGCCAATCGCATTTGTGTTCGCATTTATCGCAATCTTTGCGTATTCTTTTTTTCCTCTGTGTTTGTTGCTCTTTTCAGGGCAGTGACTTTGTTAAATAAACAACTCATCGAAGAACGCAGATCAGATCAAGTTATTAATCAGTATTTAAAAAAAAACAGCGTGGATCGGCTTCTCACTGAAGGGACTGACAAGGTGTCATGCTGTTCATCAACTTTATAATCTGATTTGACATTGACATATGACAAGCGTACGGTAGTTATTATCACATAGTTGTGGAAGTCATTGACCGAGATCTACATATACTTAGTAGAGGACGTATTCGGGTAGACATAATGAGATGAACCACATAAGTAAAGAAAAAAACACAGCTTAAGCGTAAGTTCACAATAACGTCATCAACTTTTACAGGAAGAACAAATCTTCTATTTAGCTTTCATTTATGTGAATCTTAAACTCTTGCCTATTTCTTAACTCATGTGGAAAAAGGAATGAGGAGATGTGAACTATTGGATTTCTTTGTACCTACATGCCCATATAAAGGCAAGTTACAGGTTACGGCTAGTTCTCGACGTCAAGGAAAATCGTGTGGCATGGTGTGTAGGGCGCCAAAAGGAAAGAAAAGAATCAGACATGTAAAAGAGCCCTTGAGGCCTACTTACAGAAATAAATGAGTTTGAGTTTGAGTTTGATGCAATACCGGTTATACTGGTATGGGCCAATACCGAAAAACCGGTATTACCCATACTAATAAAGCCGGTATTGCATGCCCTAATGGTGTGCACGCTCCCTTAGTCTGTAAGTTGCTCGGCTCATCTCATATTTGCAAAGTCCTCGCGAATCAGAACTATATCGCATGATTAAACTCTTCCGTCGTATCGTCATCGAGAGTATTTGAGAAGATTTTGTATCCCAGGCCCAAAAATGAGTTGTCAAAAAAAAATTATAAGTATATTAATTGTCGATCCTGTACACAAAATTGAATGACAATTGGTTGAGAAATGCGATCTGTAAGTAGTGGAGAACAGATTGACATACATCGGATATACGAAAGCATGTTTGCCTAAGCTGAAATGGATATTCAATTCACTCGATCATAAACTATGTATGAACGATTTCTGAGATGCTTGGGGAGCAACGGTGTCTCGGTGGGTGTAGCTTTGTCATAGCTTACCCATTTCCGGCCGGCTCCTATACAATCGTGCAACACCTAAACTTTGGACATTCTGTGTACGTGCAAGTCCTTTTTTCGTGATTGGGACGATATCGACCTATCGTGCAGACATTAGCGCCGCGCTCGAATAGTTAATAGTACATTACATAACTAGGGTGGTAATACAAAGAAAGGCCGAGATCGCTAAAGTTTGCGGCCCGAGCTGCAAGCGAGGGACGTAAATATGCGATCGAGGGCTTTCATTATTACCTCCCGTGTTGTGTACATCATTTTATGTCTACACTTGGCCAGAAAGCGGTTTTTTCCGTACGCGCAGCGAGCGGAAAAAGCCACTTTATGGCTAGGTGTGGCATAAAGGATTTTTTTGTGCTTGAACGCGTGCTATGAGCTTTTTTTTTTTTTTTTGTGCTTGAACAAATGCTAGCTCTTTGAGCTGATGCAACTATCGGTCTTCGTGGCGGTAGGCATGCCTCGGCAAAACCTCGGCACCACGGGAGTTATTCATCGGCGTGCAAGGACACTCGAACCGAAGTGGGGAGTGTACCTAGCGAATATGTGATACAGTAGTTCGTCTTGTAGGTAGTGGTTCTAAGCTAAGTTTTTATGTGATGTCGAGAGGATTTAGTGTGGGACTACCGCGGTGGCCGTCCCCGCCGGCGGAGACGACGGCGTGCACGTGGAGTGGACCCGGCGCCGTTCGGGTTGTCGTCTTGTGCTATGAGCTGTCACAACAGTCGGAACCTTTCTTGCAACAAATTTCCCGTCCGGAATAGGCCACGACGGCTCTCAATGTTCTGCGCTTATTATTTCACATTCTAGTGCCAAGCTGGCCCAGAGTAACTTTTTATATTTAGCTTTAGCCTTATCATAGGTTATATCTTCTACCATCATATTATTCTTGTTTCTAACATTCTGTACCTGAGAAGCATAATACTGTAAGTCCTGTATTGTTTTCCATACTTACTTTACAGTGTTATGGTACGGCATTCTTTTTTCAAAGTGTACAATGAAGGACTGCCAGTCGCAACAACTGAAGCGATAGAGCTATCTGTATCTGTAATACCATGATTCTGGCGAAAAATAATCAAAAATGAAATACTAAAGATTTTTGAGCCTATATCTAAACCATCAAATAGATTCACATTTACATAAGCTTATACAAAGATTTAAAAATAGATAAGTGGACAAGGCAACGAATAAAGCGTAGCATTTTAAACCCTTCTGCAGTGGAAATAAAAAATTCAGGCGGAAAAGTGCAGGAAGTTCCAATTCTATTTAAAAAAAGCTGCGTGAAAAGTAGTAAAACTCTGGCAGTCGGCTTTTTGCCACGGCAGCTGCTTCGGACGTTCTTGTGACCTCTTTCAGTTTCACTAAATGTAATTTTAATATTTGCACTGAAGTCTTTAAGAATTTCGCATTGTTTAAAATTGGGTTCCCTCTATGTGGCATAACATTTATTGTCCGAAACTGTTTTAGCATAACAGATGTGGCATAATCGGTTTTCGCCGAATGGTAATGTGGCAGAAACCTTATAAAGCATAATTAGTTACATTCCGAATATGTAGTTGTCTGAAATTAAGTTCGCATACTATTATTATGACCGATTATTTTTACGCATAATTCTATTGTGCAGAATTTTATTCGGCATATTATCGATTGTCCGAGATTGATAGGGTAGGTTTAGGAGAGGTAAGTTATTATAATAATCAAGTGATATAATTCCATTGGACATCTTGTTCATTCAGTATAACGATGAACTAATAAGCTTTAACATCTAGCAATTCTAACCTAACTTAGTAGGTTAGGCTAGAACTTTGATCCCTCACAAATCTCATAATAAAGAACTGTTGCTAAAAACGTTAGGTTAGATTTAGAACTGTGTCCTTACAAAATAAACAATTGATAGAAAAGGGGCTTAGATTAGATTAAAACATTTAAGCAATTAGAGTTTTGCACGAGTTCATAGCTATGGAAAGGCCAAAAAAGGGGGGACGGGGGGCGAAGCACCCTACAAGGGGGGGCACGGGGGGCGAAGCACCCTACAAGGGGGGCTCGGGGGGCGAAGCCCCCCGCAAGAAAAAAAAGACTAGACAGAAAAAGTAGGTTAGGTTAGGTTTGAACTGCGTCCCCCAAAAAAACGAACTGCTGGCAGAAAAAGTAGGTTAGGTTAAGTTAGGTATAGGTTAGGTTTGAACTGCATCCCCTAACAAAAACGAACTGCTGGCAGAAAAAGTAGGTTAGGTTAAGTTAGTTTTGCATGAGTTCATAGATATGGAAAGGCCAAAAAAGGGGGAACGGGGGCGAAGCCCTCCACAAGGGGCGCTCGGGGGGCGAAGCCCCCCGCAAGAAAAAAAAGATTAGACAGAAAAAGTAGGTTAGGTTAGGTTTGAACTGCGTCCCCCAACAAAAACGAACTGCTGGCAGAAAAAGTAGGTTAGGTTAAGTTAGGTATAGGTTAGGTTTGAACTGCATCCCCTAACAAAAACGAACTGCTGGCAGAAAAAGTAGGTTAGGTTAAGTTAGTTTTGCACGAGTTCATAGATATGGAAAGGCCAAAAAAGGGGGGACGGGGGCGAAGCTCCCCACAGGGGGGATCGGGGGGCGAAGCCCCCCGCAAGAAAAAAAAGATTAGACAGAAAAAGTAGGTTAGGTTAGGTTTGAACTGCGTCCCCCAACAAAAACGAACTGCTGGCAGAAAAAGTAGGTTAGGTTAAGTTAGGTATAGGTTAGGTTTGAACTGCATCACCAAACAAAAACGAACTGCTGGAAGAAAAAGTAGGTTAGGTTACAAAACCATATATTGTCGTCGACAATACAGTTATAAGTTATATTATGACAAAACATCTTTCTGCCACGATAGCATTCGGTGTTATAATTTTATAATCATTTAATTTATGTATAAATAAGATTCGGAACATGAAAAGTAGGACCATATAATATTCGGACTAACGTAATTCAGCGTAATAAAATTATGCGAATATAGATTCTGCGATAACAGTTTATGCACAAAGCCCAATATGGCTATATACATTATGCCACAAAGAATTATTACTTACAAAATTATGCCACAACAGGGTGAACCTTTAAAATTACACTTTTTCAGACAGCTATGGAAATATTGTATTAAATTTTGCGAATTACATAGGTATTTCGCAAAATATAACATAGGGCTCCCATCCCGGGATTTACGCATTCTTATTTATATGCTTATTGTGCGTTCGTACACGGCGGACACATTCAAGCGCGCGATGAACCTTTTAGGAAGAAAATTTACTTCTATAATCTATATACTATGCTATTAGGCTGTATGTGATAAAATACCTACATACGAGAGGTACAGATTATTGATGTTTTCCTTACAAAGACCACAGCGATGACTGATGTCCCATTTTTTTACCATATCATACAATTTTCCAGGCAACATTTATCAAATTACGTACCCTATTCATTGGGCATAAAACTCAATGAATTGACACGAATTTCCCATTTAGCGTTTAAAACAAAACTGCCAGGCTCATGTGACATGCTCATCCATCAATTGCGCTTCACCGCAAATCATCGGATATTTTGAATCGTTGCCAGTGTGGCCATTGGGAAAATAATGAAATTGGCAAATAGAGTGCGACTACGATAACTTATCAGAGCGGAACATGGCAACACCCCCATTTAAAAGTCACCTTTTCATAGAAATTTGACTTTTGAATAGAGGTGTTGCCATGTTCCGCTCGACGAAGTTATCGTATTCGCACTCTAACTGTCGTCGAATTGAGGAAAATTAGCCCGCGTTAACCTATAACCTACTGCCAATACCATAAATACTGTCGTCCTCAATCTCTCACTAACAATGAGCCCTTAGTTGTGGCTTTGTTACTTAAATGACGTCTGAATTTCGAAAAATCCTTTCCAAGCGCATCTCTACCGATAAAGAAAATGTAATACACTTTTGCATTTACCTTTATGTTTGAACTGTCCCACAGCTGACCAAAAAAGGCCCTTTCGTTTCTGGTGTGTGTAATTTTGCAAAATTTACAGTAGGTATTGGATCCCATTTACTCAGCACAATTTCCAAATCGCTCCCTATAAATTTAAATCCACAATTGTTGGTGAAAAAAATAGTACATTACACAATTAGGGTGGTAATACAAAGAAAGGCCGAGATCGCAGATGTTTGCGGCCCGAGCTGCAAGCGAGGGACGTAAATATGCGATCGAGGACTTTCTTTATTACCTCCCGTGTTGTGTACATCATTTTTATGTCTACACTTGGCCAGAACGCGGCTTTTTCCGTACGCGCTGCGCGTACGGAAAAAACCGCTTTCTGGCCAGGTGTGGCATAAAAACAGTTTTTCTCCCGCTACACTTCAATTCATCAACGTGCCTAAGTCAAAATTCGATAGCAGAATCTGCCAGAACGGCAGCAAATTACTATAAATGACAACATCGATGGCCGCCATTTTGGATCAGCGCCATTTTGGCCCGCCGACCATTTCGGTACGTGACAGCGTTCAGATGGATGCATTCGTTTCTGCCTCGGTAGACTTCGTGTGGAATAATGTCAGGCTTTTCATTATTGTGATGAGTTAGCCATATTACCGTAAATAACACAGAAGGGTGGATAACAAATGAAAAATATTATGTACCTACTTTAAACACAAAGAAATAAATATCACGTTACCATTTCATATATAGGTTCCCAGACTTGTTTGACTTGCCGCCCACTTAGACATGATAAAAACAATTTTCAGCGCCCCCAGGCAAAAAAACAAGCACATTGTTGTGAAAAAAATTTCAACGGGAGAGGGGTGGGAGGGTGTAAGCGCTGACGCAAGGTCGATACTGTGGACTTGGGTATAGTACCATTAGTACCATCGCTAGGAATAGTTTGTACTGCAATCGAGTTGATATTATGACATAAGTTTTGTTTTTCAAATGCGACAGTGCCCCCCTGGATAGCATCAATGCCTCCCAATTTCTTCTAAGCCCCTCCCCCCTGGGAATCTTCAACGCCCACTGGGGGGCGGCAGGGAACCACTTTGAGAATCTATGATTTTGGTTAAAATTAAAAACTACTTAGTTAATTAAGTAATTACGTTGTTATATTTCCATTGTAACATTTCTTAATTGAGTGCAATTAATCATTATTGTAATGTATTGTGTTATCCGGAAGCTTATATATAAATAAAGATTCCAACGATTTGAGATTCTCATACTTTGTTGAAGTCTGCTAAAACGAAGAGTGCACGACTCTCTAGGGATATTTTACAATATCAATATTATTTTCCGCAACGTTTTTATGCTAATGGCTTGGAAAATTCCTTGTATTTTCTTGTTTCACTCCCATTATGATCGTATCTTGTATATGCATACGTATACTTTTTATACATAAGTAACCTTATTTAAAATCCCTGTGCGACCGAGCTTTTCTTCGTTAGCTGGTGGACGGTTTTTTTTCACTTATCGCTGGGGCGTAACGACGTAAAACGGCGCTCAGGGCACGCATCCAAAGAGCACCCCTAGTGATAATGCATGGGGGACTTTTATTTTTTATTTCGCCATGTTTGCGAATTTGGATTGATGGTATTTTTTTTATAGGTAGTTAATAAATTTTGTTTTTGCGCCCCCTCCCCCCCATCCTTGTTGGGGCCCCGGGGCACGTGCCCTGCCTGCACCCTCGCTACGCCCCTCACTTATTGGAACCAATTTGATACCGTGGAAGCCTACGATGACCCTCTTTTTATATTGTATGGGAAAACCGACCGACTCGTATCACCTGAAAGTAACAGAATTACATATAAAAAAAAAAAAATAGTTTATTTCTGCAAGTAGGCCCTCAAGGGCTCTTTTACAAGTCTGATTCTAAATAATGTATTATTTCTTTTGGCACTTCGTCGGGTTTATACTTCGGCTTTATACCTACTGTTGACCATGAACCTTAGAGTACATTTTGCATATTCCATTCTTGTAAAATATCACGTTAAAGAGAGTATTTGTCACTTTCCTTTACAGTGCCGTGAAATTGGGGAATTTGTCCGCATCGGGATAAGTGGGGGCGATGGGGCATTAACGCGGCCTTTGCATTTTGATGGAAGCGTAGTGTACCGCATTATACTTGGTTTTATAGATTACAAAATGTTATCCGTCATGCGATTTCATGGAATACAATTTTGAAAAGAGAATTATAATATGTGTCGTGCTATAATATGTGTTATACCGTAAACCGGAAAGTTGAGACCTAAATCAACCAAAAAAAAAGCACATTATGATACGACTGGGCTATGTTGGTCATGATAGCCGAGCCTGTATTGCACAGCCCGAGCTGCCAGGCGAAGACTGTAATAGCCGAGACTGTAATAGCCGAGACCGTAATGGCCAATACTCACAAGTGACATATGACGTTCTTCAAGACGCTTGCGAATAAAAAATAATACTTATCATTTAAAACTTTTGTTTTGTACCTAATAAGCTGCGTTCCGCGCGTAAGAAATAAGAGCCACTTTATGAGCAAGTGTGTTGAAATAGTACATTACTTACCTAGGGCAGTAAAACATCAAGCTCTTGGGCTGACTAAAATCTTCAGTTAATTCGGGGGGCGGAGGCAATTCATAGAATACTCACCTCGTCACAGAAAGAATTCTTCCAATTTTATTTCATTATTTTCGATGGGTCATATGTAGGTTTATATTTATGTTAGTCTGTCTATTGTGTGCCAAATTTAGCATAAGTAATATGTATTTATGCACGTTTATATATCTCAGAAAGTGTTAGTCGGAATGCAAAAGTTATTTTTTAGTTGATCTAAAACTAAAACTGGTATAGTCAGATCCAATTTAGGGAACAAGTGTAAGTTTCATCAAAATCATTTCAGTTGGTTTTAAGATAGCGAGTTAAGTGTGTATCAGTCACTAGGAAAACATGTCAATGGCTAACAGCAAATCCAACTTACTACTGAAATGCTTAAATAAAAAAGTAATTTAAAAAAATGTTCAATGGTCAAAAAATAGGTATATTTTTTTATTTTTTTCGCAATAATTGCATAAGTCGACAACATAACATGGCGTTTTTTAACAAATAGCTGTTCAGTTAGGTACACATTGGCGACCTCTGCCGTCATTTTCATGATTGTTGCCTCATTAAAAGAAACCCTTCGTAATGTAGCACTAATTTATGAAATGAAAGTGCCGGACAAGAGCCTATTACTGAAACAAATGGACAATTGCCTATTGTCCCGCTAACGAGAGCCATGACAGCACATACGGCATTGTATCATACGCGTGTAGGGTTGCCATTAAAAGATAAAAATCTGTGTTTGGCTACAAATGGTGACGTGAGAAATTCATTTGACGCTGTAGTTTTTTCTTCAACACTAAGGGTGGGTTGCACCATCTAACTTTTACTATGACCAAACGGTTAAATCATTGTTTGAATCCGGTTGAACAATGATTTAACCGTTTGGTCATAGTTAAAGTTAGATGGTGCAACCCATCCTTAGTACCTTTTACTATGACCAAACGGTTAAATCATTGTTTGAATCAGGTTGAACAATGATTTAACCGTTTGGTCATATTAAAAGTTAGATGGTGCAACCCACCCTAAGTCTCTGCCTCAGTTAGCGTGTAGTCCGTGGGGCCGATTTTGAGCGTCAGTTGCGCTTCCATACTTATTATATTTTGATGTATAGGGTTCAAGGCTTGAAGCACATATTTCTGAAAGGCCTCATATTGATGTACCACTTAACTGTGCAACCTCTTTTCTTGTACTTATCTGTGTTATGGTATAGGGTTGAAGCACATATTTCTGAAAGGCCTCATATTGATGTACCACTTAACTGTGTAACCTCTGTTCTTGTACTTATCTGTGTTATGGTATAGGCTTGAAGCACATAATTCTGAAAGGCCTCACATTGACGTACCACTTAACTGTGCAACCTCTGTTCTTGTACTTATCTGTGTTATGGTATAGGGTTGAAGCACATAGATTAAACGTCTGACAGAGGCGTGAGCGATGGACGGGACTCCAGGGCACAGTTTCGGTGATATATCGCGCCCAACTATACCCACATACCTATAACTATTGTTATTTATATTTTGCTTGTAGTGAACTTAATAAAAGGACATTGCCGACGCGCCTATGGGGCCTCGTTCCGAATCAAAATTGTATGTACTTTTGTGCTAACGGTACTTCGGAATCGTATTCTAATCGCGGTCTGATAATAACAATCTGTAATTAAAATCTGACGAGTATGAACGTCCTCAAACAATTCGACGCTGTACGATGTCACAACAATACCTATATGTACTTACTTCGAGCTGTCCTGTAACATGGGCTCCTGAAAAATCCAATATTGCAGGATTCAAGATGTCCGCCAGCAATATAGACGCCATGTATACAAATTATATGTTTGTATACACGGCACATTTCCGATACCGGGTTAGCCGTTCTTTATTTCCGGACGTACGTCACACCGAATTATATTAGCACAGTCTAAAGAACGGCGGCCAACGGAGCCGTTAAGACTAAAGAATGGATACTGTAGGGTCGGATTGAGGCGTTTTTCCAGCTTTTTTATTTCATTAGTGGCACTCAATTTTTACCGCGAAGGACTATCGAGTACCGACAATTTTTGATTAAATCATGTGTAGCCTCTATACCATCTATCGTTTATCATAAAACTTAACTGTGACCACCACCGCGAGCTGCTATATTTGCTGTGACACGAATTAAAAAAAATCGTTGCGCTTGAAACGGTCTGAAATTGACCCTAAGAAGTTCAGGATTACATGGATGCCAAAGATGGCCATATCATAAGACGTGACAGTTAAAATAGCGTCACTACTCGACTACCGTCTCAAGGTGGATTTAGACCAAACGAATTCTAACACATTCTAACCCCACTCTACCAAATTCTTTGTGTGTACACACGCGCAGCGATTCAGTTTACATATGTAAAAATAAAATGTTATCGAGATTTGAACGTCAATTTTGTCCCTACTCACCCCGTTTTATGGTACCGAAAGCATTCAATGAAACTGTGTCTAGTCTACGAAATAAAGTGCCTATTCGTAAAGAAGCGTGCTCGTTCCGATGAAGCAGGCGGCCGCCGCGTCGTGGAAAACATGCATTTTTATAAAATGCGCACATTTCTTCCCGTCGCTGCTGCAGTAATGATATGAGGCGAGCCAGGTGAATAGGCTACAAATAGCTCAATCAACCCGAGGACTCACAATATACGTGAAGAGTTAGTTCTATACACAAAGAGTGCCATAAGAATGTATCTCAATAGTATGTATGTATGTATGTAAACTCTTTATTGCACAAAATAATACAAGTACAGGGTTACAAAATAAAGGTATATGTACAAAGGCAAACTTATCCCTTTAAGGGATCTCTTCCAGTTAACCTTTGAGCAGTTGCGTGATGAGACAAGAGAGGTGGTAGACAAACAGGATCATGTACAAGAGATTATAGAGGAATAGTTTGGTCGTAGGCTCCCATTTTTAGGGTTCCGTACCAAAATGGTAAAAAAGGAACCCTTATGGTGCGACTCTGTCTGTCTGTCCGTCTGTCACAGCAAGATATCTCAGGATCTACTGATGCTATCGACTTGAAATTTGGAATAGTGTTAAAAACGGCTAACCCACCCTATTGGATGAAAAAAAAATCCTTTTTTACTTTTTTTTAAAGGGGTCTGGAACGGGACTTTGAAAATTGAAAGTAGAGCTATTATATCGAGTGGGGTATTTAATGAAAGGGCTTGATTTGTAGATTAAAATGTCATTTTTATTTTTTTCCTAAATAAGTAGTTTTTGATTTATTACGAAAAACGTCAAAAAAATACCATTCCCCCCTATTATCTTCGAAGTTACTGAACAGAAAAATCTGTAATAATTACCAATTATTAACGTCATCCTAAATATTACAGGAAAAATATAACGGTTTTTGGTGCACCGTTTTTGAGAAATTTGCAAAAATCGTAATACATACTTATTTGCTTCTACTAAACTAATCGCCATAGAGTTTTTCTTGAACTATTCATGTATCTACTTATGAGTTTGTACGGAACCCTCGGTGCGCGAGTTTGACTCGCACTTGACCGGTTTTTTTTTGACTGAATGATAAAAATCTTTCAGCGCCCCCCCCACAACAATTAAAATCGACTGGGGTTTGCAAATGTAGGCTGATTTGGGGATAGTACCATTGCCCTCGATTGCCGAGCCTCCGGCGGTATATACCTACGTGGTTGTTTTGAGTACGCAAATTAAATCAAGTGAGCAAGAAGGAAATACATTTGTACCTTGAAAACGAGTAAAGAAACATCATGTTTCTTTCATATGTAGTATTAATATTAGTGCCATCTCTCGCTCAATTGTCATGACTGTAAAGTTTATGCTTTGAGGTTGGGATAGGGACCGTGCACGAACTATAGGTGGCAGCACTGTCAATGTCAAATATAAGGCAGAACCTTTAGATTGGCGTCACCAGTTGGCAGCACCTTCGTCGTACACGGTTGCTTCACGAACTATAGGTGGCAGCACTGTCAATGTCAAATATAGGGCAGAACCTTTAGATTGGCGTCACCAGTTGGCAGCACCTTCGTCGTGCACGGTTCCTATAGGGAACGTGCACGACGAAGGTGCTGCCAACTGGTGCCGCCATTCTAAATCATATACCACGTTGACGAAAACGCCGTTAATAACGTTAATTTATCGCGTTGAAGGTCGATTAACGTCAGTGTAGCTACGACTTACTATATTTGACATTGACACCTACATATTATCATTGACATTGACAGCTTAATTGGACAGGGGCGATAGTTTCCTTTATTGTCCGCCCGTCTCTTTTGTCGCTTAGTGCTGCCATCTATAGTTCGTGCACGTTCCCTATACATGTGTAATACGTGTTCTCATAGATGGCGTTTAGGTTAAAAACCTATTAAAAAACTAGAATGATACGAAAGTCAAAGTAGATGGTAAAATTGAGGGCGCTTGCTGCGTGTTCCGGTGGCCAAGTGGTTTAGGCGCTGGGCCGGACATCCAGAGGTACCGGGTTCGATTCCCGGTCTGGACCACAGGTGAGTACCATTAAATTTTTCTATGTACTTTGATTTCTTGTATCTATATATTATGTACATTTGTAACTTGTTAAGTCTGATTGAATTATACAGCCTGTAAATCTAATACGGGCGAGGCGAATATTGAAACGGTAGTCAGCATAGGACCTGAGAAGCATATTTAGATAACTATTGCTTAAAACCACAATGAAAATATTTACCATACAAAATAATTCGGGCCGCAATGTAACGCAACACATTCAAGTTGACAAACACGCTAGTTGACAGTTACTTTAAAAAAGCTCGTATCTCGCAATGTCATAACCAGCATGTGTGCGGCGGTACATTGCTGCTCGGTAAATTTTCAAAAATTTATTTACGAGGTCACTATTAAGTGTAATTTAAAAAATCATATTAATTAATGATAACACTACTAAACGCTATATCTGGTTTAATTGTTCGCCCGTATTAGACTTACTCGCTGTATTGCAATATTACTATTTCAATAATGCTGCAAATTAATTAATCATGTAGAAATCTAAGCTATTAATCTTAAAATGTAGATTAAGGACTAATCCAATTACAGAACGAATTAGTTTTATGGAACGAATATGATCACTGGCGCAAATTGCTTGGCAGGGGGGAAATACTAAGTAAGGCCACGCTCTACGAATTCCGCGTTGCTCTAAAATTGGGGTAAATTTTTCTTAAAGAGAATTAATTCGGTATATTTCGAGTACCTACCCTTTTTTCCATATTCAAATTGTATATGTATGACTTGTTTTTTAAAGTGAAATGCATTTTAAAACCCTTAATTTGTTTAAATTGCTTGTTAGTAGAACTATACTCGAACCACCTTGAGTAATTGCAATGTAAGTCAATTCGTTCCAGCTCTGCGGCTGTTGGATCGAATAACTCAAGCTTAGAACATTTCTATCTAGTGGATAAAGGAGGGGGGGGGGGGGGGGGCGTGATTTAAGGGCAGCCCCAGTACTCGATAGCCTGAAGGATTTAAGACAGTTGCTATTATGGTTCCGCAGTCTGGCAAAAACTGAAATTGCTTATTGGAGTGTACTTGGACAGAAATGTTACTGTATTGAAGTTGTAATGCCGATATGGGTTGTGGGTTATTCTTCAGAAATATGTCTGCGACTTATTCCTCTGTCTCCATACATTTAGCATGAAAAAGGACCAGAGGAATAAGGTGACCGCAGACATATTTCTGAAGAATAACCCTTGTATTGTATTGGAGTATAGGCAGAGAATAAGTACTTCTGTAATAGTAAAACGTACAGAACTCTCTCTCTGTAACAAAACCGACCACCAGACGGACCGCACCGCATCCAACCGTCTCTCTCTGTCGCATAACGCGTGGTCTTTCTGATCTCTGGCTAAGGCCAGTAGGGGGCCTCAAGGCCACGCGGCGAGATCGCGGAGTGAGTCACTCCTGGTACCTAAACGTAGTTCAAGTTCTAAACATCGTTTTTTTTCTCTCCTGAAAAGTGCCATTTTTGAGTTATTCACTGGAGACACTGATTTAATAAACTAACCTAACCTTAGGTAGAATAATTTGCAAGAAGCTATTGTAAAATAAAAGCGATTAATTCAGTTTTAGTGATTTTTAGAGACAAATTATTTTAAACCATGTGATGGTTTTGGTGTCTATGAGTCTACGAGTATAGTAAAGCGCCTTAATACCACAGTAATAGCGCAGTAATTTTTCTACCTACAAAATGAACATCGCGCGCTTGAATGTGTGCGCGCCGTGTACGAACGCACTACAAGCCAAGAAATAAGAATGCTTAAGAATGCCCCAGTATGGATCGCACTTACACAGACGTGCTATCGCGCGAAGAAGCACCGGCAGATACTCACAAGTTTCGCTTTTGAAATATATGAAGTATTACGACAATATGACATTAGATTTCTTTAATAAATTACATCTAACTTACAACTACATTTTTAGAGATATAAAAGGTTTCTAGGCGTCGAAACAAGACAGTGAAATAATAGAAAATAAATGGATAGTAAAATTAATGGAGATGTAAAGGTCTCCGTTGTCAAAATATTATGTTTTGGAGGTGTAAAGGATCTCCAAACGTCAAAATAAGACGAAGATAAGGCCCTGAACGGCCGAAGTTGGACTACTTGTTCGTCTATAGACACCCAATACGGTGTTTGCTACGATAAGCCGCTATTCGAGAATGCTTGTTCGAGGATCATCGCCCGAGGGCATGGCTGAGCTCCTTGTGACTATGGATGGATTCTATTGTCTATTGAATTGACCGAAAATCGGAATAGACTCTATTCCAATTTTCGGTGTACATTGCTTAGATGCAGACAGCAGCAAAAATGGTATTAAGAGAGAAGTGGCAGGAAAGAGCCAGTTTTCTATATGGGGTTAAACATACAGTCTCTTATTTGTTTTCTAAATAAATAAGCTATGTATTGCGTGCACAAAAACTTAATAAGCTTTATATATTATGAAGGAAACATTTTTGTCTCTTCATTGGTTTTAATGTGGGCAATTTACACCACACTTTTTATGTTACATATATAGATACAGGAAATCAAAGTACACAGAAAAACTAAATGGCACTCGCCTGTGTACAGACCGAGAATCGAACCCGGTACCTCTGGATTTCCGGCCCAGTGACTCAACCATTCGTCCTCCGTACACTCAGAAAACGCCCTCAATTCTGCTATCTACCTTGACTTCCGTATCTTTTCTGTTTTAATAGAAATTAACCTAAACGCCATCTATGAGAAACCTATACAGGGAATTGAGGGCGTTTTCTGAGTGTACGGTGGACGAATGGTTGAGTCACTGGGCCGGGAAAAAATACGTTTTTTTTATACTAATACATTGTTCTGTCCGGTATGACCATTTATTTTTTAACGGACAGGCCTATAACGGACTGTACGCTTAAATACCGGACATCTGGCAACCCTAATTATGACCCCGGTTAACATATAATAGTACATTGTGTATCAAGGGCAGTAAGTAAGGAATTACAAACGAGTGTTTGTTACAAGGCCGAGGCGAAGCCGAGGGCTTTAATAACACTAGTTTGTAATTCCTTTACCGCCCGTGGCACACACAATGTTTTTCATCACACTTGTGAGGAAATCTGATTAAAATAACCTTGCTTAACCTAAATAAAATTGTAAAACTGACAGTGACATTAGTGACATTCCATAGACAATGCGAATTCTCGTCACGTTCGGAAACCATAGCGGTAAAGACTTAAAATGGTTGATTTTATTTTTGCAAAATACTGAAATGCACTATTTAAACATTTAATTAATGTTACAGAAATATGTGTTTACATGTATTTGCAATAACAGTTCTCTTTAAATAAATATTTCAGTAATGAAAGTTAAAAAAGTACGTTGGCGTTTCCTTTGAACATGACAAACAAGAGTAAAACAGAACCAGCGTTTCAAATTTAAAAAGAAAACCATTACGCCCTAGGGCGTAATAGGTCATTTACGGCCCGCAAAACCTACGTGTAAAATGACACCATTTTCGAGTAGTAAATACTTTTCATCACACTTGCTCGAAAATGGTGTCATTACACGTAGGTTTTGCGGGCCGTAAATGACCTATTACGCCCTAGGGCGTAATGGTTTTCTTTTTAAATTTGAAACGCTGGTTCTGTTTTAGTCTTATTTGTCATTTTCAAAGGAAACGCCAACTTACTTTTTTAACTTTTATTACTGAAATATTTATTTAAAGAGAACTGTTATTGCAAATACATGTAAACACATATTTCTGTAACATTAATTAAATGTTTAAATATAGTATTTCAGTATTTTGCAAATATAAAATAAACCATTTTTAGTCTTTACCGCTATGGTTTCCGAACGTGACTTGACGTTTGCATTGTCTATAGAATATGTCACTAATGTCACTGTCAGTTTTACAATTTTATTTAGGTTAAGTAAGGTTATTTTAATCAGATTTCCTCACAAGTGTGATGAAAAACATTGTGTGTGCCACGGGCGGTAAAGGAATTACAAACTCGTGTTATTAAAGCCCTCGGCTTCGCCTCGGCCTTGTAACAAACACTCGTTTGTAATTCTTTACTTACCGCCCTTGATACACAATGTAGGTACTATTTTACCCGACTAATCCGAAGTAAAAAAACAGGTCAAGTGCGAGTCTGACTCGCGCACCGAGGGTTACGTACAAACAAACTCATAAGTAGATACATAGATAGTTCAAGAAAAACTGTATGGCGATTCGTTTAGTAGGAGCAAATAAGTATGTGTTACGATTTTTGCAAATTTCTAAAAAACGGTGCAAGTTAGGAAAACCGTTATATTTTTCTTGTAATATTTAGGACAACATTAATAATAGGTAATTACTTATTACAGATTTTTCTGTTCAGTAACTTCGAAGATAATAGGGGGAATGGTATTTTTTTAACGTTTTTCATCATAAATCAAAAACTACTTATTTAAGAAAAAAAAAATAAAAACTATATTTTAATCTACAAATTAAGCTCTTTCCTTTGATACCCCATTCAATACAATAGCCCTAATTTCAATTTTCAAAGTCCCATTACGGAGCCCTTTGAAAAAAAGTAAAAAGGGTACAAGATTGTTTTTATGTCCAATAATCTGGGGTTAGCTACTTTTAACACAATTCCAAATTTCAAATCGATAGCAGCAGTAGTTCCTGTGATATCTGTCTGTGACAGAGGGACAAACAGAAAAAAAAATTAACTTAAGGGCTAGTACAGAAGAATAAATCTCGCAAGTTCCACGATTTAAAATCCATCCTGTATATACTTAGTGTGGAGTTTTAGAAAGCTTGTAAACGAAACCATTGAGACATATCGCGGAGCACTTTGCGTTTTAAAGTTTCACAAGTTGCGCGTCTGATCGCTCCGATTTATCGCGTTTTATCCTGAATTGTACAGTGAAAGATGTCCTAAAGTGCTTTCCTACAGTTATATATTATTAAACTAGAGTCTAGTCTAGCTTTGCTATTATTGCCATATATTTTACACTAGCATTTACCCGCAGCTTCACCCGCGTTATTCCAGTTATTAAAAGGAAAATTAAATAAAGATTTTTTTGCTAGCCTATCGTAGTGTCCCACTGCTGGGCAAAGGCCTCCTCCCTTGATTTCCAATTGTACCGGCTCCGAGCAAATTCTGGCCAGCCGTTAAGAAATACGTCCAGGTCGTCCCGCCATCTTCGCCGCGGCCTACCACATCTTCGCCACCCGTCTTGCGGCACTCACTCCGTGGCTAGTTTCGCCCACCTCTGTGGATGCATGCGGCAGACGTGGCCGGCCCAGTCCCACTTCAACCTGGCGGTCTTGGCACTAACATCAGCAATGTGGGTTTGAGTGCGCAGGGTGGTGTTCCGAACCCGGTCAGTTCGTTTCACGCCTAGCATGCTGCGTTCCATCGCCCTTTGGCAAACCTTTCATTTGGTATTTTGTGACTCGATATAAAGAAATAATAAATAGAAATTCTTTGCGTGTATTTTTGCTCGATTTTAATAGTGGACGTAATACTTATTCTATGATAATGGTAATAAGAAGATGCTTGATATATTCACAGAATGTGTATATTTACTGTCGCTACAACAACAAGAAATAAAAATAAAGTTTAAAACAAGGGGTCCCAATACAATATTTAAATGTGTTTGGCGTTTTTGCTTGACGGTGATACGGATCCCTTCGTGTGCAAATCAGACTCGCACTTGCCCGATTTTAGTTATTTTATTTGTACTTCATGATATCAGTTCGAGTAAAATTATGTGACCAGGGTAGGGTTAACGCAATAAGAGCAATACCTAGCTGAAAAACTTTTCAAATCTCGAATTTTTGACGCAATGCTTCTGTCGCGCTGCTGTGGGCGGGATTCCAATTCGTGCGATAAGGACAACTGCAGCTCGGACTAAAAATCCCACGCAAAAAACTCAGAAATCGAGGTTTCGCTCTCGACTGTTACCTCCTCCAAAATGCAACCAATCATTATAAAATTTTGGGAACTGCAAGAAGAAGAAATAATCTACGCCGCAATGTTTTGATTTTTTTGACATTTGTTGTCATATTTGTATACTGCGCCTTTTTTGGCAGCCAATTCAATTAAACCGTTTTTGCGATATTCAAGGCGCTGTAAGTTTCTTTAAAATAAAAATATCCAAAAAAAGCAAAACATAGCGGCATAGATATTGATCTTATTTAAAAAATTCATTGCATTTCATTCTCTATGTTCAAAAACCAGAGAGGAAACAGTCGAGAGCGTTTGTATGGGAAAATCGCAGGTAGGCATTTTCCTCTTAATTCAAATACGTACCACTTCCGCCCCACTGTCCCACTTTTAAATTGGTTGCGATCCCTGCGAACTTTTCTGACAGAGTCCGGATGTTTTTGAAACGTCCAGCATTGTGAGGTGAGGACTTTTCTAATTGCTATTTGGTAGGACTAATTGTGTTTTTCATCAGTAGCACGTTTCACGAAGCTACAAGTTAAGGAAAATATTGAAATAACTGCATTAAACGGACAATTAATTAAATACAATACTTCAAAATGCATAAATTTGCTTTGACTGAAAAAGTTTTAATATTTATTTTATTTCGACTTGAGTACCATTTTACAAGTCTAAACTGATCAAAAATAACGATTAAGTTGGTATAGTTATTTATTGATTAGGTGATGTCAGTTTTCAAAAACATATATTATCTCTTATACATATACCGCAAAAAAATTAACTCCACCTTAACAATTTGATTCATTAAAATATTGTATGTACCTAATTATAAACGCTTGGCAACAAAAATATTGTTTGAGACTATCCTCACTTCTAATGATTGTATAATATTTATAAAACAGTAATACATACAGGGGAAATTTAGGACACGCGGGGCAACTATAGACAAAACTGTTTTTACAATGACCTAATGTTGGCAATGGAATGACAATGGGACTGATGGTAGTCAAATATGCAAAGATTATAAAAGGTACAGTGATGACAGCTGTATTTCTGAAATTAACCTTGGACACTACATTCCTTGTCTAAAGTTACCCCTCGTGTCCCAAGGTTCCCCATTTGTTGTGAATTTAGCACAACACAAATTAACAAAAATGATATTATCTTTCTTCTACTTACATTAATTATTAAACAATAACTCTCTAAACCTAAATTCTTGAAAAAAAAGTATTTTATCCTACAGCGTATTTTATACAAATCACTAGCTCGTAAATTTTAAACAACAAAATTCTCTTTAATATCGAACAATATCCGAGTGAACAAAATGATTGAAAAATATTCGAAACCGTATTTTATTGAACTAAATACGTTTTTCAGTTCATTGGGTCGCGAATAGGTAGAAATTTAACATTTTTATTTAGGCTTGATAACAATACCTTACTTGGTATCCTGGAATGGAAACTGTCATGAATTATGACGTAGGCAAAAGGAAGGTTAGGATCAAAACCACCAGTGTTGAGCTCTGCTTCGGCAATTGAAGATGTTTGGATTATTTGGTCTCTCTTTTCCACCTTTTCTTCTAGTGTTTCCTCAAAATTACGTTGCTGAAATAATAAAAAAAAAGATTTATTTTACAGCATCCATGATAAGTAGATTCATACGGGTTAGGTTTTTGGTTTTATTTTAAAAGCCAGGGTAATTTTTTGTAGTTTAGTAAAATTGATTGAAAATCAATACGCCTTAGAAAATACGAGTACGAAAAAAGTATTTCTAATGTCAGCCGGTTAGTTGTATAAAGTTTGGGTTATTCTTCAGAAATATGTCTGCGGTCACCTTATTCCTCTGGCCCTTTTTCATATTAAAATTATGGAGACAGTGGAATAAGTCGCAGATATATTTCTGAAGAATAACCCGTTTGCAGTCCACACAAATGCCCCTGTGGCACATTTGTCGACGAGCTGGGAGGTTTGTGGTGTTAGGTGTTAGTTAGGTAAGGCTTTAGTATGATTATTTTAGATTTTAGATTAGGACAATTTTTTTTTATTAGTTAATAGATTTTATATGTACATGTGCGTATAAAATTAGGACATTAGGACAATTTATTGTTATCGTTACTTTAGTGATTATTTAGTAACTGTGGTCATGTATATTAAAAATTTAAAATTTCCCATAATACTATGTTGTATAAATTGAATGTGTCTATACTGTCCCGCCATCTCCTTTTCGGCTTGACTCGGTTTCGGTACTTTTATGGCAGAGAACACCTGCTACTCTGCCGCCTGCGCATACGCATAGTAAATAAAGATGTTTTTATCTTTAAACATCTTTATATCATACAAGCATTTACTCGCGGCTTCGCCCGCGTTATTACCCGTTACCGTTCCGGCGGCAGAGAAGAGGGGACGTCTTTCTCTACCCAGCAATGGGACACTTAGATAGGCTATTAAATAAAAAACCGGACAAGTGCGAGCCGGAGTCGCTCACCGAGAGTTCCGTACAAATACACATACGTTAAATAAAGACAATTTTTTAAATGATTTAATTACAAATGTATAGTTTTTAGATTTTACAAGAATAGGTGTAGTATAAGACGGTATTACTTGCAAAATTTCATTGTTCTAGGTTAACAGAAAGTGCCCTATGAATTTTGGTTTCCTTGGGAGTGTCAAAATATAGGTTTTTTTGTAGCATAAACGGCCATATCTTGTTTTTACGTCAACTTAGAAGTTTAATTTTTTCTCAGCTTTACTCCAAGGGGCTGTAGACCTGAATATATGGTATAAATTTCAACTCGATAGCTTTACGCGTTCCCGAGATAAAGGGTCTTGACAGACAGACAGACGGGCGGACGGACGGACAGATGGACAACAAAGTGATCTCATAAGGGTTCCGTTTTTTCCTTTTCAGGTACCTTATAGAGCCCTAACCCTAAAAAGAAAGTAGATGTGTTATACGACCTACCTGATTATTTGGAGTAACAGTGAAAACCGTGGATTCATCATCAGACAAATCTGCAACTTTGTCAAAGTCACCATATGATGATTTCCTATTATCTGCATTCCGTTCAGCCAATTTAGATTGATTTACGTTTGATTGTGATGATGATGTTTCTGAAAAGAAATCGGTAGTCTGTGTAAGGTCCCATTTATAGTTTGTACTTTTAGGTATTAAAAAAAAATAAACAAAAAACACGTGATTCAGCCAATCAGAGCAACGTTTTGTATCTGTGGCACAATACCATTGGCTGAACGACCCGAGTCACGTGGTGTTTATTGTTTACTTTTTTTAAATACCTAAAAGTACAGACAGACTATAGACGGGGCGAGAACTCGTAAGCGATGTTCATTTCATTGCGGCGATTTATCGATCACCTGTACTCATCGTATACGAGTTTCCGCCCCGTCTAAATGGGGCCTTAAGATGGTTTTCCACCGGCAGGGCGAGACGAGACGAGACGAGGATTGAATTGAAATTTGTATCAAATTGCGCGATGCGCGAGGAGCGGATTGAAAACTTCATACAAATTTCAATTCGATCCTCGTCTCGTCTCGTCTCGTCCTGCCGGTGGAAAACCACCTTTAGGGATACAGTCCTCTTTTACGTCACCGGCATTATACAATAGAGAACTTGCACAATCAGATGGAGCGATCAAGTGAAAGGCCCATCCTCAACTAAGTTTTGCTCGGTCGTCAGAGATGCGATGAACAGGCACCGGTGGAGACAGATCATAAAAACTAGGTGTAGACCATCCACCAGTGGCGTGGCGTTGAAGTAATCCTTGGGCAAGCCAGAGCAGCTTTTCTCTTCTTTCTTTCTTTCTTTCTAATATTACGCAAGCCGATGGGAATCGAGTTCTATGGACGCCACGCCACTGCTATCCACATCCACCGATGACCACGATCATCAATCATGAGGGAGCGACTACAGAGAGAGAGAGAGAGAAAGAGAGAAAGAAAGAGAAAGAGAGAGAGAGACAACGAAGGTGCTGCAAACTGAAACCGCCGTTATTACGATGATTAACGTTAGTGCAGCCGTTAATTAATACAGGCTGTAATCGTTAATTGTAGCCAGGTGATTTTTACGTAATAATCGCCTGGCTACACTTAACGATTACACCCTGTATACTTGACATTGACATTTATAACCAGCATGATATTTTTTCAGGCTTGATAAGTTTCCTATACTGTCCGCATCTTCTCTTTTCTCGATTTAGAGCTGCTGCCTATAGTTCCTGCAAGTTTCCTATTCTAGTGCATTACTATTACTTCGAGTAGAGACGCTTTAAACGTTTTATGACTTATAATTTATTCACGCTATTATTATGAGTTTTTTGAAATCTAACTCTGCAGCGTGTAAGTCTTATACGGGCGAACAATTAAACCAGATATAGCGTTTAGTAGTGTTATCATTAATTAATATGATTTTTTAAATTGCACTTAATAGTGACCTCGTAATTAATTTTTGAAAATTTACCGAGCAGCAATGTACCGCATACATGCTTGTTATGACATTGCGAGATACGAGCTTTTTTAAAGTAACTGTCAACTAGCGTGTTTGTCAACTTGAATGTGTTGCGTTACATTGCGGCTCGAATTATTTTGTATGGTAAATATTTTCATTGTGGTTTTAAGCAATAGTTATCTAAATATGCTTCTTAGGTCCTATGCTGACCACCGCTTCAATATTCGCCCGTATAAGACTTACACGCTGTATACTTTACAGGGCTTTTTCCTGTGTATGTGTTATCGAAGCTGCCCCTAATGATTTAGGTACTAATAATTATTACTCACCAGAAGTAAGTTCTTGGTCAACAATCGTCAGGCGTTTTGGTGTTGTTGGCGTATTAAATGGACTATAATTGATAGTATCTGAAAAAATAACTTTTATTAAAAACATCTCACTTAAATGGGTCCATATCGGGTCGCATCAATTTGAAAGCCATAGGTAATTCATCATTTGGCATAATTTATCATTTGGCATAAAATCAGACCCCGTCATTTAGGGGGCAAACACCTGACAGGTACTAGAGATAGGCGACATTTTTTATCGACGTTTATGTATATCTATATTTTTTACATTAAGATATTTAAGTTTTTGGTGCAAAATGGAAAGGCAAGTAGAGAGTTCTCATATCGATATTCGTCGATACATCATATACCTATGATGCTTTCCACCTAAACTAATAATCATACCCAGCTTTGTGTTTTATTTTAAGTATAGTAATGATTACCTTAACAGTTTTTGTGTTAAAGGATTTTCTTAGTGTCACGGACTTTTTTTTAAAACAAATTTACCATTCCATAAAAATTAAAAAAGTTTTTTTTTGTAAGACTCATTTCAGTGTCTTACAAGAAACATTTAATTGTAGAATATACTTATGGGAAGAAAAAATCGAAAGCAAAAATATCGATATCCATAAATGTTTATAAAAAAAAATCACCTGTCAAGCGTTTGCCCCCTAAATTCTGATGTCTGGGCCAAGGACCTTAAAAATAAATGGACGTAGCGTCGCGAACAGATAAGTGAAGCACTCATGATGAGCCGGCAATGAGCCGGCGCTTTGTACGCACGCACGCACACATCAACCAGCAAAATGGGCCGGTCGGCTGCCATTGGGCCGTCAACGCACACATGCTCACTTCGGCGGCTGAAAATTCAACAGTTTTCGAAAAAAAATGCATTATGCCAAATGATGAACTATGGCTTTCAAATTTATGGGACCCGAAACGCACCCCACTTAAATAACTTAAAATAGGAAATTTTGTAAGCAGAAGCAGAGAAGTTGACAGACTTAAGAGGTCTACAGGTTACTAGTAAGTAAAATATCAATATCGCCATATATTTCAAAATTTGGTAGGTACCTAAGAATTTGAGGTTTATTTCTTTTTTGAAAAAGCACATATTCTATTACTATTTTATCTCGGTACGTTAATTACCTCTCAGTAAGTGGTCGACTCGGTCCCTGTACAGCCGGACGGCGCCGGAGAGCAGGACAGAGAAGCTGCGCAGAGAGAGACGGCTGCGCGGACGCCGGCTCCGACGCATGCGTCGTGCTATCTCGTCGCTGAAACCACAGTATAATAGCAGTCTTAGTCTCGCTCACGGACACTCCCAGTCCGACCTAACTCAGGGTGGTCCGGCTAGCGACCTGGTTCGACCCCAGGGAACGCCACGGCCGACCACCCGGTCCGACAATCGCTACGCCCGGGTATGGGTTGCGAGTTTGTCAGTTGCTAAAAATAAAAACAATAAAAAATCTCACGGACAGAGCATCACTAACAAAGAACTGAAGCAAGTCTAATCGGCCGGCTACCTATCTGTATGTGCTGCTCGCAATAGGAAAAAACTAGTTGATGTGTGCGTGCGGCTCGTAAGTACAAGCAGCCGGCGCATTCGAAATGGCTTCAGTTCTCTGTTGGCGAGCCTCCGTTCGGCTATTTATTTTAAGGTCCTTGGTCTCCCTATAAAAGGTACATCGCGCGCTTGAATGTGCGCGCCGTGTACGTACGCACTACAAGCAAAGTTAAGAATGCGTGAGAATTCTTCAGTATGGATCGCACTCACACAGACGTGCTATCGCGCGTCTGTGTGAATACGTATCGCGCGCTCCTAAACGGCCCAAGTTGGACTACTTGTTCGTCTTTATACTTGGCTGAAACCAATTTATTTCGCACTCGGGAATGTGAATTCACTGTCCACAAATATTGGCGAATGACTTGTAGATACAACTAACATAACTTAGGACTTTTCAAGATAAGAGTAAATATAGACTTAGGCACTGGTCCCACCACCGGCGAGTAAGCGAGTAAAGCTGGGCGAGTAGCATTACATTGCGGATCAGGAAAGGTCGATTGATCATACTGTGTCTGGTCAGCCCGTAATGAACTGTTACTCGCCCAACTTTACTCGCTTACTCATCGGCGGTGGAAACAGTGCCTTATATTGAACCGGCGAGCTAACGACCTGCGAGGCAATTTGGAAAACGTTAGTTTAGTAATATACCACTAAATAACTTCACATTAGATTTAGGCTCTGGTAGGCTGTTTCTATAATTACCCTAAAAAAATATGGACTCAAAACTTTTCTTTGTGCCAAATAGCCTCGTGGGTCATAATTAGCCTCGTTTTACGGTAAATCTTTGGCTTCGTAGTCACGTAATGATTGAAGAGTAAACCATACTTATACATCCTTGGATTTGAGTGCACTTTTTTCTGTGCTAAAAGCGGTAGAAATCCATTCAGCGGCCGGTGTCTTTAAATATACACACACGTATGCATGAATCCATATAAAATTCGATTTTCGGTTCAGAAACCTTCAACCAAACTATTTATTTTAAGAAAAACTGGGATATAATATGAAATAACCACGAAAAAACGTTAGGTAATATGGACACATAAAAAAAAGTCATGTTAAAGTGTAGGTAGGTATTTCCGAAGTTTTCTCAGGGTGAAATAAAAATTAAGCAAACAATTTTTGCAACAGACCAGACCAGACTCGACGAAAAATTACAAATTTAAATTTGGAACGACTAACGGCCACCTCTCTTTTTCATATCATTTGAATTCAGACAGTAGCCGCATAAATTGCATAATATTTCCATCAAAGAAATTCGATTGGCAGAAAATCGTTACCTTAGTCTGACAGCTGTGAAATCTTTTGAAATGTAAGTACCTTCATCATGCTTTCAATTAAACGAGTTTCTATAAAAATATAAAGCAACATACCAGATATCAGGCAAGCATATTTCTTCACTTTCGTCTAATTCCATTTGATGGCCGGCTTTCCAAGCTTTGGTAAGTATTTTATTTTTCGCCATTTTCCTATTATAGAAAGCCATTTTCAATTAAATTCCAATTTGATAAATTTTAAACGTGCCTCTCACGAGTCTTCAATTATTTGTTTTTTATGTACCCTCACTTATTTTAGGCCGAAAGTCTTAGCCGCATTCAGCCATGTTTATTTTTTAAAATGGGGGCTTTTTTTTCGCTATCAGGACGGTGCTATTGCAACTCGTACTTAGTTTTCATAGATAGATAAAATAAAACATTAAAAAAATTGCTGTTCTGAGAGATTATTTTACTAGATACAATTTTTTGATGGAATATTATCAGCTAAAGTGGTATCCGATTAGCTAAAAGTAAGAGCTATCAGATTTAATTTTGCCACTAGGGTCGCACTACTGGTGAGACTGTAACTATACAAACTTTTTGGACATAAAATATAATGTATGCAAAGGTTGGTTCCCGTTGGCATAAAGAACCCCCTCCCCCCCTATGAGCTACTGGCTTTTTGTTAGGAGTCCTGACCAAGTGGGGGCTTACAATCCCGCAAATTTTCGCTAGCCGCGACCACCGTCACTTTTCGCTGATCGCTCACAGTGAGCGACGGACCAGCGGGATTGGTTGAAACGTCATTAGACCCTCGTCACCATGTATAACGTATTGGGCTCGTCAATTCCAAACGGCCAACCGTTTGCTTGAAGAGGTTAGGTACTATAAACGGTTGAAGATTATCTGTTCTTCATATTCTGACTCCATCTTCAGACCCTAGGCACCAACTTTAACGTATAGGGCTCGTGAATACTAATTAAATGAGACCAAACTTTAAGGGCTTGTTAGCAACTGTTGAAGAGTTCCACTCTCTACCTCCAGACTCCAACATCAGACCGTCGCCATCAAATATAACGCATTGAGCTCAACATTACCAAGCGAATGAGCCCACACTTGAAGGAGTAACTAGTAACGGTTGAAGAGTTCCACTCTCTACCTCCTGACTCCATCATCAGACCCTCGCCATCAAGTTTAACGTAACGGGCTTGTCAATACGAAAAAAATGAGTCCACACTCGAAGGAGTTACTAATAACGGTGGAAGAGTTGCATTCTCCAGCTCCTGGCTCCATCATCAGACCGTCGTCATTAAGAAGAACGTAAAACCGTTTAAAAAAGCATTTGTTCAAGCACATAATAGTATTTTATGCAACAGTTGTATAAGTGGGTTCAAAAAATGCGAATTGCGTGAGTTGCGATACGAGCGGCGAATGCGGCGAGTATCGCAATGAGCGTTTTTTGACTTAATTATACAACGTTGCATACAATACTTTTTCTACGACTAGGTTTTACATTATAAAATACAAAATTAATCATAACCTGGAAACAAGGCAAATATGACGTTTGACTGACAGTATGTGTCTATGGTAAACTTTTTTTTAAATTTAAAATATACTTAAATTAAAGATACTTTTTTATGTTGGCATCAATGAAATTAGTTCGGAAAGTTTTGTTTTTCTTAAAAACCGTAGGAATTTAATTGTTTGTTAAGTTGGTAGTTGTGCATTTTTACCGTAAAGTTAAAATTGAGCGCTTAATGGATGACCTAAGTTTAACCTAGATTTAGAAGTCTGTGGCTGCTAGCAATAACGTATAGTGACTATAAGGGCACTACTAGTGCTGTTATGGGGAATAGAGTATATATAGACTTCTCTGAACTCATATTATGTATGTTCTTATATTAGTGTTCGTGACCAAGTAAAAGACACATAACAGTACAGGAGTAGAAAAAAAGGTATAATAAACTATCCAAAATACAAAATGACCTATCTACCTAATTACGGGAATGTAATAGATATTGGGCGTAATAAATAATTAAGTAAATTAACTAGTTATCGGCAAATTTCATTTGCGGTCGTTAATTGTGGAACGTGTATGGATATTTGATATGGATGGACGGTGAATGGTCGGGTTATGGTCGCTTTGTTGTGGTGTTTCTCGCTCAAATATGTAAATCAGTAATTATTAAATTACAAGCATAAATATAAGGTTACGTTACAACGTTAATGTAGTGGGGTAAAATGTCAAAAATTTAGGTTTTGGCCCCACCGCTAGCGAGTAAGCGAGTAAAGTTGGGCGAGTAACAGTTTACTGCGGGCTGACCTGGCACAGTGTGATCAATCGACCTTTCCAGATCCGCAATGTAATACCGCTTACTCGCCGCCGGCGCGGCGGTAGGACCAGTACTTTAGACTGTTTAGAGTTGTAAAATTGTAACGTGTAGCTTTTTGAAACGGGCCATTGGATTAAAATTAAAAAGCTTCATCATCACCATCATTTCAGCCAAAAGACGACATAGGCCTTCCCCAAGGATCTCCACGATTGTCGGCTTTGTGCTGCTATTATCCAGCGGCTTCCCGCGGTTTTCACCAGGTCGTCGGTCCACCTTATGGGCGGCCTGTCAACACTTCGTCTTCCGGTACGTGGTCGCCACTCGAGAACCTTACCACCCCAACGGCCATCAGTTCTGCGAGCAATGTGCCCTTACAAATACCTTATAAAATACCCAAGATGCGTTATATAATAGTACATTGTGTATCAAGGGCGGTAATTCCTTTACCGCCCGTGGCACACACAATGTTTTTCATCACACTTGTGAGGAAATCTGATTAAAATAACCTTACTTAACCTAAATAAAATTATAAAACAGACAGTGACGTTAGTGACATTATCCATAGACAATGCAAATGTCAAGTCACGTTCGGAAACCATAGCGGTAAAGACCTAAATGGTTGATTTTATATTTGCAAAATACTGAAATACACTATTTAAACATTTAATTAATGTTACAGAAATATGTGTTTACATGTATTTGCAATAACTTCTACCTATTTAAATAAATATTTCAGTGATAAAATTTAAAAATCGTAAGTTGGCGTTTCCTTTGAAAATGGCAAATAAGAGTAAAACAGAACCAGCGTTTAAAATTTAAAAAGAAAATCATTACGCCCTAGGGTGTAAAAGGTCATTTACGGCCCGCAGAACCTACGTGTAATGAATGACACCATTTTCGAGCAAGTGTGATGAAAAATAATATATTAGCAGTTTTAGCTCGTACGAACAGCCTAATCCGCAATTTAATTACACTGTTACAGTGGGCGAACTGTCAGTAAGGCAAATAAGGCTATGTATGTCACTTGTCGATCAGGCTCTGTCTCGTGTGACGCTCACCGCGACACGCTGATTTGGGCCTCTGTTTACCGATGACATACTATACTACGTATAGTTGTATACTGCTATTCGTGTAATGTATACAGAATGTGTCTTAAAATCTTAAGAGCTTTGAGCTTACGCCGTTTAGCGATTATAAACACAATGGAAGAGTAAGTAACTTTGATGAAAATAGTCTCTCGGTTTTAAAAATAGTTTACCTTGACCATTACCTATTTCAATAATATTTGCTGCGATGGTAATAATGAAAAAAACGCTGAATATTCACCCTGTCCTTTAACTGTTACCTTTTAGATTGATCTTTTAGTAAAAATTAACGTATTGACTAATTACTATTAAATATGAACAAAAAAATATAATTTAAAAGGAAAATATCCACCTAGTAGGTGGAAATTTTCATATTAAATTTAAAATGTAACCTTTTTTTACCTTATTTTACCTTATTTTTACCTTATTTAACCTTTTCGTCGCTTTGTCAAACAGAAAAGTTGCAAGCCTGACGCCATGAATAGTGTCAAAACCGAAATTGAACTTTATGCTGGTGCATGTAGGTTTATATCGCTCTGCGCTCTGTGGCGGATTAATCTGTCGTGGGCGTTGAACCTGTGGTGCGGATATAGCCGTCCAACGACGGCAAATTTTTATGTTAATAACAGAACTTTGAACGACAGAAAACAAACTAGAGATGGATAAATACCTGGGCCCCGTTTCACGAAGCTACAAGTTACAATTTTACAAGTCTAAGTGTACGAACTGAGTGGACGCTCGAGCGGGGCGTGCAGCGGGGCGTTCATGTTAAACATAAACAAATGTATGTGAGCGTCATGAGTGCACGCTGCACGAAACCCATACACGCTGCCCGCCACGCCGGACGCGACGCTGGACGCGACGCTCGACGCTCGCCACTCAGGCCGTACACTAAACTTGCAACATTGGTCAAATACAGCAACGCCATTGGTTGATTTGACATTTGACCAATGTTGCTAGTTTAGACTTGTAAAATTGTAACTTGTAGCTTCGTGAAACGGAGCGCTGGTGTCCGGGGTTTACTTGCGTGGCCGGCTCGGCAATTGTAGTTTTCAGTCAGGTCGGTCCGGGTTAGGGGCCATTCATTTATTACGTAAGACGATTTTTGCCAGTTTTTGACCCCCTCCCCCCTTATGTAAGAAAAAATAAGAATCGGCTGACCCCCTCCCCCCCTATTCAATATTTATTACCTAAGAATCTAAAGGAAAAAAAAATTTACCTTTGTTTTAATTTTAATTGTTCAAAGAATAATTTTTGTAGGTTTATTTATTAGTTGTGTAGGTTTGTTTGTTTATTTGCAGATACTAATGTTTTTAACTTTTCAGTAAAATACCTATACGCAACCAAACACGCGCCTACGCTCTGGCGCGGATTTGCGCGCTTTTTCAAAGTTAAGCTTATTTTGCGCATTTTTATGATCTTACGTAAGAACGATCAAGACTCCCTCCCACCCCCTTGTAAGAAAAAATAAGACATGGTTGACCACCCTCACCCCCTAATTCGTCTTACGAAATAAATGAATGGCCCCTTACGTCAATAGTCAGGTCAGAGAGTCCACAGCCATAATTCTCGCCACCACCACACCATCACAACACCAGATACGTACTCGTATTTCTTATTTTATTCGGTTAGTGTTAACTGCTAGTCAACAGGTCATTTTAAATGAAAATGCCCAGGTACTTCCCATCAGCTGAACCGACACCTAGTCCGACCCTATCGAGGTGGACCGAGACAAGCGACCTGGTTCGACCCCAGGCACCACCGGCCCCCACCCAGTCCGATCCACTCAAAGTGGTCCGGCTAGCGACCTGCTTCGACCCCAGGGAACGCGACGGTCGACCACCGGGTCCGAATCGCAACGCCCAATATGGGTCGCGAGTTAGCCAGGCATTAAAAAAAAATCTGAAGCGAGATAAGTTTTTTTCTTTGACGGAAAAAATCCGTTCGCCATTAAAGGGTTAAGAAATTCACGTTCATCGCCTCCATTTAAGACTGCTACAAACTTGCAAACTCGAGACTTTTTCTAGAAACTGTAAAGCTGAAAAATATTTTCAAAACTTAACTTTTACAGCGCTGAAACCTAATTCCCCGCTAATGCTTTTACCGAAAGCTGCAACGGAGCGAACTTCAACTTGTAAACTAAAAGATTCTGTCAGCGCTGATACTTCCTTGTCTTAGTCTAAGATACCGCGTAACATCCACCTTACCTCATCGTTTTTCTTATTAAATCACGTTTTTTGTTTTTCTTGGTTTTTCTTATCAAAAATATGTTATTAAAATCAAGAACCAAAAATTTTTTTATTGCTTTGGACAAACAGCCAGACAGCCCAGCTGATGGAAAGTGGTCACCGCCGTTTATAGATATTTCAGACTCTATATGTACCTTACTTTATTGATGTAATCGTAATGTATTGTGGTGTTTCTACATTAAGATTAGTTCCCGTTTCGTCGGATTCTCAATTGGCCGGTTTCTTGTTTAGCCGGATTCTTGTTACGTCAGAATTTTTTAATTACAGAAAATGATACAAAACTATTGAAATATGGGTCAGTAGCAGAAAAAATGTGCCGTTTACGTTTTTTGTCTGATCATGGTGTGACCATTTAACTCAGTTACATTCGCACTTTCCATTTATGAAATAAAAAAAAGTTGTCCAAAATGTCCCAATTTTTCCGTACAAATTTTGAATTTCTCATATAAATATAGGGGAAAATCGTAACGAAACTAAGAAAAAAAAATCACAGTTTAAGACACACAATGATCAGACCAAAAAAGTAAAAGGTACATTTTTTTTGCAATTGACCCATATAGTGGATGGGTAAGGCTCAAAAATTGGGCTTATGTAACATAAAAGTAACTAAAAATATATGTTACTGAGTAACTTAAAAGTTACATAAAAGTATTCTAAAGGGATATTCACAATGTCTACAATACAAACACTTTTTGTACTAAGTGTTTATTTAAGAGATCAAATAGGTATATAAGGTCCTAATTTATTAGTTTCAGATATTTTTACAGCTGATAGTACTCGGTCTCTGGAGTATATTAAAGCATGAATCATTATAGCTTTTACGATGTTTTTTTGGAGAAAAAGGAAAAACAAATTTGCTACGTAATAACACCCTGTTAATGTGATTACTAAATGAAAACTCATTGAAAATATTCTAGTAGCTCTTTTACGTATTACGTACCACTTAACTGTAACTGGCCACTTCACGTAGATAAATTAAAAGACATTTGCAGTTTTCCCGCCGAACCGTTACGACATTTACGACAACAAATTGTTGATATGACAGATAGTGTTATTGTGACATGTGATAATGCACATGATGATTTATTTAGACGAAATTATAATAAATTTTATTGTTAGGTAAATGAAATCAGAAAAGTTATATGAAAAGATTTCTGAATTTCTATTTAAAGTTAATTATTTTAATGTAAAGTATAATGTGTTAAAATATCTGCAACTAATAAATTAGGACCTTATATACTTTGGTACATTTTTGAACAAAGATGAATAAGTAATTAAAGGCTGATAAACAAAAGCTGTCTTCACAAATAAAATTAAATCATAATTTTTCCCCGGATTACTTGTTATAATAAAAATTTAATTAAAATAAAATAAAAAACACGTTACTCTTCTTTGTGTTGCGCAGTTGGGTATAAAAATTAAAACAAACCAAATATTTTAAACTCAAAAACCCGACTGCAAGAACTTGTAACTGAAAAGAAAGCGTGAACAAAGCTTTACTTTACTTTTATGTTACGTAACTTAAAAATAAATTAAAATGGTAACATATGTAACTTAAAAGTAACATAAAAGTTAACCTCTATTCACTTTCATTTGCATTATATAGAACAATAACAAACATATTAACTCGAACACGACACCTAGCTATAAACTAATATGAAGATTATATTAATAATGTATTACGTAATACAAAACAGAACAAATTTACCATGAAATTCACTCGTAACTTTTAAATTCCATAAAAAATCCTCGGCACAAGTTGAATCGTCGCACTGAACTACCCACAAAATGGCCGACCAGTGAGAGGTATACCAAGACTAAAGAATAAATAGTGTTGCCGTTATAATGAAATCAAATTCCGCAAATCAACTGCTAAAATAGCAAGACAGAACGGTTACTTAAATTAAGTAACTTAAAAGCTTCAATATGTTGACTTGTCTTATGTTACACGTAAATTATTATTTTAAATGGGCAATGCTAATGTTAAAGCTCGAAAAACGTTGCATTAATATATGACAGTTATAAAAAAAACTCCAACATATCAGTATAATATCACAAAACTAAAAAACGATAATTACAATCTTTCAGGAACATTTTTGGGACATTTTTATTTGTATGGAAATCGATGTAATTGCATAAAAGAAAAAAAAATTGGAATACAAACACAGAGATTTACATTTGTTAGTGGACTAGAACTAGTAGAAAAAGTTTTGTATTTTGCACGGAAAATTAAAAAAGTAAAATTTTGTAATTACTTTTCGTAAAAACAATGCCGGACGCTTACAACTCACGAAATCATCCCTTTTTTACGGCCTTACCCGGATAGTGAAACAAAAATCCGTCGAAATAAGAATCCGACGAATCGGGAACTAATCCACATTAAAATATAAAGAATCCAAATATTTCCAGTAATTACTTATATTGGTTCAAATAAATCAATCTAAGTAAACATATAAGACAGTTCTACGATTAAGATTAAATAGACAACGTACAGTAAATAATAAAGCAAGAAAAAAATCGGCACTCTAAAGTAAAAAACATAGATAAAACCAAAAGGTAAGGCTACCTACCTTTCCCTGATTGGAGTAACGCAAATACGATGTAAAAGCTTAATATCTAAATAGCGCACTAATTCTTTTTCAAAGACAACTATTGTACTAATTAACCCTTAATTTGGCGAAAAAACACAGAAGGACCATACATAATTCAAGCCTCGCCGCGATTCAATAGTAATATGCGATTAGTGCTGGAAAAAATACAAAAAATTATCAAAGAGACATCTATGTCACACCATACATTGTCAATTTATCGCATAATATATTATATTGGGTCAATAAATTCTTGAAAAAAAAAATACCAGTCGGATGGGAAAGTGCTAGGTCTATTGAGCTGGCACTTCCTTGTCAAGATATTTAACGGCCATTCTAGCGCCTTGTACATATTTTATACAACTTTGGTTTCATTAAAAAAATACAATCGATTTGAGAACCCTTTTGGAAAGTGGTTAAAAAGAACGAGGAAAGGTCGTCGTTAGATGGTCTCTTCAACTATAACAGTTTGATCTTTCAGTGTCAAAACGTCATGACTCCATAGAAATGTCCCAGGCACGTAGAACGTTTATCATTAAGAAGGTATTAAAGAGAAGCTGCACTTAGCGTGGTCACAACAAAGCTTCTTCAGGGTTCTATTAGCAAGTTCGTCAGGACTAAGGAAGGAAGTGTGGGTACAATAGACGAGTAGCGCTAGATCTAAACAAAGAGCTTTTGTCTTGTCTTTTTCTAATTTGTATTTACCTTACCTTACCTATCCATTTGTGTGTTTACCTTACCTATCCATTTTTATAAAAAATAATATCCAAAATCAGACGGACAGACAGACAGACAGATAAGGGTTCTTTTTTACCATTTTAGTACGGAACCCTAAAAAATACAACTGACGAAACCTTTTTTGTGAAGTTGGCTAAAAAATGACTGCAAGAAACTGCGAATCTAGTCCATTTTTGAAGTTTAAAATCTGTAAAATCATGAGCCGTAATATTATGAATTATGTTATTATGATTATGATACTATATTGCCTGGAAAATTTAAGTACAGTCTAGTTCATGATTATCTGAGCAAAGAACGGATCAAAAATATCTGATCTAGTTCTTATGCTTCTGACAATAGGGTCTTGTTCAGTTGTTTTTGGTTCAATCTTTGCTCAGATAATGAACTCGACTGTACATTCGTTTTTAAAAAAATTCAAAATGGAAACACCAGAAAACTTAAACTTAGCTATCTACTCCGTTTTTTTTTTAAGTATGTAGAAATTTGGTAAACAAACTTGACATTTGTGAACTTCAGGTTTTTTATCAGGTTGTGTGGCAATTTTGTATAATTAATTTCATTTTATAGTGATTACATACTTGATTTCTATGTAGTTAAACAATTTATATAACTAATAAATAAATGAAAATAGCAATTTTATTTTACTTACATTATTCTATAAGCAAAAATCTAATCATTTTTTTGCTTATTATTGTAATCATTGGTATAAAATGTTGTAAGTACAATAAAAAACCCAAAATGGCAGAGGTTTTGAAGCAATGGTCGGGTTTTTAAACGTCCTTGTCGTTGTAATCAGTTTTTCAACACAGTTGCGAATAAAAAATAATAGCTATCATTTAGAACTTCTGTTTTTGTATTTATTTTGTGATTTATCGAAGTAAAAAGCACGCGAGTATAATAAGCTGCGTTCCGCGCGTAAGAATAATGAAAAGCCACTTTATGGGCAAGTGTGTTGAAAAATGTTTAAAGTATACATTATATTATTATGCCTTGGCTTGGCCTACAAAGTAAGCACTTTAAGCTTATAACTATTAAATTAATATTGGGCAAAGAAAACAACATAATAAATATCATGTACTATTAAATTGTTTATTGATAAATACAAATGTTGACGACCACTTTGTTTACTAGATTTCTACATTAAAAAAAACGTGAGTATAGGGCATGCAATACCTGTTTGCTAATTTTTGTTTGGCCAATACCCAATTCCGGTATAATTTTCTTTATTTTTTACTAGCATTTTCCCGCGGCTTCGCCCGCGTTGTTCCCGTTATTGTCCCAAAGGAACTCTTTACCGGGATATAATGCATCCTATGTTTCAATCTAGGACTGGGTCTACTTGCATCAGCTTGATCCATCCAGTTGTTACCCCGTTATAAGGTAACAAACATCCAAATATCCAAACATCCAAACATCCAAACATCTTCACAAACTTTCGCATTTATAATATTAGTGGGATTACTTTCGACGTCATTATAACTTATTTTTGATGGCAATCATTGCACAAATTGACAGTTTTGTTTATTTACGAATGGCAACAAAACGTAGGTACTTCTTGCCATGGCGCTATCTGTATTATCCTTCACGGTTTTAAACTCATTAGCCTGGACTTAAAAATGTACCGACAAAAATACTGTTCAACATTTACCACCGTGTATGGAACGGGTAAAAAAACAAATGAAAGCTAAAATGGCGTCAGACTTGACGCCTCGGCGGGGGATGCCAGATGGCTCGCCCACTCCAGCATTCCTGAATCACACAACTCATCAACAATTCCTATACACTTAAGCTGTTTCTCATTACCGACCTGTCGGTAAAAACGACAGGGCTGTTGTGGGATTCTGATGGACTTATTGCGTTTTAGAAAGAGTGTTGCCCTGTTAAAAATAAACTGTCGTTAAATTGTTGTTTTGCAGAAACTGTTAATATATTGGAGGATGTAATGTGGGTTCAATGTATTCATAAACTTTTATTTAACTTCTGTTACTGTCTATTTATTTTTACATGTCTTATTTATTTTATAAATTACAATGTTGAAAAGCAGCTTTTCTTAAATCTTTTGTAAAAAGGCGTATATTTTGCAGAGTGACGATCGTGTCTCAAGTTTTCGTATTTATAGCTTTTGACAAATATGTGCATAATGAGGATCATAGATCAAGGGTCTTCAACCCGCGGAGGTTTCATCGGCCGCCCGCCAACAGCGTAGCCAGATTTTTTCATCATTGCTTAATAGTAAAATTGTTTGTAAAATTAAAACTAAATAGTCAATCGTTTATAAATTGAGTAATTTTATACTCAATTAATTGAATACCTGTTTTTTTGTATAAGAATAGAATGAGGGCCAATTATTACCTAATTAAAAAAAAAATCATTACGAGTAGGTACCTATGATGCGGCCCGCTATGCCAAAAAAAATATTCTTGGCTCTTGATTTGGAAATGGTTGAAGACTCCTAGGATAGATCCTTATTCACAAAATAAAACAATTGAAAATCGACTCATATCAGTCGCTCGACTCGAGAACTTTTTTCATTAAAACGTAACCAGCGATTGAGTTTGTCGCTCGCTGCCTTAGTCACAGCCAGTTCACTCTTGCAACAAAGGTTATCATTTCCAATATAAATAAATATAACTGGCCAAGAGCATGTCGGACCATGCTCAGTGTAGGGTTCCATAGCCGTAACTATAAGGTAAAAAATACGACGTAAAAAAGTACAACAACAAAAGAGCGTATCTTCATAGCAATTACGTCCTTTTGTTGAGAAGCGCAGTTTATCGGCAATAACTCAAAAACGGTACATTCGATCTTGTTGAAAATAATTTTCGTTGAAAGTATTAATTAAGCGTTACCTTCGTGATTGTTTTCATATTTTTCGGACGCACAGTTTAGAAAATAGAGGGGGGGGACACAATTTACACAACTTTCGGAGCGATTATTTCCAAATACATTCACTTAATCAAAAACATTACTTAGGAACCTTATAGTGTTTTTTAAAGAGCTGTCGAACTATGTACCACACGTTGATATTTGCTGAAAAAAAATTGTTTTACTGTCTTTAACATGTATGGAGTGCCCCCCCTAAAAATATTTATTTTAATTATTTATATACCAAACTAAGTAGCGGCTCATAAAACACACCTATATTCCAAATTTCATCAATATCCATCATGTAGTTTCTGAGTAAAATGCCTGTGACATACGGACAGACAGACAGACAGACAGACAGACAGACAGACGGACGGACATGACGAAACTATAAGGGTTCCGTTTTTGCCATTTTGGCTACGGAACCCTAAAAAAATCATTTAAGTATTGCCACAAAAACACAGAAAAAAGTTACACAGAAGGCAAGCACAAATACAAAAATTAAAATGCGACTTTTTTAGTGGAAACAGGCTCAGGTCTCAGCATATATCGGTCTTTTTGTTACGGACAATTCCAAGACCGCATTATTGGCGATATAAAAAACTGGACAAGTGCGTGTCGGACTCGTCCACCGAGGGTTCCGCACAAACTTGTAGTAGTACGCATGCAGCACACATTTCATATCTTTGTAATTATTAATTTACATTTTGTTTGCCTTATAAATTAAAAAAAATGAAAAATAAACAAAATGTAAATAGTTCAAGATAAGTTGCATTGAGAGACAAACAATCAATTAAATTCCTACGGTTTTTAAGAAAAACAAAAGTTTCCGAATTAAATTCATTGATGCCAACATAAAAAAAAAAGTTTACTATAGACACATACTGTCAGTCATATGTCATATTTGCCTTGTTTGCGAGCTGTTTAATTATGTATTTTATATTTTAAAACCTAGTCGTAGAAAAAGTATTGTATGCAACGTTGTATAATTAAGTCAAAAAACACTCATGGCGTCTCTATTTGCGATACTCGCTGCCACAGGGCGGCTCGTATCGCAACTCGCGCCGTTCGTATTTTTGAGCCTACTTATACAACTGTTGCATAAAATACTATTAAGTTATAAGGGCTCTGTCTAGCCGACTGCTACCGGCTAGCTTCGGTAACGCTCTTCTAGCGTAAAGACATAAAAAGCGTCTAAGGACTATTTGCAGCCCTGTGTATGGCTGAGGCGAAGAACACACTGAAATCGCCCGTCGCCGCGATTTTTTCCGTGTAGGTGCGCATAGTAGTTGCGAGTCGCCGCGATTTACGCGCCAGTGTGCGCTACCCCGCGATTTTTCTGTACAAATCGATGATTCTACATACAAAGTTGAAAATCGCTGAGTCGCGTGTCGCCGCGATTTTCGCTGCAGTGTGAGATCCGCCTTAACTCGAATAGCGACCGACGGACGGACAGACAGTAGGGGAGACCGGGTATGGTTGTCTCACGGGTTGGTTGTCACAGCAGCCATTAAATAATACGAAACAAAGGAATAATTGCATCGCTCGGTGTTAAAAGATCGCAAGAACTTCACCTCCTTCCCTACTTCACCAATCGATGCACTTATTCCTTCGTTTCGTATTATTTAATGGCTGCTGTGACAACCAACCCGTGAGACAACCATACCCGGTCTCCCCTAGGAGTCGCATCATAAGGGTTCCTTTTTTACCATTTTGGTACGGAACCCTAAAAAAGTATCGACATGGGAAGTCCTACTTGCACTTGCAGACCTGCTGCTTGCAGTAATGTTACTAGCTAGTATTGTACTCGATCCGATCCGACATAATACGATTCGAATTAGTCTTAGGCGGATCTCACACTGCAGCGAAAATCGCGGCGACACGCGACTCAGCGATTTTCAACTTTGTATGTAGAATTATCGATTTGTACAGAAAAATCGCGGGGTAGCGCACACTGGCGCGTAAATCGCGGCGACTCGCAACTACTATGCGCAGCTACACGGAAAAAATCGCGGCGACGGGCGATTTCAGTGTGTTCTTCGCCTTAGAACTGGGTATTTTTATTTTTCTTCCTTGTTGTTATGAAATTGTTAGTGTGTAGTTAAATTTTGTCCTTTTGGTGTCGCTGTTTTTCAATGCTTAAAACTAAAAAAATACGTAACAAAGAATAAAAATCTAATATCTAATATTGTCAGACTTGTACTGTTTGTTAAGTAAGTAGGTGTTTTTAGGGTTTTAGGGGTAACTTATTAGCCACATATTTTGACTAAGGTGTAGAGTTTGTGAAGTCAGGCCTTGTAGAGTTAGGGCGTGTAGAGTTAGAAGCTTGGCTCTACATGAGATCTGATAACTTTTTGACAGTGAGAGTCATATGTTAACATTTTACATGAAAATGTTTTGGTGCGATTTGTTTTTCTGTTCTTATATCTTGAATATAGGGTCAGACCTCACTCCATTCACAACAATTATTTTTTTGTAACACTAAACTAACGGTTGGGCAATTTAATCTCTTGTCAACATCGTAATCAAAGAAAAACCTAAACTGACCAAAAACCTGATTCCTTGTCATTCCTATGGTTAAGGACTTTTTCGTACTAAGCATGTAGTACATAATCATAGTTTTTAAAATAAAAACTCCCAGTGTGTAACAAGCCCTAATAAATGTGACTAAGACACTTTTACTGATTTTTTAATCCTTTAACTAAACAGCAATTGGGTAAGTCAAGTTTATCAAAAGTGTGCAATTTATATACTTTTTCGATAGCTCCCGACGTAATGATCTAGAAAATACCCCTTTTGCATTTTTATTCCCTGTAATTCTTCCCAAATATCGTGTTAAACTCACTTAAAAAAAGGGACGCCCGCCGGCTGACAAAATTAGTGCCTAAATTCGTAAAAAAAAACAAACGTATCTGTGTGAAGTTTGGTCTGTCACAATTGTCAGCTAATGCCGCGTCCACACCAAGCCAACGAAGGCCAACGAAGGGGCTTCGCCGGCCTTCGTTGGCTTGGTGTGGACGCGGCATAACACAGACTTCACACAGATACGTTTGGTTTTTTTTTTAAGAATTTAGGCACTAATTTTGTCAGCCGGCGGGCGTCCCTTTTTTAAGTGAGTTTAACACGATATTTGGTAAGAATTACAGGGAATAAAAATGCAAAAGAGGTATTTTCTAGATCATTACGTCGGGAACTATCGAAAAAGTATATAAATTGCACACTTTTGATAAACTTGACTTACCCAATTAACCTTCGCAGTATTAGATGGTAAGCGATTACAAAGCCAAAATATTGACCTTTCGTTTCCATTTTAGCTTTTTTTTTCCTTTTTAATAACTTTTCCTCCAGTAAGGACATGTTTATAACGAGGGACTGAATTTATTGATTTGTTTTGTTCCATACGACTATTAATGTAAAATGACAAAATTCGACCTATGTTGATATAACGTTATTTACGTGTTATACCATCAGGAATACGTGGTTAAAGTTGGTCGGGTTGTACGGGCCCACGGTGTATATGCATATACTACCAAATAAATAAACAGACTATGATGAAAATTTCATATTTTATTAAGAAATCCGATAAAAAAGTCTTCCATATTCCCTATTGAAACAATTGTACGTATGATACTGTATCATACGTACAATTGTTACATTTCACCCTACGTAAGTAAGCTCAGTCGGGCGCCCTCATACCTCTCCCGGTAGTCGCGGAGGTCGCACGCTCCGCCCGCGCTTTCCGACCGCTCCGGATCATAGACAAGAAAGTTTTAAAAAGTTGAAGTGTCAGTGATTTTGGCGGGTTACGCGTAAGTTTTTATATTGTTTATTCTTTTATTGCGCTTGGGAGTCTGGCATTTTTAACGACTAAAATGCGACATTAAAATAATTATGTTAAATTTGTAAAATATGATTTCAGTGTGCACTAAAATTTACGTGACAATTACATTTATTTAATAAAATAAATAACGCAAATGCGCTGCTGGCAATATACATTTTATTATTGGCTATAATTTAATTTAACATTTTAAGTTATTATTATTTTGTCAATATTACTTTTTACGTTAATTATTACAAATTAGGATGAAAATGAAACGACGGAAAAATTTCAAATGCAGTAGCTATTTTTTTCCGTCTGTTAAGCAGATTAGAACCGTAAGCCATTCTGCCAATGGCTAAAAAAAATTCCGGACCGTGCTTTCTTCGTTCCTTTTAATTAAACTTTTTTTAATCGAACGTCTCGGTATTGGAACTGCCCCTTTTCTTCTCTTTTCTTTTAGCAGACACTCCTAATCTAATTTCTCTGCGGAAAAAGTGATTAATTTTCCGCGTCACTTTTTAATATTTGCACAAAGTTTCCTTTAATAAGTTCCGCTATAAATTTCAATTAAATTTGCGAGTTAATTTATGACGAGTTGGTTTAACTGAATTAAGAAAATACTTTTTTTTGTTAGAATACTTGGAAGTTTCTGATGTATAAATAATGGAGTTATATGTAGGATATTAATTGTGGATATAAGTGTTTAGGCTTGCCTTTAATCGTTTACACCTTTCGCAAGATTTAGTTAAACATTGAACCGAGTGACTTTATGATAAATGAATAGAAAAAATAATCGCTTGTCCCTCATAATGAAATGAAAAACATAAAATAAATATCATTTTACTTATTTCAGACACTGGGCTCATAATTGGTAAATTTTAATAATAAAATAATTTATGTAAAATTTTAATCACTAAGGCACATTAATGTAAGTAGTCTGTTTTGATGAATACATTTTGTTATATTTATTTTACCAAACTATTAAAAACTCTTTTATGCCACACCTGGCCATAAAGTGGCTTTTTCCGCACGCTGCGCGTACGGAACAAGCCGCTTTCTGGCCAAGTGTAGACATAAAATGATGTACACAACACGGGAGGTAATAAAGAAAGCCCTCGATCGCGTATTTACGTCCCTCGCTTGCAGCTCGGGCCGCAAACATCTGCGATCTCGGCCTTTCTTTGTTTTAACACCCTTGTTGTGTAATGTACTATTCTGGCATACGCAATCAAATATCTGACTTTGACATGATGTTTTCTATACTAGGTACTTAGTCTTTTACTGTATTATTAATAACATGGGTTTCAGTTGCACAGGGCTTATGGACTTAAATCAAAATTTAATTATTTTAGCAATAAGTATAATTTTCTATGAATCGCTAGTTACGTAGGCAGTAATCTAAATAATCCTTTTTTTTATAAAAAAATTAATCGGCATTCAAACTATTTTAATATTGAAAGTCATCGTTTGAAAATCCATCAATCTTCATCTTCATAGAAAACAATAATACAACTCACCACCTCATTATCATAAATAACTGAACCCTGGGTGCTGGCTGGGTGGTATAATTTATGACCGACATATTCACAATGCAACCAAAATATAAAGACAGGCAAGTAGTCCAACTTCGGCCGTTGAGCGCGATACGTATGCAAGGCCGTCGCAGGGCCGCACTGGATCATTCTTACGCATTCGTAAAACTTTGCTTGTAGTGCGTTCGTTCACGGCGCGCACACACACAAGCTGCACGATGTACCTTTTGTAAGAAGAAACGTTACTGATATTATAGTGTGATACAACTCACTAGAGTCTGTGCGGAAAGAGAATAGGCGTGGCGAAAAACGGAACTAACCTAACCAGTATGGCAAATACGGTACAAAAGCCTTAGAAAAGCACTACAGCGCCCCCAAATCTAAATCCTATTCTCTTTCCGCACAGACTCTACCTCATTATCATAAATAATGAACCATGGGCGGCATAATTTATGACCAACATATTCACAATACAACCTTATCGCTTTAATAAGCTACGTGTATTATGACCGTTTACTAAGTAACGCCTACACTTACTTAAGGTTCGAGTCGGCCGGTTCTCCATACGAATAAAAGAAGGTTAACAATTCCCTTTAGCGACGTCGATTTTGCTTGAAATTAATTTTACAGTTTGATACATTTCGTAATTTAAAGTTTAGTTTTGAATTAGGTACTTCACTGTATCCGAAATTTGTAATAAATATATATGAAAATACTGTTAAAATAAGGAAATCTGCAAATGTTTAAGTTTGATACATGTAACTTTTTATGGGCTTGCAAAGTTGGGTAGGAAAGTCCATTTTAAAAGTATGAAAATAACGATATCATTGAGTAACCTATAAAATTTATGGTAACTTTTGTTATGAAACCGTTACGATAAACGCAAGTTTTAATATTGTTGCAGAACAAAGTTCTTGATTTCCCCAAAGTACCTATGTATCGTGACGTCACGTTACATACGGCTTTAGTATGAAGTGTTTTTGGCACGTTTTTGGGAAAGTCTAAAAATGTAATGTTAACATTGTTGTATCTCGGTGAGTTTTTATGATATTAAAGTAGTTTTTAAAGGTCTTTCTATAACATATCACAGAAAAGGTTGTCAAATTGCCATTGCCATTTGTTTTTCGCAGTTAAAATTTAACAAACCGTAAATCGACATAAATTTCGTGTTAAACTGGATTCTGAACCCTCTTATTTTGTATGGGCAGAGGCGATTCGAATCATCTTAAGCCGACAGGGTTGTAACATTGTCTTGAGCACAATGAAGTGCTAAAGATTTTTTAAAAGACTATTGTGGCCTATGACAATGAGCTTGAAGTTTTTTTAATTCCAAAACGTAGTAAGTAATAGAAAAGGTCGTTCAATTTTGAACCTTCGTACAGTAGCATTAATTTTAAATTTACAACGGCGTTTTTTACATTTTAAACGGTATTTACGGTAAGGTGAGAACGGAAAGTTTCTTTGAACTTTTGCGTAAAGACAAAGCTTTGTAAGTTTTTATCAACTCTGAGTGCCGGCGTAGTGTTGTTAAAGCTGCCTATCTATTACCGATTCGTATATAAACTTTACTAATGAGACGGTTTAAGACAGGGCTCGGAAACCGGTATTTGCTCCATACAAAAATACCGGTATTCTTTCCGTTCTTATCGTTCTTTGGTTTATTGTTTCGTTTTTTAACCAGACAATCTAATAATACGAAATCATGACTTAAATACATTAATTACTGAGCTCTACATAAAAAGCATAAAATAATTCAAAATATTGGGCTATTTCGGGGTTTTTGAAAAATACCGGTTTCGAGCCCTGGTTTAAGATAAAAAGGGATTTTGCGTTGGTATGATGGTAAATTTTAATTGCTTCAATGTGGTCTTCGATTCTTATTTATTTAAACTTTATTGCATTAATAGTACATTACGCAATTAGGGTGGTAAAACAAAGAAAGGCCGAGATCGCAGATGTTTGCGGCCCGAGTTGCAGACGAGGGGCGTAAATATGCGATCGAGAGCTTTCTTAATTACCTCCTGATTTGTGTACATAATTTTATGTCTACACTTGGCCAGAAAGCGGCTTTTTCCGTACGCGTAGCACGCACAATAAAATTATCGTACAAACAGCGAACTGCGGGAGAGGTTGAATCGAATCAAGCTGTCATTATGTAGACTATGTGATAAATTTATGGGAGTTTTAGTTGACGGTTCGCTAAAACGAAGCCCAGCTAAGAAGACTCCGGCAAGAAAAGTTAGCAGAGCCCGATAATGATGGAGGGATACAGTTGATGCTATAAGGCAGCAGTCGGCCACCTGCGGCCCGCGGGCCGCATTCGGCCCGTGAAACGCTCGCTTGCGGCCCTATATTCCGGTCTGTATTGTGGTCGCTATATTCCGAATAGTATAAAATCACAAATTATTAACAAAATGCGGCTCGCGTCAATTTCTTTAGCTACTATGTGGCCCTTGGCTGTTAAGCGGTTGCCGACCGATGCTATAAGGCATTCTCTGCCAGTTAGCCTTTAGGGCAAAGGAGATAACGCATTTATAATATTAGTCGGATTGGCAGGATAGGATAGGAAAAAGTTAGTAGCTAATATAATACATTTGAAACTCCAAAAACCGCTGTTATTTACATTTGGGACTTCGTGTCGGATTTCATTCCTCTCGCTCACCTCATCACGATGTGCGGGAAATATGTTTCTCGGAACACGAATATGCTTTCAACTTTTAAATTAGGTAGGCACCCAACTTTGCGAGTAGCACAGATTAAGTAATATAACAACAGAAATATATCGGGTAGAAGGAAAAAGTTACCTCGCGTAAAGAAGTGGCAACAACCTACTTTGCACGCCGTTAACTTGAGTTGCCATCAATATTATTATTATCAGATTTGAAAATCTGATAATGATGGTATAATTAATTGTTCAAATACCACCAAATGAAATGGAAAATTTATGTTTTCTATCACAAAATTACACTTTTGGCGTCAAACGCCAAGCGAAAAACGTTACACGCTTGGAGCGCATACAAACTGACGAACTATATTTCCTTCTATCGATATATTTCTGTGGATTAAGTAATATAACCGTGTTTCACTCTCGTACATATAAAAACATATCTAGGCTACGACGAACTTCTAGATAACTTTATTCTGAAATAATTAAAGTACTCCTAGCGTTAAAGTTTCTATTGCTAATGAAAATTAACGCAAAAGTAATCAGCATTGGTTCAGAGGGTTCTTTAAGAAACGTCGTATGTGTTGTTAAAGTATAAAGACAGACAAATGCCATTTTTTCAGGTCTGATAAGTTTCCTTTGCCGTCCGCATAGTGTCCCTTTTGTCGACTTAGGGTGGGTTGCACCATCTAACTTTTACTATGACCAAACGGTTACTACCTACCAGTGGCGTGGCGTAAAAGATATCCTTGGGCAAGCCGGTGAAGATTTTGTGTACATTTTCCTTAAGAGCTGTAGAATAAGGTGCCCAAATGCCTGATATTAGGCAAGCCGGTAGGAATCGAGTTCTTTTGACGCCACGCTACTGCTACCTACGGAAAACGTAGGTCATAGTAAAAGTTAGATGGTGCAACCCACCCTTAGTGCTACCTGAAATCCTGTACGTTTCCTATACGTCAGTCTGACGACCTGGGACTTTCGCGCGATATTGATAGCAAGGGATAGGTAGTATGTCGTACGACAAAGAGCCACTTGACACACTTGCTACAGGTACAAGTTATACCAGTTGTACTTAATTGTGCCTCGTTCTTTCCCATATAAGTTAAGACAGGCGCAGCACAAGAGCTACTAACCTGGTTCATTTATTTATCTAAAAGTCTAGACTGTCGCTAAAGAGGTCATTGATATGGTATTTTAGGTAGATTGGTCATAAGTTGTGATTCGTAACCTTTTCTTAAACATACTATCTAACTATCTTTTTGACATAGTTTAGGGGGACCCTTTAGGGGAACAGATAGGTAAGGTACTTGTTATTTTTACTTTTTTTCGTTTTTTTGGTGATGCCTTGCTGCTCGATTCCTGTTTTTGATAAAGAAAGGGAGCATTATATTATTAGGCTCTCTTGCATGCATGCATGTGTCGGCGCCTACTAGCTTAATTAGCCATTTAGTTAACTGCCTAGCCTTTTCATTTAAATTTTGGGTTAGGTTTGTTAGTTAGGGGAGACCGGGTATGGTTGTCTCGCGGGTTGGTTGTCACAGCGGCCATAAAATAATACTAAACGAAGGAATAAGTGCATCGATTGGTGAAGTACGGAAGGATGTACAGCTCTTGCATTCTTTTAACACCGATCGATGTACTTAATATTTCGTTTAGTATTATTTTATGGCCGCTGTGACAACCAACCCGCGAGACAACCATACCCGGTCTCCCCTAGCTTGTGTTCCTCAGAGCAGAAATAGTAGCGGGGCTTCGTCGACCTGCTGGCGGCTCCTAATTTAGTGAAAATTGGCATTTAACCAAATGGCTGATTAAACCAGTTGGCTGCGACACATGCATAACATTTTTATACGGACTACCTACTAGCTAAAGCATCTTGTTGTTCAGAGAATCAGAGTAGACTTAGTAGTTAGTAGACCAATTTTCTTGTTAGGGTTCCGTATACTCCTTGGATTAATCTGACGAGAAAGTTTTCTGAATAAATTATGATTTATTCGAAAGTCAAGTGTCTGAAGCGTTTATGAAAACAATTTGTTAATGAAATTAATTATTGAATCAGAAGTTTCGTTATCAATCTTCGAGAGTTGTTTAAACGTTTTCAAGTGCGGATATAGATATCTAAGTGCTGTTTAAAATTCGAATTTCTAAACGTTTCTAGATTGAAAGTAGGGTTTTTGTTGCCATCCACGGATGCGGATGAGGATGTTGGTCAAAAATGTATTATTTTATTTTTCATCACACTTGCTCGAAAATGGTGTCATTACACGTAGGTTCTGCGGGCCGTAAACGTCCTATTACGCCCTAGGGCGTAATGGTTTTCTTTTTAAATTAGAAACGCTGGTTTTGTTTTACTCTTATTTGTCATGTTCAAAGGAAACGCCAACTTACTTTTTTAACTTTTATCACTGAAATATTTATTGAAAGAGAACTGTTATTGCAAATACATGTAAACACATATTTCTGTAACATTAATTAAATGTTTCAATAGTGTATTCAAGTATTTTGCAATTATAAAATCAACCGTTTTAGGTCTGTACCGCTATGGTTTCCGAACGTTTCGCATTGTCTATGGATATGTCACTAATGTCACTGTCAGTTTTACAATTTTATTTAGGTTAAGTAAGGTTAATTTTAATTAGATTTCCTCACAAGTGTGATGAAAAACATTGTGTGTGCCACGGGCGGTAAAGGAATTACAAACTCGTGTTATTAAAGCCCTCGGCTTCGCCTCGGCCTTGTAACAAACACTCGTTTGTAATTCCTTACCTACCGCCCTTGATACACAATGTACTATTGTTTTACTTTTATTTCCGGGCAGTGCCGGTATAGCTTGGCAACTTCGTTGGTGACACTCACATGTGTGCTTTTTGTTATGCGCAGCCGTAAGTACTTACACAAGTTACCGCCAACATGAACGGCGACCGACGAAGGCAGCCTGCGTACAAAAGCACACCATGTGAAGAGATGTGCCATTCTCAGAAACGTTCTCCGTTTTGTATGGAGAGAGAACGTTCTCGAGAACATTTCCCATACAAAACTGAGAACGTTTCCGAGAATTCTCGAGGACGGCACAACTCTACATGTGAGTGTCACCAAAGAAATTGCCAAGCTATAATTCGCGGTTTTCCCATATTAAAATTTCTCGGCTCCGCATGCCCTTTGTGATAACGAGCACTTGTAAGCCTAGACGCAGCTACATAGCTCAAGGGAAGGACAAAGCTGGTGTTGTGTCTTACTTAGAGCAAAGTATAAAGACAACCAAGTAGTACGAGCTCGGTCGTTTAGGAGCGCGCGACACATATTTACACAGACGCACGACGCGCGTCGGTGTGAGTGAACGCCATACTGTGGCAGTCGCGCGCAGTCGCAAATGCTTGCCTGTGGTGCGTCCGTACACGGCGCGCACACATGCGCGCTCCCGATGTACTTTTTGTTCGGAGAAAAACTACCGTATACCGTGCTTAGAGCGTGCGGAACCGGAAATTTTAGTATGAAAAAACCGGGAAGTCCCGGTACTGCCACACTAAAATTTCCCGGTTCTGCACGCCCTATGTCTCACCAAAACCAGGACTGACTCACTCCGCGATTCCGTTGCTGTGGTAATAAAGAGCACGCGTTAGCCCCCATTTGGACGGGGCGAGAACTCGTATGCGAATTTGATTACATTTATTTTATTTTATTATTTATTTATTAAATACATATTAATTCGTAATTCTATGGCAGTTTCCTGCTAAACTGTATAAACAGTTTGACGGCAGGATATTTTCTATACATATTGAGGTACTTAAGTATATACTACTGTAGTCTTAATTCCTTAATTAACATCACTCTATTGTCTCCAATAAATGTTTTTTTAACAACTTTTAAAATTTGTTTTTGTCAGCTTCTTGACGGATGTTCTCGGGCAAGTTATTTAGTAGGTATGGGAGTATTTTATGTAGTGTTCTATCACCAAAGTGGTAGTTTTGTTAGGGTAGTACTAATTCTTATTCTGTGCCAAAATGTCATGAAGCTGGCGTACAGCAGGCAAGATTTGGAGATACTGCTCCAACAAGAGTGTAACACTTAAATCAATGATGGCATCTGCAGGATTAGGCAATGATATTTTATAAGAAGATACGTTATACGCATACTCGCCAGCTGAGAAATATGCTTCCAAGAAAGCAGCAGCACACATTGGTACTTCACTGTACGGTGTACATACTCACACATATTAACAGATTGCATAAAAGAGATGGCATAGTTACAATAATGCAAAAAAAAGAGACACCTAGCTTTTTGTTACTTGCGCGATTAATTTTTAAACGTAACCGAGTGAACCCATCGGCTAGATTCGGATTGACTCGGAGCCTGCTCGGCTATCCTTGTCACTCTCATTGTCAAAGACGTAAGTTTGTCTCTTTCATTCAAATGACCTCTATGGTAGTAAGATGGCGTCGTATTTGAAAAATAAAATAATAAAAATGATAAAATTAAATTATTTCAGCGTACTTACAGGTGATATGTGATCCCTTGCGCTTTGTTGCACTTTTTGCTATGATTGGTGCACTTTCTGATCACACACGACGGCATTTTTTTTGTGAATCTTGTAAATATTCACCCTTGACATCGTCGTGCGTTTCGTTGACCGACCCGCGAGTGACTACCCACTACAAAAAGGGCACCAATACATTTATCGTGGTTTCAGTGCTTCACTTTTGGAGTGCTTGTAACCTATCTACTTATAAAATATCATTGGGATTAGGCTGTACGTTGCGTGTTAGTACCAACAAAGATCATCATTAATAATGTTATTTACAAGTCATTCACATGCAAAGGTGAATGAACGAAACAACCAAACTTGTACAGTTGTATATTCGTACGCCCACGTCATACGTACCTAATTATTGTAAATTACCGATGTAAATGAAATACGTAATTGCGGAACGTTTGGTCGGTAATGGCAGCGATCGAGTCGTTTATTTCGATCCATTACACTCAATTACTATCATCGGAATGGAATAATACTTAGGTATTAACAGTAGTTGGTACATTTGTGTGTGTGACAACGGGAAACAAATGCATGTATAAAAGGGTTATAGGGAATTTGCAGCGGTTTTTTTTGGCAGATTTTTGTCTTTTACGATATGCTAACTTCATATGAATATTTGTGATATATGCATGACTAACTCGAACAAAGTAGACATTAAGTTACTTATCTGCAACCAACACTCGAAATATAAGATCAGCCAGCACCGACGATATTCGGTCATTTTGTACACAAAAAGCTAACCTAACCCATGAAAAATTAGGTAAGGTTTGGAATAGTTGACCATTTCTAAAAAGTTTGTACAGCAATAAGTTAACAGATCCTTCATAAATAAACAATAATAGTTATGTTAGTGTTGAAAAATTGTTCGAAACGAATGTTACGATGCTTGTGACAGTGACAGTCACTGTGTAATTACAAACTTTTTAATTTAAAAAAAATGTTCAGTTAAGTGAGGGTCAAATTATAAACTTTGTTAGGGCCGAAAATTGTGGCGTAGTTCTGATTTACAGGTCTCCAGTGTGTTCTCTCCCAAATTCACGTACTTATAAAGGTCTCTGCCCACTACATCGTATCATACTATGACCGTACTATGAACGATTCATTTCAGGCAAAATAAATATTCTTTGTATTGAAAAGTATGAGACTATGCCCACTAGCACGGTCCGTCACCGACCAGCATTTGTCATAACGTGTCTGATACGTTCATAGTACGGCCATGGTATGATACGGTGTAGTGGGCAGATACCTTAAGTTTCATTCTATTATTTTTCATGCCAATATCATTTCGTCGAGCGTGCGGTATTTGTCCGGGCGGATTGGTCTCGACGTTTTCCTCTTTTATCCTCTAGGGCTGTAATTCCCGCTTTAAGGCACCTTTTTGTGCACGTGTAGCGAAATTGGTAGAATTCAACCAATTTCGCTGTTAGATTATTATACACCTTGGGCCCGAGTAACCGGACCAACTTTAACCATCAATTTTACCCGTCCTATACATATGACTAAAGCTAGGCTAGTTTCTATATAACTTCATAAAGAAACATGGAAATAGTATGTAATTAACTAGGGCGGTAAAACAAAGAAGGTCTCAGATTGCTGGTATTTTACGCTCGAGCCGAAGGCGAAAGCGATAAATATGCGATCTGAGGCTTTCTTTATCATCACCCGTGGTAAATGCAAAATTTTACGGCCCCCCAGGCCATGAAGTGGGATTTTCCGCACGCGTAGCGAGCGCTTATTGCCATTTTATGGCCAGGTGTGACGTAATAGATATGAAAATCAAAGGGAGCAAAAATTAATGCTGTAAATTTTCGGGAAAAATGCTCCATCTTCAAAAGGACATAGCTTGGTCCCTATAGGGCAGTGTTTTTCAAAGTGTGGGTCGCGACCCCCTTGGGGGTCTCTGAGCCTCAAAAAGGGGGTCGCGAGGGTAAGAAACCTCAAAGAAAAGCGAAAAGCGAAAAGAAAAAAAAGCAGATAAGTGTAACGGAATAAAATTCACGTTAAAAATTGTGGACGATCGGGGTCGCGAAATATTTTCACATACAAAGGGGGTCGTGATATGAAATAGTTTGAAAAATGAAATAGTTTGTATAGAGCTGTTAGGCTTAAATAGTTGCATTTAATTAACTTTTTTTGCTGTCAATTCGTAGTTTATGTCTTTTAGAGTAAATAATCCGAAAATTCACACGGCTACAACATTATCATAACCTATACTAGGTTATGATAATGTTTTAGCTAAATTTCGTATACTATAGTATCAAAGAAACATGATGTTTCTTTATTCGTTTTTAATGCGGGTATTTACACCACATTTCCGCCCAGAGGTACCGAGTTCAAATCTCGGTCTGGAACATTTAATTTTTCTGTGTAATTTGATTTCTTGTATCTATAATAATTATGTAAATTTCGTATGTTTTAATTAGTTGCCAAGGCATACATTGGGGTTTTCTAACCCATGGGTCAATCTTCCGGTTTGTCATGACAATGACCGATAACGTGACATTAGCGGTGACTGCTCTACTGACAGGTCAGTGTACTCTAATCGTAACTAGTTTTTTTCTATTGTTGTTATAGTTTGCCGCTATCTAGCGATAGGTCGAGGTAGGTTTAGTCGGACAAAGATGCGGATTCAGATTGTTTTACTCCTCTAAGCTTACACAGTTTTGAAGAAAACAAAGTACCTTACCTACACATATTGAGAGGGTCTCATTTTCACACCGTTTATAACAGTGGTTCCTAACCTTTATTGCCACATCACCCACAGGCCCCCTCTAGATTTGTATCATTAATCATTACCCCTCCAAAAAATAGGTAATACAGACAAGTACCTATATGAAAGTACTCAAAGAAAATCGACTTAATTATGAGTATTACCCCTGAGAAAACTAAATTTTACCCCTAAAGGAGTAATTACCCCCAGGTTCGGACCACTGGTTTATAACATAATTCATCTAATAATAATATTGATTCTTTATATATGAGGAAACATTTTTTGTCTCTTCATTGGTTTTAATGTGGGCAATTTACACCACACTTTTATGTTACATATATAGATACAGGAAATCAAAGGCCAGCGAGCGCGAGTGCCATTGCCATTTAGTTTTTCGGTGTACTTTGATTTCCTGTATCTATATATATATGTAATAATATTGAATGTTTACATTGATATTATACATCTGCAGTCTAATTGTTAAAAATAATTCATTATTAAGGTACTCATTTATGGTAAGGTAAACGTCCTAGTGCTTGACACACTAATGCCCTGTACTCGTAGTTGACACCCTCCTGTCGCTAATGCCTTAACATTCAAGAGGGCAACTACTGGGCATCAGTGCCACGTTAATCTTTAAGCAAATTAAGCAATTGTTAGGGCAGTACGTCTCGGGGCGGGGGTAGAGTTGAAAAAACCCGAAAAAATCCGTATTTTTCCTAAACAGTTCGTTTTTCCGTTTTTTTTTCGGAAAAAACAACGAAAGTGACGAAAAATATGGTTTTTGAAATTCTTTTCCGCATTACATGATATAATGTCGGGGTTTTTGCAAAATACCGGTTCCGAGCCCTGGACTCGAGTCGTTCAGCCAGCGGTATTGTGCCACAGATACAAAACATTACTTTGATTGGCTGAACGACCAGAGTCACGTGGTTTTTTGTTTACCTTTTTAAAATACCTAAACGCGCAGAGAATAGGGAAATGCTGGTTTAATCAATTCTAAACAACGTCACTAAAATCTACATTAAAACCATTAACCCAAAAACAAAGCCGGAATTGTGAAATGCCGGATTCGAACTGCGGCAGGTATAATGGGCCGTAAAGATAATTGAATACCCCTAACAGAACCTTTGCTCCAAAAGGCTATGTTACTAGGAAATATTTGGCTGTTACGACTTTTCGATGGAGATTATAATAGTGTTGGGGTACTAAAGCGCCTAACACACCGCAGGCGATCAGCGAGAAACGAATAGAATGAGAGACTAGACTCTGATTTGAACATCGCGACATAAATCATACCTACACAAAGAAATGTACAATACAATAATAGTACATTACACAACTAGGGTGGTAATACAAAGAAAGGCCGAGATCGCAGAAGTTTGTGGCCCGAGCTGCAAGCGAGGGACGTAAATATGCGATCGAGGGCTTTCTTTATAATTTCAAGCAACGGAATCACATACGTAGGCACTAATTATCTAATAGTAGGTTAAAGGTTGAATACAATGTAGTTATTATATGTAATTAATTTTCGATAAATGTAAAATAGTACATTACACAACTAGGGTGGTAATACAAAGAAAGGCCGAGATCGCAGATGTTTGCGGCCCGAGCTGCAAGCGAGGGACGTAAATATGCGATCGAGGGCTTTCTTTATTACCTACCTCCCGTGTTGTGTACATAATTTTATGTCTACACTTGGCCAGAAAGCGGCTTTTTCCGTACGCGCAGCGTGCAGAAAAAGCCACATTATGGCCAGGTGTGGCATAAAATACTTTACTGCACACCGAAAGAAAAATTACAATGCAAACTTATATAAAAACAGTGGTAAACAATAGGCGGTCTTATCGCTAAAGAGCGATTTAATACATCGAGATAGAAGGAAAATAGTTCGTCGATTTGTATGGGAACCAAGCGTCTAAGATTTTGCGGTAGACGTCCAGAGTGTAATTTAGTGATGGAGAACATTTTTCCATTTCAATTGGTGGTATTGGACAGTTAATTATACCATTATTATCAGATTTGAAAAATCTGATAATAATGTTGATGGCGACTGAAGTTGACGACGAGCAAAGAAGGTCCCTGGCCCTTCTCTTTAGCACGCGAGGTACATATACTCTTTCTTTCTAACTCGATATGAATAAATAAATAAATAATAAATAAAAATAATTCAATTCAATATCATTTATTTCGGACCAAACAACAGCTTACAGTGAGGCTTTAAATCGTTAGACAGAATGTTAACAAGTATCTGAATGAATATTCTGTCTAAAGTATTAAAACCTCACTGTAAGCTTGTGATTAACAATAATTGTTAGTTATTATTATAGAATACCAGAAGCCACAAATACTTAGTTATAATAGTGCGACAAACTAGTAGAGCAGGCTGTCTTGTCTAGCATAGGTAGCCACAACTTCGTTTCTCGCGCTACAGACCATCACCTGTCACTGTCACACTATATTGATAGGAAAGAGATGGGCAGCATTTGTAGCGCGACAAAGAGTCGCTTGACACAGTTGTGGTAGAATTCTCTCCGACAATGTGATATGAACAATCAGAGATCAACTATTAAATGCATGCATTATTTGTATCTAGGTACATCTATTTGTGCGTCTCAGCGAGAAAGTAGTCAATACGTAGCAGTGGCGTGGCGTATAAGATATCCTTGGGGAAGCCGGTGCAGTTTTGGCGTACATTTTCCTTCAGAGCTGTAGAATAAGGTGCTCAAATGCCTGATATTAGGCAAGCCGGTAGGAATCGAGTTCTTTGGAGGCCACGCCACTGATACCTAGTCGCCAGTCGCTTTGTCGGCGGTGGGACACCCGCCTAAATGGGGGTTTAATGGATCTCTCATTCAGTTCCTGTTAACAATAGTTTTGGGCACCCCTAGCAGGTAGGTTCCGTTTGTTTGCTAAGTAACTATGCTGATTTTGCTTAAATTAAGGATGCGCAACGCATTTTGTCTTTTTGTCTGTGGTCAAGATAAAGCAACACTTTGGTATCTGTGTGTTTAGAATTTTGAATGTGGAAACAACACAATCCTTACTACGGTTTGACACATAGATCAAATAGATAGAAACATTAAACGTGACTGGCCTTTTCTACGATAGATTATGTGTAAATTTTCCATGTACATATTTGATTTTTAACCGAATTAAAAAAACGAGGTTATCAATTCGACCCGTATGTATGTAATATTGTCAGAATTGCACAGTTTTTAGATATTTTACTCTATACCAGCTTCTAAACGTGTGTACCAATTTTCGTCGTATGTTTGTCCGCGCATATCTCAAAAGCTATAAAGTCGTATTGCAAAAAATCTTTAGTTTGACTAGGTATAGTCTAATTTAGGGAACGCTGCAAGTTTCATCAAAATCGGTATAGTCGTTTTTGAGATAGAGAGTTATACATGTGTATCAGTCATTAGGAAAATGTGTACAGTACTGTACTGCAACGGTAATATTTTGTTTTTATTGAGTGTAGTAGTAGAATTTCGGCAATTTACCCGTAAAGACACAATTTTTTTTTTAAATTGTTTTGTTATAATTTATAGGGGTACTGTATTCAGTATTCTTGGTTCTGAATTTAATTCGTGTTGGAGTAAGGCAAGAATGTAGGTATCTATGACTTGTAAGGACTAACTATAACAGTATCAGAGGTCATAAACTAATGCGTCGATCGTAAAGGTGGGACAGCAACAGGCATAATGAAACGCACCCTAATAAAACTTAGGGTGAGTTGTAGTAGGTACACTTAATCTGCTAAAATATGGTGCATCGTTTGTAAGTTTCTTCTTCTTGGTCGGTATCAGTATCACCCTTTACGACATGTCGCGTGGCAGCAGACCAAGATAAATCAAACTAAAACAGGTAAATATTAAATAATTCAAGGTAACTATATCGGCGCGAGTCATTGTTTGTTAGCTATGTATAAATAAATAAATAAATATTAGGGGACAATCTTACACAAATCAAACTAGTCCCATCCATAGTAAGCTCAATAAGGCTTGTGTTATGGATACTAGACGACGGTATATTTAATAGATACAAATACTTAAATACATAGAAGACATCCAAGGCTCATAAACAAATATCATCACACAAATATTATTTGCTCTTACCGGGATTCGAACCCAGGACCGTCAGCTTCGTAGGCAGAGTCACTATCCACCAGGCTGAACCGGTCGTCATGTATGGATTTAGAAAGAATACGTATAGCGATTCACGATTTAAAATTCAGTCTCAATTGACATTAATCCACGCACGTTATTCCCGTGAACGAGCCATTCGACTCGTTACACTAACATACAGTCACCACACGGGAATGTTACGCCACTTGTCACTGTTCTTAATTTAGCCGAGTTATGCATTTCGTTGTCAGTCGCGTGCTCGAAGTATGCCCGATTTAAGCTACCGAGTGAAGCGGTGACTTTTAACCCGACCTTTCCATCATTTCATTTCTACTAATTTAGTTCCTATAACAGCCATATGGCAAAATTTTGTATGCCATAATTTCGTATTTCATAAGTATTGCATGTCATAAACATATTAAAGCCATAATTTTTGTTTTCTATAATATTATATGTAATAATGTCATTTACCATAAATTTCAAGTCACATTATTTTTGGAATCCATAATTATCCTTCCATAATTTCATGTTCACTAATACCAGATGCCATAATTCATCAATTTGAATAATTTTATGTACCATAATATTATATGCCATACGTATTGTTTGATATAAATTGCAAGAAGTATAATAATATGGTGACATAATACTACCTACTGTTTTTTAACGACGAACTAATGATATTTAGTACAGTATACAGCGTGGGAGGGACTATACCGACAAACTTTAACTATAGATTCTAACAACTATTAGGAGTAAAAAATGTTATGTGATGTATAGTCGAAAAACGCTTACTTTCCGAGATATCCATTATTTTGTAAATGAAAAATCCCAAGTGTGTAACAAGCCCTAATAAATGTGACTAAGATACCTTTACTATTTTTTTTAAATCCTTTAACTAAATAGGAATTAACCTTCGCAGTATTTGATGGTAAGCGACTACGAGGCCAAAAAATTGACCTTTCGTTTCCATTTTAGCTTTTTTTTTCTTTTTGATAACTTTTCAGCCAGTAAGGACATGTTTATAACGAGGGGCTTAATTTACTGATTTATTTTGTTCCATAAGACTATTAATGTAAAATGACAATATTCGACCCATGTTGATATAACATTATTTACTCGTCACACCACCAGGAATACATGGCTAAAGTATGTCGGTATAGTCCCTCCCACCCTGTATAGGAGATATAAGCTGCGGTAAAATAAAAACGGGAGGACTTAAGGTGAACCCGCGCACGCTATTCTTGTGAACGAGTTGTACGTGAGTTATCGACTAACATACATTTAATGGCTATCGTTAAGAGTGGTCGGCGACTTTTAACCCGACCTTACTTGTTCTGGATACATATCACGCCGATAAGGTTTATTGAACTTAACGCAGGAAGTGAGGCAAGTTCTTTCACTTGTCACAGTTATTTATATCCATTCAGAAAATAACAGATCTTCAAGTAAGGATATTTTTAACATTAACCCCTCGTATGCAGTCTCAAAATTTTGCTAGGCAATTTATACCTTTGAAATGTAAGTATTAAGCACCCCCGTTGTCTAACAGGGGTGCACTGATCAGAGTTTAGACATTATTATTATTATAGCTTTATTATCCATACTTTTTTTAGTTACAATTTTATAAATAAATATAAACTTTGTTCATTGTATGGCCCCTTTAAGGGTAAAAGCCTCCTCCATCTTCTCCCATGTTTGTCTGTTTTGTGCGGTGCTCATCCAGTTTCTTCCCGCTATTTTTACAATGTCGTCGACCCATCTTTTCTTTTGTCTTCCTCTTTTTCTTTTTCCAATGGGGCCAAGCCACTTCGTTGTTTGTAGTGTCCATCTTTTATCCTGGTATCTATGTGACCTGCCCACTTCCACTTCAGCTTCATGGCATGTTTAGACATACCAAGGGTTAATAGAGATATTTGCGTAAAATAGTTTCATTTAGTCTAAATGTTTTTGTTAACATATTTTTATAAATCAAATCATGTGACAAAATATAATTATGTCAAAAATATGTAGGTACAGTATTTAGTAAATGTTAAAATACTATTTTAGAAACTAAAATAAATGCGCTAATTGTTTACGTTATGTGGTACTACCTAGTACATTATTTTTACACGACACTCGTTCGTAATCAGAGGTAATGGAAAAATCAGAAAAAGATTTTTTGTTATTTCTTTGTGGCCAAATTAAAAAAATATTACCGGTGGCTTGGCCCGCGTGGTTCCCGTTGCTGTCCCAAGGGAACTGTTTATCGGGATATAAAGTTCCTATGCTTCTTTCCCGGACTTTCTCTACTGACATGCCAAATTTCAGTTCTATCCATCCAGTTATTACCCCGTTATTTAGTAACAAACATCCAAATTTTCAAACATCTAAACCTCTTCACAAGTTTTCTCATTTATAATATTAGTGTGACGAGCTGGACTAGTTTCTAGGCCCTAGTTATTTGGCAAGCTACAGCAAGAAACAGTCTTGAAAAATACTTGAGTCATGACACTCACTCAAAACACCGAGTCTGGGTATCGTTTAGCACAAGTTTTGCAAATACGTAAATATATCGAAAACTAAGAGATTTTTACAAAAGTCTAATTTACTTAATCTGTCTTATGAGTTGGTCTATTAGCCCTTTTCGTATTAACGTTGATTTTAGGGATAGGACACCTTCGTGGACAACTTCGTGGGAGGCACTCTCAATGGTGGGTGACTCCCCGAGTGTTTTAACCGCGCGGTCAACACTATTTCGCGATTATTATCACTATGGAAGAGTAAGTTGCCATAATTTCGATCAAACTAGTCTCAGCATCAGGAGCGCCTTTCGGCTTCATAAAAAAAAATTGAATCTTTTTCAACAATATTTGCCGAGATGATAATGACGAAAAAAAAAACGCTGTTAAACGCCGAATATTCACCCTGGCATATCACGTATCATAATATCATCAGTTAGCTATTTTGGGGGAGACCTATCACCAGTAGATGATGTATTGCTTGTAATCGGTCGCTACCGATTAACGTAATGGAGCCTGCAGACTCGCAGCGACCGCAATCTAAATTCGTTTAGTGTGTACGTGCAGCGGAAGCAGATGGACCCCGATATCCCCCTAATGTTTAGCAATGACTTGGACCTTATAGTTTAGCACTCACAATGCGTTCCAAGAGAGAAAGGGAATATGAGCACGATCGCTTCAGGCATCTGGGGCTTTTAATCCCGGGATCCCGTGATTGGCCATATAAAAATCCCAGGTGCCTGTTGTTTCGTCGACAAACGTTTAATTTCATCGAATTTTCATTTCGTCGACAACTTTTTTCTTTGAAACCGTTAACTCTTCAGGATTTCTTAAAGAGTCATCCTGTAAATACCATTATGTTAGGTTAGGTTTGTTTTATACAGGATGAAATCTGGGACGTGATTCAAGATAGCTAAGCCTCAATCTATCCATGATTTTGAACAACTTTTACTATGGGGTCAACTTTGTAAATACAAAAAAAATACAACTCTCGCATACATTTTGGTCTATATATTCATGACCTTTTCTATGAAACAGTTAATTTTTTTTTTGCATTTACGAAGTTGACCTCATAGTAAAAGTTGTTCAAAATCATGGATAGATTGAGGTTTTATTATCTTGAATCACGTCCCAGATTTCACCCAGTATTAATATTTAGAAAAATGGTTTCAGAGAAAATTTACTTTCGATGAAATTACATATTTCGATGAAATGATATGTCGATGAAACGTTTGTCGACGATCCAAAAATCCCGGGTTTGGAAGCCCTACAGGCATCGACTTGAAGCGATCGTGCTCTTATTCACTCTCTCTCTCTCTCTTGGGTGCACATTGAGAGTGCTAAATTAACCGATTTTCATGAAATTTGGTTTACAGGTAAATTATGATCCCGGTTAACACATACACTCTAAAAAATCTGAGCCAACTAAGAGAGATTTTCTCTTTGTTATACGCTCTCTTCATAGGTCGATCCATAGCGCAGTCTGGCCGATTTAGTCTCACCAATGATGTTGGCCCAGCCTCAAGATTTTCTATTTCGGCACTCTTTCTTCGCCTCCATATACCGAAGCCGAAGTTACGAACAGGCATAACTTATTTTACCTCCAAGAACGAAGTCGCGAGCGAAGTGTAATTAATAAAAAAAGAGATGTACATGGTCTTAAATTCGCTCTGATACAGGTCATTCGGTATCAAAGCCTTTATCGTATCAATGCCGGTTTCAATTTCAATTCCAATTACCGGTATCACGTTGACGGAGCCTGCGAGTGACTGGGATACTGTATTATCCGTACAATAGGGTATAGTTGGCTAAATTGTTTCCATACTTGAGTATTTAGCTTAAGCAAGGACCATTAAAACATGAGGACTGTCATTCACCATACCAAAAGCTGTTCCCCGATATTTACAACGCCATCTATGTATAAGCTTGGTATAAGAATTATATTATTTACAATTATTCAACTTTGCAAGCGTGACACATTATTTAAATGTTAGAATGTATTTATTATAGCTGTTTACGAACTAATTGTTACTGTACTATGCATGGATGTATAAAATAGAAGGATACCGCGCGGTCTAAGACGCGGGTGAAGCCAAGCAATGGCCGCCGCGCTTTGTACGCACGCACGCACACATCAACCAGCATAATGAGCCGGTCGGCTGCCATTGGGCCGTCAACCCACACATGCTCACTTCGGCGGCCATTGCTTGGCTTCACCCGCGTCTTAGACCGCGCGGTATCCTTCTATTTTATACATCCATGGTACTATGTTTCTTTTTTCAATTATAACACCGTTAAATGTTAAGTTTTTTAGTGCCATCTAGTTTTTGCCTGGATATCGCCTTGCGGTCGGGGCACGATCCAAAGTATGGAGAATGACAGTCCTCTCGTTTTAATGGTCCTTGGCTTAAGTGAAAAGAGGAAAGGATATAACAATAGCTGTCTGGAGAAGAATCAGAGTAATCTATACTTAAACCGATAGAACATGTGTACAACACCAAATCTATGGCTACCGGCAAAGTACTGGTACCACGGGTTAACAATTATTATTGGGACATATCCCTAAAAAACGTATCCCGTATTTAATCAATAGTTTGCCGGCAGAAATTAGACGTCAGCCTGATAAAAACCGATTTAAGAGACTTGTTACGTCCCGACACGAATCGGAACGCGGCCTTTGTAAACGTCACACCGTTTAACCTCCACTATACTTTGACAGCTCGAAAAACGCGGTATTCATGACGTCTGTCATTGCGTTTTTTCTCGGTTGAACAGCGGAGGTGGTGCGGCGGTCTGATCATCTCTTTGTACGCTGTAATTAGTTGTTTTGTGATTGTTTTGTGTGCACGAACGATTTGTGTGAACAATTAAGTGCTAGCCTTGTTTTCGCGACGCGAACGGCACATATTTTGGCGTCTGGACCGGAGATTGGATTCGCCTCGGCGGCGACCTGGTCTGCTGAAGACCCATTGAAGAACCTTGACTTGACTCCTGACTGATATAGACTTGACTGCCCGACTTTGACTTGACAAAATTAAGCACACATCAACGGTCGCAGAGGTACGTACAGTCAGAGAACCGAAATTAGTATAAGTTTTTTTGCACCCTGAAACGGGGTTAATTCTAGTCGGAGACACCCGGGTCCCGTCTAGAACAAGACTGTTAAAAACACTATTTAAGTACTTTAACTTAATATAGGTACATATAAGTAGCTTATATACATATAGACTCATGATCCCACAGGCAAACCTTATTATAGGTTTTGTGGGACACTGTTCCTATTAAACGTATGTAAAACTGCAAGTTTTAATAAATAAATGTCAATAATAGTTATTACATATATCCAAACTACAATTTTATATGTGTGAAAGGACCTTTTCGCTTCTTAAACTACTGTACCGATTTAGACGAAATTTGGTATAGAGATAAATTGAACCCCTAAAAAGGACATACTTTAAGAGGATGAAAAGGGGGTGAAAATTTGGGCGGGCAACAATCATTTCGCAAGCAAGGAATACAAAACTTTAATTGTATGCAGATGAAGTCGCGTGGTCGCGGGCATAAGACAACGACGAGTTACAATTACAACAACTATAGGTACCTACCTATACTGGGTGAAATTTATAACGTGAACTATGATAATAAAACCTCAATCTTTCCAACTTTTACTTTATTTTATTTTACTTTTACTATATACAACTTCGTAAAGGCAAAATAATCAGGCGTTTCATAGAAAAAGTCGTGTCGGTAGACCGAAATGTATCAGAGAGATGATTTTTTTGCATTTACAAGGCTGACCCCATCGTAAAAGTTGTTCAAAGTCATGGATAGATTGAGGTTTTATTAACATAGCTCACGTTATTAATTTCACCCAATATAATTAAATGCACCTTTTCATGTACAAAATTATATGTTAATTACTTGTTTTTCCATACGGCGTGTGGAACGTAACATAAAAATAACTACATTTTTATTAAAAAAAAAATCCCGACCGCGGTGCACTTTGAAACTGCATAAAATCCGCCATTTTGTTTATCTTAACAAACTTCATACCCAGTGACACTCGCACCATCAAGACGAATCTAATCATTTATCAAAATCGGATGTGCCGTTGAGTAGTTACGAGCGGACATAGGAACGGACATACATACATACTTACATACATACAGGTCAAACACATAACCCTCCTTCGGGCTTAGCCGCAGTCGGGTAATAAAGCCGATTTTTCTATCTAGACATAGAGTTTCTAAGTTAGAAAAGATGTTTTCTCGCAAATAATATCTCTATGAGTAAACTCGAAGAAACTAGGTAAGCTGAAATAACTCTAAGAGGGCCCAAATATTTTGCGTCGCTCGCAAAACAATCTAAATAAATCATGGTAAGTTACGCACATATTTCAGACTAAGCTAGTACAATACGAGTTACTTGATTTATAGATGGGATATTAGGGTCCCGTACATTCCTGACATTTTTGGTACATTCATTCTGTCTTGGGCACGTCGCCCAAGACATTAAGGTCTGGCCGAGCATGGTCGTAGCGAGGTACGCGCAGGGGGCAGCTGCCTTCAGTTCTCTGCTGCCGAGGCTCTGTCCAGCTATTTATTTTAAAGTCCTTGGGCCTATCTATACATCACGTAAATATTACTTTTCGTAACAGCTCCACACAACTAGGTATATAGGTCACAATTTCTCAGTACACGAAAGGACGCAAATGGTTATTCTTCGGAAATATGTCTGCGGTCACCTTATTCCTCTGGCCCTTTTTCATACTAAATGTATGGAGACAGAGGAATAAGTCGCAGACACATTTCTGAAGAATAACCCAAATAAAATACTACGTTTCTATGAAAATACGCTCTATTCTATGAAATTATTGAATATAATTTTTATCATTACTTTATTCAATCTTGCATACTTATTATAAAATACAACGTCTATAACACCAAAATATATATTTTTAAATAAGTAATGTCTTTTAGACTTGGCGGGGGCACTGCCGTGCTCCCTGACTTTTTTGTAACTAGAAAAGGAGACTTCGATTTCCGATAAAATAGAAATCCCACATACAAAAAACTTCATAGTAACTTACACAACGTTCTCGACAAAGTTTTCCAGAATTCTAAAGCATCCCAATTTTCTCATAATACGAAAATCGATTTTGATCCAACCGCCCTGCTATCGACCTACACACACGAATAACCCGAAGTCTACCTTCAAAAAGTAATTTCAGTCCTTCAACTGTCACCCCAATCGAGGTAACGTGTTTCGGGAATTAATCTCTAAATTAAAAACGGGATGGGATATATCGGACGTGGCGGTCCGCGTGGAAATAAAAGGACGGATATTACGCCCACGGCGCCACACTAGCCATAGAGGTGCAATACGGCAGTTACCCACGCTTGGTTCCTGTACAAATCGACGTACTATTTCCTTCTGTCATGTGGGCGCCGGTGATTTCAGTGGCATTGACTTCAGTGTCCCCTTTATTCAATATAATGTAAAAGTGATATGCTTATCTTATAGCCTTTTGTGCCTAGCTGAACACGGTAAAAAAATGAACTGCCTGTAGTGTACAGTTGTCTCGAGTACATATCGCAGTCGCTGTAAGCCGTTTGACAGAGAAGGGTCATGCGGGGTGTATCGGCGAGCCAATCCAAATTGTAGCACTAAACTAGTGACATTACACTGCCCTATCGAGTTATCGGTATGAGGGTTTTTAGAAATATTAATTCCAACAGCACGCACGGTGGCGAAAGGTCTATTTGACATTAAATTCTAAGGTCTATTTTGATTGGTGGCTTTTGACAACTGCTGTCAAAAAACCTTCGGCCACCGTGCTGCCAGTTGGTGGAAATACGAGTAAGACTTCTATAGACCCATGGTACAAGAAAACCAGTACCAGCGCTGGTCTTTTAGGTCGGCACTATGCTGAGGTGGGACCGTTTTGTGGCAGCGTTTTCTGGCGATCTTTACTTTAATATTTTTTTTCTATGTTGTTTTTATCTTGTGCTGTCATGTAATGTATTTTCTTTCTTTCTTTACCATTATTATCAGATTTTCAAATCTGATGATAATATTGACGGAAACTGAACTTGACGGCGCGGCACAACCGATTTTGATAAATTATACATCATTAGATTCGTCTTGATGGCGCGAGTGTCACTAGGTATGAAGTTCGTTAAAATAAACAAAATGGCAAATTTTATTCACTTTTAAAGTGCACCGCGGTCGGGTTTTTTACCCGACTGCGGCGAAGCCCAAAGGAGGGCTATGTGTTTGACCTGTATGTATGTATGTATGTCCGTTCCTGTGTCCGCTCGTAACTACTCAACGGCACATCCGATTTTGATAAATGATATATCATTAGATTCGTCTTGATGGTGCGAGTGTCACTGGGTATGAAGTTAAAATAAACAAAATGGCGGATTTTATGCAGTTTCAAAGTGGACCGCGGTCGGTTTTTTTTAGTAAAAATGTGGTTATTTAGTAAAACTATTTAGTTATTAGCACACGAGTGTATGTACACTTTCCTTCTAGCTGGATAATTATTTCTGTGGTTAGCTTACTGTTTTAAACATACTTCTATGTCGAGAGGACTAACGCTCCACCAAACACAGGGTCTTATATCGCTTCAAAGAATCTATTCCAAAAGAAAAACATGTGACGAGAAATGAGTTTACTTACACAATTTATTTCCCGCTTAAACATTTCAGCAAAATCCCTTATGAAGTGGTCGAGTATAATACGACCGTTTGGTGAATTGTCACGACGGACGGCTTTCTTTATTGAGTTTTTATGATACGTACGTCCTTATCATACAGTATAATAATGCGTTCAGTAGACTTATGATGCTACGCTTTGTCACGCGATAAATAAGTGATAAAGCATCCGTCACTCTCGCACACAGTATTTGTTAGAACGTGACGGATGCTTTATCGCGTGACAAAGCGTAGTATCATAAGCCTACAGGACTATGTTGAGGCTGCCGCGGTACTGCAGAAAGTATTTTTAATATCGTCACTGCGTGTCACTAGCATCTCACGATCTAGTGACACGATCTGCGCAGGGCGGCTGGCAGCAACTGGATGAGTATAGCTGATGATCGAGCAAAGTGGCGCGTCTTGGGAGAGGCCTACGTCCAGCAGTGGACTACCGCAGGCTGATGATGATGATGATGATGATGTGTCACTAGCGAGTATAGGTCAAATAAAAAAAAACCTTTACCATAGAGTCTATGGTAAACGTATAGACACATACTGTCAGTCATATGTCATATTTGCCTTGTTTAATTTAATTTTATATTTTAAAACCTAGTCGTAGAAAAAGTATCGTATGCAACGTTGTATAATTAAGTCAAAAAACGCTCATGGCGTTTCTATTTGCGATACTCGCCGCCGCGGCGGCTCGTACTTTTTGCAACTCGCGCCATTCGCATTTTTTGAGCCTACTTATACAACTGTTGCATAAAATACTATTAAAATAAAACGATACATGCATATGCACATGTTTGTCGTCGAGTTGCGGAAAACAAGCCCGCGTAAACCTAATTACTAGTTTTTTTTAACCCGGGTTCCGAGTCAACAGTCAACAGGTTTTACCCGACTCTGAAGAAAGTTGGTTACCCTGGTACCCCTATTCCAGAGGTTCTTAAACTTTTTTGGTCACGGATCCCCTACAATATTTCGAAAACCTTACGGACCCTTTCCGAATACAATCAGAGAAGAAAAAATCAAGAGCATATGAAAGTTTGTGTTGTATGCATAGCCACGGACCCCCGGCTCTCGTATCACGGACCCCTAAGGGGTCCATGGACCACAGTTTAAGAAACCCTGCCCTATTCCCTATCCGCTACCTCGCATAGCTCTGATGAAAACGCAACCTAAATATGTTGCGGGACTCAAACCCGCGACCTACATCACGAATCACTCCCGGTTTAATTATACTGAGTGCGGGCAGGAATTATTAATCATAACATTACCGACGCGGCGATGGTTGCCAGCCCACAAAGAATTTGCCGTGGTATACATTATTGCCATGTGTGTCAATATTGCCTCAGGATAATAGTCTGCTATTTACTAATTGGCGCTGTTTTGGCCGAAAAACAGTCGCACAAATATTAGGAATAATAGTATACCGTAAGGACGGGTTACTTTCGCCCTGGGGGGTAACTTTGACCAATAGGGATTAACTCAATTCAGGTTTTATTATTGCATTTAAATTACGGCACATTGCCATGTGGTTGGTTTTAGCTGACCGTTCATGTTTTTATGTTTATTATCAGACGTTATAGATCTGAGATATGTAAGTTGTAAGGTGGGCAAAGTTACCCTATATTTGACCAAAGTACCCCGACCTTACGGTACGCATAATACAAGTTTTAATATTAGGTAGTGGCTCTGTGAATTGCAGACATCGCGAGTTTGTCAACCTCCATGACTGCGCCATGTTTTTTGGAAACTGACAAACTTGCAAGTCTTATGCCCGGGCTACACGAGACTAGTTTTTCAAGCTAGGATAGCAAGGTAGTAAGCTAGTTTACAAGCCAGGACAGTTTTTAATAGGATGTAGTTCTATTTTTAGGCTAGGAGCGTCTCCCACCACTGATTTTACTATACTAGCTTGAAAAACTAGCCTCGTGTAGCCCGGGCATTACCGACTGTTACAAAAATCGGACCAGGTGGGGCCCGTGGCGTTCCCTAGGATCGAACCAGGTCGCTTGGCCCGGACCACCTTGAAGTTTCGCTGATTGCTCAAAGTGAGCAACGAACCAGCGGGAAAGTTGAAGCGGATCAACCTGTCCTTATGTAGAGTGTGTAAATCGAACTAATGGGAGTTTTAATTGCCAGTTCTCTAAAACCTAGCCCAGCTAAAACGACCCCGGCAAGCAACTCAGCTGAACCCGAGCGAGGTCGGAGTGACCGCCATTTTTAAAAATGTCCAAAAACTGAGTCGACAAAAAAAGTCGAACAGTTGCGAGTCGGACTCGTCCACCAAGGGTTCCGTACAAATTTGTAGGTACATATTAAAGAATCCTATAAATTTTGATTCCATTAGTAAAGTCTATTTCTTTTAATGATTTAATAAAAAATTTATAGTTTTCAGATTTATCCCTATACTTGAAGTATAAGACGGTATTAGGGCCATTGCTTCTGTTGTTTACATAATTTCTACATTAGAATAAAATGGAGTATAATTTATTAGACGTCTTAAAGTTCTTACACGAATTTAATACGTGTCTGTGTGTATTACACCTCATTAACCAATAACGTCTGCTCATTACACTTTGCTTGTTAACATGCCCGGGTTCGACGACTTTCTCTGTTAACTTCGCTGAGTTCGCCCTCGCGTCGCGACAGTTCAGAGTTTAACGTAATTGAAAGATTTTAGGCACTTAATTGGATAATATAACTAGATATCTCACTTATATGTCTCGTATACAAACAGAACTTTTAATGCTGTCAGAAACTTCAAGGTACTTTATTGAATTATGATTGGAATTATAACTATCTAATTGCACGACCTCGAGACTTATTTAATTGTACATAACGCGGCGACGCGCAAAAGGAGCATTATGTCAAATTAAGCGATGGGCGAGTCGAGTTGTCTGATTTGAATAACTCGGATCAGAGTCTAAACGAGTTAATTCGAATCGAGTTCATTCGCAACTCGAATCAACTCACATATCTAACTCTGGCTAGAATTGATACGGACCGGGCAGCGAGCGGATAACGAATGTGAGTTATGCGAGTGCACGCGAGTCAGCGATTCACCAACTCGAAACTCGACTCGACGAATATTCATTTTGTTTTGATTCGTGGGAAGAAATTCACCAGTTTCTCTGTTCAACAACGAATCCTGGACAAGTCCTCTGTCCACCGAGTCCGAGGCCGTCCTACGCCGCGCTTTTCTATGCGTGGTACCTACCTACTCCATCTTTTTTATAATAATTGGGATTAGATTTCGTTTTAATAATTGGGACTTAACTTCCAATTAATAAAGCTTACAGTCCTAAGTCCCGATAACTCGAAGTTTCCATTAAATTATCGTAATTTTAATTTTAATCTCAACTTAAGAAGATTAGCTGATCATCTCCCCGGTTCTGAAGTAATCCGTATAAGAGGAACAACGTTAATTTGTCCCGTTATTAAGGAAACACGTTTACGTGAAGAATTTAAATATGGCGTCTTTTTCGACGCCATTTTTGATTTTTTATTAAAAATAAGAGGACGCCAACAACTTTGTTTGCGGAGAAAGAAAGAAAGAAAATACATTTATTTATTTATTTATTGATATATATTACAATGTCACTAATAGTTAATTATACTAGGCATGACATAATTTAATTTGATTTTGGTCACATTATTTATTTATAATAATAATAACATGCACAAAGGTACGTTATGTCAGCAGCACAATAGTACATTACACAACTAGGGTGATAATACAAAGAAAGGCCGAGATCGCAGAAGTTTGCGGCCCGAGCTGAAAGCGAGGGACGTAAATATGCGATCGAGGGCTTCCTTTATTACCTCCCGTGTTTTGTACATAATTTTATGTCTACACTTGGCCAGGAAGCTACTTTTTCCGTACGCGCAGCGTGCGGAAAAAGTCACTTTATGGCCAGGTGTGGCATAAAATATATATACCTACAGCAGTAAGAAATAATAACTGGCCAAGAGATTACACAACTAGGGTGGTAAAACAAAGAAAAACCGAGATCGCAGATGTTTGCGGCCCGAGCTGCAAGCGAGGGACGTAAATATGCGATCGAGGGCTTTCTTTATTACCTCCCGTGTTGTGTACATAATTTTTCATCACACTTGCTCGTAAAGGGTGTTATAACACGTGGGCTTATAGACCAGCTCGAGCCGATTTACCTCCCGTGGGTTATAAAAATCTATAACTCCCACGGGAGGAAAAACTGTATGAAAATCTATAACTCCCGTGGGAGTTATGAGTTTAGTTTTAAAATATAGAACCAACCCGTACGTCACTTCAGACTAAGGAGGTTTCAAATCAGCCAAGGTTTATTTCACATCTTTAAAACTTGGCTACAAAACCAATTTTAGAGTATATAAAACTTATATGGTATATTTTACTATTATTTCAGTAATTTTTGCAATTATTTTAATGCAATTAAATTAATTTAGTTTAAAATTTTATTTTGAAAATCGGTACAATCTGGCGGCATTGCCTGTCAAGTTTAAAAACTAAACGGAGTTCTTAGCATTATCTGTGGAAGACTATATTGAAAAATGTTGACAGCTGAAGTTGTCTCTTAGCGGGTGCGTTTAGTTTATTTGATTTTTATGTTTTATTTTTTTTCCTCGCAAATGTGATGAAAAACATTGTGTGTACCACGGGCAGTAAGGGGATTACAAACTCGAGTCATTAAAAGCCCTCCGCCTACGGCGTCGGGCTCTTAATAGACTCTCGTTAGTAATCCCCTTCTTACTACCCTCGGTGCACAATGTACTATTAATGTCAACGCTTGGCCAGAACACTGTTAAATTAAGGGTTATTAATAAACCTTAACATCGTAATATCGATGTAACGTTTCAATCCAATACATCTCCATTACCGATAATTGCTTATTGAACCACTCTAGTCATGTAAATACGTTAAGGTGATTTCAGTCGGTCGGTTTCCATACACACCAAAAGAGAGTCACTGCTTGCTTCTACGGCATCAATTATGTTTGAAATGTGTTTTATTTTATCGTCTTATGTACCTGAAATGACACTCTCAAAAAGTCAAAAAATATATAATTTTAGCAAAAAATGTTTAGTTTCAAATGATGCTAGATGGCGCTAACCTTAATTCTGGTTTGTAGGGTTCCGTACCCAAAGGGTGCCAACGGAACTCTATTACTAAGCCTTCGCTGTCTGTCCGTCTGTCCGTAAGTCAGAGCCCCTAAACGGCCGAAGTTTGACTACTTGCCTGCTTTTATACTTTGGCAGAGTCGTGCCAGCCGCCATCGACCTGACGGTGTACAGTCGAGTTCATAATTATCTGAGCCTTTGCTCAGATAATGATGAACTTGGACCAAAAACATCTGTACAAGACCCTATTGTCAGAAGCATAAGGACTAGATCAGAAATTTTTAATCCGTTCTTTGCTCAGATAATGACGAACTCGACTGTACAAGAGTATTTTCTGTCCCCGTGCAAATAAAAATCGGTTATACCTGCGTCAGGGAATAGGGAATGCGTAGAAAACGATAGGTATTATGTTGTGTAAAGATCTCTGCCCACTACAACGTATCATACCAGGATCGTACTATGATCATAATAGACAAGGTATGACAAATGCCGGCCGGTGACCGAACGTGCCAGTGGGCATAGTCTCATACTTTTCAATACAAAGAATATTTATTTTGCCTGACACGTTCATAGTACGGTCATAGTATGATACGGTGTAGTGGGCAGAGATCTTTAATCTTCAGGTATGGTACAGGATTAATACAAAGCAAATGAGTCTGATATTCTGTTTTTTCCTTATTAGTTAGTTCCTTATACTCTGTGAGCTTATAGGATTCGAGAGTGGAAAATTATAAAAATCCAAAAACTGGATCGTCAACAAATTCTATATACTCGTACTTAATCATCGAATCTGCTCGCAAAAAATCACAAGAATCGGTTGAGAAATGCGACTTGTAGAGGAGGACAGACGTCCGGCAGGACATATGAAAGCATCTTTCACTTGTTCCTCCTAGATAACCAAGTTTGATAACTAGTATTCTACAAGGAAAATATTTCTTCCTGGTTAACCCGGTTATTAAATCGGATTTTTTTTCTTCGTAGAAAACCGTAGTTTTCTATGAGGAAAAATTTGTTCTTCGTAGCTGACTCGGTTATCAAACCGGAATTTGTTTTCCTCATAGAACACTACTACGTTAATAAAATGTATTCTAAAATGGAATCTCTTTATTCCATCAATTCTATAATATCATAAATGAAATGAATATTTACAGCATTAGTATCTATTAATAAAAAACACTAAAATTTTAGTAAAATTACAGTTTTTTACGAGGAATACAATACCCCGTCCGATAACCGAGTTAGCTACGAAGAATAAATTTTTCCACCAAAACCAAATAAAATAACGGGTTTCTACGAAGAAAACAAAATCTCATTTAATAACCGGGTTAGCTAGGAAGAAATATTTTTTCTCTGTACAATGCTAGTTATCAAACTTGGTTATCTACGCTGAACAAGTTCCATTTTCGCCTTAGCTGATGCAGAGACCTTCGTTCCTTCGCTCAATCGGTAAATTAGAGCTTGTATAACTGATCAAGATTAGTGCCACGATAACATTATGCGGTACAAAATTACGACGAAAACGTTTATGCGAAACATTAGTAAACCGTACAAATACGACTATGTACTCGATAGATCGGTCCAAAGCTATGTGCTATGGAGCGTAGTTGGTTTTCCTACGTGATTCGTTGAGTTTGTAAAGGAAAATATATGAAGCCTAGTAACAGCTATAGGTCTTTGAAGACGGTGCTTGTTGTTGGAATAAACCCGACTTTTTGTACAATCTTTCCTCTTTTAAACGGGCAGAAAATACAGCGGTTTTTGCTCCAACTTATTTGTTTATTTTTGGCTTTTTTAGCTACGGGAGATTGAAAGAATTTGTTGGCTTTTTTCAGGGCACAGCTGTTCTGCCATATTGGCTGTTTAGGTCTGTTTAGAGCTATTATGTTACCACAGGCCGTAAGAAGAGGGTTAAGTGTATCTGCCAACAATCTGTTATACAGTTTGGCAGATGTCATATATATATGTAAATGTAAACTTATATTTGGTAATAAATAAAAAAAAATTGCTTACTAACCAATATAAATCGTGTAAACTACTAACAAAAATATGGATTTAAACAAATCTGAAATAAACATTATTCATTCATTCATAAATAATAATAAGTATTTAAGGTGATTCGGTCGGTTTTCTATACAAATTAAAAGAAGGTCATTGTTTGCTTGTACGGCATCAATTATGTTTGAAATGTTTTTTTTTTATTTTATAGCTTGATACGTTTTATTTGCGCGAAATGACATGAGAACTCTCAAAAAGCGTAATTTTTTTTTGGAAAAAACGCTTAGTTTCAAATGATGATGATTGATGGCGCTGAGATCTTTAAGGCTCAATTGCACGTTAGTTCTGGTTTTTTGAGACTAGTCACGTTATTTAGAATTTAGAATAAGCCAAAAGAAATAATACATATTTAGAATCAGACTTGTAAAAGAGCCCTTGAGGGCCTACTTGCAGAAATAAACTATTTTATTTTTTTATTTATAAGATACCAAGACGACAAATATATATACTCTTACGCTCAGACATGATTGTAATTTTAGAAAATTTTGTCACTTCATCCGTATAGATATTTATGATGTTGACTGTACTTCTACGCTTCTTACTTTGCTGGGTAAGCAAAAAGTTATTTTCATTTTACCAATACGTACAGTGCACGAAAAATTATACCCAAGTTAAGAACAACACCCAAGGCGCCTAATCTCGGGCGTACGAAAACCCCTCTTAATATTAACTCGCCAACCGCCGGAGGTCCGGAGGGTAATTCAGAAATTAGCCGTAATTTTCGTCACTAATATAAGGGCTAACGAATTAGTTACCGATGGTTTAAGAAATAGTACCGTAGATTAAAAAAAATACTTTAGAATAGAAATTAAGAAAACTTTTCATATGATTTTTTTGTTTTAGTTTTGTTTAAAAATAATCACCTGTGCATTAACTGACGAGATGTCTAACACTTTCTGTCAGTTAATATAGGTTCAACCTAGTCATTTATTGTATTAAATTTACATCAACTCCGCTACCCAAAGGTTATCTGGAAAAGATCGCTCTTTAGGGATGAGACCGCCTATTGTTGATCAATGTTTTTGTATAAGTTTGTATTATAATTTATCTTCTGGTGTGCAAGAAAGTATGATTGTATTGTTCAAAGAGGTCTCAATTAATTATCTCATTTACAGGTTGTTTTAAAATAACATCATAATACCTAAGTATGTCATAATGAGAGCCAATAAAATACTATCAGCTGTAAAAATATCGGTAGCTAATTTGTTAGCACCTTATATAATTTGGTCCATGAACTAGTATAGTACATTACACAACTAGGGCTGTAAAACAAAGAAGGGCCGAGATCGCAGCTGTTTGCGGCCCGAGCTGCAAGCGAGGGACGTAAATGTCTCTGTTGTGCGTCCCATGTTTTGTACATAATTTTATGTTTACACTTGGCCAGAAAGCGGCGCGTAGCGGCCGGTAAATGCCAGGTGTGGCATAAATAAATTAACAGTTCTTTCAATCGGGGTGTTGCTAAGTCTTTCGAAAAAAAAAAATACTTTACTAGTAAGCCTGTCGCTTAGTGCTTGGTTCAAAATTGTTTTCAAGATTATCTCCAGTTTTTGAAATAAATCGCCATTTTTGACCAGTTTCAGTCATCAAAGCCTTATAAAAATGAGCCGATCTAGGCCCATGATTGAATTCTAAAATTGTGTACCTAGTCTCAAGTCCAAAAAGACGTAAAAATATTTAGGGCATCGAAAAATATTATTTTTGTTTACCTGTGTAATATTAGGCACAAAATTGACGGGTAAGTTCCGAATTACCCCGTGACCCCCGCTTAACACGCTCGTATTAGTTAACACGGCGTTTTAATTATGAACAGCCATCTTAGGAGTGTTAACCCGACTTAGTTTCCAGATACACAATGTTCTAGGACAGTGGTCTTCAATCTTTACCAAATCAAGGGCCAAGAATGTTTTTGCATAGCGGGCCGCATCATAGGCATTTATAACAATTTTTCTTTTTGAATTAGGTAAAAATTTGCCCACATTCTATTGTTATACAAAAAAATCAGGCAATCAATTCATTAGGTGCATATTACACAATTTATAAACGATTGACTACCGTAAGTTCGGGGTACTTTGGCCAAATAAAGGGTAACTTTGCCCACCTTACAACTTACATATCTCAGATCTATAACGTCTGATAATAAACATAAAAACATGAACGGTCAGCTAAAACCAACCACATGGCAATGTGACGTAATTTAAATGCAATAATAAAACCTGAATTGAGTTAATCCCTATTGGTCAAAGTTACCCCCCAGGGCGAAAGTACCCCGACCTTACGGTATTTAGTTTCGATGTTAAAAACAAAATGTTACTATTAAACAATGATGAAAAAAAAAACCTGGCTAAGCTGGTTGTCGGGCCACCGATGCAGTGCCGTAACTAGCCTTTACTGCGCACTGTGCGAGCTTCTATAACTGCGCCTTTGTTTTTAGGGTTCCGTAGCCAAAATGGCAAAAACGGAACCCTTATAGTTTCGTCATGTCCGTCCGTATGTCTGTCTGTCTGTCCGTATGTCACAGGCATTTTACTCAAAAACTACATGGTGGATATTGATGAAATTTGGAATATAGGTGTCTTTTATAAGCCGCTACTTAGTTTGGTATATAAATAATTAAAATAAATATTTTTAGGGGGGCACTCCATACATGTTAAAGACATTAAAAAAAATTTTTTTCAGCAAATATCAACGTGTGGTACATAGTTCGACAGCTCTTTAAAAAACACTATAAGGATTCTAAGTAATGTTATTGATTAAGTGAATGTATTTGGAAATAATCGCTCCGAAAGTTGTGTAAATTGTGCCCCCCCCCCTCTATTTTCTAAACCGTGCGCCCGAAAAATATGAAAAAAATCACGAAGGTAACGCTTAATTAATACTTTCAACGAAAATTATTTTCAACAAGATCGAATGTACCGTTTTTGAGTTATTGCCGATAAACTGCGCTTCTCAACAAAAGGACGTAATTGCTATGAAGATACGCTCTTTTGTTGTTGTACTTTTTTTACATCGTATTTTTTACCTTATAGTTACGGCTATGGAACCCTACACTGAGCATGGTCCGACATGCTCTTGGCCAGTTTTTTTTTATTTTTAATATTATAGGTACCCTAGGCCCTGCCTGGTCTGGCCATTCTTGCGCCCCCCAGAGTCTACGCCCTGTGCCTGGGCACCGGTGGCACCGCCCTATTTACGGCACTGCACCGATGAAGCCTCCGCGGGCAAGTGGACGGGCCGCGGGTTAAGCAACCCTGTACCTCTAACACAACTGTGACACGCGACTCTTTGTGGCGCGACAAATGCTACCTATCTCTTTCCACTCAATATAGTGTGACAGTGACAGGTGATGCTCAGTCGCGCGAGAAACGAAGTCGCGGCCAGTTATGCTAGACGTATGGTCTAGGAGGTCATCTGCAAGGGGCTTGTTCCACCGTTAGCGAGTAAAATTGGGCGAGTAGCATTATATTGCGGACCTGGAAAGTTTGATTACACACTGTACCTCGCCAGCCCGCAATGAACTGTTACTCGCCCAGCTTTACTCGCTTACTCGTCAACGGCGGGACCAGTGCCAGCCCGCAATTAACTGTTACTCGCCCAGCTTTACTCGCTTACTCGTATCATGCGCGAATACGTCTTAAAGTCGCGTTAGGATATCCTAACGCCTAACCATATGGTTACACGTGCGTAAACATAATCTAAACATAGTAATCAATGTATGAAACTTGCCTTAGAATCTTAGCGAACAAATCTTGTTCCCAACTTTGCCTACACGGTAAAGTAACCTCAACTGTTAAGACTTTCGTAATTGAATTCCTAAACCTTAACACGTCTATACGGTTTAATCCATTTAAGGAGGTATAAGTATAATAACAGCGCGGATATGACTGTTGTTTGTGTCTGACATTTGTGGACTTCCTACCTCACCTCTTTTTACCCGACTGCGGCGAAGCCCAAAAAAAGGGTTATGTGTTTGACCTGTATGCTGTATGTATGTCCGTTCCTATGTCCGCTCGTAACTACTCAACGGCACAGCCAATAAATGATACATCATTAGATTCGTCTTGATGGCACCAGTGACCAGTGTCACTAGGTACGACGTTCGATAAAATAAACAAAATTTTATGCACTTTTAAAGTGCACCGCGGTCGGGTTTTTTTATTCTATTCACCAGAGGCCCGTTTCACGAAGCTACAAGTTACAAATTACAAGCGGAAGTCTCTTTTCAATACCTTTGGATAGAAAGAGACTTCCGCTTGTAATTTGTAACTTGTAGCTTCGTGAAACGGGCCCCAGAAAGAAGGTTCAAAATGTAATTTGCCAAAGCACGGGTAGAATCAGACTGTAAGGCTGCGCTTCCACCAGAGCCGTGCGAGGTAGCGGAGAGGTGAGAGAGGAAAAAATCCACCAATGCCGGGCCGCGCTCAGCGAGGCTAGGCACGTGATTGGTGGATATTTTCTTTCAGCCTAAAACAGCCTCAAATGATCTCCGCGATTTCCCCGCGCGGCTTACGAGGGGGCCAGCCAGCGACCAGAAAGAGCACGCGTTATGCGACAGAGAGAAAAGGTTCCGTCCGGTGTTCGGACCCGAATGACAGTTTTGTTAGAGACTTCTGTACCTATGTACCAAAGTATAAAGACAACCAAGTAGTACGACTTCGGCTGTTTAGGAGCGCGCGACACGTATTTACACAGACGCACGACACGCGTCTGTGTGAGTGAACGCCATACGGTGGCATGCTCGCGCATGCTCAAATCCTTGCCTGTGGTGCGTCCGTACACGGGGCGCACACATGCGCGCTCCCGATGTAACTTTTGTAGGGAGAAAAACTACCGTATACCGTGTATGTATGTACTATAACTTATTCAGTGCCTGAGTGCGAATTGTCTACAATAGTACATTGTGTATCAAGGGCGGTAATTCCTTTACCGCCCGTGGCACACACAATGTTTTTCATCACACTTGTGAGGAAATCTGATTAAGATGACGAATCGGAAATTTTGGTGGCAGGGATTTCGATTTTTCTCAGGAATCATAAAACATATGAAAGTAACATTTGATAACCTGATTATTGGGATCATCTACTCCATTTTTTGAGACGCAGAAACACGATTTGCTAACTTTTGTAACAGACTTTTGTATGTCAAAGATACCTCTTTCAAAAGCGGAATTTGCACTGTACAGGCAAACCAGACCTATTTAAGCCCCTAAATTCTCTGAGTAACATAGTTTTAACCTATACTTTAATATCTGAGACCAGATTCTTGAAAATTAATTGTAGTTTGTAATTGAAACGAAAAAAACCGTTTCTACGTATACGACCTTTTCATATAAGCTAGCACAAGCGCGTATTTGTATGAAATCAGTCTCCCCTCAGTCCGCCGACGGCCGTTGCCAACGACAGGTCTGTGACAGTTGACTGGCCGCGCCGTAAACAAAACCTGTGAGAAATCTTATTTAATAATGGGAAAAAAGCGTGTTGGTTTTTCCAAAAGGAAAAGGAAAGCACTATTACTTGAAAAATGTAACTATATGACTAAGAGAAAGTAAGTAATCGTCATATTTATACCACAAATAAGTCTAGTTTACGCTGCGGGAAAATGACAACAAATGTTGACATTGGAACAGCGGCGTCGTCGAGACTTTCAATTGTACAATTAAATATTATTTTGGTGTACGTAAATAGAAACATTTGTAATATACCCATTGTATTAAATTAAAATAAGGAAAACTATAATAGTGTAAATATACAGGATGGCTCATAAGTCGGTTTTTCTTGAATGCATTAGTGAGTAGCCAATACTTAGTAGGTAATGTATAATACATATCACTCTCTAGTATATTAAATCAATGTTTGCCTCATAAAACCTCAACAGTTTAACCACGTCTGTGATGGATTCGTAAAACAATACGAGAACTATCCGCTTACAAAATGTAAATATGTAAGAAGGGTATACTACTGATACATAGCGAGAGGTCTTAAAACACGATAGCAACATAACCATTATAAGATCACACGAGTATTTAAGGCTTAATTATGTAAAGTTGCATACATCTACTATCTACACATGTTATTATAAACACTCAAAGGCCAACTAGATTGTCATTATATCTAGTATCGATAAAGATGTTTTAATAACTTTTTAAACATTTTTTAACACTGGCACAGACAACGCACTGACCTTAGGTACATATATGGCTAATGGTGGTCATTTTATACTGTTTCCAAACGCATGACAGAGGTTTTTTGACATGGACGTACATTGAAATATAAATACTCGTATGTCGCAATTTCATTCTGCAAGTCCGATATTTCGTCATCTGTGGGCATTTTGATGGGTAAATCGCCAGTGGGTTCCCCGAGATGATAAAAACAGTCAAATTAGTCCAATACACGATTTAATTAGGTTAGACAATATTACAGGTCGATTGTCCTTAATAAATCTCTAACACTAGGTAATTAGTCCAATTATCAAATCAATCACTCGTCAACACGCATGTGCGTCCGCGCACGACAAGGGCTCGCCCAATCTCTGCCTCCCGGTCTTTCCTCCCGCAACCCGCGCCCCGAAGTACTTGAGAGTGCTTCTACGAATTCCCGACAAATATGTAAAAATGTAAATATATTGTAAATTTAAAATGTAAAAATTGTTCAATATATTGCCCGTAAAAACACCATGCTCGAATTAATTTTTGTTTGTGCTATAATTTGCAGTAGTACCTATCTATACATTACCAGTTCTTAACCAAAGATTAGCATTATTGGAATAATCTTTTGTCCTAATAATTATCCGAGTACAAAAGATTATTCGGATAATTATCAGGACTTATAATTATTCGACTAAACAATAACACGATATTTTTATTGCTGAATACTTACATGCCAAATTTCAGATCAATCCATTCAGTTGTTACCCCGTATTTAGTAACAGACATCCAAACATCTTCACAAATTTTCACATTTATAATATTAGTAGGATTGTATTCGGAAAATCCACGAAAATTATTTAAAGTTTTTTGATTATTCCATTCAAATAAATAACACAAATAATATTTAGAATTACTCGTTTTTACGGTACATATATTTATCAATTTCACTTTACTTTTTCCCATACAAACAGTACAGAAAACAAGGTAGTGTTTTATTGATTTGAGTAGATCTGTAGAATACATTATCATTACTAAGTTTTGTGTATCGATTTAACAAATAAAAAATTTAAAAATATAGGAAGCGACTCCATTTATTTTCTGTTCACTTTTGACATAAACAATGTAGGCACTTTTCGATAGGTAATATTAATGTAAAGTTTTCAATGTGCGTTTTCAAATTTGACATATAGGGTTATGGAATTGAGTTCTTTTTAGAATGACAGTTTTTATAGACACAGGTTATAAGTGAGCGTTATTAGCATCGATTATAATGTAACTTGAAATGTCATTTTTGCGACTGATTGTGTGTGATATACGGTATACCGCGTAAAAATATAGGGGGGTGAGCGGGTTGCGGGGCGCAAATGCTCCGAAAACGGATTCATTGTTTAGCGATGCGTCACCTTAAAATAACCTTACTTAACCTAAATAAAATTGTAAAACTGACAGTGACATTAGTGACATATATCAAGACGACAAGTCACGTTCGGAAACCATAGCGGTAAAGACTTAAAATGGTTGATTTTATATTTCCAAAATACTGAAATACACTATTTAAACATTTAATTAATGTTACAGAAATATGTGCTTACATGTATTTGCAATAACAGTACTCTTTAAATAAATATTTCAGTAATAAAAGTTAAAAAAGTAAGTTGGCGTTTTCTTTGAACATAACAAATAAGAGTAAAACAGAACCAGCGTTTCAAATTTAAAAAGAAAACCATTACGCCCTAGGGCGTAATAGGTCATTTACGGCTCGCAAAACCTACGTGTAATGACATCATTTTCGAGCAAGTGTGATGAAAAATTTGTATAAAAACCAATAATTAACATATACCTACTTACACATTAGTCTCTAAGTATATCCTTAAACAGCAAAGTACAGCACTTTGATAACCTTTGCTCCAATATGTTCAACTATCTGTCCAACCAGTTGAACATATAGAGAGAAGTAAAGGATTGAATGTGGAAAAATATGAAATTACGAGCGAGCAAAGCAGGCAAATATATTAATTCCAAATAACCGTATTTGAAACTTCTACCCAGTAACTTCCACCCGCAACCCCCAGGGCCCGAATTCATATAATTTATTAATCACGAGAACTTCATACATCCACATACTATATTCTCAAAGCCACAATAATGAAGTTACAAGTTATACCTATCGTGAGACCCAATTATAAATTACTTACAACCAACCTGGCTGGAGTTTGGATAGGATTTTGACGAAAATAATTGGTAAAGGATTTCTTGAACAAAACTATTTTAGCATTTATTCTTTACTAGCGACCCGCCCCGGCTTTGCACGCATATTATGCATGTATTATACATATAAACCTTCCTCTTCAATCACTCTATCTATTAAAAAAACCGCATCAAAATCCGTTGCGTAGTTTGAAAGATTTAAGCATACATAGGGACATAGGGACAGAGAAAGCGACTTTGTTTTATACTATGTAGTGAAGTATAATTAATTACTCGATTTCCACCGACTTGCCTATTATATACATATAGAATCCTCCTCTACGGTTAAATTAAAAGGTGGTCGATAGAGAGTGGACCGGCTCCCGGGCCGGTTCCGGCCCGCGGGCCGCATTTTGGAGACCCCTGATCAACCTGTTCACCAAATTTCGTAGTAGGTAGTGATAGTTATTGCGTGATGCGCGCACACAATTAAACAAACAGAAAATTAGACAAAAAAATTTAAAACTGTTCATTTATGTTTTTACTTTATTTTTAACACTACTTACTTTAGTTACGTTTTTGGAAAAATCTTAAATGAAAAAACACGATCTTTCTACGATTTTATTATAATTATGTAAAACAACAAAGAATGTACAGCGTATTCAGAATAAATTGCTATGTCAAACGTTTCCGCGAATTCATTCCGATATATTCGCATTCGGAGAATTGCTCCCGCGGAGTAAAAAGGAAAAAATGCTGTCTTAAAAAGTGCAAAAGATTAAAAGGAAAAAAACAGCGGGAGAACTTTTAGGCGAACGAGTAAGCGTGCTGAGGCTGCACATTGAGGTACAGTCACCAATATATCTACCAATAATTTATGAAAACAGGGCATGCAAAAATACCTATCTGACACGATTCCATTTTTGAAGCGACTTGTAGGTTAGCGTCAGATATTTATTCGTTCTATGTTTCATTAATTATATGCCGGTGACGTACAGTGCAATTCTCATTAGCGGTCTTAAACTGCGTCCACACTTGTATTATTTCAACGATCACGATCATGCGTCGCGTAGCAAGCAAACCCGCGTATCCTGACCTAAGTATGGACGCTTACTTTGGGCATACCGTTATAGTATAGTCCTAATAATCTGCAGGGTGAATTTTAAATGGTGGATCGAAACCATGTTTTCTCATCAACATTAGTACCTCCCCTACATTAGGGTTGGGATCATAACGACTACATTGTTAAAACGACCAAACCATCATAAGGTCCAGATCTCTAAAGGCTTCCTCCTCTTTAGAAAGCCCAAATCTCCGAATGACTAGGTAGCAAAACGACTACTTCTTGAGAAGACCACATCGTTAATAGTCCACATATCACAAAGACCAAGGAGCAAAACGACTAGTTCGTGAAAAGACTATTTCGTTAATAGACGAGATCTCAGTAAGACGAGGTAGCAATTCGACTTACTGAAATTGTGTCAGTGCAAGTACAGTTTATTGCATATTTTTTATTCATAACATAGAAAAGCAGAAAACAGTAAAAAATATTTTTTCATTAATATAAACTTACAGGTAAAATAAATTATATGTATATATTCTTAATTTAACGTAAATGGGTAACCGTTATAACCCAAATAATAACGAATATGCAAACAAAACTTAAAATTAACATAAAGTTTTATGTTGGTTTATCATTTAGATTTTTAAATCATATTTTATAGAGGAAATGTTATCGAAAAACTCGAATCTGTTAGTTAAAAGTATATTATTAAACTATTAAAAATAATTAAATAGTTAGGTACATTACAATATGTAATGTATAATAGGTATGATGTAATTCAACAATGCCCAAAATGACCACAATTAAATGAAATAAGAAAATCTAAATACATATAATGGGCATGATTATACCAACATTTTGCTATCTAGTCGTTTTGCTACCTCGTATTGTTGAGATATTGTCTATTAACGAAATAGTCTTCTCAAGAAGTAGTCGTTTTGCTACCTAGTCATTCGGAGATATGGGCTTTCAAAAGAGGTGGTCCTTTAGAGATCTGGACCTTATGATGATTTGGTCGTTTTGACAATGTAGCCGTTATGATCCCAACCCCTACATTACTTATCTAGGGCGGTAAGAAAAAGAATGTCTCAGATAGCAGGTATTTGACGCCCCAGCCGAAGGCAAGGGCAATAAAATATGCGATCGGTGACATTATATATTGTTACATCCCCATATGCAAAATTATGTATTGTGACAACTAATACGGATTTTCTATAGCAATTAGGTCCAGATATAATTTACGCGTGTTCCATTTCGTCATCCATTCCATTTTTCTAACTGTCATAAGCAGTAAACAAGTTGCTATCTACCCTCAAAATATATATTTTTTACTTTATATGAAAGTAACATTTTTGTCTCTTCATTGGTTTTTAATGCGGGAAAGGAAATCAAAGTACACAGAAAAACTAAATGGCACTCGCCTGTGTACAGACCGAGAATCGAACCCGGTACCTATGGATTTCCGGCCCAGCGAGTCAACCATTCGTCTACCGTACACCCAGAAAACGCCTTCAATTCTGCCATGTACCTTGACTTCCGCATCTTCCTGTTTTAATAGGAATTAACCTAAACGCTATCTATGAGAAAGCTATACAGGTTTCTTACCCCAATGCGCAACTTTAACAGCTACGACGCACACCTATTAACAGGTACGACAATCGAGCGAGAGATGGCGCCACTATTAATACTTTATATCGATACCTTTAGACTCAAAGGGCGTAAACGCCGCAGGTTCTAAGGGCATTTACGCCCTTTGAGTCTAAAGGTATCGATATATTTTTGTCGAAAACAGACGTTATTAATATGCTGTTTGATATGGACCGACAATTTTGCTGAATACGTGCGTATTTTTATTACGTTTGCAGAAGCAGGGGTATTGACAAGGAATCGGCAACGTAGGCAACTTTATTGAGATAATTCTCAGCCCGAAAGAAAATAGCTTCATAAGCACAACGTGTTTGAGCGGTCAATAGAAACGTGATGCGAATATTGGAACGTAAAAATAGTATATTACACGCCTAGGGCGGTAAGGATTCGCGGCGGACGCCTAAAGGACTTGGTCTGCTTGCGTGACAAATTTCGTCCCATTTCATCCAGTTTTTTTTATTTAAGAAACAAACATTCTTGTAACATTACAAACATCTTAGCTCACAAAGCTACGATTACTAAAAGAGCAGACCTATAGTTTCCTATATGTAATTTTTTGTTGAAACTTCTGACCACAATGAAATGTGCATTGAAAACCTTACACATTATACAGTATGTAAACTAACGAAAACCATTTATATATTTATTTTATTTATTTATTTTATCCGGGCATGTCTAGGCGATAAATAAGATTGTTGTATATAAAATTTTGAAATACTGAACACTTTTTAAAATTTATAATAAAATAAAATAAAAAAAAATTATTAATGAATGATTCTATAACACTCTGTATTATCTGTTTACAATTGCAACATTTGTTTTCTGGTTGTCAAGTCAAATGACAAAGGCAATGTCAGTTAAAATAGAGCTATGTGCACACTTACTATTAAATATGACGTAACTCAATGTGGCGTCCGCCGTTAGTCGTTATTTGAACCAAGCGACGGTGGTTGTTTTCGTGAAATTTTATTTTTTGTATTTCAATTATTTTGAAATGGTCAACGTATTTCAATAATTTATATACCACAATCTTATTTATCGCCTACACATGCCCGGATTTAAATAAATGGTTTTCGTTAGTTTACATACTGTATTTAAATACCCATTAAATTTCCATTTTCAAAAAGTTATTAAATACTACCCCGTTACCCCATTATTTAGTAAAAAACTTCCAAACATCTTCACAAACGTTCACATTTATAATATTAGAAGGTCTCCGTTTACTCGAAAACGGATCGATCGATTTGGAAAATTCTTATTTATTTGAAAGAGTATAGGTACCTACCCACCCTGGCGCTGAAAGGTCACCAGAATAGGATCTGGTGATGGAATCTTGGAGAAAACGAGGGAATTAGTCAAACTTAATGTGCACACGACACGACACGTATAACACATATAGCGATTTGGGTCATCAATCATCATCATCATCATCATTTCAGCCATAGGACGTCCACGCGTATGCACGCGGCTACATATTCCGAACAGGGACCCCTAAAAGAAACGTCGTCCTATCTCAAAAAATCAATCAGTGGCCAGTGACAAGTGACTCTCGCGTTATCTGTCACGAGGTCGATGCCCGGTGAGGGACCTCTGCCCAGCACCAAAAAGACTTATGAACCATTTAGTACTTATGTAAATATTCCTTTATTCTCACGCTATGGCGGGGTACGGTAGCGTGTAAGGTTTTTAGGGTTTTTGACCCCTGGAACTGGGACCTGTTTTAAGGTAAATACGTATCTACAGCAGGGGTGCCCAACCTTTTTTGTACTGCGACTCCTTTTTATAGGTATACCTGACCTGTAACAGAGGTCCTGATGATTTTTGGTGAAGCATCAAAAGTAATTTGAGAGAAATATTTAGCGTTAGAAGTACCTACAAAATGTACCAATCTAGCTAGTAAAACCTAATATTATGCAGCTATGCCCATTTTGAGTGGTGATATTGAGAGCTTCACATTGTGTATTTATGAGCATAAGGTAATAGGTAATAGGCTCTTGCGAAAGATTTCTGTTATATATTTATTTATGCTAGGATACTTGTTTTTTATTTATGTTACTGTTCAGGTGTTTATTTATTTTGATTTATGTGGGCGTTATTTAATTCAAAAAGTGAGGGTAAATTAAAAAATATATATCTTTACTTAGTTACTTGAAAATTGCTCCTATTCGGTTGTAATAAGGCGAATAAAATATATAGCAATTGGAGTGAAGCATATTTATCCCATATTCCTTATTGAAAAAATGATAAATACATTTTACTTGTAAGGGCCGATACAGACGGACTGCAACCCAACTGCAACTTTTTACGATTAGTATGGGAACTGCATCACAACTGCACGCCGTCTGTGCAGTCGACGTGCAGTTGTGATGCAGTTCCCATACAAATCGTAGGGAGTTGCAGTTGGGTTGCAGTCCGTCTGTATCGGCCCTAACTATAATGATGTTAGGTATATAAATTTCTATTTATTTTAAAATAATATTATCTAGTAAGTTTTCCAAGCGGTCAGAGCAAGGGTACGACTATTTCGGATCCTCTTACGTAAGCCTCTTTAGCTCAGTGGTAGAGCACTGGTCTCGTAAATCAGGGGTCGTGAGTTCAAACCTCACAGGAGGCACTTGCGTAGATTACTTTTTGTTATTTTTCTATACATTTTTAATTCATAATCAATTTTTTTAGTGGATTGAAAACCGAATTTCCGATTAACGAGTAAAATTATTGAAAAATATTTTATTTAGGAAATTGCTTAGGTACTTTTTATTAAATACCAAATTGCTTACTTTGCATTACATGCCTTTTAAATATTAAATTAATTACATTTTTTATTATAAATAACAAATTCCAATTATCAATAGTAAAAACATGCCGTCAAAATTTCCCTTCAAACCAGTTTTCCAATCAACTCTCAGCTCGAGCATTTCATAATCCATTTTCCTTCACTCAAAAACCAGTCAATAACGAACTTTCTCTTTGGTTTCAGATCGCCGAGCGGAATACGAAATCAAAAACACTCCTGAACTTTAATAAAAGGATTTAATCCGAGTGAAAAGTTCTTTTTTTCAAAATCCGATTTGAATCGTTCTCTTTTCAAATTAAACAAAAGTGTGTGCGAAGTTTAACATGTTCAAGTACTGGTTGTGTTTTGTTTTCTTTTTGGCGGGTAACTGTGGTGCCAATAACTGTAGGGATGCCAACCTTTGCTGTCCCGGGCGGGACAGCGCTTGTGTCGTTCAGAAGGCGCATCAGAACGCGATAATAGAGGATCTTACGGACAAGCCCTGCTACTGTGACCACGCGTGCCTGAAACTTGGAGACTGCTGTTCTGACTTTAGAGAGACTTGCGGAGGTGAGTGTTTCATTTAAATTGGTGTCCATAATTTCTGGGGTTCTGTTTGGAATAAATGGGATCCTGTCACCATTATTTCTATAAATACCCAGAAACATTTTGATAACGTAAGCATTTTCTGACCAGCTTTAAATCAACGGTCTCAATATGAATATAATTATTGTGCTTGCTATGCGATATTTTCTTTTACGGGCCAATGAAAAATAAGTTAGCATATCTTGTGAGAATTGAGTTATCAACAATCAGGGAATCATGTGGATGCTATACATTAATATTATACTCTACTATACAGGTCGATTCACAAGAGCTGGCACGAATGGATTGAACGAAAGTATTGTCACCTGTGACGTTCTTATACAGGAGGATCCAAATATTTTGTAAACAAGTAAAGAACACTTCTTCATTATTCAAGAAAAAAATAAAAAATACATATAATCTGCACATTATTAAGACTAAGCCGGTAAAAGATACCTATAGCAAAAATTAAGGTACATTGGACGGTCGCTACAAATATTTTACTATCATGGAGTTTTTATTTAATTTATGCCATGTTTTCACACCGCAATGTACGAAATCGTGGCGAAAATATGCGAAACTCACACGAAATTTAGATGTTACGATGCAATTTCCGCGCTTCACGGCGTCAGTGTGCAAACAAGGTTGCGATTGTGTAGGGTTACAAAGTTATTAGACGAGATAGTCTAAAAACACGATTATCGCTTAATGAATCTACCTGTATTTAATCATTTTGTGATCCACCCATAAACATTATCATTCACTCGTTCAATCCATTCGTGCCAGCTCTTGTGAATCGACCTGTACATATTATACTATAATATTAAATGGCTGATCAATCAATAAATTCGTGTGAAACAATTTTTTACTATAACATCTTTATCTGTCCAGTACAAATATTAACCATCGTTGCAATAGTGAATACATTCAATAATTATATAATCAAGTCTACGGAACCCCATGTTTTTGTTTATCTCATTTATTCTCGCTACACTCATTAAATATTCCTTAACAACGGCATCGGCGTTCTTTTTTTAAATTTAACAAGCATAAGCAGTTAACGAGAATCCTGTCTTGGCCGTTGGATAACGACGTAACCGCCATGTTATTGCCACAGTATAAGAAAAATACAGTCGGTCAACGGCGCCGTTTATACAGAGCAATCGTGCGGGCTGCCAGGACAGGGTTGCCATATTTAAGGATTTAGAATAGAAAGTATTTATTCGGATAACACATCATTACCTTTGTCCTCATTTGTCCTGAGATTTTAGGATTTTTGGCCTTACGACAAGATTTCGGCCATACTTTCAACATTTCCAGATTTTCAATTTTACTGAACACAACGCCTCGGTCGGGTCTTATTAGGTACCTATAGCACATTTAGTATTTCATTATATTTTTGTCTTCGGTTTCCGCGATTATCACCCATTGTGATAAAACAACTTTAATGAATTTAGTCACGTTTTCATATTCATTTTTACGTCCCGAAGTTTTGTAAACATTCTCAGCGTTCGTGGTCGCGGGTAGCCACGCCACGCCGCGGGGAGTACATATTTCACTTGTGGTATTTGTATCCAATTATAAACCTACAAAATCATGCGTTATCCGTCATGAGATGTCAACAAAAACACATGTTAAGGTCCTTCCTTATCACACTTGCGATTTGCGGGCGAGTTTCCATACAAAACTAGTCGCGGCGCGTGCGATATTTGTATGGAACTTCGCTTCTAACTCGCCCGCGGCTCGCTCACAAATCGCAAGTGTGATAAGGACCTTAACATGTGTTTTTGTTCTAAAACCGGACAAATATGAGACTTATTTTTATTTAACATGCCTAATAAAATGTCCCTTTTACATTTTGACGCATAATTTCTTACTCGTTACTAGGTATAACCTCTAAAAACAGTAGTACATTGCACAACTAGGGTGGTAATACAAAGAAAGGCCGAGATCGCAGAAGTTTGCGGCCCGAGCTGCAAGCGAGAGACGTAAATATGCGATCGAGGGCTTTCTTTATTACCTCCCGTGTTGTGTACATCATTTTATGTCTACACTTGGCCAGAAAGCGACTTTTTCCGAACGCGTAGCGAGCGGAAAAAGCCACTTTATGGCTAGGTGTGGCATAAAATTATTTTGTTATTAAGAATAGCATACGCTCACCTGAATGATAACTTTTATCGAAATATGTGGGCTATGAACATAAAAACCAATTTTTTGGTAACGCAGTGGTAATTCCAGGAAAGAAATGAGACTTTTTTGCTATAAAAAACCCAAAATATCAAAATAATTCATAATATACATCGAGGCCTTTTAGAGAACTAACTTAAAACTACGCTAAAAATATTACGATACATTTGCAATTTTGTAAAAGTGTCTATAAAGTTTAGTCTTCATTTTAGGCACTAAAAAGAATTTTGGCCCAATTTATAATGAAATTCATGATTCTGGAGGACACAACGAGTGTCCCGATTATACAATTGCATCCCATTAAATTGGTGGATTTAGCGAAATATTGTAAGAATTAAGCTCTATTGCACTCAGGTTATATATTATGTGACTTGTACCAATTTTCACTAGACCCGCAAATGGACTAGACGACTATAAAAATTATTTTTTTGTTTGTGAAACAAAAGAAAAAATACGTGTCCGATATTTTTCCATAATCTAACTGACGGAGACGGACTAAATAGAATTATATAATTTTAACCCAGTCGTCATCCCTATTATCTGGCAACGTTGCAACTGTAGGTTTTTATGCTGTGATGCTTTTGAAAAATGTTCTTTGTATTTGGAACATCGAAGGAATAACGGTCGGTGTTCCGTTACTCTTGTTAAAGTTCGCTTTTTAAAATATGTGCCACCTTATTGGTTTTATGGGCGTACTTATAAAGTTGCACCTGGAGCCTGAAGTGTTTAATAAAGGGAGTCTTACATTTTGCCTGAAGTAGTAGCGCGAAGCGAAGGGATATTTTTCGAAACCGTGCTATAGAAAAACTAAACCAGCCGAAACCACTATAAGGTAGATAAGTATTATCTGAAAATCATATCACAGTACATTATTTTTACTTAACCTGAAATAACACTTTTACTTTTCACTGCGTTTTCTACTTACATATTTTTCTTAGAAAATTTACTTTGCTAAGAATAACGGCAATGTATACAAAACTAACACAGCATACTTCCTACCTTCCTGTTATTTTTAAATTGTTTATGTAAACTAGGTTAGCCACAGTTTTTTTATTTACATAAATTTGTCTATAAATATCATTATAACAAGAATACTAGGTATATGGATAGTTTTCGCTATAGTATACTGGGTGGTTTTATCATTAAGGAGCGATCTCTTTCAGACAACTTCTACAGAATTACAGTTAAGTAGTTAGCAATATAAATTTTAACATTGTAGATTTGTAAATGACACGTTGAGTCTAATGGGAATGACACCGCCAATGAGATTTTTTTATCGCTTACGTAACGCTAAGGTAGCTATCCTAATAAAACTTATTAGCTGCTAAGAAACACAACCAAGTTATGCTATTGCCATACGACATTCAGCTTCCTAATTTTTCTTGTAAAAAGTATTCATAACCACATTTTTATAAAAAAAAACCCGACCGCGGTGCACTTTGAAACTGCATAAAATCCGCCATTTTGTTTATTTTAACGAACTTCATACCCAGTGATACTCGCACCATCAAGACGAATCTAATGATGTATCATTTATCAAAATCGGATGTGCCGTTGAGCAGTTACGAGCGGACATAGGAACAGACATACATACATACATACAGGTCAAACACATAACCCTCCTTTGGGCTTCGCCGCAGTCGGGTAAAAAGGCAGTGTCGCTTACGTAACTTTTCGGTGGAATGCTCCAATTTGAGGCTAGAGCGATTTGTGTAAGACAGTCCCGAAATATTTTTTAAAGCATGGTTGTACTTGTGTAAAGGTGGGTTAAAAGTGGGGTTAGAATGTGTTAGAATTCATTTGGTCTAAACCCACCTTAAGAGAAACTCGGGAACCTGTCCGCGAAGCGCCTGGCTGGGATAGGTCAGCGAAATGCGGAATTAACTTTTTGCCGTCACTTTTTTGGCAGGCGCTAAATTTATTTTACAAACTGATGAAACATGTACGATAGAATACAAGCACAGTATAAAGACAAACAAGTAGTCCAACTTCGGCCGTTTAGGAGCGCGCAACACGTATTCACACAGACGCGCAATAGCATGTCTGTGTGAGTGCGATCCATACTGGAGCATTCTTACAAATTCTTAAAACTTGTAGTGCGTTCCACATAAAAACGCGAGCTGGCTTTATTCAATTCAATTCGTTTATCTCGGAATTAATCCATATTTGGTTAGTTACATTAAGACTTATCACTAGGTTAGTACTACACTACTTACATTAATTAATTATCTACATGGCAGCAGTACATGGAGTTTATTCCAGTAGTATCGAAAGGGGCCATCTTCTCGTCCTGCCACAGTTTCCAGGAGGCTATTGGAGCTACTGCCGAGACGCCGCAGCAGAGACGCGACACGTTTCCGCATTATAGCATGAAAGCCATCCGTGCGCGCCTCCGCGAATATTTTTATATACCCGCTGACCAAACATCGACCGAATCACATTGTATGCCTCACCTTGCCATAAAGTGACTTTTTCCGCACACTGCGCATACGGAATAAACCGAACACAATATTAACTATACTTATCTGTACCCTGAATAACCACATTTTTACTAAGAAAACCCGACCGCGGTGCACTTTGAAACTGCATAAAATCCGTCATTTTGTTTATTTTAACGAACTTCATACCCAGTGACACTCGCACCATCAAGACGAATCTAATGATGTATCATTTATCAAAATCGGATGTGCCGTTGAGTAGTTACGAGCGGACACAGGAACGGACATACATACATACATACAGGTCAAACACATAACCCTCCTTTGGGCTTCGCCGCAGTCGGGTAAAAAGCAATCTGTGCAAACTCTTTTTATAACACTCAGCTTGCACACTAAAACGTTAGTTATAATCGAACATGGCCGTCGGGTGCGGTTGAGTTGATATTTCTTCTGACAAAACCGATTTTACTTTCCGAAACTCATTCGATGTTCTAGCAAAATGGATTTTATTTCAATCAGATCACGTTTGGTTATTTCTTATTTTACTTATTAGAGTATTTTGGTACGCCCAACTTTCCGTAAGTAAACATAGCTTGGTTCTTTACGGGTGATTTGTATACTTATGTACGTAAAATGGAATTTATGGAATAAGGCATATCCTATATAGGTAACGAATTTATTTATGAAAAAATTTACCTTCTCTTAAGGGAACTCTTTACCGGGATATACCTAAAGAACTCGATTCCTGCCGGCTTGCCTAATATCAGGCATTTGGGCACTTTATTCTGCAGCTCTTAAGGAAAATGAACGCCAAATCTGTACTGCTTGCCCAAGGATATCTTTTACGCCACGCCACTGTAAAGTATCCTATGTGTCAACCCAGAACCGGGTCTACTTGCATGTCAAATTTTATCTCAATCCATCCAGTTGTTACACCGTTATTTAGGTACTAGTACTTAATAACAATACAGAATTCCAGACCTCCAAACATCTAAACCTCTTCACAAACTTTCCATTTTTAATACTCGTATTAGTTAGGACTCAGGATAAATTATCTAAAATAATGCATTTTGTTGAAAACTAGATCTCCGGGCGTACTTTGTGCCGCCTCTGAATTTTTCTGTCATTCGGGCCCAAAAAATCAAAGATCCAATGATTTCAAAAATAAGGATCGGGCGATCCGTACAGTTCGGGTGGGTCGATTTTCGGCCGCGTCATTTGTATGCCAAACTAAATGTATGGCATACAAATGTCGCGGACGAAAATCCACCGGGGTCTATATTCCCCGTAACAGTAAATGGAGCTTTGGACCACGCAATTAGGCATTTTTATAACGTCCGGCTGCGCTGTGCGCTGCGCGTCCCACTGCCGCGTTGGTCCTAAAACTGATTTTTAGGACTAACGCGTTGGATCTGTCTGCGCGCTCGTTAGCCCTGTCCTTTATATACCTACGTCAATGCAAAATCATAAAAATCGGTCCACCCGTTCTCGGTTATAAATGGTGTAACTAACCCGACTTTGTTTTATGTAGGTATATAAATAAGAATATATAAATGATCAGCCCTTGCAATTAGGGCATGCAATACCAGTATCAGTTGTATGGACCAATACGTGGATGGATAATTTTATTGCTTGCCCTACTTGAAACTAAACCAACATCTAGTGAGTTTAACTCCTTGAAAACCATCGCCTAGCATGCACACCTTCGTTGGTATATACATATATATCGTTCTACATATAAATAGTTATATTCTAGAAGCTATTAAAGTTTGGTTCGAGTGATGTTTGTTCAATTTGACGCGAAATTGGTTCTTCCATAAACACGCGAGACCACGCCTCATTTGCCTTCTATTTGCACGTCGGTGTTTTCCATATCGTTCGATCGAACACAATTTTCGGGAGCATCACTCGATCTTCATATTCATACGAAGGGTTGTTTATAAAGACAACATAGCAGACTATGCTGGTTGACACCCACTGTTTATAAAAATGTTTCAAACATCAAACTTTTTTTGCATTCAAAATATATGCAAAAAAAATGTAAGTACCGTTATTATAATGTGGACCCTGTAAGAGCACAGCAAATTACTTAATTCTAAAAGTTCTTAATACTACATTTATTTTTTTATTATACATTACCTAATAGCTGTCCCGGCGAACTTCGTTCCGCCACAGAATTTTAAATTTTTATGCCACACCTGGCCATAAAGTGGCTTTTTCCGCACGCTGCGCGTACGAGTAGCGCGTATTTACAAGTGTAGACATAAAATGATGTACACAACACGGGAGGTAATAAGGAAGGTCCTCGATCGCATATTTACGTCCCTACCTTGCAGCTCGGGCCGCAAACATCTGCGATCTCGGCCTTTCTTTGTATTACCACCCTAGTTGTGTAATGTACTACGATTAAATGTTAAAAAAATCAAAGATCATAAAAATCCACCCGTTCTCTAGTTATAAGGGCCTTATTACACTGACGATTTGCGAGAGAGTTGCGAGCGTGTTTTGATACAAAACTTGTCGCGGCGAGCTCGTGGCGAGTTCGCCGCGACATGGACATAGGTAGGTGAATCGTGCACAATATATTGTAGTGCAATATAAAATGGAGAGGGAAGTGAATATAATTAATAAAACTAACCGGTGATGTACCTAATGTATGCCTGATAACCGATATTTTACTGACAAGTTTTGGATAGTGACATTTTGATAAGGAAGGATCATTTATTTTTGTTATAATTTAATGAGTATTAGTAAGACTTAATTTTTTCTCATTGTTTATCTAACTAGTATTTATTGCTAATGAACTTCTTTTGCTAGTGTTGGTAAAAATCTTCTTTTTAGGGTTCCGTACCAAAATGGTAAGAAAGGAACCATTATAGTGCGTTTGTCTGTCTGTACGTCCGTCTTTCACAGCCAGATATCTCAGGAACTGAAATCTATCGATTTGAAATTTGGGATAGTGTGAAAAATTGCTTACTTGCTATTAGACATATAAAAAATCTTATACTTTTTTTTAAGAAGCCTAAATGGGATGTCGAAAATTGAAAGTGCTTAATTTGTAGATTCCAAAACCGTTTTTAGTTTCTTTCTCGGACGTGTGGTTTTTTATTTAGGACGAAAAACGTTAGAAATATGCCATTCCTTCCTATTATCTCCAAACTGAACAGAAAAATGTGTAATAATTACCGATTATTATTATCATCCGGAATATTCCAGGACAAATATAAATGATTTCCTGACTAGAAATTCACAATTTGCTTAACACAAACTTATTTTGTCAATTACTAAACTAACCGCGACTAGGGTTGCCAGATGTCCGGTATTTAAGCGTACAGTCCGTTATTTTCGAGGCCTGTCCGGTATAAAATAAATGGTCATACCGGACAGAACAATGTATTAGTATAAAAAAAAAACGTACTTTTTCGGGTTGTCCGGTATTTTTTCGCGACTCACCTGGCAACCCTAACCGCGACCTATGTCGAATTGTCGATTTATGGGGACAACAGCCAGTTTTCCAACAGCAAAATTAAGTTTGTCTCTTAATACAGTTTTATCTTGATCTATTTACATACTTATATCTTTGTATCTACAATTACATAATTGTATCTACAAGAAATCAAAGTACATAGAAAAATTAAATGGTACTCACCTGTAGTCCAGACCGGGACTCGAACCCGGTACCTCTGGATTTCCAGCCCAGCGCCTTAATCACTTATCCACCGGAGCACACAGCAAGCGCCCTCAATTTTACCATTTACTTTGACTTTCGTCTCATTCTAGTTTTAATAGGTTTTTAACCTAAACAAATAAAGAAACATCATCTTCATATGTAGTATTTACATAAGTACTGCAAGTTTGTATGGAATCCTCGGTGGGCGAGTCCAACTCGCACTTGTTGGTTTTTTTTCATACAAACCCAGCACGAGAGATTTACTTGCGAATGTTGTAAACATAATGTCAAGTAAAGTATAGTTTAAGCCTGCGTGCTTAGCGACTGAACGGGCGACAGCCGAGCCGGCGGGGTATTAAAAAAACGTATTAAAACCAGAGGTTATGAGTTATGAGTACAGTCGGACTCGAAACAGCTACCAGGGGCCCGCTTCACGAAGCTACAAGTTACAAATTACAAGCGGAAGTCTCTTTTCAATGCCTTTTGATAGAAAGAGACTTCCGCTTGTAATTTGTAACTTGTAGCTTCGTGAAACGGGCCCCAGAGGGCTAATGGTCTGTTACTTTGAGGTAACTCAAGTGACATAAATAGAGGGTCAGGGTCACGTCTCAATGAAAATAAATTTCATTTCATTTTATAACTATTCCCAACGGATGACGGTTAAGTTGATTTGAATTTAGTTTGCATAATGGGCGTTAGTGTTAGTGACTTTTAACCACTAGTTTACTTTCTGTTAAAAAAGTTACCCGTCCAACCTCTTACTTCTAATTAAAAAAATACACCAATTACAGTTACCTACTTATTATTAAAGCTAATCTTTGCAATTTTGCTTTGTGTCCACTGTCCACTGTGACGAAGAGAAAATCCGGTCAGGTGCGAGTCGGACTCGCGCACCGAGGGTTCCGTACAAACAATACAATTTAGTCCAATTAACGAATAAGTCATAATGAAATTAACCCGTAACGAACCGGTAATGAAATTCCTACCTAGAGTCTGTGCGGAAAGTGAATAGGCGTGGCGAAAAACGGAACTAACCTAACCAGTATGGCCACAGAACAGAAAATACGGCACATACGGTACAAAAGCATTACAGCGCCCCCCATAATCAATCCTATTCTCTTTCCGCACAGACTCTAACCACAACTCATTACACTTTTATCACGAACTGTACGAAGAACAAACAAAACGAGCTATCCACAACGTTTCGTTTGCTAAAGGGCGAAATGCCGCCTCACCGGGATAAGGCTGAATACAGATGCAGTGCAAAATGATTTTCCATCGGGAAAACTCGGATCTCAATTGGAATACGATGGCACCCGAACTGTCAATCAATGATTGTGTTAAATGAGTGACGTTTTCATATCCATTAATATGGAATTTTATTGTTTAGTGTCAAGTGTCAACTGAAATATGGCGGCTGTAAGATGGCTGAAGCTGATTGAGAGAGCACGATAAATACGGACTTCTCCGATAAAGTACGATGGAAAATCATTTTGCACTACATCTGTACCCACTATCGCTGTTAGGGCTTAGTTACTGGCTACTCACTCGAAACTTACTGTTTGTTAAAAAATAAGGAAATATGTTGAAGTTTTCAGTTCGATACCTAACTAGTGTAATTGTTTTATGAGCCTTCAAAGTTGGGTGGGAAAGTACATTTCAAAAGTATGGAAATATTAAAAACTATTTTCATCACACTTGCTCGTAAAGGGTGTTATAACACGCGGGCTTATAGACCAGCTCGAGCCGATTTACCTCCCGTGGGTTATAAAAATCTATAACTCCCACGGGAGGAAAAACTGTATGAAAATCTATAACTCCCGTGGGAGTTATGAGTTTAGTTTTAAAATATAGAACCAACCCGTACGTCACTTCAGACTAAGGAGGTTTCAAATCAGCCAAGGTTTATTTCACATCTTCAAAACTTGGCTACAAAACCAATTTTAGAATATATAAAACTTATATGGTATATTTTACTATTATTTCAGTAATTTTTGCAATTATTTTAATGCAATTAAATTAATTTAGTTTAAAATTTTATTTTGATAATCGGTACAATCTGGCGGCATTGCCTGTCAATTTTAAAAACTAAACGCAGTTCTTAGCATTATCTGTGGAAGACTATATTGAAAAATGTTGACAGCTGAAGTTGTCTCTTAGCGGGTGCGTTTAGTTTATTTGATTTTTATGTTTTATTTTTTTTTCCTCGCAAATGTGATGAAAAACATTGTGTGTACCACGGGCAGTAAGGGGATTACAAACTCGAGTCATTAAAAGCCCTCCGCCTACGGCGTCGGGCTCTTAATAGACTCTCGTTAGTAATCCCCTTCTTACTACCCTCGGCGCACAATGTACTATAATACCATTCAATAGCCCATAAAATATGGTAGCTTTATTTGAAATCGTTAGGATAAACGCAAGTTTTAACATAACTGCTTGACTAATTCTTGATTTTCCTTTACAAAATATACCGTGTGACGTCTCTCAACGCCAGTGTGCTAGTATGAAGCGTTTTTATGACATTTTAACACTGTTATATCTCGGTGAGGTTTTATGATATTGAAGTAGTTTTTCACTAATATTTCTATTATTAAGAGGTCTTTCTATAACATCCATAGAAAACAATACAAAATGTGACGTTCTGCAGGCACAGGTACCTTTTGGATATTGTCGCTTGCGTAGCATCCGACTCGGTCAGACTGGTTACGGGTCTATTTGAGGGACCCAGATTCAAGTAAAATTTTTGAATTACACTACGATGAATACTCAGCCTTAAAGGGGAATTGCTGGTTCACCAGGATTAGTCTCCTTCATATTACCCGCATAAAGTATCGTTTGCACGCAAATATCGTAGGATTACACGTAAAAAGTGTTCGAGTATGCGGGGACAATTTGTTTCACGCCACACTGCTCGGAAAGGTGAGCGCAAAACCAAAGTATAGGGAACGTGCACGACGAAGGTGCTGCCAACTGGTGCCGCCAATCTAAATCATATACCCTCTCATGCTGGGGCCACATTGACGAAAACGCCGTTAATAACGTTAATTTATCGCGTTGAAGGACGATTTACGGCAGTGTAGCTACGACTTACTATATTTGACGTTGACACTTACATATTATCATTGACATTGACAGCTTGATTTGACAGGGGCGATAGTTTCCTTTATTGTCCGCCCGTGTCTCTTTTGTCGTTTAGTGCTGCCACCTATAGTTCCTGCACGTTCCCTATAAAGACGGATAAGTATAGTTCAACTCAACTTCGGCAGTTAAAGAGCGCGCGACACGTATTCACACAGACGCGCGATGGCGCGATGGTCCAAATGTCGTAAGGGACAAAGGTCTACTTTTCAGGAGAGCCAAAAAACTAAATTCAATTTTTAAAAAAATCGTAACTCGGGCAGTTCTTAACCGATTAGGATGATTCTCAGATTTATAATTTTCAAATAACTTTATCTACACCGAACTAGTTATTGGAAATCTATAACCTCAATAGTATAGGAAATAGTGTCCCTAACACAGTAAATTTAAGAAGAAAATGTCCGTTACGAATCGAAAAAAAAAACATTTTTTTGGGCAAAAATCCCTTACGCCCCAGTACAATAAAAATTATCATTATGTCTTAACTACCAAAATAGTATTGCACATTGCGAATTGTTTTGTAGTAAAGCCAATTAAAAATATTATCAATATTATAATGTTGTCGTAACAACCAAAAGCGTATTTGTACATTGCGACTTTCTGTTGTAAGTCATATTTATGGTCTCCAGGTTTATGAAGTAAGTAACCATAAAATGTATGAAAATATAAATTTGTATACTAAATTGACCCATACAACAAAGTGACCGTATGGGCACTATGTTGTATGGGTACTATGTTGCGTGAGCAACACAGCCTCGACTGAAAGGACCAACATAGCCCACTCGTATCATATCATAATGTTCTATTATATATATATATATATATATGGGGTCAAGTTAAATAACTCCGTTTTTTGGGCAGTCGTGTAATAACACTAAGTCATATTTCCCATCTCGACTGTACAAAGAAAACAAAAATGGCGCCGTATGCAAAGGGATTACTGGCTTTCCAAGATTATCCTTCTTATTATTCGCTGAAATATACATCACGGCGACGATTACTTACGTCTGTGAATAAATAAAGTAGCAGATTTAGAGACACGCAAATCAGTAATTATCTCAACCTTGAGACGTTCAGTGCTGAACATATGTCTCCCCGAAATACTTACACACGCTGATAGCTTGGCAACTTCGTTGGTGACACTCACATGTGTGCTTTTTGTTATGTGCAGCCGTAACTACCTACACAAGTTATCGCCAACACGAACGGCTGCCTGCGGAGGCTGCCCCCGTCGCTCACCGTTCGTGTTGGCGGTAACTTGTGTAAGTAGTTACGGCTGCACATAACAAAAAGCACACATGTGAGTGACATCAACAAAGTTGCCAAGCTAGCCTCTATCGACTTATTATCGATTCCGTTGCGCGGTAATTATTATTAAATTGAAAATTGAAATTGAAAAAAAATAATTCAGGTTATTTAGCCCATATGTGTTAGTTACAAATGTCTTAGAACTATGTTAGTAAATACATTCAAGTCAACCAATTATACCTACTCCAATTACATAATATATTAAAAATAAATGTCAAACAGAATTATTAAATATCATTCGCCACAGGTTGGAGAAAAGATCACGCGTTATGCGATAGAGAGAGACGGTCGGATGCGGGTCAGCTCCGTCCGGCCATCCGACAAAAGGCAGTTTTGTTAGGGAGAGGGGCTAGTAGCGAGGCTAGGGACGGAGTACTAATTCTTAGGCTACGTTTTCACCAGTAGGCTTATGATGCTACGTTTTATCACGCGATAAATAAATGATAAAGCATCCGTCACTCTCACACACTATTTGTCAGAACGTGACGGATGCTTTATCATTATCACTTAGTTATCGCGTGACAAAGCGTAGCATCATAAGCCAACAGAGCTGTGCGAATGCGTGTCGCGCGCTCATGAACGGCCGAAGTTGGATTACTTGTCCTTTTTTATACTTTGCCATTCCCACTTTAACTTGCTTACTGAGTACATAGTGTTACTATTGGGACCGAGCGCGACGACAGCGCCACGTCACAGGCGGCCATTATGGACAATATTGTCACCGCTGTCAAACAAGAAGTAAGTAAATATTGTGAAAAATATTAATTAAATCTTGTGTTATTTTACTATATTACACAATTTTGGACAATGGTAGTCAGTAACAGTATTGCCAATAATATTAAAATTGTTGTTTTCAGTGAGAAAAGTCAGCGACAAAAATGACAATTTTAGCAGTAGCGAGCGCTGTGATCGTTTAGGCTACCCCCTCCACCCGCTTTGCACTCTGCCAATAGGGATGCAAAATCTTTGTTGTTCGTCTTTGCAGATAATTTTAAAAATACCAAAAAAATCCCGAAATACTTGAAAAGTTGGGTAAGGTAACACTCGACACGCCAATGTTATGCCTAAGAGTCGACAGCCTGCTATCACCTAGATTGCTAATGACGTAACATTCAAGATGGCGACCACTGGGACAGTGTCGAGAACTCGGACGTCTACCTCACTTGAAGTAAAGACGTAATAAAACTTTATATCGAAAATGTTTCACTCAGAAAGTTTGGCGAATGAGAGTGTTTAGAAATCATAAACCCACCAGCTGGCAGCAGGGTGGCGAAAGGTCTTTTTGACAGTAGGTGTCAAGATCCACCAATCACACCACCTGATTTTGACATCTACTGCCAAATAGACCTTTCGCCACCCTGCTGCCAGCTGGTGGATTTCTGATTTCTAAATACCCTCATTGAAAAGTCGTAGCAAGTAAGGATGCGTCATTATAAAAGTGTGAACTAGTTAGTTATACAAAATTAAAAATAGCCAAAATATAATATATTTTTTATATTGTCTTAGACTGGCAAACAGGCAGACGGCTCACCTTAAGTTAAGTTAAGACTTAAGTGCCCTATTATATCTTACCTAACACGCTGTAAGTATACGTATATAAAAAAATGGCAATTTCGTTCGCCAAAATTCCCCATTTTGTCACATTTCTACTTATTTTAGCATATTGAGTAAAAAACCAGCATTTACCTTCCCAAAACCTGAATTCCCTTCGTAAAGGGTATTTTCTTTCTAGTAACGCTGTAAATTTCTCCCAAGTATCGTTCTGGAGATCTGCAATCAAGATAAGAGAATACGCCACGTTATTTATACATTTTTAAGGGCTTGCGTCACTTTATTTTATGACCTTGCCGGGTTGAGGTAAATTGAAAGTGTATTTAGGACCAGATGGTCTGTTACATTGTCTACGATTAATTTTATGTACTTTCTTTGGAAAAAAATATTCCAAGTTCCCAACTCATACATTATATCCTACTAATGTTATAAAAGTGAAAGTTTGAATATGTTTGGATCAAGGACCATTAAAACAAGAGGACTGTCATTCTCCATACTTTGGATCGTGCCCCGACCGCAAGGGGATATCCAGGCAAAAACTAGATGGTACTAAAAAACTAAACATTTAACGATGTTATAATTGAACAAAGAAACATAGTACAGCAACAATTAGTTCGTAAACAGCTAATAATAAATGAATTCTAACATTTAAATACTGTGTCACGTTTGCAAAGTTGAATAATTGTAAATAATATAATTCTTATACCAAGCTTATACATAGATGGCGTGGTAAATATCGGGGAACAGTTTTTTGTATGGAGAATGACAGTCCTCTTGTTTTAATGGTCCTTGGTTTTGTATGGAGAATGACAGTCCTCTTGTTTTAATGGTCCTTGGTTTTAATCTAGTTTTAATTCATAGTATATTCGATTTTAATTTAGTTTTAGGTTCAATTGGTGTAAGCAACATGGTTTTGCCTGTCCCTTTGAACGTAGGGTCGACAATATATTATCATGTGTCTATTTTACAGTCTATATTTACCCTGTAATATAAACAAAACTGTCTCCGATAACTGGAACATTGATAACTAAAGCCCCGGGCGAGGAGCGTGGGACAAACAACACAAGGATTAAACCTCACTCATTTTACACACTATCTTCATGTAACAAGGTTCAATTTACAATGAAATACCTGAAGACTTGTAAGTACCATACATAGGGCTGGAGAAAACAAAGTATCAAGTTCTTGAGAGGTATAATTTTAAGCGTTAAGTTCTTGGAATTAGGTTGGTTTTTCATTGATACAGCAATATACGCTTTTTTGTCAGTTAGTGGGTCAAAGGGATGATAAAATTACATACAGGGTGCAAATAGTTTTTACTAATTAAGGTGTACAATAGGCTATTTGATGACAGGTCAGCTTCTTTTTATAAACGCTCAGAAAGTATGCAGTTTAGTACCCTGGAATATTGACTGGTGACGTCATGCTCAATATGGTGTTTTATTATTTTTTCTCATTTTAAAATCGCTGGTAGCACGAAAATGAGGTGATTGATTGATGGTTAGCGTTAGTTGATTTATTGTAATGGTTGTCAAATACCCTATTGGGGATCCTGCCGTTTCGCCAAAATATTTTTGGTCAAATGTTTCATTTCCCAAACCTCCCAAACCAAAAAAAAATCTCAGTGTATTTTATTATGGTTTTATAGAACACAGTAGGTTAGGTTAGGTTTGTTTTATGAAAGTTCTGAAAAAAAGATGGTTTCGGAGAAAATTATTATTTGGGAAACGAAAAATTTGGCAAATGAAACATTTGACCAAAAATATTTTGGCGAAACGGCAGAGACCCACCCTATTGTTATCATAATGACAGGACGCAGTCTTTTTTATTGTAGATTCAGGGTTTTCTCATCTTTTAGGTTTGTGTGCTTTGCTTTGCCGCCGCCGCCACGGACGGGACCAAGCACAAGATGCATACAGCTTGTTTTTTATACTCCATCATGGCGACATTGATTATTTATTATCCTTACAACTAATATTATCCATCAATCCTCGGAATAAAATATCTTGAGATTAATCTTTTTATGAGCAATATGAGCATAATATTGTGTTCCACTGTTGCAAAAAGGCTTCCTCTCGTCTTCTCTTGGAGTCGGTTTTGAGCTTCGCCTAGCCAGTTCTTCAGAAATGAGTCCAAATCATTTCACCATCGCGACTAGATCTGCCACGTCTGCAATAACTGAAATTTAATGATTTTGCGCAATAATTTTTCACCCTGTATGATATCTAGTGTCTACGTAGGTACCTATATTTGTGTAAAATGGTGTTTGAGTATATTGTGATCCCCTTTACGATAGTTTCCAATTACTTGATGTCCTTGAAGCCTATCAAGTTCCTACTTCACAAAGTATAATGTTTCGAAGGGTAGCAATTAGTTGCAGAAACCTTATGTTTGTGTACCTAACAGGCTATTTTAATTTACTCGAAAGGATATTGCTCAAGTACCTATAAAGGGTTCTATTAACGATTCTGATGTCCCTTGACATTTTTTCTATAAATCTTTATTATACAAATTTTTACTCTCAGTATCATACAGAAAATTTGGTTCTGATTTGTCTTGTCTGTTCCTGACAGTTGGGCATTAAAAATCTTCAATTTGGATACGGGCCAAAACCACGTCGAGAGTGCTATATACATTCTCAACAAAAAAAATGGTATTCAGTAGGTATGGATGTAGGGACCCACTGGTTACACATTCAGATATTATTGCGGAATTTCTTCAATTACACGATGTTTGAGCCAGGGAGGAACATTTTATAGCTCTCAAATAAAGACTCCCCCACGGGTAAATAATAGGCAAGTCGGTGAAAATCGAGTTCTGTGGACACCCCCCCGGTAATGACTTGGTTTAACATTACATCTCAAAACTTTTTTGTTGTAGAAGAACTGCGCTGCGAGACTTGCATCTTTTTACATGTAATGTTTTTGATGGGATGAATCTGTTAACTTCAAGATATTGCAGTCTGTCTCGCAATCGTCGTTAGAATCCTGTGGGTCTAGGAACCTAGGAGCAAAAGAGCTTAAGTCATACAATAGAGTCGTGACTTTTATTCCTGGTATAAATGTGACTTGTATCCCTTTTCACTAGACCCACAGTCTATACCTAGTGAAAGTTTGTTGGGTTATTCCGGTCCGGTGTATGTTGTGGGTGCCTAAAGTAATCCTTCTATTTAAATACATGCTCTAAGTTCCGACTGACATATGCTAATCGTACCTAAAAGTTTTTCACCCTAATTTCCATTTCCTTCTCCATACTTCGGTCTTCATCAAACTGTAGCTAAATAGTAGGCAATTAATTTGGGTTCGCATGTTACCGAATACCCTTCGAGTTCAAACTCCGTACATAATTACTTAACTGGCGGGGAATTTCAAATGACTTGAGCCCTTTTGAGTAGAAGGTCCTAAGCTGCGTAGTAACACCTGTATGTAATAGTTTTACTCGCTCAGTGTTGGAAAGGCTTACGGGGCTTAGTTGTTTGATACTGTTCTGCATTGGCATATATACCCACAATAGGTAAACTGTCTGTTCGTATTTATTACTTAGCGGTGAGTTTATACAGGGTGTGATATTGATATAAATTCGTGACAATACAAAAGACAAAAAAGTAAATATACAGTAAATTGTGTTTGGTTTATCGAATTCTGATTATTTCTCGGAGCTAACGTCTCAATCTATATGTAATGAAATTTTCTACGTTAATTATAGTAAGTAGCTAAAATTTTTGCTACTATAATTAACGTAGTGTATTTACACTTTAAATTTTCTATACACATAATATATGGAAATACGCAGAAGGTATTAGATGAGTAACTGTTTTTTACAGTTTTAGACTAGATGTAGTTACTAACTTAGTATTTTGCAAATAAAAACTATCTATAATAATTTATAGAAACGTTTTTATTCCTCAAACTATACGCGCTTTTTTTTTTTTTTTTTTCCGGGTGGTTGGCCGTGGCGTTCCGTCGAACCAGGTCGCTAGCCAGACCACCCTTTTTTTTTTTTTTTTTTTTGACGGTGGGAAAATGCATTACGCATACCCCCCCGGGGCCTAGGGAGGCTCGATGTTGGTTGGGGGGGTTATGTGGGGCTCACTCCTCTCGCTCACCCTCTGCTAATCAGAGGGGGGGAGGAGCATACCCACTAAAAACCCACCGGCGTTTCTCCGCACTGCCGTTTTTGGGGGCACTATGGGATCGTAGCATTTCTACCATGTGTGCCCCCCGGCTGCCCTGGCTTTAACGTCGCCAGGGCTCCCGCGCCAATGGAGGGAAGGATCGGAAACCGCCACGATCCCTCCCCCAGACGGGTGGAGTCTATTTGTGGGCCCCTCACCCACACTCCACTAGGGGTTGAGGCGAGCGAGATATTGCGCTCGCCTCCTCCCCCTCCGTCTACGCCGGAGCGGGAGCGCCTGTCGCCTATCTTCGCGCTCCCGCTCCATGGCCTCCTTCTGCGAGATCACAGTGTCGCAAAAGGAGGCCACCGCCTCCCAGGACCTCTCGCTGTCCAGCATGGTCGCCACGATGCTGGGCAGCGAGAGGTCACCCACTAGCCAGACCACCCTGGGTTGGTCGGACTGGGTGGGAGCCGGGAGTGCCTGGGGTCGAACCAGGTCACCTAGTCCCTGTCCACCTCGATATGATCGGGCTAGGTGGGGGCTGAACGCCTGGAGTCGAACCAGGTCGTTTGGCCAGGGCCACCTTGACTTTACGCTTATTCACCTATGCTAAATACCACAAATATATCGAGGTAGAGGAAAAAGTGTATGTATCACGCGTACTAAAAAGAAGTGGTAGCGACTACTTTGCACGCTGTTAACTTCAGTTTCCGTCAATATCATTATCAGATTTGAAAATCTTATAATAATTGTATAATTAATTCTTCAAATGCCACCAAATGAAATGGAATAACTGGCCAAGAGCATGTCGGACCATGCTCAGTGTAGGGTTCCATAGCCGTAACTATAAGGTAAAAAATACGATGTAAAAAAAAGTACAACAACAAAAGAGCGTATCTTCATAGCAATTACGTCCTTTTGTTGAGAAGTGCAGTTTATCGGCAATAATTCAAAAACGGTACATTCGATCTTGTTGAAAATAATTTTCGTTGAAAGTATTAATTAAGCGTTACCTTCGTGATTTTTTTCATATTTTTCGGACGCACGGTTTAGAAAATAGAGGGGGGGACACAATTAACACAACTTTCGGAGCGATTATTTCCAAATACATTCACTTAATCAAAAACATTACTTAGGAACCTTATAGTGTTTTTTGAAGAGCTGTCGAACTATGTACCACACGTTGATATTTGCTGAAAAAAAATGTTTTTACTGTCTTTAACATGTATGGAGTGCCCCCCCTAAAAATATTTATTTTAATTATTTATATACCAAACTAAGTAGCGGCTCATAAAACACACCTATATTCCAAATTTCATCAATATCCATCATGTAGTTTCTGAGTAAAATGCCTGTGACATACGGACAGACAGACAGACAGACAGACGGACGGACATGACGAAACTATAAGGGTTCCCTTTTTGCCATTTTGGCTACGGAACCCTAAAAATTGTGTTTTCCATGATCCCGCTTTTGTCGTCAACCGCCTAACGAAAAACGTTACACGCTTTATTTCCATACAAATCGACGAACTATCCTTCAATCTCGATATATTTCTGTGCTAAATACTATTGTTTATAGCTTGGCAACTTCGTTGGTGACACTCACCTGTGTGCTTTTTGCTTTGTGTAGCCGTAACTACTGACACAAGTTACCGCCAACACGAACTGCGACCGACGGAGACTGCCCCCGGAAGCCCCCGTTCGTGTTGGCGGTAACTTGTGTAAGTAGTTACGGCTGCATATAACAAAAAGCACACATGGGAGTGTCACCAACGAAGTTGCCAAGCTATAGTGTTTTTTTTTTATTGGGTTCAGGTAAATCAAGAATCCAAACACCTTTCCCTTTATTTTTCAATTACACAGCCATTGTTTTCCAATGCAGGTGCTAAATAGGCTGGCAAACTGCTATTACAGAAACAATCGCGCCGGGCCCTTATTGCGCCCCTAACTTTGTTTAAGGCTTTTCACGGGATTCGATACGACATGCTAAATAGGGAGCAAGCGGAGTGGCGACACGTGATGCAGGTTCCGTACAGTAATAAATAAAGGAGAGGTTTTGTTTGACTTAGTTGATAGTAGCGTGTGGCGTAGATTGTTGAATATTGTATTTGTGTTGTCAAAATTTTATAAGCACTATGTAGGAAATCATACTTCATCATCGTTTATTATGGAAGTGAGATGAGATCAAACGCTTTCTTATTATGCAGAAAATACCTTGTAATCTTTATACGAAAATATTTAAAGGCTAAGTTTCCGCCACGTTTTCACTCAGTAAACGCGATAAAGTACAACTAGGGTAGTAAAACAAGGAAAGGCCGAGATCGCAGATGTTTGCAGCCCGAGCTGCAAGCGAGGGACTTAAATATGCGATGTCTCCTCTACGACGATGAATTTTATGTCTACACTTGGCTAGAAAGCAGCTTTTTCCGTACGAGTAGCGTGCGGTAAAAGCCACTTTATGGCCAGGTGTGGTATAAAATAATAGTTTTATTTAAATTCGGATACGCAATAAAACACAAATATGACGAAAATTCGCAAGAAATAAAATTACGTTCATAATTAAGTCTTCACTCTATACGCGCCAGAATTGATTAAAGAACATTTTATTTGAACACCAGAAGGTAAACTTAGAAACTCAAGCCGAAATCTCTAGCTGGCACAATTTCAGCGCTGCACCATTTAACTGGAACTTTGCCTTCGATACCCGTATGTCTTTGTCTTTTGTATGAGTTTTACATTTACATATTCATCTAATTAACTTGCTATTTGTCTTCGAGTAATGGAATGAGTTTCGGCATCGCTAGGGTTTTATACGGGATGTAATTTGAGTCATGAACCAAAACAATTATTTAATACAATTTTATAAAATCATGGTCAGCAGATAAAATCGTTTCGTAGCTACAATTTTATGTTACACTAACATTGAATTTTATTTACTTGGTTCTAACTTTGTGAACTTATCTCTCAACTTATACTTTTATCACAGCGACCAAAGTCTAAAACTTTAAAATTATATTTTGACTGAACTTAAATTAAGGCAGCTACACAATTCTGTTACTACAAAATACATATCTATAAATATAATAAAGTCGAAGCAATACTGTTTTTATGTTAAAGATTTTTCGAAAAACTAACTACATTAATAGTTTTATATTTTCTTTGTCGAATTTTTTGTTCATGTAAAAACTATACCGAACCGATTTCCATGAAATTTGAACCCTGAACGCTGTAACCATTTTTTCACCCCTACAAATTGGAAGGTGACGAGGGGAGGGGGGCTCGTCGGGAAATTGTTTCAGCTTTTACCCCGTCACCCTATTACGCGGTGTAGTTAGACGCTGGCAATAGAAACTGGGACTCATTTACCCCGAATGGGGTAGTTGGTGTAATGAAAATGGTCTAACGTTTGTTTATCTGATAACTTAATATTATCTATTTTCTGCATACCTTAAAAAATGGGCTGCCGTTAGAAAGTTACAACGAAATTTTCGATTTTATTTTTTGCCGTGCCCTGAGTCGTAGCATTTTGGCTAATACATTTTTTTATGTTGGTAGATAGTATTAACCACCCAGTTTTATTTTGTTTTGGGTGGCAACTCAACACAAGTAGCGAAATGTGAATTTTTGTTTGTAGCAATATTTTTGTTTTAATTATCATTATTAATAATATTGACATGTAAAATTAGGAATACAGTACCTAATATTATAACTTAGGGTAGCTACCGTACCGTAAGCGACAAAAAGTAGATGTTTTCATGGAATTCTACTCCTTTTAGCATTTTATTAACGATTTTATCTAGAAATTTTATTTATTTCTAAGGGTTTTTTAAGAATTAAGACTTTTTTACTTACGCCTGGGTGCCCGACTAGCTTAAACCGCCACTGGGCAGGAAACCAAGTGCCGAAACGAAAGGTCTATTTGACAGTAGATGTCAAAATCTTGCGGTGTGATTGGTGGCTTATCACCTACTTTCAAAAAACCTCGCCAGCTGGTAGAAATACTAATTGATTTCCCGGTTGTGTGGAGGCCGGCATCGAATCCTCTCATAAATGTTGATTAAGAAAGCGAACTCTCAGGTTATACCGATAGTTGTTTAATCGACAACGGAGTTTCAGCACGTACTTGCGAGTTGTTGAGTCGAATGTTAATCGATACTTAATGATCGTGCATACTAAGTAACCCGGGTAGGTTACAGTATGTTTTTAGGCAGGTAAGAAATTCAAAGTGTTTATTCTGAACTGGATGATACCCCAAATATCCTTCGCGGGGGTGGAATAAATCGTCTATTTTTTGCTTTGCTGTTGTCGTGTAAAAGGTATTCTATATGTCGGCGTCAAGGGGGTAGGAGTCGTCAGGATGTCCATCAAATTGCTAATAAACTGCAGTCGAGTGTAGATTTCCATCGGTTGGAGCTCGATAGTATCATTAACTAATCATAATAAACGAATAAATGCAGTTAGGTTGGTTGCGGGACGTATTCCTTCGCCCAAAATGTTCAGATCAACCATCACTGACTCCGATTCCTTGTTCAGCACAATTCACCATTTTCTGACATGCAAGACAGTAACAGAACGTGACATATATTACTTTACTCTTTGAACGTGACAGAACTAAGTCAATTTTGAATACACGTCATTGTACCGCAACGAAAGACACTCAAGCATAAACAAACTTGACATTCCTTCGTGGGGTGAACTCCGACACTGCGACATATATTTTATTGTGTGTTGCGTGCAACTGCTACTTAGATATATTTTTATGAAAAGCACTGCAATTTTTTTCTGTTTATCATCCTATCTAATATTTATATACGCGCCACGGGTGGTTGGCCTACTCTTATAGATGAGAGTGAAAGGGCTGTAGTCCCCACGCTAGCGCACTGCGTATCGGGAACTTCACATACACCTGTGAATTTCTTCGCTGATTTATGCAGGTTCCCCTCACGATGTTTTTCCTTCACCGAAAAGCTAATAGTAAATATTCAATAATATTTCGTGCATAAGTTCCAAAAAACTCATTGGTACGCCAGGATTTCGAGCAGGCTTTTTGTTTATAAAATGAAGTTTTTACGGTATAACATAAGTTTTTCCATTTCAATCCATCGAAGACGGTTATAGCAGTCTATTTCCCAAGTGGAGGGGAATATTGAATTTCATGCAGCCGTTGAAGTTTGCGATTGGCTCTATTGCCTCGCGATGGATACGTATCTGAGTTGGCACTTCTGATTCCAGAGCTACGTAATAGAAAATACTATTTTACTAACTTTAATACCGTAAACTTAGGTTTTAAATATAGAAACATAGTTTTTAATAAAACACAAAAGGTGATAAACTACTTATGCAGTTCATATATCTTTGAATGGTGATTGAAATTGCAATAGGTTTTGTATGACTTGATAGGCTAAAAACTAATTATGTTTACAATTTGGAGCTTGTGAGTCTGCTAGAAGTACCTTAGAATGATGATGATCAAGATCAGTCAGTCAGTGACAAAACTTAGAAACTTTGGCGTGCAATAGTTCTTAAACTACACGTTTAAATAGAATGTTATTGAGAATATATCTAAGTCATATTGTGCTCTATATATTCTTGAAAATTCAGGGTTCTAGCTTTAGCCAGCACAAAATTACAGGAGATTGAAAACAGCCGGAATGGCTTCGAGAAAAGGATGGTACGGCCGTGCCCTTGTTTTGCTCGACTTGGAGAATAATGGCCTGCACGTCTAGCATAACTGGCCGCGACTTTGTTTCTCGCGCGACAGAGCATCACCTGTCACTGTCACACTATATTGTGTAGAAAGAAATAGGTAGCATTTGTCGCGCGACAAAGAGTCGCGTGTCACAGTTGTGCTAGAGGTATTGGTATCCATAGTACTTAATTAACATCGGCTTGCCTAATTTTTATACGAATTCACAAAAAAAAGTTTGTTACCTCATTACTCAGTGTTTATGATTTTTTCAATTACTTGCTTCATTTTGATACGGCTTCAGCAAAGTTCTGATACTATTACGAAATTGCGTTCTACTATTTATTTTGATTTGTGCCTTTTTATGTGTTCACTGTTAAAATCAATGTTGTAGATTTTCTGTACAACGTATAATCGAACAAACTATTATTCCAATGTTCAAAACGCGTCGTTTCAATCCATGTCTCAAATCCCCACGGCATGAGTTCGCGCTGTTCGAGTAACGGAAAAATCCGTTGAAACAAGCCGAGTGTGTTCGAGCCCTGGGGACGAAAACTTTCAGTTCCACGTACAGTCAGCATCGAATAGTCTGTAACATCCAAAGTGCCATATAGCGTCATATCACATCTTTATGCCTATAGTAATAAAGACGTATTGCGTATATCGCAATATACAGGGTGAAATCGGAGACGTAATCAGTAATCACTTTTTCAGACTCGGCAATTGATACACATTTTATGGCAATAGAAAGAAAACAAGTTTTTTTGTTGATTTTTGCATTAAATTAATTTCTAATGCAGTATATCGTATTTAATCTATTTTTAGAATCTTCTTTCTTTCTTTGGATTCACATTCGGATTAATTCATTTTATGACACATCAATTACAATGACAACGTAATTACAAGTCACTGTCAATGTTGGAGACTTGTAGAACAAGATTGAGACACTTGCTACTTGTTTTCTTTGCGTCTCGTGCTTTTTAGCAGGGTCACAGATTGTTTGCAATTAATTAATCACTTCAGGACTTTGCATTTAATCTCCATCATACTGGTGTAATTATGATCCCGTTTTAATTCTCAATAAAATCACCAAAACAACCAACCGACTATTCTCAATAAAACTGATCACGTCTCAGATTTCATTCTGTATATGACGCTTTGGATGTTACAGACTATTTGGTGCTGGCGTATCAGGAGTTTCCTTATTTTATTTTATATGTAATGTACACTGGTTATAGAAAGCTTATGGGGGAGATATTGATGAGAGGTGATGTAGAGTGTTTGTATTGGGCTTGATGTTTTTATTGCTGTGGCTTGCAGGGTGTCACATGTATACCTGCTTAGTTATAAACCCATCTATACCAGGTGTTGCCTGTACGAGGAACAAATACTTAAAACGTAGATTGTACTCCTCAAACTGAACAACATTTGTTCAGCGACATTTGAAAATAACTTGTGTTTTAATTTTTAGTACACTTTAAAATTTATTTGAAACCACAATATATTGCAATGTTTTTTATGTTTGGTGCGTGACAAGCGACGTTAATTAGACTGATGTTAACGTACATTGAAAATACTATTTAAATGTATGAAAAAGATAAAATCTAAAGATTACATAATTTTTAAAAGTTGTCGGACGAAAGTTTTTTTTGTTTTATGAGTAGAATCTACATTTTAATTATTTGCTCCAGTTACAGACAGCACCCGGTATGTGTTTGTAATGTGATATGCAATAAACGAATTGAATTGAATAGAATTTAACTATAAGGTGAAAGGTAATTTCGTTTGTGAATCGTACGTGAGACGGTGCTGTTTACTTGCGGAATCTTAGAAATCGTACACGCTGTCACAGAATACGTAATAGTACAACGTACAGAAGTCTCTCGGTATAGTATTATTTATTTATATTTGTACGATCCACTTAAAGGAAACAATACTGTTGTGTGGTTTTGTACCTCATTATCGTCCGTCATAAAAGAGAAGCGTGCTTCACAGATAAAGACTTCGTGCATTGTCATTTTAGTGGATTATCAACTCTAAGGCCTTTCCCAAGAGTTAAAATTGCTTTAATAGAAATGTGACTTTAGAAGTATTATGCACTTCACAGCCCTGGCATTTACCTGACTACCTGAGATCCGAACAAAGCGAAGGCAGCCGGAACGCCATTATTCTATTAATGCAGTTGTAAACTATGGTTCATGGAGATAGAGTTGATAATCAATTGAACTTTAAAGACTTGTAACTACTTTTTACAATAACGTTATCTTGGTGTTTTTGAGGTTTACAAACAATCGCTTTGTTTCCTTCAAGTGGATCGTCCAAATATAAATAAAAAATACTATAACTATAACAAAACTGACGTTCGGGTCCAACCACCGGACGGAACGCACCGCATCGCATTCACGGCACGCGTTATGTGATAGTGCTTTCTGATTTCTTTCTGTTTGCTGACTAAAATTTATAAACTGTACATTTGTAATTAAATCATAAAATATACAGTCTTTATTCAATAGTACATTGTGTATCAAGGGCGGTAAGTAAGGAATTACAAACGAGTGTTTGTTACAAGGCCGAGGCAAAGCCGAGGGCTTTAATAACACGAGTTTGTAATTCCTTTACCGCCCGTGGCACACACAATGTTTTTCATCACACTTGTGAGGAAATCTGATTAAAATAACCTTACTTAACCTAAATAAAATTGTAAAACTGACAGTGACATTATCCATAGACAATGCGAATGTCAACTCACGTTCGGAAACCATAGCGGTAAAAACTTAAAATGTGTGTTTTTATTTTGCAAAATACTGAAATGCACTATTTAAACATTTAATTAATGTTACAGAAATATGTGTTTACATGTATTTGCAATAACAGTTCTCTTTAAATAAATATTTCAGTAATAAAAGTTAAAAAAGTACGTTGGCGTTTCCTTTGAACATGACAAATAAGAGTAAAACAGAACCAGCGTTTCAAATTTAAAAAGAAAACCATTACGCCCTAGGGCGTAATAGGTCATTTACGGCCCGCAAAACCTACGTGTAATGACACCATTTTCGAGCAAGTGTGATGAAAAGTATTCTACCGACTCGCACGACTTGTCCGTTTTTTTTAAATAATTATATTGAACCCGCATCTCCAACATTTTCCTAAGTTAACACGTACGTATGTACTTACTTATTATAAATTACGCTACAGAGATATTTTGTCCGAGGTATTAAATTTTTCAATTACTCGCTTCATTTTAATACGTCTATAGGGAAATCTACACGCTGCCGTTACAGCGCCATCTATTGGATAGTTCTATTACCTCTTCTTTCTTGTCGTTCCCTCATTACTGAGGATCGTGACCAACTGTAATGTCCCTCCACATAGCGCGGTCAAGGGCCATATGGGCTGCCCTCTGCATGGTACCACACGCATTTTTTATGGTGTCAGACCATCTTGTCGGGGGTCGGGGTCTATTACCTACTATTGTAAAATTACATTGACTTTTTCATGAGCCGTACAGGATCGAATAAAATATTGTTAAAATAAATTCACAAATATGCTCACAGCTCTGCCATAAATAATAATGTGCCATAAATTAACCAGGGGACTCTATGAAACATTAATAGCGTGATGCACACAATTTCCTCTCAACTGAGCAGCGCCATCTCTCGGAATTATCCAGCACTAAAGTATAAATAAAAAAACTCATTGAAGTAAACGAACCGTTGGAAATTCACGTTACTCACGTTTTATAATGCATCTTATCTTTTATCTTAACATCTCACGGTGCTTAAACAAAACATTTAATTTATTCCGCCACTTTTCCTCTGACAACGAATTAAAAAATACGAAAACGCCGATAAACTGAACCAAATGGTGTGAACAACTGAACAATCCACTCTAAATATATTAGTTTGAAATTCGTATATTGCCGTCCCGCTCACTCAAATACTCTATAGTAAAAGAAAGAGAGAGACTAACTTAGAACGAAGACATTCAGAGCACTGTATTTAAAAATGGAAGCAGCAGTAAATTTTCTTGTTCCTTGTATCGTCGAGCCTTGAAAGGTCATATTGGAATATAGAAAGCGTGTGACTTACGCCCTTTTATAAAGGGAAGGCAGAATTATGCCGAGTTAAGGAAACAATGGTAGAAAGTGTTTTGCAGATTTATGAAGCGTCAAATGAGGTGAGAGATTTGTTACTTGTGGCGTTTTTTACTGCTTTGTTTGCGGCTGTTTCGAGGGTTAAAGCTTTTTGTTTTATCGTTTACTTCTAGCAAACTACTATCTGGCAGCATATTGCCGAAAGGTTTATTTGACAGTATAGTCGGAATCATTTTTGTAGGCCGAGTCTACTTACCTTTGTACCTGCCAAACAATGCTATTATCTGCATTGTTAGTTAATCCGCAGAGAGCTCCCGTAAAAAAACGCATAGTAAGTGCAAATACCTTTTACAATAAATGCGTCTTTATGTCGGAGGAAATAGGGTTCACATTGAGATAAAGGGCATAAAGATTTAAGATATTTTGTATTGTCCTTCGCTCCCAAGTGTACTCACCGCTGTTTTAAATACAAAGTGACTTAAATCTATATGCCTTGTATTTCAATGTGAACCTTATTTCCTTAGATAATAAGAGGCATATTCTTATACGGGGGCTTAACTAACAATGCAGATAATAGCATTGTTTGGCAGGTACAAAGGTGAGTACATAGACTCGGCTTACAAAAATGATTCCGACAACATCTCTCAAAATCTTGTGATGTGATTTTGACTGGCTGTCAAAATGACGTTTTGCCACCGTACTGCTGATGTATTTTTATTTCTATTTGGGCTTTTTGAGAGATTTATTTTCATAGACAATAACTATATAATAAAAACACAATGAAACAGAGCTGGCATCTCTTTGTAAACATAATATGAAAAGGATACTTAATATGAAATAGAAGAATAAACAAAAAACAAAAGTATGAAATGGAACAACATTTTTGATATGCGGATCTTTTTCAGTGTACTAATAATAATTCCAATAAATACAAATATTATAGAGTATGTCTAAGTTAACTGTGCAGAGGAACGATTTGGCAACACCACCAATTACTTAGGTACGTCACATTTTCATAGAAACTTGACTTTTAAATGGAGGTGTTGCAATATACCCCACTGCAGAGTTATCGTAGACGCACTGTAGCGCTGTAGCTAAAATTTTTTTCTATTTTTACTGTAAACTGTAAAGTTAAAATCCGTATAAATATAGATACTGTTCGCTACCTACTTTTTGAAATAATACCCACTGAAACCATTCCACGGAGAAAATGTTACTTAAACTCTTTAAGAAATATCGCACTATTAATCTAGATTAAGGAACAAACGTCAAAACTTCGTGAAAAGTTGAAAGTCGGAAATTCCATTTTCAAAAATACACCGATAGTTCTAAACGTTCGTAAATCAAACTTTATTTTACCTGTAGCGATTCCGCGCGAACAACTTTTGTGTTTCGAATAAAACTTTGCAGCCAGTAACTTTGAAGAGTTACGGGGTTTCGAATTTCGAATTCTGACTATTCATAATGACGAAACATTTAGGCATACGCTCAATGTATTTGCCAACGTTCTCTCTCCATATTCTTTTATTATTACCGAATAGTTATCGATAAATATTTTTCGGGTGAAATTTTCTGTGTGAATTATTCACTTATTTATTTATTTGTTTTCTACGTTTTCCAATTCATTGCTGGTAAATGAATGTTACAGGATTTTGTTTTATATTTCTTTTTTCTCTCTTTATTTAGGTACATTGGGGTAAATCCGAGCACGGGGTAATTCTGAAAATTAAGGATGCCTGGATGATGATTCTCATAATGCACGCCACATATATTTACATTAATACACCAACACTGTACTAGACACAATGATAGTGCTTTTTTTTTTTGTTTTAAGCTTATCCAGTAGCTTGGTCGGCTTCTGCGACCAGTTGCTGCGCATATAAGGCTCTGCCCTAGCTCTATAGAGTTAGGGCATGCTACTCACTACTAGTTGCCCATTTGTGACCAGCCTGGCAGCTTAGAGGCAGAGTAAATATGGGCCGTGCAATATGGCCGGCCGGTAAAGCACAGAAGGTGCAGTGGGACCACGTAAGGGAGAGGCTCCCAGGACCTCCCCCAAGGGGGTGGTCCCTGTCAACGCAGCACTGATAGTGCTTCGATTAATTATAAACCTCAAGAATATTGCATAGTTTACTGAAAATTAGTAATTTTCAAAATGACCCCACAGTCGAAATTACCCCAATGCACTTTATCTATAATCATCTTCTTAGATAAGTTTTTTCCAAATATGTACAAACAGCAACACACTTAACTGCCCATTAAAGACAGAGCAGAGAGAAAATGATAACGATTGAAAGAGATATATATATTTGTATTATGTCAACTTCAAATCAAATAACGTTTGCGTATGTGTAATGTGCTTTGAGCTTTGTCATTGTAGTTGTTTGGGCAAAGTTTTTTTTTCCATACTGTAAATAAAGGTTTTATTTCAACAAGTCAGGTGAATTTGTCAAAATAGGGTATTTGACAACAATCAAAATAAATTCATTAACTCTAACCAGCAAATTACGCTTCCAAAACAGCCCGTATAAAATCATTCAAACTTATTTTCGTGCCATCAACGATTTTACAATGACGAAAACTAAAAATAAGGCACCATGTTGAGCATGACGTCACAAGCACGTCACAAGATAGTATTTCATACTAAACTGCATACTTTCGGCGCGTTTTGACACTTCATAAAAAGAAGCTGATTTGAACTGTCATCAAGTAGCCTATTATGATTTAGCTTTCAGACGAACGTTGGGATGAAATAAACTAATTATATTGCTAATGTTTTTATTGGTGCTTCATATTTTTGATATGATGCACCAATATAATGTAATTTATATTTATTATTCATTCATTATTTTCCACGAATTCAATAATATGGCATTAATGTCAATAATGACGTTGGATCAGCCATAAAAGAAAAATTATTGTTTCAAAACTCTTTTGAATAATAGCCAATTTATACTCATAAACACACGCACACATGCATAACACGACGCCTTCAAGTGTGATTCTCTTTCTGGCAGTATTTCCCATTTTTGAAGTGTATAGTTAACTGTGTATAAAAAGTAAAATATAGAAATATACATGCAAAATATAAAATCATTATAAAATCCTAACCTAGTTTGGCGCCGGTAGCGGGGCAGGACCCAAGCCAAACGGTGGTTAAGGCAGCAGAGTGAGGAACCTCCGGAGGATGCGCGCCGTATCCAGGAGTACCGCCTTCTGTAGCTGACCCTTCACCCAGCCATCTAGCGAAAGTCTCTTTAGGTGTTGGCTGAAACTCTTCTCTATTAAACTGTTCGTCGTAAAAACTATCGGGACAATAATCGACATCCCGCCCGCCGTACGCACACATTTCCTGTACGTCTAGCATAACTGGCCGCGACTTCGTATCTCGCGCGACAGAGCATCACCTGTCACTGTCACACGATATTGATTGGAAAGAAATAGGTAGTATTTGCCAGATTGAATGACCCTATTATCGGGAGCAGGAAACAATATGTCGGAGACTTTGGTCGGGAGTGCCCCGCGGGCTCGACGCGCGAGCTTTTTTTTTTAGCCTGAACGAGCAGAAATTTTCGCTGTCCGTACCACCTTGAGTGAATCAGACTAAGTTTTAAAATGAAGTCGTTTGTCGGGAGATTTTCTTCTTTGTCGGGAGTCGGGAGGACATACAAAAAATCGGGAGAATCCCGCCAATTCCCGATCATCTGGCAACCCTATATTTGTTGCGCGACAAAGAGTCGCGTGTCACAGTTGTGCTAGAGGTACTGATTATGTAAATATAATTCAGAATTTCTACATTATGTCATTTATTAAGTAACTTGTTTAACCTACCTGTTAGTGAGCGTCCCAAATTAGGTTCGTCTGTTCGTCGTCGTAGGCAACTAACATAAAAAGAATGTAAACATCTCTTACCATGCGTAAAAAGGAACAGAATTCAAACATTTTCTTTTTAATTCAAAGCCCAATTTATCTCTAATGAAAGCGAACCTAGCAGAAAATCTCTCAAATTAAACTACATTTCGCTCCATAGCCGTAGAGGCATTCAGGCTTCTTTCAACTTCTTTAAAGGAACGTATAAATAGCTATCGGCTTGCGTGGAATGGAACCGCTTTTTAAATAAATTCTTTTTAATCGCGACGAGACTAAGGCCTTTGAGCAAAATGCCAACAAAAATATTTACCTCGGAAATACGGTACGAGAAAACGTGTAACCCAACGTTATAAATAATCTTGTTTGAAGGTTTTATTACAATGCAATTTCGATCCGCAAATATTTTTACTAGCGTACGGTCTGACGATGTTTTTTATCCATTGTTGTAACTTTCTAGCTAAGCCAATTTATGGGCTTCTAGTCAAATAAATTTATTTGCAAGTATTTTTTTACTCAATACACTGTAACCAAACCAATTAAGGTTAACCTGGTTCTCATCTTCATCAGCGTATTATTCGTCCCACTGCTGAGCATAGGCCCTACTCTCAGATGAGAGTGAATCGGCTGTAGTCCCCACGCAGCAGTGGGCTAGCACTGCTGCTGGGGACTTCACATACATCTTTGAATTTTCCCTTCACCGAAAAGCTAATAGTTATATAATAATATTTCGTACATAAATAAGTTCCGAAAAACTGAGTGGTACGAGCCAGGATTCGAACCCAGACCTCTGCTTGAAAGGCGCATGTCTGAACTACTCGGCTACCACGGCTCCCTGGTTCTAACCTGATTCTGTTCCTATTTAAATACTATAGTAGTGCCTATAGATAGTCCACCATCCGAGAGTTCCGAATCCTTTGTTTGGTAGTTGAGGATTTGGCTCCAATGCATTATACAAGTTTTACACAATTTCTTATAAATACTAATTGGACTTTATTTCCCTCCTAAACACTAGCACTCACGAGCTCTCTAGTATCGTTATACTACATATTTATTACCTTTGGAGAACGACATGATTTTATAACCTTATTAGTTACGTTTGCACCTAGTTTGTATGCCACGTCGCAGGCACCAGGTGCAAATTTAACGCAACCGGGTGACATTGAGTATTGCTGCGACGAGCTTTGTCAATCTCAAAGTAGATTGGAACAGACATCAGGGGGGAATAGTCGCACTTTATATTCCGAGCTCCAAAAGGCAAAGATCATTTCGTTCGGGGGTGCTCGTTTGTTTATTCTTCGTTAATAATAAACAGATTAAAAACAGTAACAGTACTTAATTTACTTTAAACGAAACAAATCATACTTTATATCCTGGCGAAGCTGCAGGAAAATGCTACCTAATATTTTTAGACTATTTGTAAAAAAATAAACAAATAGGTACCAGAAACCGTTTTTTGAAGCTGACATACTTGCAAGTTTTACTGACTGTTGTCATGATCGGACTAGGTGGGGGCCGGGGCGCTTAGGATTGAACCAGGTCGCTTGGCTCGGACCACCTTGACAGAGTCCGACTAGGTGCGGCCGAAGCGCCTGGGATCGAACTAGGTCGCTTGGGTCGCTTGGGTTCTACGCTCCAATGTACTCAACTATGATCCAAACTATGAATTATCTCTTTGTGCTGCCAATTTTAGCTTTAGTCGTATGAATTATGAGCAATAATTTAATATACACTGCATCATATAACCACAGTTAAAAGTGGTGCCCAGCTGCCTACACAAGAGTGCATTACAGTTTGAACCACAGTTTGCACTGGATCATAAACACCCAAGTATGCGGTACATGATTGGCAACCACATAACGTCACTATTTGGAAAAAAACTCGTATCTAAAAACGTCGTAGAGAAAAACGTCGAAAGTTACATACGAACGTCATATACACTTACTGCGTTTTTACCTGGATTCAGTGTCATATACGTATTTTTTTTCAAAGTAATGACGATCACACATGACATTTTTGTTGACGTTAAAGGAAAGGACCGTCACGATATCCACCAGACAGCTGGTAATTCACAGTCGAGCGCAGGGTCCATGGGTTTGTACACGGTAATAGTAATTGCGACCAGTTACAACAAACGAGGGAATGCAGTGAGGTTGGTTGCGTTGCGATACAAGACATGCCCCTGCGCCCAATAAGCTTAGTACAACCACCACTGCTTCTAATTCCTCGTCCAGCTCAATCCATCCCTTTTCTGACATCCAAAAAATGACAAATCTACAACAGAACCAAGTCAATTTGAACAAACGTCATTGTATCGCAACCAAAAACACTTAAGCATAGACAAACTTGGCATTATTTCGTGGGCAGAACTGCGACACTGTGACATAATAAACTTACAGATAGACGAACCAGGAAATAAAATGTTCTATCAACACCTCATCTCATGAGATAGATTTTTATTTTTCCATACGCGAGTGTCCCTAACCCATGACGAGGAAATGTGCTCGATATATCAGCACGAGTGCAATCAGTCATTGTTGTGGGCCATTATGTGTGGAGTGCTTACTGAGTACCTCGTCCGTCACTCGGTGTCAATCGTCATAGAATGTCGGGATTTGATGGTAATTGCGGTAATATTTTAGATCAGAAGTGGGATGGGATTTGATGAAGCGACGGAAACGTATGGAATTTAAAATTTAATTACGGCTTAACGAAAATAGTTTATACGTATTGTTTTACCACGGCCTTAGTAAGGCTGCTGATAGTTCTTAAACTAAGGTAGTTTCACAAAAAAAATACTAATGCGAAAAATCAAAGTCTCTTAAGTTATCCTTAAATTTGACAGAATATGTTAGAAATATAAATATTATACATAGATTATTTTTCCATACGCGAGTTCAAACTTAGTAGTTGAAGTCAAATAATTTTAATTAAGAATAGAAAAATGGAATTTTAATTAACCTTCTGCGACTGAGGTGGTAGTCTGTCAGACACCGCCAAACACATTTCAAATTGCCGTTCAGCTGCTTGGCGTGATATAACTCTGTCTCGCTCAGTACCTTCCTAGAACCATACGCGGCATTGAACAATGACCCCCGAGCGGCGATGCGGTGCACACTTTTGGAGTTATGAGCTACGGGTGTCCCACAGACGTAAGTACAGCAATTTAAGTTGATTCTGACAGACGTCATCTCATAAAAATCATGTATAGTTCTATAGTGTCTGCGAGTCGTCACCTCACAAAAATATTTTTATTTCTAGTGTCTATCAGACGTAACCACATAAATAATATTTATTTTAGATCAATCGTCAAGGCATGAGGAAGGTAAAACCATTAAAACGTAGTCACATTGGGCTACCCATGACCACTGCACAACAAATCAGTGAATGGCTGGAAGAATTACACGAAGAAGATCATTTCAGTGACGTTGATGACTTGTTTGAAGACTTAATTAGTGTCAACATTAAGACTGATTTGTGCCTAAACCTATCTACAGAAGTTTTTGATTATTTTTTCATGTTCACACAACACAAAAATAGTCAAGTTTTAAAAAGTGGTTGTTAATTTTTTTTTCATAAATAAGTAAAGTAAGATAGGTAAAAAAGGTTAAAAATTTGATCACATTAAAGTTTATCTTCTATTTCATATTTGTTTTAGTTAAAACCAAGTCTTAATACGTAATTAGATAAATTATGTATTTAATCATTATTTTAACACAATATAGTTTATCATTTACATAATAATTAAAAATGTTATGTCCCAGTAAAAATGACGTCTGGCAGACTCCACGTCAGTAGGATGTTACCAATAAAGTCACCTCAGTCGCAGAGGGTTAAAAATGGTTTTTGGTTTTAGAATAGAAAATATGAAAAGAAAATCTCTATTCACTGTAGGTACCTATAGGTTTTTGTTGGCGAACTACACAGACCAGATGGCGAACTACTTTTCTTTGTCGGATGTTTAGTTTGTATTTTGTTTTAATGTTTTTTTTATAAATAAGTTAGTTTTTTTATATTCACTGTATAGCCACTAAAAGTCCCAAGGATTACTGTTACTAAATCTACTACTGCGCTGAAAACTCGCTACAAAATGTACAATGAGACGTCAGTCCGCCCCACTGACGGCCAGTCTGTCTGAATGCTAAATGCCAGACTTTGTATTATTCTAGAAATTCTGAATTCGCAATGTGGCATTTGTAATTTTGTGTTCAAATTTACCGTCTAAAGAAAATAATACGTTTGACCGTGACCTAGAATACTTATTATAAGGTTTCTTTAGAATTTTATTTTTGATAGAAGGTATTTTTAAGGGGTTACTATTATGTTGCATAATCTTTTTTGGTCGAATCATCATTTGGCAGAATTCATCATGTGGCATAATGCATTTTATTCGCAAGGGGATATCCAGGCAAAAATTAGAAGGCACTAAAAAACTATACATTTAACGATGTTATAATTGAACAAAGAAACATAGTACAGTAACAATTAGTTCGTAATCAGCTAATAAAATAAATTCTAACATTTAAATACTGTGTCACGCTTGCAAAGTTGAATAATTGTAAATAATATAATTCTTATACCAAGCTTATACATAGATGGCGTTGTAAATATCGGGGAACAGCTTTTTGTATGGAGAATGACAGTCCTCATGTTTTAATGGTCCTTGGTCGGAATATACCATATTTCTGAGTAATTTTCACTGAACATCGATTAGGGCAGCAATCTTGTAACACTTATGGTCTGCTCTAGGGTCACGGTGCCACTGCTGGGCACAAGCCTACTCTCCTAGAAAAAGGAAAGAAATTTAATTCATAACCCTTCGAGTGGCGTTCGACGGGTATCCGTCGATTGTCTTTTACCGTCAAGTGGCGCGGCCATTTTTCGCGAATTTCCCTCAAGTGGCAGGGGCCTCCATGGGTGGTCACCGCGAATTCGATTAATGTTAGAAAAATTACCATTATTCAAAAAAACATTATGAAAGGTTCCACAGCTGTCTTAATACATCTCATCGTACGTAGGTATAATCTATTTGTTCAAATGTTAAATACAGTCATTCAAATTTACGTGGGGAGTATTGTAAAGGTGTTGTAATTTATACTTTTGTATGCAAGTAATAAAGTTGAGATTTCCTTAACAAAATGTACCTATGAATTTATTATGAAGTTATTAATAAAAGCAACAATTGTATAACAAAAGAAAGTTCATAAAATGACGACGAGGATATCATGATAGTCCATTTAGCGTTTTGGTAAGCAGCATACATCATGAAAATCTCCCGCGTCCATTTTGTGTTGTGCGTTACATTTTATGCAGTGCATTGCACGGTTGCCTCTACTGAATCCGATCTGCAATCTCTTTTGACCGTGGCATCACAAGCAACTCTACCTGAAGACGGCAAGCTTAATTTTACGCAGTTAGTGGTCAAATATGGACGTTCCGTTGAGCAATACGACGTAGTGACTGAAGACGGGTACATCCTGACGGTCTTCCGTATCCCAGGTGAAAAACCACCCGTATTGTTGTTTCCCGGAATCGCCGGATCATCAGACATCTTTCTTTTAAAAGGTACCAACTCAATGACGATCACTCTGGCCAGCCAAGGTTATGACGTTTGGATCGGGAACAACAGAGGAAATCTATACGGTCGATGCCACGTCACTTTGAACCCTGATACCGACGAAAAGTTCTGGGACTATAGTTTTCATGAGATTGGTCTTTACGACCTAGCTGCTACTATAGATTTCATCCGTACAAAAACCAAAACCGAGAGCATTTCGGTCATCGGTTTTTCACAAGGAACGACCGCCTCTTTCGTGCTTGCATCTTCAAGGCCGGAGTACAATAAGAGAGTTAACATTTTCATTGCGTTAGCGCCCATAGCTTTCTTGAACGATTTACCATCTGCAGTACCCATTATAGCGCAGGTGGCGCCCGCCGTTTTCCCGGCATTAAAACTAGCCGGTATAGTAGAACTGTTTCAAAATCATAAGGTAACATCAGATCTTCTAACTATAGCGTGCAGCAAAGGCGTTCTCAGCTACATCATATGTGGTTTTGGAATTACTTTCCCAATAGTTGGCGGGGATCCACAGGGAATAGACTCGGAAGCCATATCAGTTCTATATGGACATTTCCCATGCGGGACATCCAGAAAAAGTCTAGAACATTACGATCAGGTCATTTTACGTCGTTGTTTTGCGCAGTACAGCTATGGAGCAGAGAATATGATCAAGTACGGGAGTTCGAGTCCACCAGTATATGACTTGAATGCGGCGACGACGAAGATTGCTTTAATTGTTGGAAAAGGCGACAAGTTAGCGACTCCGGAAAACGCCGAGCGGCTGAAAGACAGTCTTCCTAATGTGGTACACTACGAGTTGTTGGAACCCCAAGAGTGGGGACATTTCGACTTCGTTTTGAGAAATGATCTGCCTACATATCTTTATCCGACTATCTTGAATCTTCTAGAGAATTATAAATGATTAAAGAATCAAATTTTATCTATCAAGAAGGAACTTCTTCAATGTAAATTATTTCCAATATAAGGTTGTCAGTGGTTGTGGTCGACATCCCGCTGTCACCGCTAATGATTTCACATTCAAGCCTTGCCTAAATATCTTTACCTGCCTATATTAAATCTTCTATAGAAGCATAACTAAAGACTTTTATCAATCAACAAGTAACTTCTTCAATGTAATAGTACATTACTGCAGAGGCCGGCAACCCCATTTCCCGCCGAGGTATGTATAGTGCTTTTCTCAAATATGCAATGAAATAAATAAAATTAGTAATATCCTTACTTACCCTAAATATTATTTTAATCAGAAACTTTCTATCAGAAAGTGACGTTAGTGACATATTATATCCATAGACAATGCAAATGTCACGTTCGGAAACCATATACAACCAAAAGCTGTTTCAGTTTACATTTTTACCGCGAATATTTAGATGAAATATTTTAAATGTGTATTCTTGTGGTTTAGTTTGCAATTTATAATAATTGGGAATTGTTTATAATGTGTTATTTGTTATGTTCATGTCAATTTTAAATAAATAAAACTGCAAAAAATAGGAAAAATCGTTTTTTGTTTTATTAATGGTTGAATGCCGTGATGTTGTGGCCCAAATAAATATGGAATGGAAATTAAAAAAAAAATACATTGCCGGCTTAGGCCGGCAATGTAAGTATGAAAATTTCATACTTACTGAAATTCCATTACGTGCCAAGTGTCAAGCCGCACCGGAAACGAGGTACTTTGCGGCCTATTTTTAGGCACGTAATGTCAACATTTCATGCCATGTTTGAGAAAAATATATTTCCAATATAAGGTTGTCGGTGTTTTATTTTTACTCTTTATAATTTGCCTGCAGGAGTGAAATAGTACATTACACAACTAGGGTGGTAATATAAAGAAAGGAAAAGGATCGCAGATGTCTGCGGCCCGAGCTGCAAGCGAGGGACGTCAATATGCGATCGAGGGCTTTCTTTATTACCTCCCGTGTTGTGTACACTTGGCCAGAAAGCGGCTTTTTCCGTAAGCAACTTCTGCGATTTCGTCCTTTCTTTGTATTACCACCTAGTTATGTAATGTACTAATTAAGGTCATTGCGAAAACCATAATGAAGTTGTATGTAGTGAGTCTTAAGTATAAGGTGTTTCCAAATTAGTATACTTTAAGAGACGTTAAGTTAGGTATATCAAATTAATTAACTTTAAATAGGAATTAAGAAAACTTTTTGTATGACATTTTGTGTTCATTTTCCGAACAAAATAATGAAATTAAAATTCTGCCCAAACATAATCATTCTGTACATTTAACTGACAAAGTGGTTCTCACTGTCTATCAAGTGAGCGTGCATTAAGAGGTTTTATACTATAATCAAAGAAGTCTTTATCGCTTATTTCTCTTTATCTCATTAACAGGGTGTTATAACGTGGCACAGTTTCTTTAAGTTAGTTTTATACGTCTACTTCTAAGGACGAGTACTATCAGCTCTAAAAGTATTGGCATCTAATTTGACAACGCCTTGTATATCTCGACATTGTTGATTACTGCAGTCCCGTTAAACCGAACCATCTGCAGGGAATATAAACTAGAAGTCTTTTAGTGCGACGTAAAACTGCAAGTTATTAGGTTACTTTCAGACGACCGGCTTTAAGTACAACCCAGTTACTAACCATCTGTCTTTACATAGGTACACACATTAAACAGACACTTTTACAGACGTTTTTAAACGTCTGAAAATCTTATTATTGCATTTAACACATTCGCCGGCGGTAACGGGTATCACCGTAAAATGTGAACCACGCTATATGATGGTATGGCTAACGCAGTATTTATTCGCGATTGCCTATGGGTCAGTACGGTCAGGTGCACTTCACTCGATTTTGTCCTCCCTGTGCCGCCGCGCCGGCGACCGAAACGTCACAATGGCACGATATAATTTATGCCACACCTGGCCATAAAGTGACTTTTCCGCACGCTGCCGCCGAAAAAGCCGCTTTCTGGCCAAGTGTAGACATAAAATGATGTACACAACCCGGGAGGTAATAAAGAAAGCCCTCGATCGCATATTTACGTCCCTCGCTTGCAGCTCGGGCTGCAAACTTCTGCGATCTCGGCCTTTCTTTGTAATACCACCCTAGTTATGTATTATACTATATCCTGCCTGACAGTACGCAAACGCAGTTGATGCCGGCCGAACACCGCCACCGAAAACTATGCGAGAACGTATTGTACTGTCAAGGAATTTAATTTCCTACCCTTTTCATTGAAATGTTGTTAAGCATTCACAATGCATTAAGGTCTAAATTTCTATTTCAGTAATAGTATTTAAATGTCAATACGTATTATTTGTCACTGCATATTAAAGATAACCTCTTTGCGAAGTCATTTGCTCATCTAATTACGAATACGTGTCAGTTGGTGTCAGTGTCAATCGAGAACATTTTAAAATAATTCCGAATCCAGACTCCGGAAAGTCTACCACAAACGTCGATAATCTAAATTTCGTTATCTGCGTTCCTTTCATTCGAATATTGCAAGAGCGAGAAAGATGGACTTTCTTCGAATTTCGATTCCGCGGTTGTCGACCTTTTTTGATAGTGCCTTGACGTTCCAAATTTCAGTTCACCATGTCAACGTTGTTAATCTGTTACCTAGTTACTGACACAAAACAATGCGTGTGATATGTCAAAGTAACGTCGTAGTCTAGCTAGCTCTTATGATGACAGTATGCTATACGATATTGGACCTTAGGTGGGGTGGAAATTAAATTCCTTGACTGTACCGTGCGAAGTCTCCGTGCTGTGGCTGTGGTGGTGGGAATTCCTACGCTCGCGTCCAAACAATAGGTTTCGACGCAAACGTGGGAATTCTTGTTTTTAGGGTTCCGTACCAAAATGGTAAAAAAGGAACCCTTATGGTGCGACTCTGTCTGTCTGTCTGTCTGTCTGTCTGTCTGTCTGTCTGTCTGTCTGTCTGTCTGTCTGTCCGTCTGTCACAGCAAGATATCTCAGGATCTACTGATGCTATCGACTTGAAATTTGGAATAGTGTTAAGAACCGCTCACCCGAGCTTATAGGATGTAAAAAAAATCATGTAACTTTTTTACTTTTTTTTTAAAGGGGTCCGTAATGAGACTTTGCAAATTGAAAGTAGGGCTATTATATCGAGTGAGGTATCAAATGAAAGGGCTTAATTTGTAGATTAAAACAGTATTTTTGTATTTTTTTTTAAATAAGTAGTTTTTGATTTATGGCGAAAAATGTTAAAAAAAATACCGTTCCCCCCCTATTATCTTCGAAGTTACTGAACAGAAAAATCTGTAATAATTACCAATTATTAATGTCATCCTATATATTACAGGAAAAATATAACGGTTTTCCTAACTTGCACTGTTTTTGAGAAATTTGCAAAAATCTTAACACATACTTATTTGCTCCTAATAAACTAATCGCCATATAGTTTTTCTTGAACTATTCATGTATCTACTTATGAGTTTGTACGGAACCCTCGGTGCGCGAGTCCGACTCGCACTTGGCCGGTTTTTTTTTTGTATAGAAACGCGCGACGGTGAAATATCTGTTTATATTCTCTAATCTGTGGTACGGTGCTTGCCGACCAAATCCCATACCATTATTACGGAGCAAATTTTTACTGTCATGTGGGGAACAACCAGTGATGGGCCGTTCTCGAGAAGTTTCGGAAACAAGAGAATATCGGGAGAAGCTTCTCGGGAAAGTTCTCCTCAGCGGAAATTTCTGAGAAAGTACCTTATATTTTTGAGTTATGCATTTTTTGTTCGCTTAATACTCATTATATTTGTGGTTTATAACTATTTGCAGAGTATTTGTGCGCAACAGGTCATTCTATCAATGAAATTCTCTTTGTTCTCGAGAATTTCCCGGGAAACTTCTCGGAAACGTTCTCTGGGGAACGTTCTCAGCAAAAATTCATGTTATTTTTTCTTCTAAAAAGTTTTTTTTATAGATTATTAATCATTTACGGTACTTTATTAGGCGTTGTCATCGTATTATTATTCGTTTAGACATTAAATGTTAAGTCTATTCAAGACTGGAATGGGTAAAAACGGACTAGTGCGACTTGATCTACGGACATTGATATATTATCTTTTTCATCACTTTCTCAAAAATGGTGTTGTTACACGTAAGTTTTGCGGGCTGTAAATGACCTATTACGCCCTAGGGCGTAACTTTTTTTACTTTAAAGAGAGCTGTTATTGCAAATACATGTAAACATATATTTCGGTAAAATAAATTAAATGTTTAATAAATAGTGTATTTCAGTATTTTGCAAATGTAAAAACAAGTAAAATTATGGCCGTTTTAGGTTTTTACCGCTATGGTTTCCGAACGTGACTTGACATTCGCATTATCTATAGATATTAATGTCACTTTCTGATTTAAAAATTTGTTCTCATACTGGGTGGATTAGTAAGGTTATTTAGGTATTTAGATTTCCTCACAAGTGTGAGGAAAAACATTGTGTGTGCCACGGGTGGTAAAGGAATTACAAACGAGTGTTATTAAAGCCCTCGGCCTTGCCTCGGGCTTGTAACAAATACTCGTTTGTAATTCCTTCCTTACCGCCCTAGATACACAATTTACTATAAAATATCACCGACTCTTGTGCTTTCTTACCTGTCATAAATAATTCTCTCTCTTTACCTGCCACCCAGAGCCCAAAAAAGGGGACAGGTCCGATCCATCAAATTACAATCCTATTGCTATTACTTTCCTTTTCTCTAAGGTGATAGAGCGTGTAATTAATATAAAATTCCTTAGATAGGTATCTAAAAGAACCTAATTTGATCAAGGGCCTTCTATATGGTCGCTGCACTGGTGATCTCCTAGTACCTATATCCCACACACCGCTGCCAACTGCCCACAGCCAAAGCTGGCATCCAAAAAGTTTGATGTGCTGAGTTGAGCGAAGCGGTACATCACGTCTGGGCAAAGACAGCTGTTGTACAAATCGCAGGTCTGACTTCATATGGAGTACTGCTATCATCATGTTCCTCTTGGCTCGGTCCAAAAACGCACTATGTGACAAATTTGAAGCGGTAATGAACCTTTAATTCTAAGGAGAGACTTCGCCTATTTATGTGTATTCTACCATTTTTAAAACTTGTATAATAGGCTGTTTATTTCATTGCATATTTGTGAAAAGCACTACCTCGTCGTGAAATGGGGTTGCCAGCCTCGTAACTATTTGGACTCGCTCTCGCTCGGCCATGTATATGTACTCGGCCGGCAATCCCTTCCTTCTGTTGTGAAGTAATTTATTTATTAAAAAAAACAGCAAATAGCAAATGTATTAAATATAGAAACTAAAAGTATAATCAAGTAAAAACAAATCCTATAACGAAATAAAAATAAAAGCAATTATGTAGGCTGTCAATATTGTTCATTATTAGAAACAGCTACCGAGGGAGAACGTTTCCGAGAAGCTTCTCGGGATTATAGAGAATTTTGCCTTTAGAATATTCATTCAAGATACACTCATTTACGAATGCTTATTAAACACAATAACGAAAACATTTCAGCCCAAAAAATACCTGTTTTTTAAATCTAAATCACTTTTATGCTAATATTTGTTCCGGAGAAGTTTGCCGGAAATATTTCACCGAGAATGTTTCCGAGAAGCTTCTCGGGAATTTCTCGAGAACATAGAGAATTTTGCTCTCAGAATATTCGAAAAAGTTCAGGTACCTTACGAACGTCTATCAATAACATATACGAAGACATAAAAGCAAAATAATACTATTTTTTTTAAAGTATTTATGTACTTTCTCAGATATTTCCGTTCCCGGAGAACTTTCTCGAGAACTTGTGAGAATTCTCAGGAGAAGGAATTCTCGAGAGCGAGAACGTTCTCACCGGCACAACACTGGGAACAACAATGATGACACTACCGTCGAAACGTGTAATCTCAAACTCGAGTTTGACCCTAACTCACACAGATGCAACGCATCTGTGTAAGTCAAAAAACACGCAGTACGGCGCTTGCCGCTGTCGTTTTAGGAAAGTAATTAAATGGTCAGCCGTTATTAAAATTGATCCGCAAAAAAAATAAGCAGTTAAATCATTTGGGCAGCATACAAAGATTTGGCTGGCAATGAATAAAAATCGGGCGACAACTCTTGTTCAGCAAACACTTTAAAAACGGTTAACATTTTAACCAATATTAATCTGCTTTTTTATCATTTGGCTGCCTAATAAACCGTCGAGCTGCAAAATAATTACTTGGGCAGCAAGATTTTACAATTGGATTGCGTTTAGTTTGAAAAATCAGCAGTATTGTGGAAAGAGCGAAACAGACCACGTGACGCGAGCAACCAATCGTGTGCGTGTTTTGTCATTCGGTAATTGTCAGCTGTCAAGTAGCAGGTGTCACTGTGATATATACAGGGTGTCACTGTGATATATACTGGGTGTCACTGTGATATATATAGGATGTCACTGTGATATATACAGAGTGTCACTGTGTTATATACAGGGTGTCACTGTAATATATACAGGCCGTCACTGTAATATATACAGGGTGTCTCTGTGATATATACATGGTGTCACTTGATATATACAGGGTGTCATTTTCGTATTTTATCAGTGATTTTTACCATTTTCAGTCACAGTTAGGTACGACGACCAGCGTAGCGAGGAGGCGTGTTAGGTATCTTGCGATCACAACATACCCTACTTACTGTCCAAGATAAAAAAACTGTGCAAGAGTCACAGTAAGGTACGACGACGAGCGAAGCGAGGAGGAGTGTTATGTATCTTGCGATCACAACATACCCCACTTCCTGTCCAAGATAAAAAAAATCTGTAATAGCAATCTTGTGAATAAAGCTAAGTAACTACTTAGAAAAACAGGCTTATGCGTTTTGCAGTTTATAGAGAATGGTTAAATTGTTTTATGAGCAACCAATTTATGCCCATTATAAAGTATGCTTAATTTTTTTTATGGGCATCTAATTAAAAACTTTATGCGTATATATCTATGATTATTTATAGTTATGACCTTAAACTTTATGCAACCCGACCTTTACCCATTCCGAATATGTATGCAACTCAGTATAAAAAATAAAAAATGTTAGATGTGCCCTTTTGCGTTTTGACGGCAGAATAGTTGCGCCCATTTTGTGTTTTATTGCCCCCTTTTTTTAATGGACAAAATGAAATATTTTGCTTATTTATTTATTTATTTGAAATATTTACCTACTGATTGCTAACCAAAATTAGATTAACCGTAGATCGCTTAATGCAGCTCAAATACTTAATATGCTGACCAAAAAAATGTAGAGCAGTTCAGTATAACATTAATTGCAGACAGATTTATAAATGTTTGCTAACCATAAGTTGCTTACCAACTAGCTATTTCGGCTGACCAAATACATATTTCTGCTTACCAAAATATGAATATTTTGCTGATCGATTAAATGATACCCGTCGTTTTATAAGATAATAGGTATTGTATGGAGAGATTTTACTGACATTTTGGTACATACATACTATAATTTGGGTACTGCCAACAAACGTGTTAAAGATAGGGCTTCCAATACCGGTATTTTTAACATGGGCAATACCGGGATCCCGGTATTGCCCATACTAAAAATAGCGATATTGGAAGCCCTAGTTAAAGATACAGTCCTGTGACATACGGACAGCGAAAGCTTAGTAATAGCAAGGACCATTAAAGCAAGAGGACTGTCATTCTCCATAATGAAAAATAATAGTAATTCTCCATAATGGGAATGGGACTCTTATTTCATACTCACAGTGAAGAAATAAAAGAATACTTGGTAAGAGTTAATTCTCGGTGTAATTGTAATTTAAATAAAACCCTTTCTAATCCCCGCCCATCGCCGCTCAAATTAAAAACCGAAACATAATGCAAACAGAATTTCATTCCGGTTTTAATCATTGAGGGTCGTTTCTAATTATCCAGCTTAATTGGAGTTTTGTCCGATTGTTCTGGAATGAACTTAACTTAGCCCTTTGGACATCCACAGTCCATACTGTATAGAAAGTACTGGAAATTGTTGCTATTTTAGGCCCACACTAGTCAGCTACCAAACTATAAAGACGAACAAGTAGTCCAACTTCGGACGTTCAGGTGTGCGCTATCTTCTCATTAGCACTTACGCGCGGCTAACGATGTTACGAGTTGATTTTATTCCAACTCGGATAACTCGAGTTGACTCGCCCGTCAACTCGAATCGGGATTCGAGTTGACTCGACTCGCATCAAACGGATGGGATCCGCATCGCGGCAGCAGCCAAACGGATCGGCGAAGCCGAGTCGAGTTTAGCGTATTCGTAACAAACTGAACATTTGTCGAGTTGGCGAATCGGTGACTCGCGTGCACTCGCATAACTCGCATTCGTTATCCAGTCCGTGTCAATTCTAGCTAGAGTTAGGTATGCGAGTTGATTCGAGTTGCGAATGAACTTGATTTGAATCAACTCGCTTAGAGTCTGATTCGAGTTATTCGAATCAGACAACTCGACTCGCCCATCGCTATGCGCGGCTTGGCCCACGTTGTTCGCGTTACTGTCCCAAGAGAACTCTTTATCGAGATATAAAGTATCCTATGTTTCAATCCAGGACTTGGTCTACTTGCATGCTGAATTTCAGCTCAATCCATTCACTTGTTAACCCGTTATTTATATAGGTAGTAACAAACATCCAAAAATCTAAACATCCACTCCTCCAAACATCTTCACAAACTTTCACATTTATAATATTAGTGTATGTATGTATATGATGTGATTATTGCATGTTACCGCGTTATTTAGTAATAAACATCCAAATCTTTAAAAGCCCAAAAATGTAAACATTTATAATAGGACGATTTTTTCAAAGTGCTAATTAGAACGTACCTCGCGTACCGATTATCATTGCACCGGTTGTTCCATTCGGAACGAGATCGCATGAAAAAACAGTTGGCCCACAATTAGCAATGTAAATACAGCACTCCGCCGGGGGGCGCTGATTCGTTCCTAATTAGACAACGGACGGGTAAAGGGGGATTTAACGGTTTAGCTAATATTGGCAACGGATAAGGGCGTTTTGTGAATAGTGTATTGTATAAAACGCATTATTTGTAAAAAGGTTTCTTTATGCAAAGATTTAAAAGATAGATAACTACCAGCTAACCAGCTAGCGTGGCGTCGAAAGAACTCGATTCCTACCGGCTTGTCTAACATCAGGCATTTGACCACCTCGCAGCCCTTAAGGAAAATGTACGCCAAATCTGTACCAGCTTGCCCAAGGATATTTTTTACGCCACGCCACTGATAACTATTTAACTGCGATCTGGGCTGGAAAAATGTTGAGTTTTTTATTACATTGTAGGGTTCTGTACTTCAAAAGGGATAAACGGAACCCTTATAGGGTCATTTTGTTTTCTGTCTGCTTGTTCGTCTGTCCATCTATCTGTCTGTCAAGACCCTTTATCTCGGGAACGCGTGGAGGTATCGAGTTGAAAATAAAACCCTATACTCAGGTCTACAGTCCCTTGAAGCCATGAAATAATCAAACTTCTAAGTTATCGTAAAAAAGATACAGCCGTGTATACTGCGATGCGTGCGTATAACTATAGGTCAGCAATGAAGTCTCCTAAATTTAGGTCCTAGTGCCGTTACTTGTCCTATTTTACTATGGCTGTATATCGTCTACAGACACATATTCACTTATTATCACTATCAGAGATCGGACAAAGGATCCCGCAGCAAACTTAGAGAAAAAGTGGTTTCAGTCAAATCTCACAAAATTTTACCATGATGTAGAGTCAACTCTCCTGATTATTTTTTTATAGGAGCACAACTCTCTCAGACGTAAACTTTCTGAAATAATTAAGCATATATTTTTTTTATTTACGCGACGTGTTTCCTAAAATCGGTATATTACGAAATGATACGCACTGCAAGTTACTGACGTTGTAAGTATTTTTCTTATTTTTATTCATGTGCTTGCATGTATAACACAATTATCGAACATAAAATATGACCTTCGTAATGTTTCTGTCACGTTGACATTGCATTTTATCAATTATCTATATTACGAACGACATGCATAACAGAGCAAAAAGGTGGACATATATTTTGTATAAAACAATTAAATTGATTATTTTAGAAAGTATACATCTGGGAGGGTTGTGCCCTCATAAAAAAATAATCAGGAGAGTTGACTCTACATCATAGTAAAATTTAGTGAGATTTGACTGAAACCACTTTTTTCCTAAGTTTGCTGCGGGGTCCTTTGCGTCATCACTCCTAAAAAATGTGGTCATGACTCCAAATTATAATCAAATAATTTATTTCTTACCTGAGATTTAATTTTGATAGTCAAAAAATACAAAGGTTTGTTACAATGTACATTTATTAAAGAAAATAATTAGGGATGCAACGATACCGATACGATAATCGTATATCGGCGATTATCGTAAACCTTTACGATCATTCGTTATCGTACATATTACGATACGATATTTTTACGATACATTTATTTCAACATTTTTAAATTTTTACTGTTTCGGGTGAAACGAACGAACAATTTCTGAACGCTTCGCATCCGCACTATTGCCTAGCGGAGAATACACACATGATACAGAAGAAATTAAACCATAATTTTCAAAATTATTTTATACTTTTACGTACTTTACTCAAACACAAAATCAACTTAATTATAAACTGATCAAAACACGAACGCGTGACAACAAATGGCGGGGAGATGAGGCGAACCGAGCATTTCGGATTGCACCCGAACATAGCTAATAACTATGATCGGCAATGCCGACTAGTCGGCCGATTAATCGGCAAATTAGGAACCGATTAGTCGTCCGTAGTCGGCCCATCTCTATTAAAAATGCATAACCTTTTTTTATACTTTTACTTTACTTAGGCCGGCTTTACACCTGTAAGTTTTACTTACGTAAGTAAGGACGCAGCTATACGTTAGACTGAGATAGTCAGTCAGCTATCTCAGTCTAACGTATAGCTGCGTCCTTACTTACGTAAGTAAAACTTACAGGTGTAAAGCCGGCCTTACTCTTACAATAATAACATACAACAAAGCTTCCAATTCATCAAAATGGTATTAAACAAATATCGTAATGCATTCGTATCGTAATTCGTTATCGTATTTGGCCATTACGATGTATTCGTCATTTGTATTGGTATCGTAATAGCCGTATCGTTGCATCCCTAAAAATAATCACTAATCAGTATGTATATATGGATGGCGCAAATTTGTTCGATCTCTGCTTATTATTAATGCTGAATATCAGCCAAGCACTGTCAATCAACACCTAATCAAACAAGGTAGCGTAATCAGCACACACGCAAACACAAAGGTCGTAAAAGCCCCATATACAGGGAGAAAAGAACTACGTTGCAGGCACGGCAAATTGTACCTAAGTACCTTAATTGTTGGAAATTGCAATTCTAGTTAATAAAGACTTACTTCAATTTTAACAACAATAATTGGTACATTATTTTTTTCGCAAATATTACCGCGGTAGGCGCCGCCGTACGTATATTTGCAAATTAATTTCTAAGTTTTCCCACTGACGTCAAAAGCGCTGCACCAAGTTATGTTTGACGTTTATTGGTAGACTAATAGAGAATGCCTTACGGCATTAAGTCCACCATTTTTACTGTGCAATAAAGTTTAAATAAATAAAAGTAAGAGTTAGCTTTGGGCTATTTTTCAGAAATATGTCTGCGACTCATTCATCTGTCTCCATACATTTAGTATGAAAAAGAGCCAGATGAATGAGGTGACCGCAGACATATTTCTGAAGACATGCCCTATTTCCAAAATTTCACGTAGTTACCGTTCATGTGGCGTTCGTTTTTCCCGCTCTGTACGTATCGCTTCCGACGTTTCTCCCCACATCTGTTCCATTCCATCTGCATTTCTGCCTATTGATCAGGCACAACACCAATCACCCTGTATTCCTAACAAACCGGCATTGTTGATTGAATATTGAGCCTTAATACCGCGATATAAGGTAGAATTTCGAATGTCGCAGATGGATAAGATACGCCGTTGTGAAAGTTTGTGTTAGTGTTTGTTCACTAAACACTAATACACCGCATTGGGAGCTAGATTTGATTGCGAGTGAATAGACTGCCCTCGGTGGGATTCAGTGACTACATTCATCATCATCATCATCATCAGCCTGCGTTCATTCACTTCTTCATTCTTTCCATACCGGTCCTCAGCTTCTAATATTTTGATTAATTGCATGTAGTGGAAAACAAAACCAAATGGATTCTATAAGATTTGGAAGGAGTCGATAAGAAATCGGAACCGCTTACCGATTCGAATTATTTAAATCTTCAAGTCCGGATTTACTTATCTCTATATTATACCGTGCCTAAGTGCCTAACTCCGTGAGGATTTTTAATGTGCAAGGCCTCTTAAAATAATTGTAGATTGAAAAAAACGTAAGCATTTTTTTCTTTAGTAGACATGTCTTAATTTGTAACAACGCCCATCCCAGCTGAATACATCTGCCACTGAGTGTACTTGTAACGAAAATACACTACACTTAATTCAAAGCCTTTACATGAAAATAAATTTCCGCAATCTACCACGCACCCATACAACCCTCAAAGTAATTTCTACTCTAAGTGTTTCACAATAAGGCTTATTTTCGTTTAAAACACGCCTTTAAAAACAGTGCACGTATTGTTCGCATTAGCACAGGATTTAAGTCTTTATTGTACTGAAATACGTTTCGTTTTTGTTCGAAAGAACACGTTTAAAAATTTAAACGTTGGGTGTTCTGCATTTGATTTTAGACTGTATTTGGATTAAGCTGAGGTTGTTTTTTGTTTAAAAGCTGTGAGAGAGTTGCGTGGGTATATCAACGCTTGCAAGTAGGGTTGCCAACTATTTACTTTTCTATTTCCCAATTCTGGTATGTAAAATACCTTAAGGAAAAACTTACCAAAAGGTAAATGACGAGTGTGAGGTAGATGTGCATTTCTCAAAAAGTTTGTATGGAAGCGTTAACTGTCACAAAACTCACTAACTTTCCCATTTTGTTACCAATATATTTAAATGATAAACTAACATTTTATTGATTATTTTGCATAATTAAGATTCTGTTGAGAATATTTCACCCTAATTATCCAAATAAATTAACAAAACATGAACCAATCATTAATAATAATCAAAAATATTGGTAACAACATAGGAATCCATCAATGATCTTTTAATTTATGTAATTTCTTTTGAGAAATGCACAGATACGATCACGTAATAATAACACACACGTTTTATTACTTATGTGCTAACATTGCTCTCGTAATTTCCATTTCATGAAACAACTATTTCAGCTGCGAAAATATGTGTGGAACTGGCCATCAGAAAGCCCATTTGTGACGGGAATATACTATTTTTTACGTACAAATTATAAATATATTTCAACAATACACAGAGTCAAAATATATTTAACTCCTGACAGCAATTCATCTGCTGCGTACCAGTAAAATTAGAGTTTTATATCCATTTCTTGAGAAACGATTCCCCTTTGAAAGTCGACTCACTCCACCCCTCCCCTCCAATTTTACCCCTAAAACTAACCTATGGCCCTTCCTAAGGTTTTAAACTATCTTCATACCAATTTTCACCTAAATCGGTTCAGCAGTTTAAGTGTGATAAACGATATAAGACAGACAGGCAGACTTAATTCTGCATCTATGATGTTAGTAAAGATGTTTGGATTTGGAAACGATATGTATTGTTGGCAACCCTAGGCACAGATGGCTCGGAGCGTATATGCAGTAATCCTTCTCGACATATTTCGGCACTTACCTTCAGTGGGTTGCTTCAGCCGGGTTAAACGGGAAATTAACAGATACTGGTTCAAATTTATGAATTGTATTTAGAAAATACCAGGTTTTCTTGTACCATGCTTCCATGATATAGTTATAGCCAGGAGCTTCTCGTCTGAGCGTAATCTAATAGCGTAGCCTTAAAGGGGCTCTATTTTATATTCCCTGCCGGATTCGCATCAGCGAGACTCATCTTATAGAGCAGTGGTTCTGAATCTGGGGGTAATTACCCCTTTAGGGGTAAAATTAAGTTTTCTCAGGGGTAATACTCATATTCAGTCGTTTTTCTTTGAGTACTTTCATATCCTTGTCTGTATTTCCTATTTTTTGGAGGGGTACTGATACAAATCTAGAGAGGGCCTGTGGGTGATGTGGCAATAAATGTTAGGAACCACTGTTATAGAGTCCCTGGTCCCTGGTCCGATTTTTGCAACAACCAGTAAGGCTTGTAAGTCTGTCAGGTTTAAAAAAAAAGAGTCCCTGGTTATGGTTATTCTAGTCGGTCGGTTTTCCACACAGAATAGTACATTATGATACGATACGAGTGGGCGAAGTTGTTCATTACAGTCGAGGCTGTGTTGCATAGCCCGAGCCGTCAGGCGAGGGCTGCATAGCCGAGACTGTAATGACCAATGCCCACGAGTGTCATACGACGTTTTTCAACACACTTGCGAATAAAAAATAATACTTATCATTTAGAATTTCTGGTTTGCGCTCATGGACAGGCACGAGGTGGCGGACTGGTGGTGGCGGCGCTGCGCGGGAATCATATCCGCACGCCGAGCCCCACGACGACGTGCTCTCATTGGCCAATTGGCGGTTATTACAGCACTTGTGCGGCAATGAAAAGTAAAAAGCACTTGTGTGTAATAAGCTGCGTTCCGCGCATAAGAACCACCAAATAAGAGCGACTTTATGAGCAAGTGTGTAGAAAAATAAATAATAATCGCATCGTTACTAATAAACCGGCCTAATTCAAAATTATTGACAATTGAGTTACAATACAACCATTTGAAATCGTTTTAAGATTGAAAATAAATTGTCAATATTTTTGAATTAGGCCAGAAGGAAATAGTTCGTCGATTTGTATGGGAACCAAGCGTGTAACGGTTTTCGCTTGGCGTAGCTATATTTAACAAACTCTTGTTGAAACATTTTATTCAGCAGTAAAAAAAAACCTCACTTTATTTCGCCGGCAGATGATTCCGGTGCTTAAGCGGGACTCGAATAATTCCGACAATGTACCGTAGCGGGAATCCATCTTAAGGAGGCCATAAATTGTCTTTAAACGTTCGAGAATTCGAGGTTTCCTTAAATAATAACGATTTATTCCCTACGCAGAGATATCTGTAAGGTAAGGAAGGTCTATTCGGGGCTAAATTAGATCAATTTAGTCTTTACTAGCTTATGCTCCCAAATTCGTTCGCATTGACTCGTAGATTGCCTTAAGAGATGTTTGACGCGTGACAGAATAAGTAATAGTACTAAGTACAGAAGTTTCTCTTTATTACTGAATAATTTCTCAATTCCTGAGATAAAGAAACGATTAAACCAAACGTTTCTTTATTAAAAACTTACCTCAACGTTTTAATCTACACCTAATCAAAACAATAAGATCAAAGAAACCGACTCTCGCTATAATTTACGGCAGCGGTCGGCAACCTTTTAGCAGCCAAGGGCCAAATAGTAGCTAACGAAATTGATGCGGGCCGCACCGTTTTTGATTGTATACAATTCTGAATATAATCGACCTTTACAAACAAAATAGCCAGGGAGGCTCGCGGGCCGCAAGTGAGTGGTTCACGGGCCGCATGCGGCCCGCGGGCCGCTGGTTGCCGACCGCTGATTTACGGTATTACAGAGTTTTGTATTTGCAAATCCAAGATCAGATACAAGAGAACAGGACTTGATAAAACCAGACAATAAGAGGTGAATGAATAAGCAAACGTAATGTCCTGATTTTATCTCTGAAAGGTTCTTTAATGATTTAAAACTGGAGGCATTCGTGATTGATCTTTCATTTTCATCTGTAATGAGCGGGGATCTGAATGGCGCCGGGATTTTGCGGGATTTGAGTAGGATCTTAGGGATATTATATAATTCAATATAATATATAATATAATTTTCTCAAACATGGCATGAAATGTTGACATTACGTGCCTAAAAATAGGCCGCAAAGTACCTCGTTTCCAGTGCGCACGTAATGGAATTTCATACTTACATTGCCGGCCTAGGCCAGCAATGTATTTCTTTTAATTTCCATTCTACATCTATTTGGGCCAGCAGCAGCATCACGGCATTCAGCCATTAAAAAAACAAAAAACGATTTTTGCTATATTTTGCAGTTTTATTTATTTAAAATTGACATTGAACATAACAAATAACACATTATAAACAACTTCCAATTATTATAAATTGCAAACTAAACCACAAGAATACACATTTAAAATATTTCATCTAAATATTCGCGGTAAAAATGTAAACTGAAACAGCTTTTGGTTGTATAAGTATGGTTTCCGAACGTGACTTGACATTTGCATTGTCTATGGATATAATATGTCACTTACGTCACTTTCTGATAAAAAGTTTCTGTTATAAAGTAATATTTAGAGTAAGTAAGGATATTAGTAAGTTTATTTATTTCATTGCATATTTGAGAAAAGCACTAGGTACACATACCTCGACGGGAAATGGGGTTGCCGGCCTCTGCAGTAATGTACTATTTACTTAGAAAACCACCGTGAGACTCAAACATTATTGAAAAAAAAAACTCCCACACAAAAACCACGTGACACGGGTCGTTCAGCCAGTGGTATTGTGCCACAGATATAAAACGTTACTTTGATTGGCTGAACGACCCGGGTCACGTGGTTTTTTTGTTTACTTTTTTTAAATACCTAAAAGTATTTAGGCCTCTGGTGTTGCAGCTATGGGCGACGTTGACTGCTTTCCATCAGGCAGCTCGTCTGCTCGTTTGCCACTTATAACATAAAAAAAAGTACAATGTATAGGCTAAACGTGTCATCAAAATATGCCACTCGGTTCAGTGAAATACTCACAGAAATATATCGATAAGTGTGAAAGTGACGGATGTTATAATTATCATTTCTTTATTGATCGAGAAAGCCTACTATCATAAGCGTATGAGTTAATTGTCATCGCAGTGTTTGTTAGTGGTGTTCTTAATTTCACCGACTGTAAAAACCACAGACTAAACATAAACTTCATTTGATTGCGGTATCGGTGTTAAAAATAACGGCCAAACCATAAATATTGGCGCTACCTTTATGCCCCCATAAAAATGTTTACCGAAATTTTAACGGCTTTTCTTTAATTCCGTTAGGTCTGAATTTTGCAATTTGCACGGAAAACCAGTTTTGTATTCCACCGAGTGTCGGGTTTACTTATCCGATTTTTAGATTCGGAATTCGAAATTTGAATACTGAGGGAGACGGCTTAACGTAACGTGCGCCGTCGACCTGAAAAATGTTTGCAAGCTGTGTGTTTAACCTAGAATGAACTCATTTATTTTGGTTTTTCTTCATCCGAATAGAGTGCAACTACAATAACTTTGCAGAGCGGGACATGGTAACACCTCCGGTGAAAAGTGAAATTTCTATGAAAATGTGACTTTTAAATCGAGGTGTTGCCATGTTCCGCTCTGCAAAGTTATTGTAGTTGCACTCTATAAATAAAAATACGGCAACTTAGAGTACTAGGTTATTATCAATCACTATCATCACCCAAATAAAGTCAACTGTCTAGTCATACAGGCCTCCCCCAAGGAATTGATAGGATATTACGTCGAAATCGCCACGCTTGAGCAGTATCTATAGAAATATAATTACATTTAGGTGCCCAAAGTGGAAAAGCGAATTCGAAAATGACATCGAGTTTAAAAAATGTATGCTCAGATTTCTGTTAATTAACTAACCTTAATTTTAAATTGTACTGATATAATCAGGGCGTATCCCTATATTTCTCTTGTTAAAAAAATAATTCAGTATGGCCTGTGCATCGGCATACTCGTCTTTAAGTAAGGTCGCATACAATATCACTTCAGCCCCTGTATCCTTAGGCCCCAATGCTGGTATGGTGGAATACCGGTTGTAGTAACTGCCGATTACGGGACGATTTTTGAGGAACATCTTAGCTTTTTTTAAATCGGACTACTGCAAACAGGGTTCCCTTTATTTGGCATAATTTTATGTCTCTGAATATATTGTTTCTCTGAATTTTTAATTTGCATAATTTTCCTCCAGTTAAGCAAAAAAAAACACTTTAAACAGAGAATCTGTTACGTAAGTCATTTAGAACAGGTACTATACCGAAAAGTCAGTGGCATCTGTAAAATGACTATTATGCGAAAAAATAAAAGAGTATTCGGACAAAGTGGTTAGTTATTGGTGGCTGGCCAGTAATACGCGATTTACCCTAATTTTTTACTTTATAGTATGGTCAAAAAATGAGTTCACATTTTACATCATATTTCGGACAAACAAGTTAATCTTAACTCTGTTAAACCCCGTATGATAAGGATTTCTAGTATAATAGTCTTCTTATGTACAACATACACTGTTAATTTTGTTGTTATTAAAGTAGCTATTTGCTATCTTTCTGGAATTCTGTTCTTTCCAGATTTTTTCTTTAACATCTCTCAAAATGGAAACAATTGCCTGGTTAAAATATTTTTACCGTGTCATATCGTCTTCAACTTCGCCATTCTGAATACTTATGACAAAATGGCGTATTTTTATTGGGGAATCGTGTCGGTTAAGTCCTTTTGAGTATAAAGGACAGCAATATTCTCGGCCATTAGGGACGCAGCTGACAAATTGCAGTTAACTGCCTTTTATTGGCCACTCTGCGTTTTACTGTCTCTGTTCAAGTCTTCGTTTTGAATAAATTAAATTTAGATAATTCCCAGCCTTGTCTTTTACTAAATTAATGGTTATTTTAATGGCTGTTCGCGAACGGAAGTCCATTTCGGGATTTAAGTTTCGTACCTGATCGGGGAAATATTGTGGGTCAGTAAAATTAATGTATTTCAGGCCTTCTCTATTATTAAGTTAAATTAAGAGTACTTATTGTAATATTCATAAATCATCGATTGAAAAAGTATGCTTTTTTAAACAGTTTTATTTAGCTTGACTCCATATACTCGTTTCTTTGATTATTTTAATAGTCCATTTCTAAGAATAAAAACGACTAATACCTATAAATGGTACTTACATTCATTGCACCGCTGTTGATATAGTTCGTACAAACTCTTAAGACCAAATTCTGTCAAACGACCGCAAGCCAAAAACTACCTTATATTCAGAGCATAACGTAGTTTTTGGCTTGCGTTCGTTTGACAGCATTTGACCTTAAGAGTTTGCATGGACTTTACCAAAAGCCTAAAAAAATCAGAAAAAAAATTGAGAAACTCCTAAATTTTTGCAGCTGATTGGAGAATCCTCGTTTTGCTCCTTTGCACTTTAAGCGTAAAAAGAACTTCCGTCTAATCATAATTTTTCTTTCCAGTGGTAGACTGCGACGTGTCACCCTGGGGCCAATGGTCAGAATGCGACACTCGCTGTGGGGCCGGGAGTATGGTGCGGACTCGTCGCGTGACGCGCTCGCCGGCGCGCGGCGGGCGACACTGCCCGTCGCTGGTACAGCGGCGAGCGTGCCAGGAGCACGAGGGCTGCCCGCGCGACAGCATGGTGCTGCAGCGAGGTGAGCCACATCCTGGGGCCAATGGTCGGAATGCGACATTCGCTGCGGGGCCGGGAGTATGGTGCGGGCTCGTCGCGCGACGCGGTCGCCGGCGCGCGGCGGGCGACTCTGCCCGTCGCTGGTACAGCGGCGAGCATGACAGAAGCACGAGGGCTGTCCACGCGACAGCATGGTGCTGCAGCGAAGTGAGCTACACCCCTAGCGAGTCCGTGGCAGGAGTTAAACTGCCCGTCTCCTGGAGCGAAGCGGGCCAATATTAGCCAATACAATTTAGGCTTTCCCCGTCCCGCTTCTGTGGTCATGAAATAGCACAATTTTATTTGTTATTATGGGTCATTATTCGAGCGTTTCAACCCCCTCACTTTCGTGGACACGTTTTTAACGAAACCCCTGCAGATTTTTGTGGCATTTTGAACTATTTGGTAGAGACCCCGGACTTCTGATATCCCATCAAAAGCTACACAAATTTCGGTGAAAAGGTGTCCACGAAAATGTCGCGGAACAAACGCTCGAATAATGACCCTTTAAGCCCTCTCCACACCACTCTAGTGGATGGGCAGCCTTATAGTTGCGTTTGGAGCGTCATAGGCACTTTAGAAGCATTACACACTTGTAAGCAGTATTGGCACTATTGTCGCGTCTTCGGCGAATTTGGAACGACATTGTCAGTTTTGGAGTATCTTCGGCACTTTTGGAGCATCATTAACGGATTTTTAAGTGTCATTGGCACTTTTGAAATTTCACTAAAGCCTCATTTTTTTAATTACAACCTGCATTTTAACTGTGATTGCCACTTACCTGCCAAGCATTAACGATTACGGCGCATCCCCCCAATGATAGAGTTTTCTCTGGGATAAGTTTAGCAGTGGATATTTTTCGACTGAAGATAGTAATGTGGTTCGGAGGTCTTTTATTGATTTTCATTATTTGTTACAGACGAGACGGCCATGATCCTACCGGGGGCGTTGTCCGTGAGCCGCCACTTCAACGCCACCTCCGATATCCGCAAGAACCTGCGTCTGCGCAACCCGGACGACCCGGAGGCCAACGCGCATAGAGAGTGAGTTTAGTTTTCGTTACACTGACACCTGAGCAATGGCATGCACTCTATAAAGGAAATAACCACATTTTAACTTAAAAAAACCCGACTGCAGTGCAAAAAATACGGCGCATTAAAGTGCATAAATCCGCCATTTTTCGAACTTTACGTGCCTAGTGACACATGATGTATCATTTTTCAAAATCGAGTGTGTCGTTGAGTAGTAACGAGCGGACATAGAAACGCACATACACACATACTTACATACAGGTCAAACACATAACCCTCCTTTTAGGTTTCGCCGCAGTCGGGTAAAAAGATCCCGCCTACCGTCTAATTCCTACCCTAGGTAGAAATTAGTTGGCTAGGTAGCGTTTTAAGATACCGTCGACCTTACTAATGTCTACCCTCCTATCCTTACTAGGGAAGAAATTATAATTATAGAGTGCACGCCACTGCATCTGAGGGAGACGTCCGAGTGCTTGACACTGTCCTAGTAGCTGTCATCTTGAACGTTAAGTCATTAATACAGGGGACGGCAGGGTGTCCACTGTTGGGCAGTAGCATATCAAGCACTAGCACGTTTACTTCATAGTCTATTACACACTTTAACCGGTAAAATAAAGAATGTCTCGAACGCAGTGGCCCGAACTGAGCGTAACGTGATTTGTGGCTTTCTATATTACCGCCCTTGGTGAGTACATAATAGGCTACTTTCCTGACAGATCAAATCAGTTACTGTTTATGAAGTGTCTAAACACTCGGATAGTACCTATGAAGTTAGTATGGAAAAAAAGTGAAATGACGTGATTTTACTCAAACATCAAATCATCTTCTTATTTATAGCTTTAGATATTTTAAAAATCATTTAAAACGCTAAATAGTTGATGTTTGGTTCATTTTTGCAAAGGAGAACCGGCAAAAATGTATAGAGGCTGGTCCAAGAACCAATAGCGACGTGACAATATCATTAGAAAGGTATTTCAATATACTACAATAGTTACTATAGGAGCTCATTTCAAATCACTGTGTGAAAAAAGTTATGGCAATATAAAAAAACTTATTTTCATAGATGATTTTAAGCAATAAAAATGAATTATTTCGTATTCCATGAAGTTACAGTCCACCTGTCAGGCCTCCCCGGCCGCTCAGGCTCCTCCTGCCCCCCAGGCTGCTGCTAGCAGGGCACCGAAAGCACCCCCGCACCGTTGACGGGACTTGAGCTGGAGGCCAGCAAGGCGGAAGCTCGAAAGGCCCGATGCAAACACGCAACCCCCGCCCACCCCGCCCCTCCGCGGATTAATTTAACCCATTCACTGCGACGTCCGAACTCCAGAAGCATGTACGGCGCGCTGTCATACATTCGAACTAGCTGTCGTAGAGTCACGACAGCGTGTCGTTACTCAGTGGCTCAGCGATGCGAGCTTTATATTGGATAGCGTTATGCGCGATTTCTCTTTAGCCAACATAATGTTTTGTTTTAATTTTAAAATGTTTTTTGCTATTTTTTTATTTAGCATATCTTTGATTTCTCTGGGTTGTTTTTTTACAATACATAAAATAAAAATAAAAAACCTAATCTAGGGTGCCGCTGGCAGCGGTAGTTATTTATTTGTAACTTGGGTTAGGTGTTTTTAGAAGTAAAATACAATGATTGTATGCAATTTAAATACTACCGAATGTAAACATTCTTTTTTATTCAAGAATGTGAAAACCATACGTTATATACAATTCCTTTAAAACTTTGAACAGGTTTCGCTAACTCGAATTATACACCGTGTTTTTATTGTTTTCCGTTAACTTATTCGTATATTCTTCAGATCTAATTAAGTTCATTTCTCCAAGAAAGTAATGTTGTAATGTAACTCATACCGTTTTTAAAATATTCATAATCTTAATTTACTCACCAACCAGTATAAATGAGCTGTCATAACCCCAACACTGTCATAGTTGACATTAACTTGTGACTAACACAGAAGTGTCTTTTAAAATGGTCATCAACTCAATGTGTAGATTTATTTAGTTAATAGTGAAATGGGCAAAACAGTACAGATAAAAAGACTTAAAACTAGACATATATTATAATATTAAGGTTAATAAAAGGATAGAAAATAAACTATAAATAATGCACGGTCTCCAGGTCGGTGCCCAGGAGGCTGGCCGCAATACTCAATATTAATTTATTTTGTATGAAAAGTATCATCAACCTACATACCAACCAAGATAAAATAAAATAAATAAATATTAGGCGACAATCTTACACAAATCGAACTAGCCCCATAGTAAGCTCAATAGTCTGGGCGGAAAGAGAATAGGCGTGGCAAAAAACGGAACTAACCTAACCAGTATGGCCACAGAACAGAAAATACGGTACAAAAGCATTACAGCGCCCCCCAAAATTAATCCTATTCCTTTTCCGCACAGACTCTAAGGCTTGCGTTATGGACACCAGTCGACGATATATTTAATAGATACAAATACTACTAAATACATAGAAAACATCCATGACTCAGGCAGGAACAAATATCTTGCCTATCCCAATTTTTATTTATTAAAAAAACTTAGCGCAGAGCTGCGTTGCTCGCCGACATGGACCGGTAGTTGATAATTTGAAATTACGCCAACAAACTGTTCCGCAGTTTGGCGAACACATGAAAAGTGTAACTATGTACTGTATTTGTGAGAAATAAATTAAAAAAAAAAAAATAGGTAACGTCAATATAGTAGGACTACGCTAAGTTTGCAGAGGTCGAAAGGTTTTATTTAAAAAAAATCATAATTATGGCAACATGTGGAAACTGAGAGGAATTTTAAATCTTGGTACTTGGCAATAATTCTTCCCTTTATTACAAAATGTGTCTACATGCCTACTGAAATAAATATCTGCGTCAGTATTGCACACATCGATTTAGTTCCAACCAAATTTGTTCCAGGTTCTTGGATAATTTCTAGAGTCTGGCTAATGAAAGATGAGACTGACATTTATTCCAAACTTTTTAAATGGCGACATTATACAAACGTCAAATGTGTCAAACGTCATTAGATTTCTGAGGATAGTATGCTGTGGTGATTTTGATACTCAATATGCAACATAAGAAAGTAACAGTTTCCGAAAATACTTACTGAATTGTTTTGCTTTTCTTTCCGTGGCTAATGTGGGGAGTAAATATATATCATAAATAAACACTAACACTCTAATAAAAGCTATGTACTTACCAATTTTCACTAAAATCGGAAGAATTAAAAAGGTGACAACAACTCAAAAATCGGCTCAAGTATCATTACCGTTTTTGTCACCCTATAAACAGTGTTGCAACCCGTTGTTTTTTTAAATTTGCCGCTATTTTTTAGTCTCATCTTTCATTAGCCAGACTCTATGTACTTAAGTATTATATTTAAATATGTACATGTATACAAACATTACCTACTTAGTTTGGTTGAGACTAGATCGATTTGTGCAAGACTGTCCTGAATATTTATTTCAGTAGGCATGTAGACAAATATATACTTATTAAATCGGAAGATATTTACCTAGTATCAGGACTGAATTATCCTCTTTCTTGTGATGTTGCCATATGATTTTTTTTAAATAAAACCTTTCAACCTCTACAAACTTAGCGTAGTCCGACTCTAATGTACCTGGGAATATAAACTCTAGGAATGAGAGTAATCGTTATCGCTTATCTTCCTTATGGGGATTATAGAGCGGTATTGGTAACAATGATTAAAAATAACACGCTAATTTGTGCATAAGCAAGACCACTGCTTCAACTACATGAACAAAAGGCATGGCGGGTAAAAGCTCAGTGTCAGTGCTAATTATTATGAGTAAAAATACGACGCTGCAAACCATTATACTCTCTATCTGCACGTGCAACTTTAATACAAAAGGGCCGCCGGGTAGGTAATTTTATTAATCATTAGTTCGTTACCTATTGCTCAAAACGTATTTTTTTTTCTCCAGACGTAACATCAAAATATTTCCTTTTGAAATGTCTATTCATACAAGGTGTCTCGTGAGGAATCCAAAAGATTTTAACCACGCATTCTTGAGGTCATTACGAGTAAAAAATGTTTATAACATAATATCAAAACCGGCAATAATTTTTATTTGTTCTTGATACGATCATATTTTTTGAGTTTTTGTAGATTTCGTGGTTTTAACCATGTCACGTTTCTCAAAAGTGCTCGTGAGGAACTCAAAATGTATAATTCGACAGTAAAAAAAATATTTTACGTACAAAAATCAATAAAAAAAATCCTTGTATCTTTTTTTCTTGTATTTTTGCATTATGTTATATAATATTTTTTACTCCTAATGATCTCAGGAATGTGTGTTTAAAACCTTTTGGATTCCTCACGAGCACTTTGTACATTATAATAAAATAATGTCATCAACACGATTAACATAAAATCGCATGGTTGCGTATATACATTTACGCATTCATTTTCGATCAATGCACGGGATCAATTCATTCGATTACCTAAAATCTCACTGGTAACATACAAAACTGCATAACGCCATTCATTACTCACGTAGTACCATTATCATGTACGAAAAAATATAACTCCATTACAATTCAAGGAGAAATAAACTTTATGTGTACGGGTTACGGTCCAAAACGATTATAAACCAAGTTCGGAGTTACGTCATTATTGGCATTGAAGGAAATACAACTCTCGCCGCTCGCTGAATCACAACACGCTGTCGTGATACTTAAAAGTACTAATATAATTAATATTTTATTTTTTAAATGTAACTATTTGTTATATTACTAATCGTGTAATTCGCTATATATGGCAGTCATGAAAAAATTTAATCAGAGAGTGTTTAATCTCTATTGAAATTTACTAAAAGTTTAGTGTTCTTAAATAAAGAGATTTTATTCTAATATTCTCAAAATAAGTATCAGTTGCTTTTAACACATCCTTTAAGTATGTAAAATTAAGAAAACGATATTAAAAAGATGTATACTGATGGAGATAAAAGCCAAAAATGCGGTAACGACACACTGTCGTGACCAGCGCGCGAAGAGCGTTCCGGAATCACGACAATGTGTCGTGATTAGCAGTGAATGGGTTAAGAAGCCGCCAGTCCCCGTAAAGGCGGCCGCGTCCGTCTAGCCACCCCGGCCTCTACTGAGGCGCGCTTTCGCTCCCGTTCGGGTCCCCGTAAGTCTCGCCCACGCTCTACACGAAATGATGCACGCGGTAGTAAGAGCTCCGTTAAGAGCACCAAGGCGTTCACTATACGAACGCACTTGCCTCTCAAAACTTTGCCTGTCTACCGGGGCAGCGAGAAGCGGGAGGGGGGCGACCCGGGCCACGGAGGCGATAGCGGTGTAAGATGCCGCTGCCTGGAGACTGGGCGTTGAGGACGCCGGGCGCGCAGATTGCACGGAGGGCGTGGAAGACGCGGGAGCAGGGGAAGCGTCCGCCGCAGACGGCGGCAGGTATTTCCACTTTTGCGGGGCTGATGCAATGGCCGGGAAGTTGCGCAAATTGACAATATTTCAAATTTTCTACTCCTTCATTTTATGAGCTGGATAGAAAATAGGTGGAATTTTAAGCTACCCGTATTTTTTCTTTTTCGTTTTAACTCAATTTTTCAATTAAAAATAGCAGTTTGAAAAGTAGCTCATTCTAAAAGGGCGTATGTAGAAAATGACGTCACTTTCCCAACTAGAATCCAGAGCGACAATTACGATTTAAAAAACTAGAATCCAGAGCGAAAATTACGATTAAAAAAATAACTGTCAGGCGTTACAGCGTTGTCAACATAGGAAGTTCGGGAAGACAACGATGCTTTTGCTCCTCTTATTTGGGCTGGATTATATTTATCACTTGCCGATGTGTACTCCATTATCATTGGCTGTGACCGTAATACTGGCAGTTGTGTTTTCGACCCGGAAAGCCGTCAGCAAGCAGATCTCCTTCAACCTTCAAATCGTGCGGGCTGACGGGTGATTCGGGTCGATTTTGACGAGGACAATATCGATCTTTTTGCCACCGTTTTTGCCCTCCTTGACCTCTGATTCAGCGAACTCCTTCGGAATTCCCCGGATCATAAGGCGCAGAGACTTCTCATCGTCGAACTAGTTTCGCTTATAGCGCAGATCCAGGTCGTCGAGGAGCCGTCGAGGGCGCGGTAATTATTCGAACCCCGGACTACGATCTTAATGCTATTATCTGGCGCTTCGAGATAAGGAATGCCGCGCTGTCGCATGATTTTTTTCGACGGTGGGCCACATCTGTTTCGGCTGCAAAAATAGGTGGTCCTTGCGGTTTTTATATCGATCGGTAAATGACGACAATTGCTGACCTCTGGGGGTCTGAGAGGAGGGAGTCCCGTCAACTTGTGCCCCAGGGGCATCGAACGCCGGAAGGGTGGGAGAGACGGGGTTGTCGGGGCTTCGCAGAGCCGGCTTTTTGGCCGCCGGCGCTTCGGACGATGTAGGGGTGTAGGTGGAGGCGCGCGATGAAGGCCCCGGGACTCCCAGAGACGTCTTAGAACGCGTACGCTTCCCTTGCCTAGATGGGCCGACTACGGTCCATGGATCGGTACCCATGACGTCCGATGAGTCCGAGAATACGATTTGGGGAATAACGGGCCCCGAGGTGGGCACCGGCGTTTTTACGCGTACCGGGGACCGACTCTGGTTCCTATCCTCGTCAGCGTCGCTGCACGCAGAGCGTGGGCGAGACTTACGGGGACCCGAACGGGAGCGAGAGCGGGTTTCAGTAGAGGCCGGGGTGGCTAGACGGACGCGGCCGCCTTCACGGGGACTGGCGGCTTCTTAAATGAATCCGCGGCCGGAGGGGCGGGGTGGGCGGGGGTTGCCTTAGTGGCGTGTTTGCATCGGGCCTTTCAGGCTTTCGCCTTGCTGGCTTCCAGCTCAAGTCCCGTCAACGGTGCGTGCCTTCGGTGCCCTGCTAGCGGCAGCCTGGGGGGCAGGAGGAGCCTGAGGGGCTGGGGAGGCATGACAGGTGGACTGTAACGTCACGGAATACGAAATAATTCATTTTTATTGCTTAAAATCGTCTATGAAAATAAGTTTTTTTATATTGCCATAACTTTTTTCACACAGTGATTTGAAATAAGCTCCCATAGTAAATATTGTAGTATATTGAAACACCTTTCTAATGATATATGTCACATCGCTATTGGTTCTTGGGACCGTTTCGTCCGATCCTCCTTTTCAAAAGCTGATTTAAAGGCTAGCGTGTAGTAATAAAATAAAATAAAATAATTTATTTCTGTAAGTAGGCCCTCAAGGGCTCTTTTACATGTCTCATCTCTAATTCTTTTCTTTTGTTTTGGCGCTTCGGGTAATTGACCTTCTGGCTAATTTATATAGACTACAGGCAAATACCCTATTATACCTTGTTTCTTGGCTAAGAAGTGAGATATTTTCTCTCCGCATTCTCGGTCTAGAATCCATACTGCGATCCATACTGGAGCATTCTTGTATCTTTGCTTGTAGTGCGTTCACATTCAAGCGCGCGATGTACCTTTTGCAGGAAGAAAAATTACTGCTATTATACTGTGAATTTGGCCTGGATTGACATAATAGTATATTACACAACTAGGGTGGTAATCATACGTCATTATCGCGGGTGCAGTAACAAATGACATAAAGAGCGCATATAACAGAATGTCTATTTGGTAGAAACGGACATATTCTGCCTACAGCTATAAGCATCTAAGAAGCTCTGTACATGTGGAGAGTTTTCGCTAGCAAAGGTCTATATAAATTGAAGGCATGTTTACAAAAACAACATAACTAACATTTTTGATGGATTTGAGTTATTGGTATCATAGTGGTCGTCAAAAGGTCTACAAGTAGTCCAAAAATATTGACAAAAAATTACCCCATTTGTCCAAAATCAGTCTTTAAAAATATACCCATTTTACAAAGGTAAATAATAAACCGTCCGAACGAAAAACCAAAGGTGCGACTAAAATGATTAGTCGTACACGTACACGGCACAGTCGCAAATTTAGTATTTCAGTAAGTACGTTTAGTTAGTTTTTAGTAGGTTAGGTTAGTTTTCTTTCGGGGGTTTTATACCTACCCTTTTACAAGAACTACATATCTACATTATTTTTTACAAAAAGAAATAACTGTATGCGTTCACTTAAAAAACGTGATTTTAAATATGATACATACACACTCTTTTCAGTAGGTTGTATAACTGGCAATTAAGAGCACAAATGTAGAAAAAAATGGAAATAAAAAAAATATAGATTGCACTAAGCATAACCCTCCTTTTTGCTTCGCCGTAGTCGGGTAAAAACAGCGTCATGGACGCTTGTTAAGTTCATGCTGTTACAACTATTTAATAAACACCTATTTCCTTCTTTTCTACCTCTTTTATATCCTTTCCTTCTTTTCTTTCTAAATTTCTTTTCGTCTCTTTATTTCTTTTAAAATGGAAGCTTTTCCAACTCACTAATAAATAAATGGAGAATGACGTCCTTTTGACAGTAGAGTTAAAAATATAAACAAATCAAAAATACCAATTGAAACTATAAATCAAATAACGTCATAATTTATTACTCAAACCGAGCGATGATTGCGGGTCATTCATAAAACACGAACGAATGGTTTAACGCGATCAAAAATGTACGCACTAGCGAAACAACGAATTGTAAATTATAAACAACAAAAGCCAACATTGTAACTCAGTAAGCCTGTATAAATCGTGTCCAACACCAAATTTGATTCGTTGCTAGGGTTGCCACCAGAACTCGGAACCGGTATTTTGCAAAAACTCCGAAATAGCCCAACATTTTGAATTTCTTTATGCTTTTTATGTAGGGTTCAATAATGTATTTAAGTAATGACTTCATAATTATTAGATTGTCCGGTAGAAAATATTACATTACACAACTAGGGTGGTAATACAAAAAAAGGCCGAGATCGCAGAAGTTTGCGGCCCGAGCTGCAAGCGAGGGACGCCAATATGCGATCGAGGGCTTTCTTTATTACCTCCCGTGTTGTGTACATCATTTTATGTCTACACTTGGCCAGAAAGCACTTTATGGCCAGGTGTGGCATAAATTAAATAATAAACCGGTATTTTTGCCACTTGCCAACGGTTTGAAAAATGTGCCATTATTATTATTTCATAGGTTACTCCTCAACTGACTCTTTTCTTAGAGACTGGCCTCATGCAGCTAAAAACCAAAACCGGAACTAAGGGAGGCTGTTTAACTAACTACTATGTGACTGAAAATGTGAATTCGAACCTACAAGGGTTAATAATGCGATCAGGAAAGTGCAGTGAAATGCTGTTAAAACTGCCATTTCTGTGATTCCGATGTATGAAAATTTTATATATAATAGATAGGTAACACTTATACATTTTTAAGTTTGATTATAAGAATTTATAAATTTGGTGAAGAAATCATAGAAATGGCGCATAGGTACCTACTTCTGCTAAAGATTTGCCCCTCCGATTCAGAAAGATTAAAATGCCGCCAGAGTAATGGGGATATACTTTTTGTGATCCTTGTTTTCACGTAGCTCAATTTGTTTTCAGGTATATTTAGTTTTAATGATTTAAATTGATTAAGATTTGTTATAATTTTGTATATAAAAATATCGTTAATTTTATTTATTTAAAGTTTAGACCCGGCAACCCTGTTGACTGTGGAAAATTCGGGCGTAATCAAACTAAGCGCAATTTTGGACGTTTAATTAGCAAACAACTAGCGAGCACGGACAGATACACGCTATGTATATATAATGAACAGACTATTTTACATTGATACTATTGGCCAATGAAAATGTTAAACATAATTGAATTTCAATGTACGGGGCCATTTTTGGGTCAATTGCAGAACAAATGTACCTTTTACTTTTTTTGTCTGATCATGGTGTGTCTTATACCATTTTACTCAGAATCATGAGCGCAAAAGTCGTAACGAAACTGAGATAATTTTTTTCTCAGTTTCGTTACGATTTCCCCTATATTTAATTTGGGCGTAACGAAACTGAGAAATTCAAAATTTGTGACATTTTGGACAACTTTTTTTATCTCATAAATGAAAAGTGCTCATGATTCTGAGTAAAATGGTATAAGACACACCATGATCAAACAAAAAAAGGTAAAAGGTAATTTTTTTCTGCCATGCCCGCAACACGAGACACCGTAACGACTTGCGACCACCAGCTAAACGACTTGCTAAGTCCAAAAAAATCCTGGAAGTAATTGGACCTAAAGTATACAACGCTGTCCCAAATGCCATAAAAAACGCTTCAACTTATAAATCATTTACAAACCAGCTGAAAATAAAATTAATCTCAGACGCGTTATATTCTGTTGATGAGTTCTTCCAGTCGTCGGATGGTATTGCCTGATCATTTGCCTAAGCACTCAGCCTTAAAAATTAATGTAAAAAAGAATAGTCTTATCCATAGATTACAGACTTAGAATAAATTAAAATTGTACAATTGTACATGACATCTTATTTAATGAATTATGTGACATGTAAAATACCTTATATTTTACCAATAAATGATTGAATTGAATTGAATTGAATTGACCCTTTTACGCATTCGTATAAAACTTTGCTTGTAGTGCGTTCGTTCATGGCGCACACACACATATAAGCCGCGTGATGTACCTTTTATAGGAAGACAGATTACCGCCATTATACTGTGGCATTATTATGGTTCAACGAACAGGCTCGAAATACAATAAATAAAAATTGTTTATTTGCCAAAAGTGTACACAAGTGTTTACCTGTGACCGCCATACTAGGCTAGGCCTGTCTCGTGACTCGTCAAATATCTGGGTAAATCTTGCACACAGCAATCTAGTTTCAACCAAACTAAACGATTTGTTCCAGAGAATTAAATAATTTCAATGTATTTTAATATGTTCATGTATACAAAATTGCCTAGTTTGGTTGGACTAGATCAATTTGTGCAGATTGTCCCGAATTATTCTAGTAGGTATGTAGACACATTGTATACCTACTTATTAAACGGAAAGATATTTGCCAAGAATCAAGACTAATTAATTAAGCATGTTGCTTGTCATGTTGCTATGTATGTTTTTTGCAATAAAACTTTTTTCCGACCTCTGCAGACTTAGCGTAGTCTGACTCTAATTAGCTGTATTGTACTACGATGAAAATAACCAAAATAACTTTTCCAAAAAAAAACGATTTCAAATATGAATACTCCGACTCTAGCACATTTACGAGGTAATAAAAATACAGAAATTGCTATTTACACATGTGCCTATTATAATATTTAAGGAGTTCCCTCTTTTCACGAAGGTGGGCTAAGACAGGACTTCGATGCATCTCTACTGGCCACTGACTGTAAGTCCCCATTTAGACGGGGCGAGAACTCATGCGAGTTTGATTAAATTGCGGGCTACCCAGATACGATGAGTACAGTTCATCGATTAATCGCCGCAATGAAACAAAAATCGCATACGAGTTTTTTTTTCTCAATAATTTGCTAATAGCTTGGTCTACTATTGTGGCCAGTTTCTATGAATCTGACCCTACCCTATCTCTACTGAGCTAGGGCATGGTAGGGCTTACGAGTTCTCATCTCATGTAAGTTTATATGTTTTAGGGTTAAGCAAAGTACCTCAAAAGGAACCCTTATAGGATCACTTTGTTGTCCGTCCCTGCGTCCGTCCATCTGTCAAGACCCCTTATTCCGGAAACGCGTGGAGGTATCGAGTTGAAAATTTGACCATATACCGTTTATGCCGCAAAAAACGTGTATTTCGACACTGTCAAGGGAATCAAAAATTATAGAGTACTTTAATATTAATATGCACCTACAAATTTGTACGGAACCCTCGGTGGGCGAGTCCAACTCGCACTTGTCCGGTTTTTATATTTGTTTTTGATACAAATACTTAAAATCTATACAATAATCGAATTTAGCATCATATCCATAGTCTCAGACAACCTTTTTGTTAATAATATTATACCCTAATATATATTATTATGTAAGTATACAAAGTACCCGATACCCCTAATGTCACAACGGAAAGGTATTTTAGCTATCAAAATGGCCGCTAAGTACAAATATTTGCACGTTTGTTTTGCGCTTTTATGCCCCGTAATATCATATTGTTCTCTTTAGCTTGACAGAGGTTTGTTTGTACAAATATTTAGCCAGGAAAGGATGGTTCTGTGCGTCTAGCGAAAAGAAGTTAGTCACATATAACCTAAGTGCAAAGAAGCTTAAGTCTTACAATGGAGTTGTGACCTTTTGTGCCTAGTATATATGTGAGTTGTACCCTTTTTCAACCCTACAGAGTTATCTAGTGAACTACGCGTAGAATTGGTATTTCCTACAGTATTTAGTTGAGATAATGTGCTTAGTAAAAGGATTCTGAGCAGGTCGCTAGGGTGTCACTATATCCTACTTTATTCGAATTTAACCAAGTTCAACCCTAAAGTATTGAAAAGAAGTGAAAGTTTGCCTGAAAAAGTTCGAAACTCACGCGGACGAAGTTGCGGGACGTTATATAAGACATATAGGTAGTTCCACGAGAGTTGAGGTGAATGATTACACACACAGCTACATGAAGTAAACATTGCAAAAAAAGTGAATGAATGAAATGAATGAGTGAGTAAATAAACACAAGGCTATAAGTAGTTTAACGAAACTTTTTGGTCTATCTTGCAATTCACTGTTGAACCTGCTATCGGTACGAAACAAGAACGGTAATTTCAAAATCCCGCTGTCATTACATGACAGTGTTGTTGTGTGCGTGGCCTCAACTCTCGTGAACATACTCCTGTGATGTCACAGTTCTATATAACAAAACAGAACTGCCTCAGTGCCTGCTTTTCCGGCTTTTTACGATAACCTCTCTCGACAATGTTTCTAGTTTTTCACACCCCGGAACGCTCATAAACATTGATAGCCATAACATATAGTTTGCCATGGCTTTTGTCCTCCCATTTTCCACAGTGTTTCAGTAAGATTTAGGCCTCGTGACACTGTGAACCCCCATGGCTTCGCCATCACACTCACATTAATATTATAAAATATTATTACCCGTTTATTGCCCCGAGGGAACTCTTTACCGGGATATAAGGTATCCTTTGTTTTAATCCAGGACTTGTTCTACTTGTATGCAAAATTTCAGCTCAATCCATCCAGTTGTTACCCCGTTATTTAGTAACAAACATCATAACATGTTCACAAACTTTCACATTTATAATATTAGAAGGACAGGAAATTAGTAGGATGTGAAAATTTGTAAAAATTCGATATTTGGATGTTTGTTACGGGTTAGCTACTTTTAACACTATTCCATCAAATCGATAGCAGCAGTAGTTCCTGAGATATCTGGCTGTGACAGACAGACAGACAGACAGAGTCGCACCATAAGGGTTCGTTTTTTACCATTTTGGTACGGAACCCTAAAAAATCAGAGGACGGCCGGAATTATAGGCAAAAATTATGTTGTTTTAAACCCTAAAAAATCCTTCAAAATATTATCGCGGGCCATATAGATACCACTCATTTCAAAGGACGTCGGCGGGCCGGATTAAGGCACTGTTCCCACCGCCGGCGAGTAAGCGAGTAAAGTTGGGCGAGTAGCATTACATTGCGGATCTCGAAAGGTCGATTGATCACACTGGGCCTGGTCAGCCCGCAATTAACTGTTACTCGCTCAACTTTACTCGCTTACTCGCCGGCGGTGGGACCAGTGCCTAAACCCCCCGCGGGCCGTACTTTGCCCGCCGCCGTTCTAACTATGACGTCACCATTCTGTAGAACACAAGAGAAGCAACCTATTACCATTCGCATCCAGTTTTTTACGATAACCTATTGACGTAAACAGCCATAACATATACAGGGTGAATTTTAAATCGTGAATCGTAATAATATTTTTGTAGTCTATACATAGTTAACAATAACTTACAATGCTTTTAAACCTAAATTAAGTAAGTGTTTTTATTTTGTCCACTTTTTTTCATTTATCCTAATTTTTAAAATCTCGTGGTCACCCTACATTTATGTTTCGTACTTGTCATGAAAATTTCAACATTAGATATCCAACCTCCTAATATTGAAGTTGGCTGTATAGAATTTTGGCACGTATTGTCAATAATGTCAACATCGTCGACATTGTCAACACAAGTACCTATTTAAATCGTATTTACTCATAAAATAATTCAGTTTTGTTACGATTAATGGTATAAGCGCCTCCACCATTTTGTTCATAATTAATTAAGCGGGTCTTTAATTGTAATTAACACTAGTGCTCTGTATTAGTCTTAAGAGGAAACAGGAGGGCAGTTTTTCCATTCAAACGTAGTCCCCTGTTTCCTCCCTGGATAATGCCAGTAGAGCAATAATTTTTTGTCCAAAAATCTATGGCTCCTATTGATATGTTCCTATGTTTTCCTTTTTACGATAAATTGATTCTCAAAAGAGATATTAACCTTCAAAAACCTAAAAAAAATGCCAGTTTTTCCGCTGTGTTCACACATTCAGAAAACAAATTTGACAAGATTATTAAAAAAAAAGAAAACATAGGAACACGGCCAAAGCCTTTCTTTAATGTTTAATGAAAAAATTAGTTAAATAGGTTAAGTTTTGGGGAAGAAATCAGGGGACTACGAAACGTTGTTTTCATGAAATTTTAAAAGGTATTTTCGGTCCAAGCTGCAGTTGTCTCTATCGCGCTCTGCGCGGGAGAGGCGGGCAGTGCGGGACAGCGACACATTTTACAAATACCTAATTTTCAATTCTCTCGACCTTACTGTTTCCTCTTAAGTAGCTTTACCGGTAAACGTCGTTACGATTCACGATTTAAAATTCACCCTGTAGTTTGCCATGTCGTTTGTCCTTTACCCATTTTCGTCGATACCATCAAGTTTTTAGGATATCGTAAATATTGCAGTTTACTCTTAGGTCCGCTCGTAAAGTTAGTGTTTCGAGAATGTTCTGATTTACGGTTAATACGATTTGTGTTTGCTAGGTTGGTACCCTGTTAACATTATCAACATCACCATCACTAGCGGTTTTTTTTCGATTACGTTTTTAGGGTTCCGTACCTCGAAAGGAAGAAACTGAACCCTTATAGGATCACTCGTGTGTCTGTCTGTCTGTCACAGCCAATTTGCTGCGAAAGTACTGGACCGATTGAGTTGAAATTTGGTACATAATATTAAAGTCATTAACCTAAACACGGACGTGTGCAGAAATATATGAATTTTAAACAAGGAGACCACTTTTGGGGGGTCAACTAGAAAATAAAAATAAAAGTTAGCAAGCACTATCATGAGACAATATCAAATAATAGAGCTTATTGTGGGAATCTCAAATATATTTTTTTTACTTAGAATTTTTATATTGATGATATATCGGTCGGATGATATATCCATGATATATCGTTATATCGGCCGATTTATTGGTATTGGTATTGTATCGGTATTGTTACATCCCTATTTAAAATATTAAATTTTGTCTTAAATTGTTGACAGATGTAAAATTTAAAATTGTTACAGATACTGCGTGGAGTTCCAAGTGACCAAAGTGTCGAAGGCCTGTCACCTGGATTCGGACTACAAGGCGCTGAGAGAAGGTATGCATTTAACAGTTGACAGGTACCCCAATCGATGAGGTAGTTGGTTTATACAAAAAATGTGTGTTTTTTCATAAAGGATCCAGTACTGTGATGTGCATGTATCTCATCTTTAATCGCTTTAGCCTTTCACATTATTGTTCATCTATTTTCAGGAAAATAATCTATAGATGGTTTCATCAATAACTAAACAATAAATGCCAGTAAAATATAAATGATCCTAAACTAAAATACTTTTACATAGATATATACGCCTACTTGACAACATATTGTTTTTTTATAAATCTCGACGAGGTTTCATTATGCATAGAACATTATGGACAAATCAAAACTATCTCATTTATGAATTTGATACTTAGGCTAAATAATCCTAGTTGCTTAAAAATATAACTATAATGAGGGTGTTTAGAAATCATAAACCCACCAGCTGGCAGCAGGGTGGCGAAAGGTCTTTTTGACAGTAGGCGTCAAGATCCACCAATCACACCACTTGATTTTGACATCTACTGCCAAATAGACCTTTCGCCACCCTGCTGCCAGCTGGTAGATTTCTGATTTCTAAATACCCTCATTCTAACAATACTCGACTATAAGTATAAAATTTTTCAGTTTCTAAATTCTTCACACTAACCGATATCAATGACACACCCTGTATCAAAATCCTGAAAGCCTCGTTGAATGGACTAATTCCGGACGGAAGTTTGGTCGGAAGCGGATATTGATTTAGTTTGAATGGAGTTTTGTAACGCTCCACCTACGTAGCCACACCGAATATTCATATTCGTTTATTTAGTAATATTCATACATCGTCAGAAGTAAATACGAGTACATGCAACATGCAATACATGAGTGCATGCAATACCGTATATTGAATTTAAGAGGAAACATGGATAGTGTTTGGTTGGTCCTCTCATACGGTACAACCTATTTCCCGTTAAATTTATCACACGCAGCAGATTCTTAATCTATTTTTGATCACGGACCCTCTACATTATTTCGAAAACCTTACAGAACCTTAACGAATATAATCAGAGAAAAAGAAAATCAAGGGCGCATGAAAGTTTGTGTTGTATGCATAGCCACGGACCACGGACCCCCGGCTCTCCTATCACGGATCCCTGAGGGGTCCATGGACCACAGTTTAAGAAACCCTGGTACAACGAAGACACAGTTAAGTGACCATCAGTGGACCTTAATACATTGTAATAAGGGTGACAAGTGGTCAGTTAGCAGTGTCTTCGATTGTACACAGGATGCGAAAATAAATGGAATCCCATGTAAATATTAGTGACTTCGACTCGTTCATAATATGGTTATTTTTTCTTACTGTCCCGCCTGCTGACTCGTGCCGATTTTTTTATAATAAAATTAAAATATATATATATATCCTCAAATTTGTGACTTGTTGGAAAAACAGTTGTGTAATTTTTATAATACAGTGCTTATTGAAGAGACCTTGTTATAATATAATTGGGAATTTAAAAAACATGCTATTTTCTTCTAAAAAAAATCTGCCAATTTTGCGTTATTTCTACTTAGAATTCCGAGCTCTTCCAAACCCAATAGAAGAAAAAAACTGTCTCAAATATTCTCTTTTTATAAATGCATTAATGAAACTTTTCTTTGTGTTCCTGTTATACAAACTAGGTATAGGTATGGAAAAATGGTAACATAACAGGAACAAACATTTTGGGAGCATTTTTTGGCCCATTGGGATTGTCAAACCCAAAAATTCAAAATTCTAAGTAGAAATAATTATAAAAAAAAGACTTTTTTCCAAAATGGTCTATTAACCCTATCGATTTGTAGGAAAAAAATCATGGATTTAACTTTGTTTAGATGTATATGTCTCTGTCAAAGCTAGTTTCTCTAAAGATAATATTTCATGGCCTATTTCTTCATGCCTATCTTAGGTACACAATAGTACATTGTGTATCTAGGGCGGTAAGTAAGGAATTACAAACTCGTGTTATTAAAGCCCTCGGTTTCACCTCGGGCTTATAACAAACACTCGTTTGTAATTCCTTTACCGCCCGTGGCACACACAATGTTTTTCATCACACTTGTGAGGAAATCTTAATAAAATAACCTTACTTTTCGACCCAGTATGACAAGAAAATATTAAAACAGACATGGACATTTGTCACATATGTCCATAGACAATGCGAACGTCAAGTCACGTTCGGAAACCATAACGGTAACGGCCATTTTAGTTGATTTTATATTTGCAAAATAAAGAAATACATTATTTAAACATTTAATTAATGTTACCGAAATATGTGTTTATATGTATTTGCAATTACAGTTATCTTTAAATAAATATTTCAGTGATAAAAGTTAAAAAAGTAACTTGGCGTTTCCTTTGAACATGACAAATAAGAGTAAAACAGAACCAGCGTTTCAAATTTAAAAAGAAAACCATTACGCCCTAGGGCGTAATAGGCCATTTACGGCCCGCTGAACCTACGTGTAATGACACCATTTTCGAGCAAGTGTGATGAAAAATGTATTTATTTATGCAGTATGTAAACCAAGTTAACGAGAGATTCCCAGAAAAAAAATCAATTGGGAATGAACTAAAAGTGTATTTTGCCTCTGTATTTCCTAGAATCGCTTTTAGACTTTTCTAGAAACGCTCAAACGGATGAAAGCATCCGTTTGAGCGTTTCTAGAAAAGTCTGTACATCAATAAACGATCCCTAGTTGATTCTTATTTTGTAACCAATATTTTTGTTGAGTATTTATTGGGAATTTCTCCAGAAATATGTCTGCGACTCATTCATCTGTCTTCATACATTTAGCATGAGAAAGGGCCAGATGAATGAGGTGACCGCAGACATATTTCTGGAGAAATGCCCTATTATTGGCTGTTGTTTTGTAGATCATTTGAATATTTAGAGAAAATATTCGTGATATAATCATAATAATGAGAAACTAAATATTCAATGTTGGTATTGTTTATCACAAATAGGAAGACTTTTGTGGCAGTTAGCGTGTCCATACAATTTTTTTTATTTTTTTTCTAAAAATGATCTTTTATGAATATTTTAACTATCAGGTTCTACAATGTATATGTCGCAGCCAACTGGTTTAATTAGCCATTTGGTTAACTGCCTAGTCTTGTCACTAAACGGCGCCATTTAGTTAACTGCCTGGATGAAATTTAACCAAAGCGTCAATGTATCAATTAATGAAATAGCTGGCTAATGCTTAGACCGTTCATTTAGTAGCGTAAAATGTGCTTTGATTCGGGTTTTCTTTCTAAACAACTATGACCCGCCAGCAGGTCGACGAATTTCTGCTCGGAGGGACACAAGCTGACTAACAAACCTAACCTAAAAAAGGAGTTTGTCTTGTTCACTTTTTCCATGCTGGCGGCATAGCTCCCCGATCCCCCCTTGAGGGGGCTCCGCCTCCCGTTCCCCATGTGAGATCTGGGCCCCGTTTCACGAAGCTACAAGTTACAATTTTACAAATCTAAACTAGCAACATTGGTCAAATCAACCAATGGCGTTGCTGTATTTGACCAATGTTGCTAGTTTAGACTTGTAAAATTGTAACTTGTAGCTTCGTGAAACGGGGCCCAGGTTCTAGGACAGAATAGATTTATACAACTAAAATTTAACGGAATCGGCTAGGCGGGTTACTTAATGTTGTCGAACGAAAGTAGTTTGCCTAGCCGTTTTATAGAAGGGCTAGACGGCCCGATGTTTATCCAGGCACTTAACTAAATGGCGCCGTTTAATGAAAAGGCTAGGCAGTTAACCAAATGGCTAATTAAGCTAGTTGGCGGCGACATATGGACGGCAAAGTTAAAGGCGCTTGCACACTCCTCCGCCAGTCAAATGATTGGGCCGGAAAGTTAAAAATACCGGGTTCGACACCTGGCGAGTACCATAAGGGTGCACAATTCAATTTTCCTATGTAGGTACTTTTATTCCATATTTAGAAATGGTGTAATTTACTAAAGAGGTACTGCCCCGAGGATCCAGCCTTCAACCACGCGGACCAGTCGCAAGGTCACATTTCGTAGACGCGATGATTTTTGTTATTTCTAATAGTTTCTCCGTGGGGGGATGGTGTGGCGACAGCCTTAATAATAATGATAGATGGCAACACTAAGGTAGCTTGTCATTAAGAAAATTTCAACGCAACAAGATACCGATTGTATTACCTATCTACCAAATCACGAGGATTAAACGTGTTATACTTATTGTACGAGATTGTTTCTCTGACGTCCGTCGTAACGTCCTGCACCCTCACCACCAAATTTGGATTTGGAACAACTATACTAACCTGTTTCAATTGTTCCAGGCGAGAAAGTATGCGTACTCTGCGAGGCGGCAGCCCTTCGGCGTGACCTAAAATGGCGCTGCGGCGGCCACGGCGTGACCGGGCACTCTACGCGCTTCTACGCGCTAGTGGCGCCGCACTGCCGTGGCAAGTGGCAGCGCGCCGGCAGCCCCGACAAGCGGGACCACTGCTGCGCGAACCCGCACTTCATATTCGTGTAGACCGGCTACTGCTTAGCTAGTTAAGTTTAATAAATGAAAAGCTTGTCTTTATTCGGAAATTGATAGTTTTGCTTAAAGTTAACTCGCTATCTTGGTCTTTTCTGTTAATGTATTAAAAAAATATTTTTTTTAAATTATCTCAGTTTATTATCATCGGTACAATTCATAGTTATCAGAGTATAATTACATCTATGACAATATGGTTTCTTCTTATTTCTATTTGACCCGAAAATGGCCGCTTATAGTGGACTAAAACTACGCGCTTAGTGCTAGGCTGAGGCGCGGTCGAGCACTGTGTGTTAAAATGGCGCTGCGGCGGCCACGGCGTGACCGGGCACTCTACGCGCTTCTACGCGCTAGTGGCGCCGCACTGCCGCGGCAAGTGGCAGCGCACCGGCAGCCCCGACAAGCGGGACCACTGTGCGCGAACCCGCACTTCATATTCGTGTAGACTGGCTTCTGCTTGGCTAGTTAAGCCTGTCTTTATTCGGAAAATGATAGTTTTGCTTCAAATTTACTCGCAATTTTGGCTTTATTTTTTAATAACTGACAAAAAAATCTGTTTTATTCGTAAATGGATAGTTTTGCTTCAAGTTTACGCGCAAACTTGTTTTTTTCTGTGTCTTTGTCAGTGGCTTGAAAGTAGTTTTTTTTAATGATCCAGTTATATTATTATCGATGGTTTTATTAGTTATCATTGCAATTACATCACTGTGAATTACGAAAAAAAACAATAATAGTATTTTTTGGCTTCTTTTGCATATATGTGATTTTGATATATTATCATCACAACCTTTGTAATTTAGGGTATTGAATTCAAGCTACCGGTATTTTTTTCACTTTCCATAAGCCATAAGTTACATATACATCGTATGGAAACATGGCATGTCATGAATATGAATGCCTATCCCATTACAAACGCCTCACACTGCGAAAAAAAGCGATAGAAGTAACCATTAATACAGAAAAGTAAACTTAAAGTCACCCCTTCAGATCGCGTATCTATTTTTACAACCGCAAACTTCCAACCCTAACAAAGTTATAATGCAGTTTCAGAATAGTCCCCCATTCTTCGGGCTCCCCATTGATTTTGCAAAGTATCCAACTTCAATCAATCCACGTTTGAACAGCCTTAGTTGGAAAATGACTTCTATCTCTATGTGGTTAGGGCTTATTAAAGTTTGTCCGAGTTTTCCTGTTAGATTTAGACTAAAGATAATATATATAGCAGGTACTATCACGCTTCAGTGGATAAGGGATGTGTTCCACTTGAATAAAAAGCTTGGAAGTTGGTAATTTATACGGTCCTATTATTTTGCGTTACATGTTCGAAGTTGAAACGCTTAGATGTATGGGTTAGACCAAAGGGCATAACAATGAACTCATTAAGTCCGATGTGTAATAATCATGTTACATAATGTATATTAAAATTTACCTATTTTCCCTGCCCTGCTTTACAGGACTTAATATAAGCCTCAATGTCAGCATGACGGAGCGTATCGAACTGATAAGAATGATTGATGATAATGGACATTGAAAATGTTCATTTCTCCATACTTTGGTCATTGCAGTCTTTGACAACGACTTTATTTCAAACACAATAAGGGTAATTGTTGATTGGCTGTTAGATTTTTAGGATACAATTTAAACACAAAAGTCGGCACCCGTAAGGTACATCATTATGAAGTTTAATTCAGAATTGAATCTTATGTTTATGCATGTAAACCTTTCGTACGAATGCGGGTACTTAGAAATCGTAATATACCAGCTTGCAGCACGGAGACAAAAAGATCTATTAGATAATAGTTGTCAAAATCGTATGGCATGATTGGAGGATTTTCACATTCGCTGTCAAAAAGACCTTTCGCTATCGTGCTGCCAGCTGGTATATTGGTTTTTAAATACCCTCATTGCGATCTCATCTTTCCCATTGAACATGTAAGAAAGGTATCAATTTTTTGCGAATTATGTTTGCCGAAAACTTTATAATCCATTGCAATCTCCATTACTTGCCCCTAGACAAGTGCTCACTTAAATGAACTTAACATAAATGACGCACACCGTTGTACCATTTCCTGAGATGATTAAATACATATACAAGTGCAGACTGGTTCAGTGTTGACAAGAAAAAAAACGGTTTTCTGGTGCTTTACAAAAGTATTTCCTGCAAAATTGTTTCCTTTATTTCATAACGTTTAACGTCATACTTTTTATCATATTTTTATTCAGTTGGCTTCGTTCCCATTCGCTTGGTAGTCGATTGGGCGCGGGCAAAATAAATAAGCATTAAAATTTCATTGGGCTGCGATATTTATTGGCAGTACGATTGAAGTATATTGACTGTACGTGCATTTTTATTGCAAGTTTAGTCCTGAATTTATTTGTGTACGTGAAACGTGAAAAGTAACTGTTGTAAAGCTTTCAATTTTTTTTTAACTTTACTTGTTAGTTTTCTTAGCCGGTACGATTTATTTTGTAATATAAATAAACCAAGTGAACATTTTTATAGCTCAACAAAGTTAGGTACAATTTTTCAGCGACATTAAAATATTGCCTTGTGGTATTAAACATAATGATTTTGGCTATGGCATGATGAAAGACTTGATGTTATAATTCCTTAGTTAACAATTCACTTATATTCCTGTTGAGGTTTTATACTGTATTTTATATTGTCTATGTATTCTTTATTTTGTGTTCTATTTTTACACCTTTTGTTTTACGTTAAGTTGTCAAATTAAGTTGGTAAAGTCAGCTGCCTGGTTTTCTTGCTCTCCGCTATCAAAGATAAAATCCCGTACGATTCCATTAGTTGGGCATTACTCATCGAATTGAACTTGTCAAATGGGAATCAAACTGAAATTAATAATTTCAGACTCCTTAAGAGACATGCGAAACCAATGTTAGCTATCCATTATACAGGGTACTTCGAGAGACGTGAGCGAAAACAACCCTATGGATTCAGTAAATATCAATAGGTGGTTCCCCAAAGTATTTAAGAGGAACAGCCACAATTTTTTTAAAGTTCAAAACTGAATTATCTACAATTATGGTAACTCTAAAAGTAAGATAAAACCTTTGTAACTACTATACCAGCATAAGCACTTTGATTACGAAGAAAGTAAATTTCCATCGCTAATTTGTCAACGTTAAGAATCATTCACAAACAAATTGAAGAATATTCTAACTTGACGGAAATTCTAATTGTAGATTGACCATGAATGCCGTAAATAATTAAAAACTTTTTGTTTTCAACCCTAATAAAATAACATTAATTTAACTAATACTGGTACGAAACAGTCGCTTATAATTTACTGAATCCATAGGGTTGATCCTGCTTGCGTCTCCCGAAACACCCTGTATATAACTAATAACACAAATTCTGAACTTGTAGAGTAAAAAAATCGCCATGTGTATTGCCTATTATTTTGGCACGTTCGGAAATGAGGCCAAGAACTGGGTCTACGGTTCTACGGCTACGCTCGTAGCCGCGTAACAAATGCTACGAAATGTTCTCAATCCATTGCTACGTATGATTTTGTTCAAATGTGCACTATTATAACTTTTATTTAGTTTGAGTGAGCTTGAATTAAGAGAGTTTTGTAAACTAGCCATAAGTCCAATTAGGTATAGTTACTTTATATAATTCACTTATAAATCATTGATTATAATCAACAAGGAAATTAGACATTATAAATATGTGACTGTCTTACTATAGCTTGGCAACTTCGTTGGTGACACTCACTAGTGTGCTTTTTGTTATATGCAGCCGTAACTACTTACACAAGTTACCGCCAACACAAACGGCGGCCTCCGGAGGCTGCCTCTGTCGGTCGCCGTTCATGTTGGCGGTAACTTGTGTAAGTAGTTACGGTTGCACATAGCAAAAAGCACACAGGTGAGTGTCACCAACGAAGTTGCCAAGCTATAACTACTTATATCACCAATATCTATCTTTATGTATACAGAAAAACAGATGTTAAATGACTTATGATACCGAAAAATGGTTGTTACAAAAAGTAACCTAGCTTTCCGACAGCTTTTGAGTATTCTATTTCGTCTGAAGAAATTTTTCAGTACCGTAAAACTGCCCTATTATAGTCCAAGCAACCAACTATGGTCCAAAATAAAACTCATTCATTTCTATCAATATCCATTTTCTATCAGTGATTTTGTAAGTTTTTATTTAAATTTGTTTATTTTATTAAATTGCTCATCTTAGAGTTTATCCGTAATAATAATTAGAAGAGTAACATTCGAGTGAATTTGGACCATAGTTGGGTGGACCGGACCCGACTATAGTAGGGAAGTTTTGGGTTATTCTTCAGAAATATGTCTGCGGTCACCTTATTCCTCTGGCCCTTTTTCATACTAAATGCACTGAGACAGAGGAATAAGTCGCAGACATATTTCTGAAGAATAACCCTTTTATGGTATTTAGTATTTGACTAACCCGTTCACATCAAGACCGGGAAATGACGGGTTAAGTTTTATAACTAATATCCTATATCTTTATAAATCCATGTCATAAAAAAAATTAATTAAATAAAACATACAAAATAGGATACTTAAAACATGTTTATATCGCTTCATGCATTGTTTGTAAAAAAACCTGCAATTATTTCCATGGCACTGAAATATTTTAAATAAAGCTTAGTAATAATTTCCCGTACTTTAGACTTAGTATAATAATTTTTACAACATAGTTCTATAAACAATAAAAATAGTTTGTGAATACATATCCTCAACGACTTGTGTACATAAAATGTTATAATAAATGCATTTAAAATCGTACCTACGTTTTTTACCATCAGCCTCCTTTTTCAAATTGTTACTTTTCTATTCAAGAATTGTAGGTATGTATTTCCTAATATTTTGTCATTATTTAGTTTAAAGCCCGTTTCACGAAAATACAAGTTACCTACAAGTTGAAAAGAAATAAGAGCAAAAACTTACAATTTACAAGTACCAGTGTTTTTCGATGGCAGCCTTTCCTGGTGGAATGGTAAAATTGTAAGATAATCTTGATTACAAGTAAATGACATCTCTATTTAACAAGAGTCCATCACATTACTTTTTTAAGTTTGTTGATGTTTTGAGGTTTCTTTATGCGAAATCACTATAAATTTATAATCTTTGTCTAACTGCTTCAAAAACTTTGAAATTTTATTTTATTTGAATAGAATACATAGACTGGAACAAAACACTTTATTGTAAAAGTAGCTACGTGAAGCGCTTGTTGTGACTTTTTTGAGCAATTTTGCTCAAAAATTGTTGTAAATTGTAGCCTCGGGAAACGTGCACAAGAAAAAATCCTAAATGATTTAGCATACTCGCTAATTTACGAGATACTATAAACTGTCGTTCCTCGTGGATCCCATGAACAGAACTGGTTTTGGATTGAATCTTAACCTTATTCCTTTCTGTAACAAAAGTTACCACATAATTTGTTTAATTTTCGTTACATGAAGGAACAAGATTAACGTTTTGTTAAATTAAGCCTGTGGGCGAATTATGGACTGTATGGACGGATGGATGATTAAACTCACGTAGTAAAGGTAATATCTAAATATTTTAGAATCGGCTGTTGATGCGACAGCGGCATCTATTTTATCTTCTAATGACTGAGATTTCTTATAGCATATCGCACACACAAAATATATAAAGTTATAAAACACAGATTAGATTAGATTCAAACAACGTTCAAAAGTTCATCAAAAAGCCAGAGTGCCACCATTTTGTGCGGTTGAAATAAAATAAACCGGCGAATTGTGAGGACACAGTGAATATTGGAGCGGAGTTGAAATTAAATTTGCTTCCATATTCGTGAACTGTTACGAATGCACAGACTGATTGTACACGACTGACTGGCCATTGTGGTTTGTAAGTTGCAGAAAGTGTCCAAAAAGTAAGGATAGTTCCCAGAAATAGTTGGTAAGTTTCACCAACCGATTAATTTAATGCCATTTGAAAGTTTCTGAAGCTGTTTGGTAGTTTGTTACTAAATAACGTGGTAATTAATAATAAATAATTAGGTAAATTGGTGGAAAATGGGTGGATTTACCCGCGAATAGAGAAATGCTAGCAAAAATATATCTATAACTAATTAAATCGATTGAGATTAAATTCGGCGTAAAGTCGAACACACTGTTAACTCTGCATTTCTGAACGAATATCAACTTTATTGCAACGTGTTAAAGTCTATGGTTGGTCAGTGGCTTTATTTGTACAAGTAGTTCAAGTCCTTAATTGATATTAAGGATACTTTATATTGTACTGTGTGCCTCGACTAACTACAACTCACCAATACGCCTCGCAACATATGACGCACGAAGTGGGATATTAGCCAGTAAGCAATAATTAACTATAAGTATTCATTAACCTAGATTAACAGTGTTCTATATTTTGACATACCGTGAATACAACATCTCCGGTACTATGTCTGGTTTTACTTGAAAACTCCCATCTAAACCTCAACATATCTCATGGCGACCCTGCCAGACGACCAAGGAATCGAAGGAACCAAGATTTATACAACAAATTTGAAGAAATCAAGACATTTTTGAAGAAAGAAATTCATATGAAGATTATTTTGAAAAATAAAAGACTGTAAAACGAGGAACATTTTGAAGAAAGAAGAAACAAATTGAAGATAGAAGAATTGAAGACTATATCAAGAATGAAGATAATAATTAATTAAATAAATCGAGAAAGAAGAAAAATATTACGCATACGAAGAAGCACCACGAACAATATTAAGAAGAACAGAAGAGCGTTGTCCAGGGTTATCCCGGCTCGCAAATCAAGAGGTGTCCAGGGTTATCCCGGCCCATTTCAAGAGGAGTCCAGGGAAATCCCGGCCCATGTTCGAGGGAGTCCAGGGTTAGCCCGGCCCGTCATCGTGATCATCAGCAAACCTGGTGCCAGATTCGTCGACATCGTGCTACGTGCCCGCCGACGTGACCGCCACCCGACATCGTGCATCGCGCAGCGTCAGCCTGACCCACTTGTCGGTACATAGTTCGCGGTTTATGTAAGTTTATTTTATGTTGTAACTTAATTATTATTATTTTTTGAAGTATATACATATTATGCTACGTGAATTACAGTCATTACGGGATAATTTAAATAAATTAAGGGAAAATATTGTAAAATTAGGTCCAGAGAGGCGACAGAAGGAAGTCGGTCGAAGGAAATTACAAGAGTCTAATGAATTATACAGTCAATTAACGCATATTGTGTCTCGTATAAATGACCAAACTATACAATTAAGTCATTCTGACATAGAAGTTGCTAAGACACTAATAGAAGAAACTAAGGTAACATACAGTAAAATTAAGGTTTTATTATCACTTGTAGACACTGAGTCCCAGACAGATAACAAAATGGACAAATCCGGGTTTGATATAAAGACGGCCATCGCCCTGTTGCCGGTAATGACTGGCCCAGAAGAAATAACCAAGCAGTTAATAGATGGCATTTTAATGTACAGCTCCGTCATCACTGATGCATCCCATAAAATGCTCATAGAGTTTGTACTTAAAACTAGGTTGTCTTCTAGTGCTAAGCTGAGGTTAAAAACAACTTATACTAACGTAGAAAACCTTATCAGTGACATGAGACAATTTTTGTTGCCCAAAAAGTCAGCAGAGGCAATCCAGGCCCAACTGTACAGAGCTAGGCAAGGACGGAGATCTATTGAAGTTTTCGGGGCTGAGATCGAGGATCTCTTTGTAAATTTAACTATCTCACAGGCCGATGGTGATGACAGTAGGTACGACATATTACGGCCAATTAATGAGAAGTCGGCGATCAAGCGATTCGCCGACGGGCTTTCAGATCCAAAACTGAGCACTATCATAGCTGCTAGGCAGTTTGCGTCATTGCCCGAAGCAATTAGGACAGCGCTTGATGAACAAAGTTCATCAGTAACGGACGGCCAGGTTGCATATTACCGACAGACGGGTTTTAATAATCACCGCCATATGCAACCTCAAAGCAATTATAATAATGCTTTTTATCGTAATCGCCAGCATTCGAACTATAGAGGTAATTTTAATTCCGGCTCAAATCCAAACAGTTCGCGATATTATTATAATAAAAACAACAGTATGTCACAACATAATCCGTCGCATAGCTCAGGTCAATCACAGCAACATTTTGCCCGCTCAGCACGCGGCGGCGGCGGTCACCGCGCGCGAGACTTCCCGCGCCCCGCGGCGACGCCCGCACGCGCTCAACATTTTCGTAGTGATAACAGCGATCACCAGGAAAGTGATTCGCCGCCAATAGATAATAGCGAACCACGCGAAATGCAGTTTTTTCGTGAACAATATGAATAGTGGGATATTTAGTTATAATAACTTTAGTACGGTCAACTGTACAATAGGTAATACAGGTAGATTAAGCTTATTAGTAGATAGCGGGGCCAGTCTTTGTATTGTTAAATATGAATGTTTAGAGAATAGACATGACCTACTGAGGCAAATGTATACGGATAAAATAACCATAAAAGGAGTTTGCGGAAATTTAGTTTCAGAGGGATTTATTTATTTAACTTTGAATTTCGGCGGCTTTGTTTGCCACGAAAAGTTTTATGTTTTTAGGAATTTATCTTGTTTTGCAGACGGCATTTTAGGACAAAATTTTTTTAAGCGTTATAATGCATCTATAAGTTACAAAAATGACACATTGACTTTAGAGGACAAAGGTCACTCTATTTTATTACCTATCGAAGGCAATACTGCTACGTATATACATACGATCCCACCGCGTTGTGAGATTGTGACTCACGTCCCCTCGCAGCTATGCGAGGACTGCGTAGTGCTAGCGGAGGAACTGCAAACAGGTGTTTACGTTGCCGGTCTAATTACGAAACCCGAAACGGGAAAAATCCCAGTGCGGATATTGAACACTACTGAGAAAATGGTAAATATAGATTTGTCAAACTTAAAAATGTACAGTTTAGCTCATTTCGATATATGCAGCTTCGACAGCGGAAAAATTAATGTTAATAGAGTAACAAATTTGCTTACACTTTTAAACCTACATACATACTTAAATAAAGAGGAGCAGTTAAGTATAGAACAAATTTGTGCCAAATACGCAGATGTTTTCCATCTGCCCGGCGATAAGCTCAGCACTACGAACTTGCTCGAGCACTCGATTCAGTTAAAAGAAAATGCGAGTCCTGTCTATGTGAAACCATATAGGATACCTCATGCTTTACGCAAGGAACTACATAATCAAATCCAAGATATGATAGATAACGACATCATTGAAGAAACCACTTCGGAGTGGTCGAGCCCCGTATTGCTCGTTCCCAAAAAAAGTGACAAGTCGGGAGAAAAGAAATGGAGGTTAGTCGTGGATTATAGACAATTGAATAATAAAATTCAGGACGACAAGTTTCCGTTGCCTAATATTACAGAGATACTAGATTCTCTCGCGGGTAGTATTTATTTCTCGAAACTCGACCTCTCCCAAGGTTATTATCAACTTGCTTTAGATAAAAACTCTCGCAAATATACGGCATTTACCACTGATAAAATGTATCAAATGAAAAGATGTCCAATGGGGCTACGCACTAGCCCTAGCGTTTTCTCTAGACTAATGACCATAGCCATGTCAGGTCTAAATTATAAACAATGTTTCATATATTTAGATGATTGCATTGTTATTGGAAAGTCAATGACCACACACAACCAGAACCTCATTCGTGTTTTAGAAAGATTAAAAAGCACTAATCTTAAACTTAATCCCCAAAAGTGTGAATTTTTACGTAAAGAGATAATGTATTTAGGCCATAAAATTACTTCGCTCGGTGTTGAACCTGACCCAGCAAAAGTAGAGGTTTTGAATAAATACCCAAGGCCAACAAACGTAGATGAAGTTAAAAGATTCGTCGCATTCGCTAATTATTACAGACGGTTCATCCCTAATTTTGCTAACATCGCTTACCCGTTGAACCTATTATCTAAGAAAAACGCGACATTTGATTGGACCGCTGAGTGTGAAACAGCCTTTTCAAAACTAAAAAAAGTGTTAGCGAGTCCTCAGGTGCTAGACTACCCAGATTTTTCGAGCAATAACCAATTTGTGTTACACACAGACGCGTCAAAGGTTGGTTTGGGCGCTGTATTGTCAAATAGCAACGGAAAAGTTATTGCGTACGCTAGTCGTAACCTTAAACCAGCAGAATCTCGCTACCCAGTTATAGAACTGGAGCTGTTAGCTATAGTTTGGGCGACTAGACATTTTCGACCATATCTATATGGGAAAAAATTTAAGATTCTATGTGACCATAAACCGTTAATTTATCTTTTCGGCATGACTGATCCATCAAGTAGACTGACCAAATTCCGATTGTATTTAGAAGAATATAATTTTGACATAGAATATATCCCGGGACCGCAAAATGCCGCAGCAGACGCATTGAGTCGGTTACCATTAAACAGTAATGATTTAAAAGAAATCAGCACTCACAGTGTATCAGTCGTGACAAGAGCGCAGACACGAAAATTACATGCCCAACAAAATTGACCACCTGAATTGACCTGATTGATTGAAATTGCCATATGACGCACGAAGTGGGATATTAGCCAGTAAGCAATAATTAACTATAAGTATTCATTAACCTAGATTAACAGTGTTCTATATTTTGACATACCGTGAATACAACATCTCCGGTACTATGTCTGGTTTTACTTGAAAACTCCCATCTAAACCTCAACATATCTCAATATCCCTGTAAGGATTTCCGTTGGGATAATAGCGGAAATTAGTAACACCGGCGGATAAATCGTTGGATGAAAACCAAAACTCACTAATTACGTTTAAAAATTTAAATTAACAATAAACTTTATAAGACTAACAGCGCGGGTTATATTCCATCGAAATATAATAGTGAGTTTTGGTTGTCACCCGATGAAACACTAGTTCAAGAATACAAACAAAAAAAAACATACAGACGAATAGAGAACCGTCCTTCTTTTGGAAGTCGGTTAAAAAGGGCATAAAGCGGTAGAGACATATTTTCCTATTTCTGAAACGTTACGAAAACATTTGCACAAAGGAAGCGCGACCGCAAAGAGAGGGGTATAAAATTTAAAACTTGACACAAAGAGAAGTTAACAAAGAATTAAAACTGAATGCGGTTATACGGCTAAACGTGTGTCTTCCTTTGTCAGGCACATACACAGTTAAGCACTCCACTTTTAAATGCATAACTAGCATTTACCTATTTAAAAATGGTTCAATAGTTTTTTTTTTTTTTTTTTGGCTGGCCAGACCACCCAAGGGCGTCCGACCGTGTGCCTTACACACGGCCGACACGCACATCGGACTGGGTATGTGCCGGGGGGTGCCTGGAGTCGAACCAGGTCACCGGTCCCGGCTTACCACGATAGGTGTCGGGCTAGGTGGGGGCCTGCTCGCCTGGGGTCGAACCAGGACGATGGCCAGGGCCACCTTTGACTTTTCGCTGATTGCTCAAAGTGAGCAGCGGACCAGCGGGAAGGATGAAGCGGATCAAACCTGTCCTTATGTGAACTTGTGTATCGAACTAATGGGAGTTTTAGTTGCCGGTTCGCTAAACCTAGCCCAGCTAAGAAGACTCCGGCAAGAAACTTAGCTGGGCCCGAGCAAGGTCGGAGTGAAGTTAAGCCAAGACATTCGGGTCCTGGGGCAAATCGGGACGCGGCCCTTGTGTGGTGTTGTCGCGAGGAGGTCGACCCCGCCGGCGGGGTCGACGCTGTGTTCGTCGAGCACCGTTCGACGGCATCTCAGCGATGATTCTTTCGAATCTCGCTGAGATGTCGTCGTCCGGATCATGCAGGAAGCTGCGGGGCCGCCGGGTGAAGCGACCTCGGGTGAGGTCGGACCGGCGCAGCTCGTCGTCAGGACCTGGAACAGAGGGAACATAGTCAGCCGCTTGCCTAACAAGTGGATTCCTATTCTGGGAAGCCGTCCTAAAATACCGTTTTGAAGCCATCTTAAAGAAACCTTGAATCGAGGGAAGCTTGTATTCAAGGTGAAGGCTAATATTCCGAACATACCACGGGGTGTCGGTCATCCTACGAATGAACCTATTCTGTATGACCTGTAGTGGTTTCAAACGTGTTTTAGGCACGTGTGCAAACACTACACTGGCGTAGGTCATTATGGGACGAATACAAGTTTTGTAAAGTGTAAGCTTATTTCTAAGCGACATTTTACTCCGCTTGTTAGTCATCCCGCCTAACCTATTCATGACGAAGAGAGCGCGACCGCGTACGCGTTTAATATGTTTGGTGAAGGATAAGCATTTATCCAGTATAACACCTAGGTATTTGACCTCATTTACCCAGGGGATGGCTAAACCGAATAGTTGGATAGGAACTAACCTTTCCATTATTCGCTTCCTAGTCGGAGAGAATACAATTGCAGCGCTTTTCTCAGGATTAACTTCGATGCGCCAGAGATTGAACCACCGCCCGAGGGCAGTTATCGCCTCCTGGAGCAATTTCCGTATAATACTGGGCTTAACGTGCGATGTGTATAGGGCCGTGTCGTCCGCGAACAACCCCAGATGCACTTTATCGTGCCTGGGAATGTCATTCGTGAACAGGGAGTAGAGCGTGGGAGAGAGTACGGAGCCTTGCGGGACTCCGGCGCGTATGGGGTGAGGTACCGATAACGTTCCCTCCAGTCGGTAGCGAAAGCTTCGATCCCTGAGAAAATCTTGTATTATGAGTAGAAGTCTGTCCGGCATATCCATCTCATATAGCTTGTATATGAGACCGTTATGCCAGACCTTATCGAAGGCTTTCGCCACGTCGAGAAAGATCGCACCGGTCGGGACCCCCCTAAACTTAGCGAAGTTGCCTAACACGTGATCCGAAATACGTTGCACCTGTTGGACACACGAATGTCCGGCCCTAAAACCGTACTGTTCGTCTATTATTATCGAATTTGCATTCGCAAACGCGAGAATGCGAGATAATACAACCCGCTCATACAGTTTCCCGAGGGAGCTGAGTAAGCTGATTGGCCTATAACTGGACGGGGAGGTGCGGGGTTTACCCGGCTTCGGAATCCCTATAACCGTGGCATTTTTCCACGCGGCAGGAAAATGGCCATTGGCTAGGGCTGCATTGAAGATGCTAACTAAAATTAGGAGCAAAGCTTCTGGGAGAAGCTTGAGGATGCGGTTGGAAATACCATCCGCCCCCGGGGCTTTCCTAATTTTACTTCTCCTGATTAAGCCTTTTACCTCATCCAAGGTAACTGGCTCAAGCGGAGGCGCGGTCGGAGGGAGTTGGGACCTTCTATCCACTTCTGAATCCACCAGTCTAATGTGGGGTTCATCAATGTGTAGAAGGCTTGGTGTACATTGAGACTCTAAACTAGCCGCGAGGCATTCGGCTTTTTCGTCGTCTTCAAACGCGGGAGTTGGGTGATCCGGGCGATCCAAGGGAGGAATTGAAAGTGTTTGATCAGATTTAAGAGTTCTCGCTAGTTTCCAGTACGCAAGGTGACTGGGCGTTAACTCTTCTAAATGATCACAAAACTCGTTCGCCCGAAGTTCAGCCACGCGCTGGTGGAGCTCTCGTTTGACAGCTGCCAGCTCGCGGCGAACGTCGGGAGAAGGGAATACTGCTCGTAATCTGAATAGTCGGTTCTTTCTCGCTTGCAAGGCCTTAAGCTCCGGGGGCAATGGGCGGCTTTGGATATCCGCAGCCGGCATTTCCCTCGAGGCATCGTCACGAATGACGTTAAGGTGGTTTGCGAACGAGGCGATCGCCGCGTCGGTCTCGTCAGTTGTATTAATAACGTCAGGGATTGAAGTTAGGTGCGGGGTGACTGTCTCTACTAGACCTACTTCCACCTTTGCCCAATCCACGACGGTCTTGGTCTCGGGTGGAAGGCTACCAGGGTCAGGCCCGAGCCTAATAACGACCGGCAAGTGGTCGGAGTCTAACTTGTGAAGCACTTCTATAGAACGCAACTGTAAAGTTACGTTCTGTAAAAGTGCTATGTCTAAGATGTCGGGTCGTCTGTCATGATCGAATGGATAGTGAGTAGGTTCGAGAGGGGCGACGACGTTAAATGCTGTATGGTCATCAACCATAGCGTTGTAAAGCCGAACGCCATTCGGATTGTTAACTAAACAATTCCACGACTTGTGTTTGCTATTAAGGTCGCCGGCTGCGATTACGACGCCTTGACTATCTAACTGGGCGAGAAGATCTAGGTCGGTCTGTAAGAGTGTGTTGTTTGGAGGCAGGTATACTGACGCAATCGTTACCGGGTGGTGACCCGATAACGATATACGGCAGATAGATGCCTCCATTTGAGTCAGGGCTGGGGGTTGGAGGGCGATACAGTGGAGACTACGGCGGAAGAAAATCGCAGTTCCTCCCGCGGGCCTATCTACTCTATCGTTCCTAACCATTTCATAACATAACCCGGGATTCGGAAAATTCGGTGTGACGGCTTGTAAAAGGTCTCTTGGACCAGTAGGATATCGACCGCGTGTTCCCTAATGAACTCGACTAACTCTTCTTTTTTACCTCGTAGGCCATTGGCGTTCCAAAAGCCTACGATGAGCGAACGTGGTTTAATCTTAGAATTTGTACTATCCATACTAGTTCTGGATTAAACCGCTCTGTGAAGCGACTAACTGACTGATCTCGCGTAAGATAAGCGGGGCGGACACGCTGCAAGCAGTAGCGAGGGCTCGGTTAAGAGCAGGAGCTGGTTCAATAGTACAAGCGTTGCCTAGTTTGGGACTAGCTCGATTTGTTGATTAGACAATCTTTATATTCCAAATATTTATTTATTTTATTTAAATACCTTCAAATACATCGACATTGGAACCGGTGGCAATTGTAGACTAAAGAACTTCGATTTTTCGTATGTCTATCTATCTTCTGAGGTTTCATTTCTCGTACAGAATTATTTTGGCGATTTAGGTGTTGGATTATTTTAATTTTTTTTTACTTGCTCTCTACAGTTAAGTTCATAGAGTGACTAGTTAACTACGTACCTATACACAAACCAAGTTTAGGCAAGCTTCAGAAATAACCTCGAAATAGTTTTCCATTTACCATACTTACCAAAAATTGAACAATCCAAATTAGACGTAAGTAGTTTAGAGAAAAAGATCCAACCCACACGAACCAATTTTAGAATGATAGAATTTAAATGCTTAAACAAAAGGTTGACATGTCACTGATGACTTTTTGTGGGTTAGATCCTTTTCCCTAAACTACGTCCAATTGTCTATCAGCAGGCTGTCAACCCCTGGGCTATTAATCATGTTTGTTTCTTTCTTTATTTGTATCGAAGTCCATTAATCACTGCAAATTGAATTTATCCTTTCAAAACTGCGAAATGAGAAACAATGGGTACCTATATTCGACTTTGCCCAGTGGCCCGGAGTTTGTATTACTCAATTATTTTGCGGTAAAACTTTATTTACGATTTGGGATCCCTAGGAGAAAAAAGACACAACGTCTATGTATTTTTTATGATAGATGGGTCTTTATTTTGCTGTGGGTAAGGATTTGCCTGTCTCACGGATGAATTAAAAGTTACTGGTAAAATAATCTGGGCATATTCATTTGTTTTGTTTCTTGTTATGATCATTATGAAGTTGGGTATTTTGTTACCATTAGGATTTCATGGTTAACGAATTTGCGAAATAAAAAGATGGAAAACAAGTAGGCTTATTTTTTGTTTGTTGGAAATTTTGTGGCTTTATTTTGTGTCGATATTTGTTTTAGGCTAAGTATATGGACCGTGCACAACGAAGTTCTGCCAACTGGTGCCGCCAATCGGAATCTTTTACTCTATCATGCTGTTAATGTAGCCACATTAACGGAGAACGCTGTTAATATCGCGATGATGGACAATTAACTATAGTGTGGCCGCATACTATACAGGTAGTTTCACGAGAGTTGAGGTGAATGATTACACACACAGCTACATGAAGTACTCATTGCAAAAAAAGTGAATGAATGAAATGAATGAGTGAGTAAATAAACACAAGGCTATTTTAAACAAACTTTTTGGTATATCTTGCAATTCACTGTTGAACCTGCTATCGGTACGAAAAGAGAACAGTAATTTCAAAATCCCGCTGTCCTTACATGACAGTGTTGTTGTGTGCGTGGCCTGAACTCTCGTGAATCTACCTATACTTGATATTGACATTTGTAACCAGTATTTTTTTCAGGTCTGATATGTTTCTTTTACTGTTCGCATCCCTCCCCTATAGACAATGACAAAAATATGTAGGTACCTACACATTTTAACCGACTTCCGAAAGAGGATGGATCTCAATTCGTTTGTATGTTTTGTAAACTAAATAAAAAATAAATAATAAATAAAAAAAATACTGACAATTCTCTGATGCGGTCCAATAGGCTACTTTCCTGACAGATCAAATCAGCTACTTTTTATGAAGTGTCAAAACGCTCAGATAGTATGAAGTTTGTATGGAATAAAAGTGAAATGACGTCGTTTTACTTAAACATCAAATCATCTTCTTATTTATAGGTTTTTATCTTTTAAAAATCGTTTAAAACGCTAAATAAGTGATGTTTAGTTAATTTTTGCAAATTTTCGAAAGCTGATTTAATGGCTAGCGTGTAGTAATTTATATTTACTACAGGCAAACACCCAGTTTCCCAGCGGCCCGTTTTAATTGATTGGTAGCCTATCTACATATTTGCCTTGTGTCTGTGTGTGTAAATATGTATCTGTTCAACTATTAACATCGGGTAACCGCCGAGGCAGCAGGCTTCAGGGTGGTCCGGCTAGCGACCTGATTCGACCCCAGGGAACGCCACGGCCGACCACCCGGTCCGACAATCGCTACGCCCATGCATGGGTTGCGAGTTTGTCAGATCCTAAGAAAAAAAAATAAAAAAAAGAGGCAGCAGGCGCGTCCCGTATCCACCTCGTCACCTCAGTCACCGAGAAATGGGAAAACGGCTATTATACAGGCTGGTACGAAAAGGGACTTTCCTGCAAAATAGGCATTGCTTAACCTTAGTACATTATTTTCTTCAAATAAACTATATTAATCTGTCGCCGTTTTCAAGTTATATAGCTTGTTAAAGTTTCATGCATAAAACCACGAGTTTCAACCCTATTTAAAGACTACAAGAAACGGTTAATACTTTTTTTGTAAACGAACTTTTTACATGGTACGTAAATTAATATGACACATGGGCAACGTTATAAACAAAGACGTTCCGACTAGCAAATTTAAACATAATACCTAAATGTAAACAGTAGCGTAGTAGGTTTGTACAAACGTTAAATAGTATTATTTTGATAGTTTTGTTTTTCTTTATTATTACAAGCATTTAATTGTTGCAGGTCGATTCTACATCAAATATATGACACTATATTTTCAGAAAAGTCCCTCGTTTCATGCCACCCGGTATACGTTAATCATGGCCCTCCATATGTAACACAGTCACAGAAAAAGTAATAGTTCTACGCCCAGAAGTTTCTCTTTCTAACAAAACTGACGTTCGGGTCCGACCACCGGAAGGAACACACCGGAGCGACCGCCTCTTTCTATCGCATAACGCGTGCTCTTTCTGGTCACTGGCTAAGGTCTTCCGGAGGCGCGAAACAGGCCTTTTGCTGACAATCAGGTTATTTTTATGAAGTGTGAAAACGCTGAGAAGGTATGCAGTTTTGTATCACTGACTTTATGCTTAATACGACTACGATTTTAAAATAAAACTAAAAAAATACTGGCCAAGAGCATGTCGGACCATGCTCAATGTAGGGTTCCATAGCCGTATCTATAAAGAAATGTGCTACAGATAAAAATAAAACTAAAAATAAACAACTGGCAAAAGGTTTTAAATGCCGTGTAAATCAATGGCACTTAAAACTTTTTGGTTGAGAAGTTTTTCGGCAATAACTTCAAAACGGTTTATTCCTTACTGTTCAAAATAATTTTCGTTGAATGTATTTATTAAGCGTTACCTCCCTGGTTTTTTCATGTTTTTTGGATTTATGGTTTAAAAGTTAAAAGGGGGTGGGGGGGCGCACAATTCATGCAACTGTCGGAGCGATTATTTCCGAAAGTATTCACTTAATCAAAAAAAAGTACATAAAAGCCTTATAATGTTTTTAAAAGAGCTATCGAATTATGTACCTCACGTTGATCTTTGCTGAAAAAAATTTTTTTTAGCTTCTGTTACATGTACCTATGGAGCGCCCCCCTAGACTTTTTTATTTTTATTATTTAACTACCAAACTTAGTAGCGGCATCTACAAGACATCTATATTCCAAATCTCATCAGTATACGTCTTGTAGTTTTTGAGTAAATTGCCTGTGACATACGGACGGACGGACGGACGGACATGACGAAACTATAAGGGTTCCTTTTTAGCCATTTTGGCTACGGAACCCTAATAAGGCACCATATTGTTAGTTTTTGTCATTTTAAAATCGTTAGTGGCACGAAAATGAGTTTGAATGTTTTTATCCGGGCAGTTTTAGAAACGTAATTTGATGTTATATACCCTGTAATTTGTCTTATTTTGTGCAATAAAGTGTTTACATACATACATACATTACATACATACATAATTTATTTATTTTGATTGTTGTCAAATACCAACAACTGAAAAAAAGATGAAAAGACGCAGCAAGATGTCGCGAGATTATTTTCAAGACTGTCTTTTTGCTTTAACTTTTTTATATTCTTTATACCGAAATATTTTGATTATAAAAAGGCCCATCCGACATCTGTTTATCTTTCCACAATCAGATCAAACATCCTGCCACGGCCGAAATTCGGGTTTTCCAACTAAATAAAACTGAGGCTTGAATTAATTAAATGTTGACAAAAGGGACCAAACATTCCTGCCATTTTGCCCTGTGAAAAGAATTAATTCTACCCCAGATTACTTCGGCCAGGGTAACCCCGATCCCACACATATGTACGCCTTACAATAATACCAATATTTTTCATGTGTGGCACTGACTTGCGAATAAGCAGATCCCCGCCACTTCTTTCACCGCCACTTCTTTTTACCACGCGATGTACATACACTTTTGCCACGCGATGTACATACACTTTTTAGCACGCGATGTACATACACTTTTTACCACGCGATGTACATACACTTTTTACCACGCGATGTATATACACTTTTTACCACGCGATGTACATACACTTTTTACCACGCGATGTACATACACTTTTTACCACGCGATGTACATACACTTTTTACCACGCGATGTACATAAATTTTTTCCTTCAACCTCGATATATTTCTCTGATTTTTATGTTCCAATGTACACAACTATGGCCTTAACTATGAGGTGTTCTTGTAGAGACAGTTGCACACTATATTTAATTATAGTTATATGAGGAAGTATACCTATATTCAGTTAATGCTCATTATTCATAGGACTAAAGCCATAGTATCCCCTTGTGTATAGTAATTGTCCGTTCAACTGGGCTAATGCTGTTAACGAATACAATGCCATTGAGAGGTAAACCACAAATTAGGATAACGAGAATATAGTGTCAAAAAAGTATAACTGCCTTGAAAGATCATTAGATTTTAGATTCTATTTACTAGACAGTAAAGTGTAAATGCAGTTATAGATAACTGCGATCTTAATTTGTTTTGCATTTCACATTCGCCCGACAGTCTGCAAGTGCGTATTCCGTAGAGAAAAGACTTAGAGATACTATGAGCTTTCAACGGATTATCGGTTCTATGACCGTAATGATAAGGCGGCAAATGCTTTCAAACAAAAAAATAATAATGCGTTTTGCTTTTACAGATTCAGCGGGGAGCCAGGTAGACCGCCCGGGTTTACTCGTGTTACGCATTGTTATTTTTTTTTGTGGTATTGTATTCTCTCAATGGCATTGTTCGCTCAATGGCATTGTATTCGTTAACAGCATTAGCCCAGTTGAACGGACAATTACTATACAAGCCGCGATAGGATAACGACATCCTACATGGAAAGCTCTGTGCGATATGTTTCAACCACAGACCACCTCCACTAGACGAAGCATGCCATACGATGCGACACAAGCTCACCACGCATATGGGCGATTAAATATCGGTAGATATTACTAGTACAACGCGTGCTTCACATCTTTTTTATCATTTTATATTTCGAGATTGTCGTTGGATTGAACAGAAATATTTATTTCACGATTCAGACGCACAAGTCAGAAACATGATCGCAACTGCACGAGCGGCCAGTCGCGTAATGTCGTGCTATAAAATTGCCCATATCTGATGTGAGCGCGCGCCGCCCAACATGCTCCGTCTAGTGGAAGTAGTCTGTGGTTACAACCCAAGACTCATCCAACTGGTCGCTGGTTTTCTCAAAGATCGGCAGCAGTTTGTGCGCTACGGTTGCTACGTCTCCCCACCCTACCATACTCCACCTGGAGTGAGTCAGGGCTCTATTTCAGGTCCGTTGTGTTTCATTATAATGATAAATGATCTACATAAAGTGGTTCCTCACTCTCACTGCTTACTGCAGACGAACTCAAGCTCTTTTGCTTCGTAAATGAAATTGCAGACAGTGTTCTTTTACAGAACGATATCGATGCAGTGCTTCATTGGAGTAATAATAGTAAACTACTCTTTTTGCACCGCGCGTTATGTTACGTCCGTTGTAGTTCGTGTCGATACTTTGTTTTGTTAGATAAGCTTAGAATTTAAGTTTGCCAGTGCCTTGGCGTATAGCTGTAATGCTGGTGAATTTTAATGTTGGTAAATAAATAAATAGTTTGGGCCATATTTGAGTGCACTAAACCATACAAACTTGACTTTAGGCTATTATAGCAATATCATAAAACATTCGCAATGCATAATGTAGCACTTTGTAGATGTGTGGCACCGACATTGGCGTAGGTATATGTCGCTGGGGCTGGTGAAGGTCTGTCATAACGTTGTGTATATTGTGTGAGGCCGAGGCAACTCTACTAGACACACTTTTAGCATCCCATGTCTTTTAAATTTGTATCTTATTATAATGTCTGAAAGTATAATTTACAACAGTTTCGTCAGAATTATGAAACCTTACAGCTGTACAAAAATGTAGGAGGGTTGGTAATGACAAGCTTCCCTGTAAGATAAGTTTATGTTAATGTTTACAATGGACGGTGAAAGATAAAATATAATGGTTTTACAGGTCGAACAGACGACAGTTGTAAAAGACTTTTAAGACAGGCTAAATATTCCCCGAGGAAGGCCATTTTTTCCCTGCTTCTTTTTGTCATTAAAAAAAGGGATTTAGGTTTGAAATACGGCTTACGTGCCTTTTTACCCGACTGCAGCGAAGCCCAAAAGGAGGGTTATGTGTTTGACCTGTATGTATGTATGTATGTCTGCAACTACACGGCATAACCGACTTTGATAAATGATACATCATTAGTCTAATCTGTATTGATGGCGCGTGTGTCACTGGGTATCGAAAATTCGTAAAAAACAACAACAATTTGAATCAAGAATTCCTTTGTATCTGTGCCGTAAAGAAAACTTTGTTTTTGATCAAAATGGATTACTTTATTCTGTAAGAATGGAAGTGGCATTTAATCACGAAACTTAAATCGAGAAAAACTTTCTAAACAGGAGTTACGTTACAATCTACAGACAGACTAGTTAATTTTCACCCGACCTTGCAATACTTAGAAAAAGCTTCTAAACCAATCGGGATTATGATATTCTGTGTTGAAATGTTTATTATTCCTTTTTTTGAAGTTTGACAAATATAAATGAAATACAATCAACTTAAAAGACCTTTTCCTCAAGTCGGTTATAGTATTTTATGCAACAGTTGTATAAGTAGGATCAAAAAATGCGAATGGCGCGAGTTGCGATACGAGCCGCCGCGGCGGAGAGTATCGCAAATAGAGACGCCATGAGCGTTTTTTGACTTAATAAACTTAATTATACAACGTTGCATACAATACTTTTTCTACGACTAAACAAACAAGGCAAATATGACATATGACTGACAGTATGTGTCTATGGTAAACTTTTTTTTAATTTGACGTGTATACTCGCAAGTGATACGCAGTGACGATATCGTCGCTGGAAAGCAATAATGCTGTAACCCTCAAAAAGTAAACTTTTCACGGTTTTTGGCCAAAAAACGTTTGCATTTTTTTAAGAAAAATTCATAAATCTCAAACAAAAAGAGATTATTAAACCCCCTTTGGTAGACTCGTTGTAAAAAAATCGAAGTTTATAATTTTGGTGGTAAAATTACTATAAACTTGTTTTTAATATGACTTTTGTCGTTTACAGCATTTCGATATTTCTAATCATGGCACGCAATAATGCTGTAACCTACAAAATTTTTGTTTGGAAACAATATTTTTACCAAATCTCACAGTCGTTTTAAAATGCTGTAAGTCTAAAAAGTGGTTCGTAATACAATTTTTGGGCCATGAAAACTTAAATTGACAAGATTTTTGTACTGCAATGTTGCTGTAACTGAATGAATGGAAGGAAACAGGTATGAATGAAGCAGTGTAAGTGCGAATGGTAGTTTATGTTGATCCATTTTAAAATGTCAGTGGTAAATAATTGTTGATCTGTAGTAATAATATTTTCTGAACTACGTAATTAATATGCCACACATACATGTCTTTAAGCTTAAAATGTTATGTATTGGCTATTAAAAAGTTATCATTAAGTATTGTTATATTTATGTTGTTGGACTGTATGCATCTACATGCAGCAGCACTATGTAATCGCCTAAACTAATTTTAATCATTTGGTTTGGACGATGATTGAGAACGGAAGTATGGTATTTATCAGGCTATAAGTACACAGTATTAAACGTATCAGAAACGCCTGGAGGAGCTTGTGGTCGATGAAAACACTAATGGTGGGAAACCCATTATATCCCTGAAATGTAAGCTCATGGAGATTTAGTGCATTCTACCCATTCTGACTTATGGCGCCCAGTTAAGGTCTAGGAGGACTTCAGAGGTAGAGGAAAGTATTAGAAGAGAGGCTCATGCAGAGCAGTGAGACACTAAATATACTAGTTAAAACAATCGTTGTTTTAAGGTTGACGTGTCATTTTATTAAAAAAAAAATATTATTTATCTAATCGATAAATATATTCAATTCAATTAAAAAAATAATAAAGATTGTTTTACAGAACAGTTACGATACACGTATAGTTTACATGCATTAAAGTTTGAACGGAAAAATAATTAACGTGTTTTTCTTTTAAAGTAGGTTATGCTTATATTACCTCTATAATCTAAAGGGAGTTTTGCAAACATTTATATTTAATTTAAATCATGATTAAATCTTTAAATAAAACGAAAACTAGCAAACTACAAATAAAAACGACCCTCAATACTATATACATACAAACTTACTATATATTTTAAAATGTATTTACTGTCATTATTCATTTATTACTGTATCTTTAAAATGCTGTACACCATAGTTTATTCACAACATCTCCAGACAAAATGCTGTAAATGACAAAAATTGGTCAAAAGTTGAAATTTACGGAAAGCAAAAATGCTGTACGTGATGACGGAGAACTAATTGCGGAAACCATTTTGCTGTAAACCACAACGCAGTTGAAAACACAGGATTTTATGCGGGTTACAGCGTTTCTTCATACCGCGATTAGAAATTTAGGTGAAAAAAAAATATGCTGTATACATTTTATTTATCATCACAGACAAATAATAACTATACCAGTCGACGCAGAAAAAAAAACTGAACAAGAATATGTAAAAAAAGCATTTTCGATGGTGGTGCGGGTTACAGCATTATTGCTTTCCAGCGACGATATTAAAAATACTTTTTTTTTATGTTGGCATCAATGAATTTAGTTCGGAAAGTTTTGTTTTTCTTAAAAACCGTAAGAATTTAATTGTTTGTTAAGTTGGTTGTTGTGCATTTTTATCGTAAAGTTAGAAATGAGCGCTTAATCCTTGGCCTAAGTTTAACCTAGATTTAGATGTTTGTGACTGCTAGCAGTATCGTTTTGCGACTATAACGACACTAGTGCTGTTATGGGGAATAGAGTATAGACTTCTCTGAACTCATATTATGTATGTTCTTATATTAGTGTTCGTGACCAAGTAAAAGACAGATAAAAGTACAGGAGTAGAAAAAAATAATAATTGTGCGTATTTTTATGAAGACACTGCCTACTCTCTAATTTCTTCCCTTCTATGGATAGGAGGGTAGAAATTAGTGGGGTAGGCGTTATTTTTATACACTACCCTCAATAGGGTAGAAATTACAGGGTAGACAGTGTCTTTTTACACGACTGCCCAACAAAGGAGTGTTTTGTCTTAAGGGTTCGTATGTAACTATAGGTAGATAAATAAATGTATGTGGGTTTCTTCCACGATAATTTCTAAACCCTTGAATCGATTTAGAAGTTTTGGGTATTGTTACAATCCCTGAGTTATCCCGAGTGTTATAGGCTTTATGACGTCATCATAAAAACAATATGGCGGATTCAGTACGCGACATTGTGAGCTCGGAAGAAATAAAATCTTCCGACCCCATCGAGTGGGGTTTCAAATTGAAGAGATTTAAAAGCTGATCAAAAAAAATAAATATAGGTACTTTTGTTAAGTTTTAAGCTCGTGTTCATACATGGTAGTCTTGTTTTTAGGGTTCCGTACCAAAATGATAAAAAAGGAACCCTTATCGTGCGACTCTGTCTGTCTGTCTGTTCGTCTGTCACAGTCAGATATCTCGGGAACTACTGGTGCTATTCATTTGAAATTTGCGATAGTTTTAAAAGTCGCTAACCCGAGCCTACTAGATATAAAAATCTTATACCTTTTTTACTTAGCCTACTAGATATAAAAAAATCTTATACTTTTTTTACTTTTTTAAAGGGGGCAGAATGGGAAGTCGAAAATTTTTAGTTGCTTAGTAGTGGGGTATTAAATAAAAGGGCTAATTTCTTGATTATGTACTTTTTGATTTAGGATGAAAAACATTCAAAATAAATACCATTCTACTATCTTCGAAGACAAATCTGTAATAATTACCAATTATTAATATCGTCCTAAATATTACAGGAAAAACATAACGGTTTTCCTAACTACCGGTTTTTAGAAATTTACAAAAATCGTAACTTATTTGCTCCCACTAAACTAATCTTTTCACGTATCTACTTACGAGTTTGTACGGAACTCTCATTGCGCGAGTCCGACTCGCACTTGACCGGTTTTTTAATCTTTAATAATAGTTATTTCTTCTTCTCACCAGAAGGCCATTACCCGAAGCGCCAAAAGAAAAGAAGAGAAAAGAATATAAGACATGTAAAAGAGCCCTTGAGGGCCTACTTGCAGAAATAAATTATTTTATTTATTTTATTGTCTTTATTGAGTGCACGCTACTGCTCGTACTTGGCCACTTTTTATTTACCTTTGTTGGCAAAGTTGCAAGTATTTTGTAATGAGCAGACCTATAAGTGTTTGTGGCAAAAACCTTAATTAACTAGAGGTTTCCTTCCGATATTAAATTTATCGATAAATATTTCAAATACTGATTTTAAACGAGATAGATAAAAGGTATTGAGTTCAGCAGATAAAATAAATGCTGATCACTTGGTACCAGTAGCGTGGCATCCAAAGAACTCGGTTCCTTCCGGCTTGCCTAATATCAGGCATTTGAGCACCTTATTCTACAGCTCTTAAGGAAAATGTACGCCAAATCTGCACCGGCTTGCCCAAGGATATATTTTACGCCACGCCACTGCTAGGTACCCATACCCATCGATGTTATATAATGATAATATGTAATTTAAGTAATTCATAGGCACACTTTTTACGTACTTATTTTAAAATTCAAATAAAAATTAAGTCTATTTTAACCTTCTGCGACTGAGGTGACTTTATTGGTAACATCCTACTGACGTGGAGTCTGCCAGACGTCATTTTTACTGGGGCATAACTTTTTAATTATTATGAAAATGATAAACTATATTGTGTTAAAATAATTATTAAATACATAATTTATCTAATTACGTATTAAGACTTGGTTTTAACTAAAACTAATATGAAATAGAAGATAATCTTTAATGTGATCAAATTTTTAACCTTGTTTACCTATCTTACTTTACTTATTTATGAAAAAAAAATTAACAACAACTTTTTAAAACTTGACTATTTTTTCATCTTATGAACATAAACTGTGAACATGAAAAAATAATCAAAAACTTCTGTAGATAGGTTTAGGCACAAATCAGTCTTAATGTTGACACTAATTAAGTCTTCAAACAAGTCATCAACGTCACTGAAATGATCTTCTTCGTGTAATTCTTCCAGTCCTTCACTGATTTGTTGTGCAGTGGTCATGGGTAGCCCAATGTGACTACATTTTAATGGTTTTACCTTCCTCATGCCTTGACGGGGAATCTAAAATAAATATTATTTATGTGATTACGTCTGATAGACACTAGAAATAAAAATATTTTTGTGAGGTGACGACTCACAGACACTATAGAACTATACATGATTTTTATGAGATGACGTCTGTCAGAATCAACTTAAATTGCTGTACTTACGTCTGTGGGACACCCGTAGCTCATAACTCCAAAACTGTGCACAGTGTCGCCGTTCAGGGGTCATTGTTCAATGCCGCGTATGGTTCTAGGAAGGTACTGAGCGAGACAGGGTTATATCACGCCAAGCAGCTGAACGGCAATTTGAAATGTGTTTGGCGGTGTCTGACAGACTACCACCTCAGTCGCAGAGGGATAAACTTGTTTTTGACACAAAAACTTATTATGATGCTATTCAATCGATTTCCATACAAAGTAAATTGAAACCAAGAGTGCCTTGCAACAAAGGGCAATTTAAGTATGTAATACAGACAAGTATATGAAAGTACTCAAAGAAAAACGACTTAATATGAGTATTACCCCTGAGAAAACTTAATTTTACCCCTAAAGGGGTAATTACCCCCAGGTTCGGAACCACTGCTCCAGGACAATTTTATTCGTTCCACAAAAAGTTCTTTGTCTGGTAATGAGCATATAAAGTCGAGATGAAAGAGATGCTTGTTAGTTGCCGGCTCCTGACGACATTGTGGCCGACCTCGTGTATAATACCCCTAGTTAGGGTTCCGTACCCAAATGGTAAAAAAGGAACCCTTGTGGTACGACTCTCTGTTCGCCTGTCACAGCCAGATATCTCAGGAACTACTACTGCTACCGATCGGTAACTTGAACGTAATAAAAATATTATAGCTTTAATACTTTTTTTAAAGGGAGTTGAAATGGGAGGTCGAATTTTTAAAGTTATATCAAGTGGAGTATCAAATGAAAGGGAATTTGAAGATTTCAAAAAATTGCTGTTTTCGACGGACACGCGAAAAAAGTTAAAAAAATACTATTCCCCCTATTATCTTCGAAGTTACTGAACAAACAATCTGCAATAATTACCAATTTTATTATTAACTAGCATTTTCCCGCGGCTTCGCCCGCATTGTTCCCGTTATCGTCCCAAAGGAACTCTTTACCGGGATATAATGTATCCTATGTTTCAATCCAGGACTTGCTCTACTTGCATGCCAAATTTCAGCTTGATCCATCCAGTTGTTACCCCGTTATAAGGTAACAAACATCCAAACATCTTCACAAACTTTCGCATTTATAATATTAGTGGGATGGGATATCATCCTAATATATTACAGGAAAAATATAACGGTTTTCCTAACTTGCATCGTTTTGTAGAAATTCGCAAAAATCGTAACACACTTATTTGCTGCTACTAAACTAACCGCGACTTATGTCGATGTATGGGGACAACAGTTTTTTAACAACAAAGTTAAGTTTGTCCCACCATACAGTTTATCTTGAACTATTCACGTATCTACTTATGAGTCTGTACAGAACCCTCGGTGCGCGAGTCTGACTCGCACTTGACCGGTTTTTTTTTCTCATTTAATGAGTTGGTTTTGCAAAATAAAACAGCTTGAAATTGTCAGTGTGTTTCATTCGTTGTGTGTATCGTAGTGACATTGCGTGAATAGCTTAATGAGTCATTTTCAAAAAAAATTACATAGTTAAGGGCCTAATAAAAACAAAATCACGATCGCTTCCTCTGTGTTACGAAAGTTAGGCAAACAAACTATATGGGTAACTTTCGTAACACAGAGGAATAAATTAAGTTTTGTTTTAATTAAATCCCTTAAATGTATACATTTTTTTTGAAAATGACTCTAATATCGTTAGGTCACCACAGGACAACAGACAGAACAGTGATTTAGGTGCTCTTGACATAAGTATAATGCTTTTAAATTAATTAAACAATGAAAATAACGGGCCTGTAAACAGTTTTTCAGATTGACTCCAGTTTTTGTAAAAAGAAACGCTATTTTCGTACTGCTACTAGAGACTACGTTAATGAAAAGTTACGTATTGGTCTCGGTTTACCTACAAAAATTCGTACCCTTGGTAAAATAAAGCCGTATGTGACTTTACGTCCAAAGTGCTTTTATTAAGAGAATGTTACACAAATGCTGTAAACTATACGAAACAAAAAGATTTAAACGCTTCCCCTGAAAGTCGTAATTTTGCAGATGCGGCTTTATTTTACCAAGGGTACGATTTGTGTAACATTCGCGTAATAAAAGCACTTTGGACGCAAAGTCACTTACGGCACAGAATATAAATAGAGCAGTATGGAAGCTACGCTAACTTTTTGAAATAAATACCTACGCTCCATTAGAGCGTTAGGGTTTTTAAAATGAAAAGATCGCGGGCTGTCTGGGCGCGCGCACGTAACAAACGCAAAGCACGGCCGCTCGCCTCCATGCGCACTCGCGACTGACGGCACCGCGAGATTCCCTTAGGGGCCTTGTAAAAGTGCGCGTCTATGTGTGCGTGCGTTTCGATCGTTTTGTTTGTAGCTTCCTTACTGCTTTAGCTTATATATATTCTGTGCTCATGGCTTTATTTTACCAAGGGTACGAAATTGAACAGATCTGATGCGCCCGTAATTGACTTCTGAATTTCTGTATTTCTCAGGTAGGTTCACGAAAAGGTAAAAATGATTAGAGCACCGAAAATAGTTTTCAAATCGACGCAGTTTTGAGGTAACATACTTTTACAAAATTGACGAAGTGCGAGTTGAATTGGCACACGAAGGACTCCGTACACCGTACTACCGTCGAGCAAAAAGAGGTCAAAAAACACGTTTGTTGTATGGGGACCCCTTTTTATTTTTCTCCCAATCTCTCTTTTGTAAAGTCGGTTAATAAAAGTAAACTAGTTCTATAAGCGCAATAAGCTGCGGATATCAAATAGCCAGTTAGACGGATAGAGCAAGTTCGATTATTTGCTCTATTACTTAGCAATGAAGTTAAAGAGCTCCGCCAACGCTGCTTTATTTCACACTACCACGGAGCTACTAAATACTTCTAACATCTCCAATCACATTGTTCATTTACCTCTTTTATCCCCATCATCCGAAAACGGCCGTATAATTACTCTCTTACACTTACGACTTTTAGTAAAGACTGACGCCTGGTGTAAAACACATGACAACCGCGTCCTCCCGTCAATTAAAACATCGGCTAGATGTTCTGTTACTAGTGCATATCAGTGTTCGATTAATGTGTCTTTCGCTTCTGAATTGGACCAAGTGAACCCTGGACTTTACTGCTGTGAGACCACGCGATCGCGGTTCCGTGAAGAGACGATCAACACTGCTAACGGTATTGTGCCCTTAAATTGTTACCACCAGAATTACAGACTAGCCCCTCTTCATTATTCCTGTAACACACATTAGTATTATGTGAAAGTTTGTGAAGACGTTTCTATGTTTAGATGTTTGGATGTTTGTTACTGAATAACGGGTTAGCAACTGGATGGATTGAGTTAAAATATGGCACCCAAGTAGACGAAGTTCTGGATTGAAACATAGGATCTTTATATCCCGGTACAAAGTTCCTGTGGGAAAATAATGGGGCCAACGCAGGCGAAGCCGTGAGTAATCCTCTGCTTAAATTCTTAATTTTACTCCCTTGTGAGACGATCTACTATACTATTATCTGTAGAATGTTTTTTGAATAACTCGCTTGCTTTCGGTTTCCGTAGTTACCGGTTATAGTGCTTACTTTATGATCTCATCTTCAGCCTAATTTTGTTTATTTCTGGACCTCCAAATGTACGTTACTGAGTACGATGGGAGGCCAAACTCGACTAGCTTTCACCAGATTTGAAGTCGATTTTTTTATAAAAGTTGTACTGTATCTCTTCCTTGTCGGTATCACTCTTGATAGAGTGGTCGTGGTCATCACTTCAGGCGTTGGTGGCAAGCTTCACAACACGCCACTCTTCTCTGATGGCCGTCTTCCTCGTGCATTTATGTAGTGACGATGAGCCATTTAAGTAAGGTTCTCGAGTGGCGACCACGTACCGGAAGACGAAGTGTTGGCAGGCCTCCCACAAGGTGGACCGACGATCTGGTGAAAACCGCGGGAAGCCGCTGGATAATAGCAGCACAAAGCCGACAATCGTGGAGATCCTTGGGGAAGGCCTATATCCAGCAGTGGACATCTTTTGGCTGAAATTATGATGATGATGATGATGAGCCATTTACTGCCGCTTTTATCTGGTCAGTCCACCTCGTAGGCGATCTTCCTCGTGGCCTGGGGCGTGGCGTGGGGGGCATACTGTATACGCGTTCGCATACTTACCTCTATTACCTCATACTTCATATCTACATACATTATAATATACCTCATATAGCAATTGCACTTCCAAACCAGTTTCGAAGCAGCGTTAAAATGCTTCCAATATGGCCGCCAAGCCAATTTATCTTCGTAGCTGAATCGTCACTTCATTACTGCATCGCATCGGCCGAGTCGAGTTAGTTGCCTCGACTTGCCTCGGGTAATCAAATGGCTGGAAACGGCGGGCTTGAATAAAATGAAGCGGCGCGTATTTTTAAGTAAGTTTTACTGGGAAGGCGGTGGGCAAGCCTGGGTAGACTAGATGCGACTTATTTCTTTATACACCCTAATAACGATTAGGAGTAAAAAAAGTGATATGACGTATTGTTGTAAAACTCTTACTTTTCAAGGCACACGGGAATTGCCACTGTTCTTAATATGAATTTAGCCGTGCAGCCATAATTCGTTAGCATGAATTCGTGTGCCCGAAGTGAACAGTGGCAAGTAGCGTAACATTCTCGTGTGGTGACTGTATTTATTTTGTTTGTAAAATGGCGCTCACCTATGGTCCAGACCAGGAATCCAACCCGGTACCTCTGGATTTCCGGCCCAGCGTCTTTACCCTTCGACCACCGGAGCACCCAACAAGTGCCTTAAATTTGCTTTTGACATAAGAATGTGGTGTTATTTACCGGCATTAAAAACGCATAAATAAACTATGTTTCTTTCATAAATAGAAATAAAGTAGTGCTACTTTAGTTGCTCAACTAAAATCGGCCATATCGCTTTCCGCGTGCGTGCGGGGCTGTTGGGATGACAGGAGGGTGTCTCGCGAATGTTGATTTCCTCGGAATTTCATAAGGTTTTGTTTTGGAACAATGCCCGTCTGTGTTGGAATTTCGTCATATTAAACTAAATGAAACTATGTTATGTACGGGACAGAAAGAACGAATGCCAGGGGTGATAACACAAAAACGGGATTTTTGGAGTTACTACAGTTTAGATCTAATACTTGTTATCACCATACGTGTGCTAACTCGGGGCATGCATACGAGTACTCGTATAAAAGTGATGTACCTAGCAAAACATTTGACTGACTAAAAATATATCAATGTTACTGTCAAGATCAAGAATATCAAGAAGTTATTCTACAATAATAAATATCATTCATTCTATATACCTACATTTTAAACAAATACAATAAACGAGTTAAAAAAATCATTTAGAGCCAATCAACTTCGCTTCACGTATTTGTATATCAGGATATTCACTAATCCATGAGTTAATACAATATTCACGTGTTTTTCTTTTGGGCAGCATAATTGACAAAATATTGAACCTGTTTATAGTTGTAGAGGATTTTAATGCGCACATGTAGGGACATAGTTATAAAATCCATTAGGTAACTAATATATCGATATTTTATTTCCCTACAACGTGCCCCGAGTTAGCACACGTATGGTGATAACAATTATTATAATTAAGTTCGTATAGTGTGTCCGCTATTTCTTAATAACGCTGGTAGGTACTCGGAACGGAAGTTGATGTGTGCGTGCGGCTCGTAAGTATAAGCAGCCGGCTTTATTTTAAGGTCCTCGGTATTGGGTGTTTAAGTCTCCGGCTTAAAAATATTTAAAGGAAAGCAAAGGGAAAAAGAAACAGCATCTGACATAAATTTTATATTTAATAGTCCCTTCTATTTAACACCAATATAATTGCAAACTATTTGATATTGTACCAGAAAACTTCACCCTATCCGATATAAAAAAAACAATGTAACGTAACAAATTAATTAGTGAATATTTTTTTGGTACTGGCGTCTCTTTGGACAAGAATAAACCTAAAGGAACTAATTTATCTAAATAAAATAATGTTAAGCTTTAAGTTACAATACGGCCACTTATTAAATAAACATGTAAGACTAAACCTAACCTACCCAAAGAAGAACCAAAACAATAAATAATTCTATAATCTATAGGAATTTTAGTAGATAAATAAAACACGATTTAATAAAAAATAACTAACTGCAAATGAATTGCCTATGACTTTGGATCATGCTAGTCACACTCTGCATTTGTTTACCTGTCTGTCCGTCTCTTTCAATCAAAACCTTATTTATAATATTGGCACAATCCTTGTTCTCGATAATTGTAGCGTGGGTACCTTCTAAATAGTGTACAGTGACGTTGCTATGAGTGAATTTATCTAATCCATAGTTCTCATCGCAGACTAAGTTAGGAAGGTTCTCCTTAGGACGAAGTAGGACAATAGGTGCTTGAATCTTCTTGATATCCTTAGAGTTATAGTTGAGTATAATCTTAACGCGGTCATATGTGACAGCGGCAATGGAACCAATGAATTTAGGGGTGTATTTGGCCTGTACAGGGGACATTTCAATGGCGAGCTTTACTTTTTCCTCAAAGTTCGAGATTTGGATTAACTTCTCAAACAGCGTGACTGCGATGTCGTTATTAGGAGCAACGATATCCATGGTGTGGCAGATGAGAGCGTTCTGGAGTTGCTCTTCGCTCTTGAAGCAGATGACTGTGGTAAGTATGCCCTGCAAGAAGTCTGGGGCGCCGTCCACGCAGAATACTAAGCCGTTCTTGTGTCCTGCCGGAAAAAGGTTAAAATTGTTTTAAATCCTTAATTTAAATTAAATTAACAAATACATAATTAAATACAAAAACAAAATCATAATAAGTTTAAAATCCCATCAAAAACATGACATGTAAAAAGATGCAAGTCTCGCAACGCAAAAAAAAGTTTTGAGATGTAATGTTAAACCAAGTCAATACCGGGAGGTGTCCACAGAACTCGATTTCCATGGACTTGCATAGGCAAGTCAAATAATAGTATTTACCCGCGGAGGATTCTTTCTTTGAGAACTATAAAATGTGTTCCTCCACGGTACCACAGAATATAAATAGAGCAGGATGGAAGCTACGCTTACTTTCTGAAATAAATACCTACGCTCCATTAGAGCGTTAGGGTTGTTTAAAATGAAAAGATCGCGGGCTGTCTGGGCGCGCGCACGTAACAAACGCAAAGCGCGACCACTCGCCTGCATGAGGCACTTGCGAGTCGCGACTGACGGCACCGCGAGATTCCCTTAGAGGCCTTGTAAAAGCGCACGTCTATGTGTGCGTGCGTTTCGATCGTTTTGTTTGTAGCTTCCTTACTGCTTTAGCTTATATATATTCTGTGACGGTACTGGACGGTACTAGAGACACTAAAAGTAAAGTAGACAAAAAATAGAATTACAGAATGAAACATTTTCAATTTCCTTTCCAAAAACTGTTTCAGTATACATTTTTACTGCGAATATTTAGATGAAAAATGTTAAGTGTGCATTCTTGTAGTTAAGTTTGCAATTTAAAATTATTGTTTTTTTATTATGTGTTATTTGTTATGTTCATGTCGATTTTATATAAATAAAACTGGCAAATATAGCAAACATCGTTTATAATTTTTTTTATGACTGAACGCCCTGATGTTGTGTCACAAATAATTGTGGAATGGAAATTAAAAAAACAACACATTGCAGGCCTAGGCTGGCAATGTTGTAAGCCGTACCGGACACGAGGTACTTTGCGGCCTATTATAATGCACGTAATGTCAAGATTTCATCGCATGTTTGAGTAAAATATTTTGTTGGCCTCCAACAGGATATCATGTTAAACTGTAGTAACAATGTTAATTCAGTGTAATAATTGAACTCAATAGGTATAATTGAATTCACATAATATAAAGACGTAGTCAACCTAAAAGAGTCCAATCCACAAAAAATCATCAACAAAATATCAACCTTCTGTTTTAGAAAATAACTTCGATATTCTAAAATGGATGTATAAGGGCATGGATCCTTTTTGCGTAACTAGGTTATTCTTCAGAAATATGTCTGCGGTCACCTTATTCCTCTGGCCCTTTTCCATATTAAATGTATGGAGACAGAGGAATAAGTCGCAGACATATTTCTGAAGAATAACCCAACTACGTCCAAGTGCAATCGTTTGTATGGAAAACCAGGTAACTCGAATAACCTTAAATAGTCAAGCATGAATCTGAGCTACAAATTTGCTCTTTTAAAGTACCTATGAATGTATTCAGTTTCAAAATAAGTGAAAAACTATCTTTCTAGTTAGGTGCCGTATCGCAGTACAATAGCTTTAACTTCGGACCATGGTTCATTATTAGTTGACTAACTAACTTTGACCGCCGGGAGTAAGCCGTGAAAAGAGTGAAATTTGACTTTCGTCCTATTGTAGCCAAATTTCGTAGCTGGCTTCAAATGGGAAATGCAAGTTCCCATTCCCATTTTGTAAATTGTTATGGAATGGGAATCTTTTGTGACAGCTTACAGTCAAACGTAGCTGGCTTCAAAATGAAAAATGCAATTTCCCGTTTAGTAGACGGTTACGTTAGTGTTACTTACGTAGTAGAAGTTTTTTTGTGTTTAATTTATTTGAACCAATATATCTCTTCATAAAGCGCAGTCTTCGATGACATCATAATAATATCTCAACTTTCATAATCCTAATTTAGTGATTTTTGGTTTGATTATATCCATTGAACTGATTATACAGTTATACAGTACTTTAGTGGTTAAATTTCTTAATTGTGTTTATCCAGACAAACGTTCACAAAGTATCGTCTCATATAAATAATCCCTTAAATTGGTCCCTGAGTATAGTTATAAAAAACCATGGTCACTGACCGTCGTTCTCCAGTTTAGCAGCTAGCTCTAGCATCAACTGGCAACCGAAACTGTAGCCGAGCAGTGTGAAGGGCCCTCCGGGGGCTAGTCGCGTTCGCACCGTCTGAAAAACGATATGGTTATTATCTTGGGAAGAATATAAAGATAAGGAGTACTCTAAAGAACTCGGAACCAGACGGATCAGATCAAGGTAAGGTCTGGCACGTACTGCCATAGAGTAAAAATACTAGGGTGACGGTTAGAGAATAGAAGGAAATAGTTTGTCGATTTGTATTCCCATATCAAGCGTGCAACGTTTTTTGCTTGCCATTTGACGCCAAAAGTATAATTTAGTGATAGAAAACATACATTTTCCATTTCATTTGAACAATTAATTATACCATTGTTATCAGATTCTCAAATCTAATAATAATATTGACGGCAACTCAAGTTAACGGCGTGCGAAGCAGGTCGTTGCCACTTCTTTTTAGCACGCGAGATACACTTTTTTCATCTACCTTGATATATGTCCGTGGTGACGGCACCAGTAATGGACAAGAACCAATCATGGTCATTTGTCCCCATAAAACCAAAAATTTATGACGCGGCCAGTACATTTTTAATTTAACCGCACTTTGTTCAGTAACTGCTAAATTTCTTGAATGGTGGGCTATGAGGCATTGAATCTTTGCTGTCCATTACCTACTGGGTACTACTGTGTCCATGATTGGTGCCGTCACGGAAGTGGCAAGTGGGCGTCGTCGTGTAAAAAGGGTTCTGCACAGATGTGCAATAACAGTCCTCAGTCACTATTCCGCAACCAAGGCGACTGACGTGTGTGGTGTGTCATGCAAAAAAAAAACGTTGCGGTACCGTATTGCATAGTTTTATACTGCTGCAATGCGAGTAAATTTAAAAATATCGACGATAAGTATAGGTACTGTATCATTTATTTATCGCGCGACAAAGCGGAGCATCATAAGCTTACTGCAGGCCCGCGCCAACCTCCGGCAGCGCCTGTGTGCAAACCTATGAAGCACCTCTTTATTGTCGTCGTGTTTCGAATTCCGGCGCCCCTATTGTCTTGGCGCCTGTGTGCGCTGCACACTTCGCACACAGTCGCGGCGCGGCCCTGCTACTGGTACTAGATCGTTACCGACGGTCTCATTTCCTCGTCCACCAGTAGGGGATATGTTTGGCTTATTGTGATAACTATAAGTCACTTACCAAGTACAGCCTATTGACCATGGCTTCTTTATCCTCATTCGGGTGTTCCACGCCCAGCTGAAGCACGCAAACCTTGCATTTCAGCCTTTTGCACAGTGGTTCCATGACGGAAGCAGCACCTTCCAGGCCAGGCAGGATGAACATCGGGGGATTCTCCGTGTCGTGGATGGCTTCGTGACCCTGTAAAAATGATAATAAGAAAGCGTGGCAAAATAGCATTGTAATATGAGCAACAAACTTTGTCCAATAAGCCCCTGGACATAATGTTCATTTCCAATATGGCCGACAAACCTTTCCGCTCCAGAAACATTTCGGCTCCGGGAATAAAGTTAGTGCAATGCTAAGGCGTAGTTAGTAAACTCTGAAACATGGCAATTATCGAAGCGTGTGATTTGTTCCGTCATAGTGAAGTGGATTTACTGGACCTAGACCAATTTATGCAGGCTTTATAATAACAGTCTAAGATATGATCTCACGTCAACCTTCCCTCATCTTTTTCCCTAATGGAACTTATGTTTGCAATAGGAAATAAAAATAAACATAACCCAGGAATACTACATTTAATTGTAAATTATTTAGTTTGAATGTTTATTAGCTAGTTTAGGTAATGGTTCTTTCATGCGAAATCTTCAATGCGAAATAATGCGAATCTATAAATAAAATACAAAAATTAAACGACAGGGTATAGTTGTCTACTTTTTTCCTGATTTGAATATTGGCCCTTTGATGCCAAAAGTGTTTAGTGATTTAAAACATAAATTTTCCACTTCATCTGATGGTATTTAATTTGAACAATTCATTATACCATTAATTGTCAGATTTTCAAATCTGATAATACTATTGACGGCAACTGTTTACGGCATGCAAAGTAGGTCGCTGCCACTTTTTTTTAGCAGGCGAGGTGTATTCACTTTTTTGTTCTACTTCGATGTATTTCTGTGGTTACCCTGCTAAACATTCATAATTCCTTGAGTGACTACCTATAAGCAGATGAGACGGTATACTTATCTGGTTATGGGTTCCCATAAGTATGGAACCTTCATCATCATCATCATAGGCCTTTGCGTCTATTACAGACGATGCATGGTGCAATGTTAGAGAGACATCGCTTTTGGTGGCACAGAATGAACCCTTCTCGTCTACCACGACGTGTTCTCCTTGGTGCGGTTGCGAATGCAAAAAGAGACGTTGGGAGGCCATTGCTTCGCTTTAAAGACTGCGCCAAAAGGGACATGGAACCCTAGAGTCTAGTTATTTCTGTGGGAACCTTAACATAATTCGTGAGCCCGCATATTCGAGAGCCTTTTAGTCTGAGATGTATGCAAATTAGTGTTCGGGGAACGAATTACCGGTAACGGAATCATTAAAATTTATACAAGTCTACGAACATTTTCTAGCTGAGGGCGTTCTTAGCATTTTAATTATTATATTACTTAGAATATTACTCTGAGTCTCTGACTATTATATATTTGAAAATAAACAGAAAGTACAGAAAAGCAGACAACAAATGAAATATAACGGGTAGCATTTAAAGGCACATCAAAAAAAATAACCATGACCTAACTGAAATACTGACTTGCATATCAAAAAATACCAAATAAACATCAAAACATAGCTTTGATGTACATGTGGATTTTTTTGATGTGCAAATCAGTATTTTTTTGAGGGGCGATTTATTATTTCTCAAATATAACTACCGTAAAATATTGCTACTTTGTTCCTATAGGGATAAGCTATGTTCTAATCCCGAAAACATAGTTAACGTAATTTATTCCTTGAATCGGATTGGGAGTGTCGGATAGTTTTGCAAATGGACGTGAAGTCAAGTTTTAGCTTCTAAACTCACCTCAGTGCCATCGGTGACCATGGTCGGCATGTAGATGAAGGGTTCGGAAACCAGACGCTCATCGCCGAAGTTCCTCATCAGGACTCGGAGGCCAGCTGCGCCCTCCGCTGTGTTGGGTCGCGCCGCTGTCGTTGAGGACTCGGCCTCGCGCTGTGCTGTCAGCTCCACCAGCCTGTGGAGCAAGTTCTAGTTAGCACCAATGATTTCAAAAGTAAGGATAGGTCCATCGGAACTATTTTCCCCGTAACAAAAAATGCAGCTAATATAAAGACCAGCGCAGTGCACGCGCCGCGTGTCGCACCGCCGGCTGGTACTGATTTGGCGGTATTTAGGCGCAAAAAACAAAGTTTACTAACTACCTATACAAAAAAATAGCATCCATCCAAATTCGCAAAGTCTTTAGTCTTGAATGCCCCACCAGATTCTCGATTTATCAGATCCCTTTCTTACCACATTTCCGTTACACTAGATTATAAAATCGTAAGTTACTCAAGGATCTAAATGATTTTATTGGACGTATTATTTTGGGTAGGTATCTGGTATACGCGGGTATACGAAGAATCTGATATATCTAGAATGTGGTATTTTAAAAATCTGATATTTTAGGAATGCGATATTTTGGGAATGAGCGAAACGAAGCCGCTGATAACTGACTATTCAATATCCATAGACTTTAACACGTTGCAATAAAGTTGACATTCGTTTACAAATGTACCGTTAACAGTGTGTTCGATTGTACTCCTGAATCCTTGAACTAATAGTGGCTTACTCCGCAATTTCGCCACGCGGCTTCTGGTACCAAATTTTGCCCCCGCGGAGGGGCTTAGCCAGCGACCAGAAAGACCACGCGAAAGAGAGAGACAATCGGATGCGGTACGTTCCTTCCGGTAGTCAGACCCGAACGTCAGTTTTGTTAGAAAGAGAAACTTCTGTACTTAGTACTATTCCTTACACACTTGTATGGCGGTAACGGAAAGGAATAACGATGACTTCTTTCAACTATCAGAGTCGTAGTCGTATGATTCTGAGTAGAAATTATGTAAAAAACCTCAGACTTAAAAAAAAGTTTTTGTACAAATGGCCCAAGTACTTACTTAGCGAAGGTAAGCGTCCTGATGTCCTGAGCAGTCAGGAAGATCTCGAACTCTCTCTCCAGTGTTTGTTTAATCTCCACCGCCATCATGCTGTCCATGCCCAGCTCGGCCAGGGACACCTGCTGGGACACTGTCTTCAGGTCCTTGATGCCTAATCAAAAAATGCTTAGTTAGCTAGTTCATGTAGTGTAGTGAAATAAAATAATGAAATGAAATACTTTATTTCTGCAAGTAGGCCTCAAGGGCTTTTACACATGTCTGATTCTTTTAGCGCTTCGGCAAATGACATTCTGGTGAGAAGAAGCGCCGGAAGAAACTCACCAGTTTCTCTTCTCAAAAGCATTACAATCATTGTTAAAATATTACACGCAATTTCATTAATACAATGCATCAAACAAATACTTAACTAATATACATTTCAATAAACACAAAACTACAATTTTTAGAGATGTAAAGGGTCTCTAGGCGTCAAAACAAGATAAATAAAAAAAGTAAAGAGACATATACCAACTCAAATTGTGATTGAACTTATTGTAATTTTCAGTCCAAGGAGTTCAACTACATTTTGAAGTTGAAAAAATTGGAGAATAGTCATCCAATATGTCCAACTGGTTGGACAGATAGTTGAACATATAGATAGTTGAATATATTGGAGCAAAGGGCTCCGTCCGGCTATTTATTTTAAGGTTCTTGAGGTTCATGGTTTCCTTCGTTCTGTGTTGGTATAGCGCAATTCTTTCATACACTTACCCATAATCTGCGCAATAGCGTCCACCAGGTTGCCGCATCCAGAGCCACCGGCCTTCTTTTCGGCCACCACGATGGAGGACACGATGGCGGCGTCCTGCTTCAGGAACTTGTCCAGCGCCAGGAGACAGGACGAGATCCTCTGCTGCAGGGTGCCTCCGATCTCGAGCTGGACGTCTTCGTCCTGCATGTCGGCGACCAGACCCACCTGGAGATACATTTTGAGTTAAAAATTGAATGAAGGACCAAATGAAACGGTAGCTTAGGAATGGAGATGTTACTATCTAGGAACTCGGTGGCGGGAGATCATTTTTACAGTAGAATATAAATAAATAAATAAATATTAGGGGACAATCTTACACAAATCAAACTAGGCTCCATAGTAAGCTCAATAAGGCTTGTGTTATGGATACTAGACGACGATATATTTAATAGATACAAATACTTAAATACATAGAAAACATCCATGACTCAGTCAATATATGTGTCAAAATTTATCAATCGCATTTAAAATGCTAGAATTTAGTACCCAAATATACCGACAATTTGCACCAAAGTCCCAGCTGGGCTGAAGTGTATCTGAAAGGTAAGAAGATCATAATTTGTTTACTCACATCACCAACAGCTCCCCATTGGACAGCCAGAGCCGGGAAACCAAGTTTCTTTCTCCATTCGCAGATGCGTTCCATCACCGAGTTGGACAGACCGTAGTTGGTTTGACCGGCGTTACCCCGACCGCAAGACACCGATGAGAACACCACGAAGTCCCTATGGACAAGACGTGACAAGTTACTCGGAGGAAATCTTTGTACAGGATCGAAAGGACATCATTATTCACTCGCTCCTACCTATTTGGTTTCGCCGCAGCACAGCTCATCGTTTTATTGCTGACTATATCATCACCTAATACCATTTCACACAACCCATCCACCATTTTCAAGAAGTATCAGTTTGCGAAATCATCATTCAGATCAATCTTAATAAGGCTTAGTTCAAGTAAAGGGAAAGCACTTCTTCATATGTTATGATTGTTAACTGCTTGAATAAGATATTTCACTTAACTATTAGTGCCTTCGTTGGTGATACTCCGGAGGCAGTCTCCGTCGGTCGCCGTTCGAGTTGGCGGTAACTTGTGTAACCGGCTACACAGAGCAAAAAGCACACAGGTGAGTGTCACCAACGAAGTTGCCAAGCTATAATATTAATAAAACTTACTTTAAACCAGGGCATAGTTTCTTAGTCAGTTTGTCCAAATGCATCGTCGCGAGCGCTTTAGGCGCGAAGGAGGTTTTGAACGTATCCGGCGTTTGATTTTGGAAAATGGAATCTTTGAGTATGACAGCAAGGTTGAAAACAGCTTGCACTGGTCCCATCGCCACTGCCATTTTCAGCATTTCTTCGCAGCCTGCTTCGGTGGTGACGTCATGAGTTGAGATCTGGACATCAGCTCCGTATCCTGACCACGCACTGGTTAAAGAAACAAGTAAAGGTTATGTAAGAGGAAGTAGAGATCAAAGTAGCCACAGACAAATATACAATCATTTTCAAGGAAGTGCATTTTAAAAACTACTGAAAGTGAGGCTTGCTTTTAGGTTCTATTAAGTATCATGTACAAAGTGTTAAGAGTTTAGAATACTAAGAGAGAATAAGGGTTAGACTTTAGGCTGATGGCGCATGGCCGGGGTTCTACTTGACGTGTTACAATCTTCTTATTATAGGACTGAATTTACTGCTTTCTATCAGTAGCAGTATATAACACTTAGATGTAAAACTAACCGCAGCCTCGAAGATTGGTAACCGTTGGAGATGCCACGTCGAGAAGTCAGCAGGATTTTTCTAGCACCACGGAGGATCAGCCAATCAGCCAGCTCAAGGCCGAAGCCACCCAAACCTCCCACAATCACGTACACCTTCTCCGGATCGCACATGTATCTGAAATAAAAAAAAAAGTTAAACGTAACTGCTAAATGATGACGGAATTGTATGCAGTGACATCTTTTGATGGGTAACACCTCTAGTGTTGCAGATTTACATAGGCGAATGCTTTCCATCAGGCAGCTCGTCCGCTCGTTTGCCACCTATTACATAAAACAGTCACAGAGGTGCTTGCTGAATGAGTACTTTTAAAAATTAATAGAAGGTGCTGACGATAAAAATAATGTTTAAACTTTAAACTAATGCATATCTCAAATCATCCAGGTTCCAATCCATTCAGCTGACATTATCTTATTGAACTAGGATTAAAAGTGTCGAATACTGTGTGATTAGCAATAGGGTGATAAATTTTACTGAGCAAACTACCTACCGTGAGACTCAAACATATTGAATTAAAAACGGATCACTCAGTAGTATTCGCGTTCGCGAATACTACTCACTATTAGAGTCTGTGCGGAAAGAGAATAGGATTTAGATGGGGGGGCGCTGTAATGCTTTTGTACCATATTTGCAAAAAAAAAAATGCCATACTGGTTAGGTTAGTTCCGTTTTTCGCCACGCCTATTCTCTTTCCGCACAGACTCCAAGGGAATACCGAATGCTCCCGAAACATGTCGGGTGAATGTCTCATCTTTTGTATAACGTGAGTGACCCTTTTTTAATTCAATAGGGTGATGAATGTCATAATCTTCTTACCTTGGAACAGCTTCGACTGGTAATGACGCCGGTTTGACGGCTCTGCGGCTACGCTCGTCATCACGGACTTTGATGATCACCTAGTTGAAAAAAAAAAGAGGTTACAATAGAGATGTTTTGGCAAGAATTCGGATTAATTATTGCAGAAAAGTCTTTACTTATAGAGGATTTGGAGTTCGAATATCAAAAATATATGAGCCTTCATATAAAAAGAAGAAGTATTTTACAAGTATATAAGACGAGCACAAGCTTTGTTCAAATAACTAAGAGTGGAAACGAAAATTTGAATCTTGAGAAACATTAGATCAATCTCTATGGGTGAGGTTCGGGATCGGAATTTAAATTATAATTGTAGTTTTAGGTTTTGTTTATACTTGATTACATTTTTACTTTCTATATTTTATACATTTCCTATTTGTGTAACTCTTATATTATGAAATAAAGTGTACATCTACCCTGTACATTTATAATACAAAAAAAATCACATACCTAGTAATCATAAAGTTAGGTTTGTCGTATCAATCAATTGACGTAAGACATCAATAAATTAATGCAGAATTACACTTTAGAATAGAATTATAATTAATTATGCCTTAGAAATTATGTCATGCTGAGCTACTGATTCCAATTATTGGCATAACATACCTTATTGTTTCTTTCAAATAGTATTAATATTAGCGCAATCTCTCGCTCAATCATCGTGGCTGTAAAGTTTATGCATTGAGGTGGGATACATGTGTAATACGTGTTCTCATTGATGGCGTTTAGGTTAAAAACCTATTAAAATCAGATTGATACCTAGAAAAATCAAAGTAGATAGCAAAGTTGAAGGCACTTGCTGGGTGCTCCGGTGGTCAAGTGATTTGAGACGCTGGGCCGGAAATCCAGAGGTACCGGGTTCTATTTCCGGTCTGGACCATAGGAGAGCGCCGTTTAAGTTTTCTATGAACCTTGATTTCTTGTATGATTTATATATAACATACCTTGCCAATATGTTTTCCAGCTGCCATGTAGCGGAAAGCTGTCTCAATTTCGTGTCTCTCAAACGTGCAGTAGGTCAGCGGACGCACGGCGCCACTATCGATGCCAGAGATGAGGAGATCTTGCAGTTTCTGTGATATTAAAAACAGTGATATCTCTCGACGGTTTCTGAAGGAGGAGATAGTGTTGAAGTGCGTTGAACGTGAAAAGTTCAATATTATTATGACAAGTTTTGATCGAGGGTTTCTTCATTCACGAGAAAACACAAGTTTTAAACAAAGAAAGTGTATGTTGACTTTACTATTTAGGACAGTTTTGAAGAATCATGAACAAAGTATGAAAATCGTATGTTAGTGCTTTAAGTAATTAAGGACACTGCACTTGCACTAAAGTGTATGATTTATCCAACGGTTTACTGGTAGAACTAACCACTTTAAGGTATTACGTCTGCCAATTGCACTTTTCTCACTGTGTAATAAAGTTGAAATAAATAATAAAAAGAAAGATGCTGGTTTCGAAATGACATAGTTTCATATTACACTAGACTTGTTATGAGAATCTGTATGTATGTATTGTAATTACCCTTCTAAACTCGAAGCTCTGCTCGAAGATGTAATCCAACATAATACCGTGGAAGGAGGTCTCCTTGAGGAAGAAGTACATTCCGATGGGGGTGTTCTGGCTGATGTCGAACTTGCCGATCTCGAGGAATCGCCCGCGGTAGCCAAGGCAACGTACGGAGGCCTGGAGGATAGAACAATAATAGTAATAAGGATTTTAAAAAAAATCTAGTAATTTTTTTAAGCGTTCTTTGTATCGGGAAGCATTTCTGGTGACAAAATATACAAATCCAAATATGACTTTACCAGCATCAGGAAGTGTCAAGTGTCTGTCTTTCTCTATATTCCGACTCAACCATCAAATAACAGAAGAGGGCCAAGTATTTAATGGCTCAAGCCCGCCCGAAAGCATGAACCAATTAATCTCACCTGCAGCTTCTCATCAGACAAGGAGTTAAGAACCATGTCGACACCCTTGCCGTTGGTCTCTCTACGGATCATATCTTCGAACGATGTGTCACGAGAGTTTCCAATGTTGCTGTCTAAAATACAAAGTAAGAATGAAATCCTGCCACACAACTGGGTAATACATAGTTTTGTTCAAGATTCACTAATTATTTTATCAAACTATACAACACTTAATCGCGTAAAACATGATTCAATCGGTCGTGAAGGGGCTAAATGCCATATTGTTGTAATAATTGTTGCCCTAATGATTAGCAGGTAAAGGAAATGAATGAATGACGTAGACCTACTTGACTGAACTCGAGCAGCACTCTGAAAGGCTGTAGAATACTATAGATGCGGTATAAAGAGGTCTAAATTTAGAGTAGTATTTGAAGGTAGCGGAATAAAGAAAAAGAGAAGAGAATAAAAGGGATAGAATAGCTGAAGAAAGAAGGAAAACATACCCTTGAGTTGAGGGAACAACTTCTTAATAAACGCCCGCTTCTCCGCCGTGCCGACGGTAGTGAAGACTTCGCAGCCGTAGTGGAGCGCCACGCTGATCGCGGCTTGGCCCACGCCGCCGGAGCCCGCGTGGATCAGTATAGATTCGCCGACTTGGAGTTGGCCGACCATTATCTGTGGAGAAATGTAAGTTTCAACAGTCTTCCGAAGTCGTACCGGATCATATGTTCCAGATTTATCAATGACCAAGTGAATGAAGTGGGTGAAGTTATGTCTGTCTGTTTATTCGGTTCCTGAAATTTTATAGAAAGGCTGCTGAAACCACTCCGTAAGCTCTGGACCCATTCTCCTGGGCTCGACTGCACTTCTACCAAATTTCGGAAAAATAAAAGCCGTGACGTCATTGTTCGGGTTGTACTTCAATGCACGCACATAGACTACTAGGACTAGATGGTTATCTATGTTAGGTGAAGCTGACATTTGTTTTTGGTCGGTTTTCAGATATCGAAATTCCAACAGCCAGCTGTTGATAGAGGTCTATTTCGCAGTAGCTGTCAAGAGTTTATGTAGTGATTGGTGGTTTTTACCCACTGTTGTCAAAATAACTACTTTCGGAGTTGCTAGCTGCTGAAGTTACGATTTCTTGACCCCCTCGTTGGTTCTTTCTGCTAACCCGAATCTATTGAAGTAGGGCAGCACTCCGCTCTTCATTGGCGAGAATACTACCGCGTGACCGGTTGTCAGGGTGGCGACAATTGTGTATGAATCGCTTGACCCCGGTGGTCACTCCAACAAGCTAGTCGAGGGGGCTATACCGTTCTAGCCACCAAGCAGTGTCTGGCGCTGGAGCTGTTGAATATTTAAGGCTGGGGATTTGCCTAAAATCCCAAATGGCATAACTACTAGTACTTACCATAGCATAGTACACAGTGCCATAAGCGACAGGAACAGTGGCCGCCTCCTCGAAGGTCCATTCATCAGGGATGTTCCACATTAGCGCCCTGTCGCCTTCCACTAGGTTGGCCATGCCACTGTTCTTCACCATGCACATAACACGGGAGCCACTGTAAAAAAAATGTGACATTAATCTCCATGTAATGATGGCAGAAAAGGCGTTGCCAGTGTCAAAGTAATCGTATAGTGAAGGTGGTGGATTACGTTCTTTCCCTAAACCACCACATATGTAATACCCCATCCCTTGTAGCATTATTAGATGTTAATTACGTGTAATATCTTCAATGTTAAACCATAAAGGTAACAGTAGGAAGTCTATTGGGCATTAGCGTGTCAAACACCTTATATTTCCAATCAACTTACTTGCTAGTCCTCCCGACGATCTCGAACCCTTGCACGCACTCCTGCGCAAGCCTGCCACGCGCCACCGCATCCACCGTCACGCGACCCGTCGCTGTCATAACGTCACGGAAGTTCAGCGCCGAGCAGTACACCTGTCATAAAACATTATTTATTTTTCTACTCAAATATAAACTAAATATATATTTTAAAACTGCTAAAAACGAGAAGACAGAGCGTTTATCCACTACTTGCTTACTTTGGCATATTGCACGCAGAGATACTTGAAACTTGAAGCGTCTGATGTAACGGGAAACATTGACGGTTAAAGACCTAGAGCTAGAAGCCCCAAGCGGTGGTCAGACCAATATCAGAGGAGCTGGAAATATCTATCAGAGCTGCACTCTACCAAGCGACGGAGCGTAACCGATGGAGACAGCTGGTTGACAGAACCAAAAAGAGTTACGATCCTCAGCAGTGGGGGAACGATTGAGGAGAGAGAGAGAGATCCTAACTTTTTATGATATGAATATTATGTTACTGGCGGATCCCCCAAAAAAGCACCAGAATCCGTCTAAGGCGAACCGTGACCTTGTCAAAATCGCCCCTCAGTGAGGTTACGGCCCTTCCAAACCAAAATCCTGATTCGCCGTTGAACCACAATGGAAATTTAGACTTTCCATAATAATCGACTATACTTATTATGGACCGGTTGAAATTCTCGCGTTCTTAATTATTGATCTAGAACAACTATGCTTACAGATCATTAAGAACGCTTTTTAACCTCAAACCACAAGGAGGTCCTCATTTTGTCGGCGTATTTTTTTCGATTTCTTGATAACTGCTGAATGGGTGAAGATTTTTAGAATCTTGGAGAAACCTAGGGGGCTCTTCTGATATTACAGGCATATTCAATACTCACATGGACCAAAATACGTTCAGGGTTCTTGAAGACCATGTCGTGCTTCAGCGGACCCTCGAGCCACCGCAGCGAGGACAGGTCTCCGATGGTGATGGTGTTCACGAAGGCATGCTCTGCTCGTGTGGTGTCCAAGTCGCCGAGAAGTAGGTGGCGGTATGTACCCCATTGGCCCTGAAATAGGTATCTGTTATTTGTTTACCCTTAAGGACATTTAAGGTATGGATAAATTATCGACAACACGGAATTGGATATGTAGTGGTATTGTGTTTTATATTCGAATTTTCTTTTTTCCCGTACTATCAGCATGAAAGGAGGTTTGTTAAGTATATATTGAAGAAGTAAACACCAAAATAGAGGAATACTTAAATTATTCTCCTCTTCATGCGAACGGTACAACCGCTACAAATGCAATTCCAAGCTCTCGATAATTTATCTATAATAATTGTGTTATTGAAATTAAATACCGCACCTATCATGTCTCTGTTTACCCTGATGGTTGAGTGATAGAAAATGGCTCACGGATTAAGACCGCCATTTTGTACTTTCTTGTATTGTGCAATAAAGTTTAAATAAATAATATTGATGATGATTGTTTGATTTACTATGGATGACGAAAACATTGATAGTTTTGATGCACCTTCAGGTTTTACTCATGGTACAAGAAAACAATGCATGTTCTTCCCGGGATGGGTCAATGCTAACTCATGATAGTATTGCTATTGATAAAGAACTTCAGTAAGTTAAGAAATGGTATCATGTAATAACATTACCTGGCAAATCTAGCATTATGGTCGTAAGCGCACCATGAAAAATATGGTGATAAGTAGCCTGACGATGATGATGGATGATGACTGATGTTGATACTTACATCCTGGAAAATATTGATAGCCATATCCTTATCCAACTGTTCTTCATACAGTTCCAGATCCGAGTTGAACTCGGGCGCAGAGGGATCAGATATAAGGAAGCCATACACAATCTCGCCACCAGGCTCTCTTCTAAGACAATTGACCAACCCTAGAAGACCATTAATGTGTTCGTTTTGAGTGTATAGCACAACTTTCTGTCCTTCTTTAAGCTCTTCTTTGACTGCCTCAATCCAGGTGTATTGATCATCAGTAGCAGCGATTTTGATGAACTTAGCTGGTTTAGCTCCAACCCTCTTTCTGAAGAGGACCAAATATTCGCAGCCTGTGTCATGGATAGTTATGATGTCGTATTTCTCCGCGTGTTCTTTGGGGTTGGGACGCTCTTTTTCTCGGCTAAGGATGAAGCACTTTTCTTTTAAGGTTGACGCAGCTTGCTGTAGGATCTGTGAGAAAAAAGTATAGGAATGTTTTGTCATTGCATTGAATAAAAAATATCAGGTAAAAAAACAGAAGTACATAAATAACACTAACAGTACACACACAGAACACTAGCAGTACTAGATTTAAGTTGTATTGTCAATAATCTAAATTGTGATATGCCTATTATGTTAATTTTATTTCATTTATGTTAATTTTATTTCATTGTTGTTTTATTATCACTATTATTTCAATTTGACATTTTATTTTACTTTTTTTTCTTTAATTCAATAGTAATAAATTCAATTGTACGTATTTGCACGCTTGCACGCAAGCTAGATACACGAATCATAACATACATTGTAACATCCCTATACTGTGTCTATGCAAATAAATATTTCTGATTTCTGATTTCTGATAAAATAAAAATATTGCGCTCATCCAATTTTCGCTACAGCGTCTCATTCATTAACTATGCTTGCTCGGAATGCTTTGATTTCTGTAACTTTTTGAATTGGAAGATTTTGTGTGAGCGCTATTACACTTTTATACGTATTTTGATTCATGTATTTTATCATATCCTCCTGACACCGAGCATTTAACTGAAATTCCTTGCCACTATAGCCGAATGTACTTTACAAAGCATTAAACTGTTTCTGTTGCAAAGTCCGAGACCTTGGCTGTTGAAAAAAACGTAAACTGAGGTGTTTCTCAAGTTTTCACTAAAACAAATGTTTTTTAATATTGTTTGATAAATACATTGAACATATTTCTGTTTAGGTATTTTTTGTCTTTTATAAAGGACTTTAGGTCATTCAAGCATAGTAGGTTACGTGAATAAATTAAACAAATTATTTAAAATTTTAATGAAATTTAATGTAATGTTACACATTAAGCACTAAACATAATCATATTTTTAATATAATCATAAAAAGTAAAAAAATACGCAATCAACACTTAGTTTTATAATATTTTTCATGAAAAAAACACATACACTACGAACGACAGGTCTTTGTATAGGTTTAATATTTTTACGACGGTTTATTTACTTTACTGTACTTCATATCTACACAAAAGTACGTGATTTTGAAAGAATGTTTACTAATTTGCAAATCTATAAAAAACCTACGTTAAAACGAGCGAATTTAACAAAAAAATATAAGTTTTACTTACTGCGTCGACCACGAGCCGCCATAGCTGTATACTCCTGAGCACGGGTCGCAAGAATGGCGGCCACTAGGTAGGATATCTCTATCAAACTTCGAGGACAAACTATCGCCATTACTTAAATTTCATTGGCTGTGAGCAATCACGTGTCCAATATCTTTTTAGCGGGAAAAAACAAACACTCGGGAATTGAGGCTACCTGTAGGTCGTCGGCCATTATCGACATACGGAGTTAAAAAATATTCGGACTTTAGAGTACAGTTTATTTAGCACTTTGTAAAGGACGCCAGGTGTCAGGAGGATATAGGAGAGGATGACCTGCAAATGAATTCCTTTTCTATCTATCAGATATACCTACCTGCAATAACGCTAGTTTTAACAACAATAGCTCAAACGGGATTGGCACAATAGAATCGACTGGTGATTGTTGTAGCATGAGCACGGTTTCTAAAAGAAAGAAGGATGGATGTGAAAGGAAGTGATCTAAAACTGTTTAATGGTTGTGCAGTTTTTACTTACATCGGGCCTGGACAAAAGGTTAGCTCCAACAAACAGCACCGTATTCGTCTCTCCCGATATCTTCTTGTTTTCCACGGTTATGTTGCTAGGCATCTCCATCGTTTCCTCAGATATAACCAGGAGCTCAGCTTGCATGAGGGGCATGTCGCCAAGAACGTCAGCTATTTGGACAATAAGAGGCTCTAAGCTGTTGTTCTTGTATTCTTCATCAACCAGCTCAATGCTCTTCACCTTGAAGGTCTGGATGTTTTCAAGGATGATTTGGATGTTGGCGCGTAGGATGTCTTCAGTCTTAAAAAGGTAATTCATGTTAGAGCATTTTACCATCTTTTAGAAACTATTGATGTCGAGTAATGAGAGTATTTGCCAGTGTCAGGTCAGTATATATCAAATACATATTTTAGGGAGGTTGCACACGGCGACTTTTTGTAGCGATGCGGTCGCGCGTTTCGTAACACTGTCCCTTTTACACCCTAACAATAAACAGAGACAGCGCTACGAAACGCGCGACTGCATCGCCACAAAAAGTCGCCGTGTGCTACCTCCCTAAGTTGCGCAAAAGTGGAGTCAAATAATTACTCAAAAAGGGAGAAATCAAATCATAGGTAATGAGGAAATCAATGAGATGAGGGGGAGAAAATGTAATAAAGTAAGTACCTTCATCTTGTTCTTTCCAAAGTTTGGCATAAATTCATACTTCTCCAGTACCGGCACTCCGAGTGGTACCCTCTTCGAAATGGGCGTTGCATGCAGGCCACGGATTTCCACGCCTCCAGACCTATTTGATACGAATTACAAATAACTTTAATGATCTTTATATGAAACATTTTGTCTCTTCATTGTTTTTTTTTTAGGTTTTAGGTTCAAATCCTATTTAATGATCTTGTTATTATTTTTCTACATTTTCACAACTGAAGGATGAAATTAATTTTCCTGGCTCACAAATCTGATAAATATAACAAGACTCATTTAAATTTAAACAAGTATGTAAATAATTAAAAAATGTACTGTTCCAAAAGTGGCTAAACTGTTTTATCAAGCTCTGACCGGCTATTTAAGCACCAAGCTTTCCAGAAATAAGTCTTTATGTTTAAGTAAGTGTTCCCTAAGAAAATATCATTGTCAAGAAGAAACGCCAAAAGAAACCTACTACAATACAATACAATCATACTATCCATCCTACTTTTTAGTATCTTTTGGCAGATCTATACTTATTACAATAATATCACTTACCAATACACATATACTCGCACCAACAACAATGTACAGTTTTGTGATAAACGATATTCTACTCTGTTCTACTCTATTCTACCTTCCAACTTAAGCACTGACCTGATGACTCCCACATCAGGGTACACGCGAACTTCAAACGACTGCCTAGTAGACTCAGGGTTCATCTTAGAAATGGCGTTGTAATGCATGGAGGCATCAATCGACAGCCTCTCGATCCTGGTCGGTACAAAAAGGCCTCGCGTGTCGTGACCGACGATCTTCAGTTGGAGCATGCAGTCCATGAATGTGACCCAGTTGTTGACCCAGGCGAGACGACCGCGGGTGCCTTCGATATTGCAGCCGAGGACGCCGCGGAAAAGACCGCTGGGAAAAGGAAAATTTGTTAGAACATATTAAGCCAAGTTATGCCATGCCTTGGTATTTTTAGAAGCCTGACTCTGACAAAGATCACTGCAGTTATCTACTTATTCAATTCTGTTAGTCTTAGGCAAGTGGTCAAAGACGCTTTACTATTGCATCTTTATATCAACGTCCTATTACTAGCTAAGTCCTTATTGACAATGTGATACATTGTGCCTAAAAGTACAAATAATAGAAGCGACTTCGCCCCATGAAGTTCCTAATTTATGCTTGATTGCGATCGGACAAAAAGTATCTTATAACATAACCATCTGGTGGTTCAGCATATACTTACGCATCTATTGGTTTTTTTTATTTTGTTTTCTATTTGGCATAAAATTTTATTCTTATTTTATTTGTATTCTCCGGACATTGCATTGTAACAATATTTGACATATCCAGTCACTTGCTTTTGCTATCCTACCCTTATGTCAATTGCAATAGAGTTGCACGGAAAATAACAAGCAAGGGAGTGGATATTAAATTGATTGTTTTACTTAGGATGGCCTAGCTAGACCTAGGTATTCAAAATTCAAAATGATTTTATTCAAGACAACAGAGATCCATATAATATTGTGAGTAAGTACTTAAGTAGCTAGGTTAGTTAGGCCGAGATCGCAGATGTTTGCAGCCCGAGCTGCAAGCGAGGAACTTTACCACCCTAGTTTAGTAATGTACCTATATTGGTATCCTCGAAGTCGTAGCTCCTTGTAGAAGTCCTTCGTGAGCATGTGCCTAATGTTGGCTCCGCTGACTTCTGGCAAAGCCGGCAGTACCCTGTAGTTCTGACCCACGTCCTTTTGGGCGTAGATGCGGCCTGTCACGATGGAAGCACCGCTTTCCACGACCTATAGCAATAGAAGAACAATGTAGAATGCAAATTTATTTGAGTACCTGAATCGCTCAGAGGGAGAGATGATAACATAAAAAAACCGGTCAAGTGCGAGTTGGACTCGCCCACCGAGAGTTCCGTACAAATTTATAGGTACATATATTAAAGTACTATAAATTTTGACTCCTTTAGTGAAGTTTATTTTTTTATGATTTAATTAAAAATGTACAGTTTTCAGACTTTTCCCTATACTTGTAGTATTAGACGGTATTACTTGCCAAATTCCATAGTTCTAGGTCAACGGAAAGTATCCTTTGAATTTTGGTTTCCTTGATTGTGTCGAAATTTGTGCGGAATGAACGGCCGTATCTTTATTTTCACGCTAACTTAGAAGCTTGATTCTTTGACAGCTTCAAGGGACCATAGACCTGAGTATATGGTTTTAATTTCAACTCGATACGTCCCCACGTTCCCAAGGTAAAGGATCTTGACTCTTGACAGACGGACAGATAGGCAGACAAACGGACAACAAAGTGAGCTTATTAGGGTTCTGTTTTTTCCTTTTGAGGGACGGCATCCTAAAAAACAGATGTGTTGTACAAGCGACAAGCCTAATCAGAGGTTGTGAAATGTCATCTTAAATGTCTCGTGCAAAAAAAGTTCAAAACGAAAAAGTTTTTAACTTTGATTGAAAATTGTCTGCCCCATTTGGTGACGCTTGCTGACTGAGCTATCAGTCTAGTGACAGGCTGGCTACAGTTAACTGGAAATCAACACGTCTGAGACCCATATACGAGTTTGTGAACCAACTTAAGAATCAATTTCTTACTTAACCTTGTAACTTGTAACGAGGAACAATTCGTCTTGTTGTTTAACCCTTAAATGGATTTTGTCCGTTTTAAATGACATACCAATAAAACGCACACAATTTAAATTTGAACGAACTTCCGCGCGGTTCAAGTATCACGTGACGTTCGTTAGGCTATCCCCTTTCCTCCTTGCGTATCGAGAAGCCGTGCGCACGCGACGCGTGACAAGGAGCAAGCATTCCTAAAAGTATAACGACCGAAACGGTGTAGGCTCATCATCAAAACATTTGTTTCGTAAGTATTACTAGGATTTATGTTATTTTATTGGGTAAATAAGTTGTAATAACAGTTAAATAACAGTATAAAGTAGTTGTTTTGCTAAAATGATCTGTAATTTCTTCATGATGCTTGAAATAATCAGAGTGTCACTTAAAACGGACATTGCCCGTAATACCTTAGAGTTGTGATTTTAATGTTTGTCATTTATAACGGACATTGCCCACGATCCCTAAAAGTTGTGATTTGAACATATGTCATTTATGACGGACTTTACCTGTGATCCCTTAAAAGTTATTTGTCACTTATAACGGACAATGGGCCTTAAGATGAACATGGACAAGACGAAGATCGTGTCAAATGTCCATGTAGCGCCCACTACAGTATTGCATGGTATCTGGGTCCTCGAAGCCGAGACGTGGTCTTTAACTATATGCTACTGGAAGCTCAGAGTTATTCAGCGAGCGATGGAAAGGGTTGTGAGATCCAATCAGAAATGAGGAGATTCGTAAACGAACTAAGGTTACCGATGTAGCAAACCGGGTAAGCATACTGAAATGGATATGGACAGGGCACATAGATCGAAGAACCGATGGCCGTTGGGGCAGAAAGGTTCTCGAGTGGAGACCACGCACTGGTAAGCGCAGCGTGGCTGTCAGGCGGTCGGATGACCTGGTTAGGGTTGCAGGAACTCGCTTGATGCCCATCATATATGCCCATATCATATCCGGCCCACCTGGAAATCTACTGAGGAAGCCTGTGTCCAGCAGTGGACGTCCTATGGCTGAAATGATGATGATAGAGATGCTCATGGGTATCGTAAGAAAGCTGGCTATTGAACATTACTAGTTAGAGCAACGATCTCAGATTTGAGCCTATCGTATCTGCCATGTCACCGATGCAATGTAGATATGTAAGTATGTATGTATGTAACTATGTTTGTTCAGGTCGAATCTTGCAACTCAATTTTGAAGCAGATATCTTCAACCGATGGAACTGAAATTTTGCATGAATATGGTGGAACCAGACGGTATGATGATCTAAATTCACATAAGATAAATTCACCGATTTAATTAGTTCTGACGTACACGTACAGTTTGCGATTGTACAAAAAAGCACAGGCGGCAATATAAGCTTATTTTTCATTTATTTGTTTTCTTATATTCCGAAAGGGAAAAGACTGGTTTTTTTTTTTTTTTTTTTGAGAAGCATGATAATGATTTCATTGTTTTGCAAGTTTGATAATAAGAATGTATGTATATGTGTAAGGTAAATGTTTCCTATATAATAAACATAAGTCGTGATCTCAAAAGCTGTGATTACATACAATTTTTATTAATTTCATTGTTTATGTCCTAAGAATATTTCATTAGGTTAAATGGGCAATGTCCGTCCTGAATGACAGATCTCGAGTACGCATAAATGGGCAATGTCATTTATAAGTGACATGCTGAAAACCATAAAAAAATTACAAATTATGGACAATTACGAAAAAAAATTTTTTTTCTTCCCCAAATACAAAACTATAATCAGGATTTCAAAAAAAAAATAGCAGGGAAAACACATGTGTCCATTTAAGGGTTAACAACTATCCACCCGATACATTGGCGCCCAACGTGGGGCCATCCTTTAATAGCACATTGCTACACAGGCGGGGAAGTAAGGGGTCGCTGGCCGAGTACATATAGATGCCAAGCATCAAGCCACACCGGAAACGAGGTACTTTGGGGCCTATTATAATAAGGCACGTAATGTCAACATTTCATTGCATGTTTGAGAAAGACTTTGCTTAAACCTTTGCCCTTCTCCCCTTATCACCACAGACTACTTAATAGGACTCATACATTGAAAAGGAATCAATAATTAAATGACAAAATACCAGTCCGGTTTGTACTCGGATGGATACATCACTACCAGGGTCATCACTACTTACCTCAAAGTTCCCACTGCCCTTCTGGATCATGATAATGAACTCCAGGTTTCCTTCCTTGGGGATGTTAGTGGCCCGCTGGAAGCGGACGTTCTCGAACACGACCGAGACCTCCGTGAAGAGCTCTCCCATCATCATGCCGAGGGTCTCCCACACTAGGACCAGGTAACCGGTGGCCGGATACAGGTTACGTCCTACAAAAAGATAAGCCTCTTTTTAATTCCACCTAATAATAATAGTTAGGTAAGTGAAAATGTGTGTCTAGCTTCGGATAGACAGCACTCACACAGGCGTGCTATCGCGTGTCTGCGTGTCGCGTGCTCCCAAACGGCTCAAGTTGGACTACTTCTTCGTCTTTATAATTTGGCTTGGCAGTGCATTTTCGTTTTGAGTGGACTTCTAGTAGTAGGGTAGGTAATGAACTTTTAGATTTGGTATCTAATTATAGAAACGGAACCACAGCAAAGAGCAGGGAAGTTGTTTTCCTAACAGTGACTGTGACAGTCATATAAGCAGTTATAACAATAAAATTTAAGTTCATTTGAACCATGTTTATGAATATCAAGTCGCGTCCCTTTTACAGTTTAATCGGGTTGGAGAAGCATCATGCAATTTTGCACAGGAGCTCATTATATAACGAAGGCGATTTGTAAGGATTTTTATTTATTTTCTTACTAAAACTTTGTCAAGGTCTGATCCTGACATGATTAGGTACTGGAAGCCACGCTACTCAATCTATTCTCATTTTTTCAACAATTCATTATGCGGAAGATGGCATTGTTTTATTCGCCTACAATGTTCTTTATCAGGGTCTTTTATAAAATTCTGAAGGTGGATCATACCTATCAAAAGTTCAGGAACCATCGCCCTAATGGTTAAACTGTAGGTGAAATTGCATATGGAATTAACTATAGCCATATTCACACAAAGCCACAATATGTTTTATCTAGTGCAGCGACACAAATTAGTGCTGGATAACTGCAAAGTGAAGTCCTAAAGTTGCTCAAATGAAACTTTGCTCGTTAATTGAAACCTAACCGCAAATAGGGTTACCAGATGAAAATTTGAAAAGGCCGGAGAAAAAGACCAGTTTAAATAAAAACTGTCCTGAAATTTCGTCACAAGCACAGAAATATATCGAATAGAAGGAAATAGTTCGTCGATTTGTATGGGAACGAAGCGTTTGACGCCAAAAGTGTAATTTAGTGACGGAAAACATACATTTTCCATTTGTTTTGGTGATATTTGAATAATTAATTATACCATTATTATCAGATTTTCAAATAATAATAATAATTATAATAATATTGACGGCAACTGAAGTAAATGGCATGCAAAGTAGGTCGTTGCCACTTCTTTTTAACCCCCGACGCAAAAACGGCGGGGTGTTATAAGTTTGACGTGTCTGTGTGTGTAAATGTGTAAATGTCCTTGTGGCATCGTAGCTCCCAAACGGATGATCCGATTTTAATGCGGTTTTTTTTGTTTGAAAGGTATATCAGTCGAGAGTGTTCTTAGCTATGTTTGGTGGAAATCGGTTCAGGTCTTCAAGGTCATCAGGTCGTTTGTTATGTTTGGTCGGGGGTTTTTTAAATTTTTAATTTAGGTTAGGTTATTAGCACGCGAGGTACATACGCTTTTTCCTTCTACCTCGATATATTTCTGTGGTCACAAGTCACACATAAGTTATGTCCAAACTTAGTTATTGCGTTATTTTGCCAGTAATATAGAGAGGCAGCTACATCTTCAATTCTAGATCTGTAGAAGTAATTTGTGACCCATTTCGCAGAAATGTTCTCTGAACTCTCATAATCATAATACAATAAGGTTGCTTATAGTAACGAGTAAACAGTTGACACTTACAGTATACAATTTGTATGTGATTCTTCCTCAGGTGGGTCACAAATTAAAGATCAAGCAAAAGAAAAGATGGGCCGATCTTTAAATAAAGAGTGGGACCACAATGGATAACGGAAGCTTGAGACAGAAAAAAAATGTAAAAAACGTGGGGAGGCCTCCACCAAAGAGGCGACTGCTACTACCTAAGTGTATTGAATGTCATTAAACATGTGTTAGATATTATAAGTATAATTTAGTAGTAGAATTGAAATTGTATTTAAGTAGAATTGATTTTATTAGAATTGAGTTTGAAAGTCTGGGCCCAATCTTGTCTTGAGCCCAAAAATCCTGAAGTCTCAGGACGAATTCTGAGATATGGTAACCCCCACCACAACTAATCAAGCTTTGAATTGAAATGGCCAGCTGCGGTGACACAGCTATATTGAAAACTTAAATTGAGGTGAATCGAGTCGCCCGTTTCTCCATACAAGTAAAAAGAGTATATTGTACTAGCATTTACCCGCAGCTTCGCCCGCGTTGTTCCCGTTACTGTCCCAAGGGAACTCTTTACTGGGATATAAAGTATCCTGTGTTTCAATCCAGGACTTGGTGTACTTGCATGCTTAATTTCAGCTTAATCCATTCAGTTGTTACTCCGTTATTTAGTAACAAACATCTAAACATCTTCATCAACTTTTACATGTATAATATTAGTGTGATGATTGTGAACCGGGTGGCTCTAATCACCTTAAATTTCTATTCTAATTAGCGTTTTCTATTCACAACATGTGATATAGTGACACTCTTGAACAGTGATCAAGCTAGCCCAGTGTGCAGTACTGCAGTACAAAATGTCAGTACAATACAATTAAAAACTTCATTCAGCGCCAATTTTTTTTATATTATGATTAAATAAAAAACTAAAACCTGATTGCGGTAAAAATATATAGGCATATTATATTCGTACCCGCTTTTTAAACCTCTTAATTTGGCATGAAAGTAGACCAAGTCCTGGATTGAAACATAGGATACTTTGTGTTCCGGTAGTTCCCTTGGAACTTTGACGGGAATAACGCGGGAAAGCCGCGGGTAAATGCTAGTAGGGTCAATTGCAGAAAAAAATTACCTTTTACCTAAAAAGTTGGGACAACTTTTTCGGTAAAAGGTAATTTTTTTCTCCCGTACAAATTTTGAATCTCAGTTTCGTTACGCCCAAACTAAATATAGGGGAAAATCGTAACGAAACTGAGATTCTTTTTTATCAGTTTCGTTACGATTTTCCCCTATAATTAGTTCGGGCGTAATGAAACTGAGATTCAAAATTTGTACGGAAAAGTCGGGATATTTAGGAAAACTTTTTTTTATTTCATACATGAAAAGTGCTCATGATTGTGAGTAAAATGGTATAAGACACACCATGATAAGACAAAAAATAAATAAAAGGTACATTTTTTCTGCAATTGACCCAGTAGTAAATATTTTTTCTGGAAACAAATGTCTGAAATATGTTACCGTCAACGACGTGTCCGGCCATATATTCGCTGTCCTCATCCACGATGGACATCCTCACTGTCCGCTCTCCGGACTTCATCTTCTCTTGCGCCTTGTACGACGTCACGTACCTGGGAAAAAAAATAACCGGTCAAATGCGAGTCGGACTCGGGCTCCAAGGGTTCCGTACAAACTCGTCAGTAGATAAGTGAATAATTCAAGGTATACTGTATGGTGGGACTAACGTAACTTTGCTCTTGAAAAACTGTTGTCCCCATACATCGACATATGTCGCGGTTAGTTTAGTAGGAGCAAATAAGTGTGTCTTACGATTTTTGCGAATTGCTAAAAAACGCTACAAGTTAGGAAAACCGTTTTATTTCTCATTTAATATTTAGAATGATATTAACAATCGGTAATTATTACAGATTTTTCTGTTCTGTAACTTCGAGATAATATGGTTTTTTTTTACATGTCCAAAAAATAAAATAAAAACGGTTTTGGAATTAACACATTAAGGCCTTTCATTTGATATGCCACTTGCTATAATAGCTCTACTTTAGATTTTCGACATCCCATTCCGGTCCCCTTTAAAAAAAAGTAAAAAAGGTATATGATATTTTTTGTATCCAATAGGCTCGGATTAGCGGTTTTTAAGACTATTCAATATTTCAAGTCGATAGCATCAGTAGATCCTGAGATATCTTGCTGGGACAGACGGACAGACAGACATACAGAGTCGCACCATAAGGGTTCCTTTTTCCATTTTGGTACAGAACCCTAATTAGTAAGTTTATTACATTTTTTAAATTCAAGTATAAGTTGGTAAGCCTATAGGATTTTTCATAGGATTATAGGTAGTTAAGAAACTTGTCATGCCCTTCTGGTAGTAGTCACCTGTCCGTATAGACAGTTTGTTTGACGTTCCATTTTACAAAAAGGACATAAGATTCATATTAATTCCGGACACTACTACATGCAGCACGGTACACTGTACTAGGTACATATAACTCGTGTGCTTTCTAAACCTTGCTGACGTTTGGTACCACATGCATATGACGGACGAAATGAAAAATGGCGGCGTATAGGAAATTTGGAACGTCAATGTGGGAGCGGCCGCGACGGATCACAGGCAGCGATTTGTTTGCGGCGACTGACGGATGTGCTGCGATTAATATTAGTCGCTCGTTATTAGTCGCGCACACACCGACCGCTAGTCGCAAACTTTAATACAAATTGGGCAAAGTTAGACAATATTGTTCGTTGTTATAAGGGCACTCGAATATTTACTTGCTTGAAATAAAGTTTCTGTACCAGCTTCGAAAACAGGCTACTTACAATTTAAAATCTGCTTTCGAAAAATTGCAAAGATTTAGCTTTTTCAACGATTTTTACGAGATCAAAAACTATAAATGAGGTCATTATTTGATGTTTGAGTGAAATAACCTCATGTTACTTTTCTTGATAGAAACTTTTATACTATGTGAGTGTTTTGAGAGTTCATAAAAGTACCTAACTGATTGTATTAGTCAGGGAAGTACCTACCTTATTTGTTACAACAACAAATTTCGAGTTTTCAACGATAAAAGATCAAAAATTAAATGTAAGTAGACGACTTGACCACATAGTACAATGACGTCTTATTGCTTTTTTTTATAGAAACTTTATGCTATCTGAGCGTTTTAACACTTCTTAAAAATAACTGATTGGATCTATCAAGAAAATACCCTACTCTGAATAGTTATTGGTTTCCAAAAAAACTGTTTAGAACCGTAAGGCCACGGTACTTTGACCTGATAAAGTTACTTTACCTATAAACACCCATTTTATTGAATTAACGCATTCTTAAAAACGGCATTATGATTTATCCTCCTATGTGTAATAGTTTGGTGTAATTTTTGACAATTTATTACTTTAATAAAATGTATTTTATGGGTGAGCAAAGTAACCTCATAAGGTTTTATTTATTTATTTATTTTTATTTTTTTATATATTTTTTTGAAGCCTGACTGTTGTAGCAATAATATGACCGGGTGGTCGGCCGTGGCGTTCCCTGGGGTCGAACCAGGTCGCAAGCCGGACCATCCCGAGTGAATCGGACTGGGTCCTTATAAGGTCAAAGTACGCCGATCTTACGGTACTTATCTCTATATACATAAAACAAAGTCGGGTTAGTTACACCATTTATCACTCGAGAACGAGTGGGCCGATTTTTATGATTTTTGATGGTTTGTCTCTGCCCCGAGTAACAGAGTAACTATTAAAACATCTTAAAAAAAATTCTGATATGGAACGAAGTTCGCCGGGTCAGTTAATAATATTGTATAAGTTCTTAGATACATTTTAGAGAGCGGCATGCGGTCGGGGGAGACCTGATAGTGAGGGCGAATTCCCGACTTGCTAGTTTTAATTAAAAGAAACTGACGGATTGGTTTGGTTTCCAAGAGAACCCTTAAGTTAGTTCAGCTCTTGTTTTTGAACTAAGAACTGGAGTTGGATGTCACCGCCGTGCATAAAATCTCGTTTCATTTTAAATTTGAATTTTTGCGGTTATTTTTGTCCATGTTTATTCTTTTGATATTCTCCAGTTACTTTTATATGAAAAAATCTTTGATTTACTAATAGTCTTGATACGGTGTTATTATAATTTAAGTACCTTTAGAAGAATAGATCGATTAGTTTAGTGGACCATTCGGATTACTGACTGTTTATCTTGGGTTTTATTCCATAACAGCAATAAATAAAGTATTTTCGACGGTTAAATTTAATTTCAAATTATTATTTCAAAAGTGCTCGAAAAATTTCGAGCTACGCTCATTTCCGTGTCATTAACGATTTTAAAGTGTCAAAAACTAAAAATAAGACACTAATTTGATCATGTTGAGCAGTGATGTCGCAAGTTAAAAGCGTTTTGACACTTCATAAAAATACTTTTACTAAAAAAAACCCGATCGCAGTGCACTTTAAAAGTGCATAAAATCCACCATTTTGATTATTTTAACAAAATTCCCAGTGACACTCGCGCCATCAAGACGAATCTAATGATGTATCTATCAAAATCGGTTGTGCCGGTGGGTAGTAACGAGCGGACATAGGAACGGACATACATACATATATAAATACATACATACAGGTCAAACACATAACCCTCCTTTGGGCTTCGGGTCCAATGGGTGCATTTTCTATGAACAATTATATAGAAAATGACCCGAATTCATTATCCGTGAGTGTAGGTATATATTTGGTTCAGCTGTTAGTGTAAGTTGATTTGTAAAACAACTTTTTATTGACAATAATAAATAACAACAACAGTATAAAATCCTAAGTACTAACCTAATATTAACCTAACCTAATTATAATATATGGGCTCGCCTAGGTCGACGCCCTGCGGGAGGGTGCCCATAAGGCTGGCTACGTTCCCTCGTTGAATTGCAATTCCAATTCTCTGGCCCAGGAACGAGCCAGCCCTATGATCTGTGGAGCAGTCAGCTAATCTTTTTTGTAAATATATTAAACCGTTAGTGTCGCAGTTGTAAGACCTAGATTGCGGCTTGAAATTATGACGCGGCACCGCTCACATCTCATAAAGACAATGCATGGCAATTTGGTGTGTTGCCAATTCAGAAACTTGGCTCTGAAGTTTATTGCGCCTCGTTAATTCAATTTTTAAGAATTTCGCTCTTATCAGTAAAGTTGAAGCCAGTCTTCAATGCGCGTTTGGGAACCGTAAACTCTGGTTTTTAAGGTCACACAACCACAGCATAATTTAACATAATATTTTGCGAATACAAATGCGTATATTGAAAATCTTGCGAATATTCGCGAATACGAATGCGAAAACGAATTCGTTACCTAATACCTACCCAAGTGCATTGGATTTCTAGGAATAGGAATCGACGACGAGCGTCTTAATTTATTGGAAGGCACACGTTGAAAACCTATGTTCTAGATTAGACAGATTCGTGTTTGCGTTGCGATGCCTTAGGTCTGTGGCTTCAAGAAAGGCTGCATTGTCAGCATTTCATGGATATGTTTCATCTCTTCTGCGATACGGACTCATTGCTTGGGGCAACAGTACCGATGCCCAAACAGCATTTGTAATTCAAAAAAAATATATATTAGAGCTGTATATGGTGCGAAATATCTTGCTCATTGTAAACCGATATTTCAAGAACTCAATGTCCTGCCAATGCCGTTGCCATGTCTTTACATTCTAGAGACTACCTTTGTTAAGAAACACCCATCTCTTTCTCATTCTCTTTACATGGCGCCGTCATTAATAAAACCAATAGGCCTAGTAGGATTCCGCTCAAACTGCATCAGCCGAGACAAAAATTGAAAATGTTTGCTTCAAATGCATATTGCATGGCTATAAAGTTATATAATAAAGTACCAAAGCAGTTCAAAGAGTTACAGACACGTGATTTCGAGAGAAGGATGTTTAATTTGCTATTAAGTAAATGTTTTTATGCTACACCTGGCCATAAAGTGGCTTTAACCGCACGCTACGCGTACGGAAAAAGCCGCTTTCTGGCCAAGTGTAGACATAGAATGATGTACACAACACGGGAAGTAATAAAGAAAGCCTGCGGCTCGGGCCGCAAACATCTGCGATCTCGCCCTTTCTTTATATTACCACCCTAGTTGCGTAATATACTATTATTCTTTATCTGGCTTTTTAAATTATGACAACTATATCTAAGGCAAGTGGATTTGAAATTGTATTATTTTGTAAGGTAATTTTTAATATTGATTGACATTTTTAATAACATATTCTTTAGTCTGATAGTAATTAACATGTTTATAAGTAATATACATTATATTTAATTTTAGTTTAGTACCTACCATTTGACATGTTTATTAATAATATACCTATGAATTATTAAATTTTTCGTCGCCAATACTGGCTGAATATGTCGCACTATGACACTTTATACCAACCAAGTGTCTACCATAATTATATACCGTACCCATACCGTAATACCATATTCTTAGAAATACAGTGTGTAAGTCTAATACGGGCGAATCTCTTAACGGTGGTTAGTATAGGACAAAGTGTAGGTAATGAGATAACATTTACTTAAAGTTGCAACAATAATTTTGTCCATACAAAATAATTCAGGCCGCAATGTAATGCAAACACACTCACGTTAAACGCTCGTTGACAGTTACGTTGACATTTCGGTACCGCCGTACCGCAACCATGTTTACAGTACATTGCTGCTGAGAATTTAAAAAAAAAAAATTATGGGGTCGTAATGAACTGCAACTTAAAAAAACCTTTTACTTCATGATTACACTAATGAATACTATGTCCGATTTAATTTATCGCCCGTATTAGACTTACACGCTGTATATCATTTGATTTGAATAATGTCAATCAAGCAATTGTTTTTATATGCTCTGTCAAGTCTAAAAATATGTCTACGATTTCCAATCTTATTCCGTAGTTCCGTAATAAAATGTATAAATTTCGGAACTTATGTGTTTCGAAATTTACCTATAAATTTTATTGAACATCTATGTAAGTATAAAAGATTATATAAAGATCCAATCAGTCTGGTTTAAATCGTTAAAATAGAAGGCTTCCAAGAAATTCAATATTAAGCTAAAGATCGACCGCATTGATTTTAATTGTCATTTCAGAGACAGAAAATAATTATCAATTTATTTGTTCGTGACAGATTCAAGTATTTAATTTAAACCCGAGACCTTCAACTGATTGACGCCTTAAGATCTATTAATATTAATTAACGTGCCCTTTGTTTTATATCCCCCGAAACACTCAGCTTTGTGATTTGGGGTCATCCACAAAGTACGTCACACGATTTTTCAGACTTTTCAGACATTAGGGTGTCCCAGATTTTGCGAAAATCCAAACTGAGTAACGCATACCCTCTAATTATGTTTGTTATGTGCTAAAATGCCCCTAAACCAAAAACGAGCTCATTCTGTGTAGGGAACCCGTGCCGACTTCATCCTAAATGTTTTATATTAACTGGTTGAGCTAAGTTTGCACCTGGTTTCCTTAGCACCACATACCAATCAGGTGCAAACTTAACGCAACCGAGATAAAATAGATCAGTGTTTTTCAACCTGTGGGTCGCGACCCCCTGGGGGGTCGCAATAGGTCGAGCGGACTACTTCAGTAAAAAAATCGATAAAGTTTAAAAAGATAGATTTCATGGATGTCACAATCAAAAAGCGAAGGGGAGGGGGGGGGGGTCGCGAAATATTTTTTCATACCAGGGGGGTCGTGTCATGAAAAAGGTTGAAAACCACTGTAATAGATTACCGGATCCCCATTGTCACGTTTGGCTATAATGGGTGTGACGTACTGTATGGATGACCCTTTCTACGCGTGTGAAGATCAATAATATTTATAAGACAAAATGCAGTAAACGTTAAAATGAGGGGAAATAGTTTAAAAAAACTGGACAAGTGCGAGTTGGATTTGCACACGAAGGGTTCCGTGCCACAGTTAAGAAAAAGACGCTAAAAACATGTTTCTTGTATAGGGACCCCGTTTTATTTTTAAATTTATATTGTTTTTAGTAATTGTTGTTATAGCGGCATAAGAAATACATATTCTATGAACATAATTATCAAGCATCTAACTAATACTAATATTAAAATAGCTCCCATCAAAAACATTACATGTAAAAAGATGCAAGACTCGCAACGCAGTCCTTTTACAACAAAAAAGTTTTGAGATGTAATGTCAGACCAAGTCAGTACCGGGGGGGTGTCCACAGAACTCGATTCCCTATTATTGCCTATTATTTACCTACCCATGGAGGGAGGATCCTTTTTTTGAGAATTATTAAATGTTCCTTCACGGTTTTAATTTTCAACATTCCATTTGCAAAAAATGTATAGCGATTTTAACATTAGGTATTCCAAATTTCAAATCGATAGCAGCAGTAGTTTCTGAGATATCTGGCTGTGACAGAGGGACAAACATATAGAGTCACACCATAAGGGTTCCTTTTTTACCATTTTGGTACGGAACCCTAAAAACAACAATGCCAACCCTCATTAGGATTCAATTAAAATGGCCCGAAAGGGAAATATTACAAGAAAACACAAATACGAAGGGAAATTAGTAAAAGGATTAATTAAAGGTTGCCGTAACATTTTCCTTTGAGGCTCCTTTTTTACACATTACGGATTAGATTCGAGGTTTTTGACTAAAGCTTCTTTAATTCCAAGTTGGCGGGTTGCCATTTCGGCGGTATAATTTTAGGACTTTATTTATGAAACCTTTTTGGGCGTAGGTAGCTTCTAGGCGTGGTATTCGAACCCGGGGCATCACAACTATTACGGTTTCTGATATCCCGGGTTTGAATCTCTATGATGTGATGATTTTTTTCAAACTTATACACGGTTTTTTTTCACAGTCAAAGTCAAAGTTTTTAACTTGCGAGAATTATGGTACACCTGCATAGGTGATAAATATTTATGCCACACCCGGCCATAAAGTGACTTCCCGCTCTCTGGCCAAGTGTAGACATAAAATGATGTACACAATAAAGAAAGCCCTCGATCGCATATTTACGGCCCTCGCTTGCAGCTCGGCCCGCAAACTTCTGGGATCTCGGCCTTTCTTTGTATTACCACCCTAGTTGTGTAATATACTAATTCTGTACCACCAGCATAATTCACCATTAGGTACTATGGCATTTTTTTTGAAGACTGATTAACTCGCGACTCTTATTAGGCATAGCGATAGTTTGACAGGGTGGTCGGCCGTGGCGTTCCCTGGGGTCGAAACAGGTCGCTAGCCGGCCCACCCTGAGTGGATCGGACTAGGTGGGGGCCGGGGGCGCTAGGGGTCGAACCAGGTCGCTTGTCCCGGTCCACCTCGATAGGGTCGGACTAGGTGGGGGCCTTATACACGGTGGAAAAGAGTATATTGACAGATTTTAACCATAGATTCTAAGGACTATTTGGAGTAAAAAAGTCATATGATGTATAGTCGAAAAACGCTTACTCTTCAAGATATCGACGTTTTTTCTAAATGAAAAATCCCAAGTGTGTTAAAAGCCCTGTGTGACTTAGTCACTTTTACTTTATGTTGCTTTCTTTATTTAATTACCAACGTTTGAATACACTGATGGTAATCCATTATGAGACGAATCAGTTGACATCTTGTTTGCATTTCAGTTCTTTTTGCATTGAATACAATTTTCTTTATTGCATACTAAACCAAAATAGCATAAGAAACATCTAAAGCAGCATACCAAATCGTACACAATGAGCGGTCTTATCGCTACTAAGCGATTTCTTCCAGGCAATCGTAGGTATGGCGCAAAATATATAAAATAACAAAATAAAAGCAGAAAGGAGGCGGTGCTTACCAGTCTTCGCTGTGTTCCCACTCCACTAAATGTGCTATCATGGGCGTGCCCAGAGATACCGGGAACTGGATTTTCGGGTAAATCTCAGCCAGATGCGGGTTCAATCCGGCCTCGTACAGTCTGAAAAGAAGGCCAGTTTAGAAACGTTGGGTTTACTAAAGAAACTTAAGCAAAATCAATATTTTAAATACATAAGATTCATTTTATCATTGTTTATAACGATCTTTTAATTTGACAGAGTGATTTACAGAGCTGTAATTTTTATCTTTCACTTTGTCTTTTTTATTAATAATTACGATTTTTAATGATATTAATGGAGCGCGCTGACCATAAACGGCCGATTGCACCTTTTCCCGACTTTTTAGGACTTCTCATGTTGTTGAGAGCCGAGTTGAGTGTCGAGAGCTAAATCTGCGTCTAAATCGCTGCTCAAAAAACGTTGACACACCGTAAACGCAGTGACGTGCCTCTTGCGTAACGTTTTTGACGCGTGCCGCAAAACTCGGTGCTAAAAATGTACATGAACACTACGTATTTTAGCACCGGTTTGAAAGCTGCGCATCAAAAACGTGACGCATGAGACACGTCACTGCGTTTACGGTACGTCAACGTCTTTTGAGCAGCGGTGTGCACAGCATGCATAAAAAATGTGACGCATGAGTCACGTCACTGCGTTTACGGTACGTCAACGTCTTTTGAGCAGCGGTGTGCACAGCATGCATAAAAAACGTAACGCGTGAGTCACGTCACTGCGTTTACGGTGCGTCAACGTCTTTTGAGCAGCGGTGTGCACAGCATGCATAAAAAACGTGACGCATGAGTCACGTCACTGTGTTTACGGTGCGTCAACGTCTTTTGAGCAGCGGTGTGCACAGCATGCATAAAAAACGTGACCCATGAGTCACGTCACTGCATTTACGGCGCGGTGCGTCAACGTCTTTTGAACAGCGGTTTAGTCGCAGCTTACGAGTGTGAGAGCCGAGCGACTTGAATTACCTTAAAAATAAAATACTCACTTTCCCAAAGCAGTAAGGAAGACCTGGACATTATCCTCATGTCCCTTCTGTGTGAGTGGAATGTTGATTACGTCCTTCTTCAGGGAGCGCCTCAGGATAGCCTGCAGCAGGCCGTGGGGGGCGATCTCGATGGTGATGGCGTTGTGGTGGATCAGGCGAGAGGCTTCTTCGAAGAGAACTGGGCACTGGAGGATACATATTGTTTAGAAGATCATGAATGCTGCACCTATTAGAGCTGGGTTTCTTAAACTGTGGTCCATGGACCCCTTATGCCTTGATCACACGTACCGAGTAAACGGGCGAGACAGTGCTCGGCCCAGTACGTTTCTTCCGAGCACACCGTTCACACGAACCGAGTACTCGGCCGAGGGCACTGTCTCGCCCGTTTGCTCGGTACGTGTGATCAAGGCATTAGGGGTCCGTGATACGAGAGCTGGGGGTACATGGCTATGCATGCAACACAAATTTTCATGTGCCCTTGGATGGACATGGATTGGTCATGGAAATTTTCTTTTTCTGTGATTTTATTCGAAAAGGGTCTGTAAGGTTTTCGAAATAATGTAGAGGAAAAAAAATAAAAAACTTTGTATTAGAGCATTAATAGCAAGCGTCAGTTTAACTTTGGGTTGTTTCATATACTAGAAAAAACGGTTTCAGAGAAAAACTTCCGATGAAATAAAATATTCGATGAAGCATTTGTTGGCGTTCCAACGGTTATCCCACTTAGTTTACGTACCAGAAGATTATTGGTGTGGTATTCAGCAGACGAGAACTCAGCCCTCTTGTCATTCCAGAACTGCTGGGGGACCGACGTGGACACCCATTTCTCGGAGCGGGGCTTCGGGTCGGGGATCACCTCCTTCAGGTACTTCAGGAGGGTGGGGCCTGAGGAATTTGATAAATGAAGGAAAATAAAGATAAGCGAGACTGAGTAAATATTTCATGACACAGAATAATCGCATTTTGCTGCCCATGTCATGGGCCCCATGAGTATTTTGAAAATAGAGCAAATTTAATTAAGTTGAGTCTCCACGTCTAAGAGGCAAGCGAGCTTAGTTTTTGGCCCCGTAGTCGATTAAATGGGCATTTCTCCAGAAATATGTCTGCGGTCACCTCATTCATCTGGCCCTTTTTCATACTAAATGTATGGAGACAGATGAATGAGTCGCAGACATATTTCTGGAGAAATGCCCAAATATCATCAAGTGCTACTGACATCAATCGCTTGTCAATTACTTACAGACACTACGGGCAGTATTAAAAAAGTTTTATATCGTATATTTATGCCACACCTGGCCATAAAGTGGCTTTTACCGCACGCTACGCGAACGGAAAAAGCCGCTTTTTGGCCAAGTGTAGGCGTATAATGATGTATGTACACAACACGGGAGGTAATAAAGAAAGCCGTCGATCGCATATTTACGTCCCTCGCTTGCAGCTTGCAAACATCTGCGATCTCGGCCTTTCTTTATTTTACCACCCTAGTTGTGTAATGTACTATTACTGCCTTGAGTCACAAACGCCTAAAATCTGGGTCAAGATTTACCGTCATATAATATACAGGAAACGGTTCACCCTGTTGTGGCATAATTTTGTAAGTAATAATTCTTTGTGGCATAATGTATATAGCCATATTAGGCTTTGTGCATAAACTGTTATCGCAGAATCTATATTCGCATAATTTTATTACGCAGAATTACGTTAGTCCGAATATTATTTGGTCATACTTTTCATGTTCCGAATCATATTTACACATAAATTAAATGATTATAAAATTATAACACCGAATACTATCGTGGCAGAAAGATGTTTTGTCATAATATATTTAACTGTATTGTCGAAGACGATATATGGTTTTGTAACCTAACCTACTTTTTCTTCCAGCAGTTCGTTTTTGTTTGGTGATGCAGTTCAAACCTAACCTAACCTAACCTACTTTTTCTGCCAGCAGTTCGTTTTTGTTGGGGGATGCAGTTCAAACCTAACCTAAACCTAACTTAACCTAACCTACTTTTTCTGCCAGCAGTTCGTTTTTGTTGGGGGATGCAGTTCAAACCTAACCTAAACCTAACTTAACCTAACCTACTTTTTCTGCCAGCAGTTCGTTTTTGTTGGGGGACGCAGTTCAAACCTAACCTAACCTACTTTTTCTGTCTAATCTTTTTTTTCTTGCGGGGGGCTTCGCCCCCCGAGCTCCCCTTGTGGAGGGCTTCGCCCCCCCGTCCCCCCTTTTTTGGCCTTACCATAGCTAAGAACTCGTGCAAAACTCTAGTTGCCTAAATGTTTTAACCTAATCTAAGCCCCTTTTCTATCAATTGTTTATTTTGTAAGGACACAGTTCTAAATCTAACCTAACGTTTTTAGCAACAGATCTTTATTATGAGATTTGTGAGGGATCAAAGTTCTAGCCTAACCTACTAAGTTAGATTAGAATTGCTAGATGTTAAATGTTATTAGTTCATCGTTATACTGAATGAACATGATGTCCAATGAAATTATATCACTTGATTATTATAATAACCTACTTCTCCTAAACCTAACCTATCAATCTCGGACAATCGATAATATGCCGAATAAAATTCTGCACAATAGAATTATGCGTACAAATAATCGGTCATAATAATAGTATGCGAACTTGATTTCAGACAAACACATATTCGGGATGTAACTAATTATGCTTAATAAGGTTTCTGCCACATTACCATTCGGCGAAAACCGATTATGCCACATCTGTTATGCTAAAACAGTTTCGGACAATAAATGTTATGCCACATAGAGGGAACCCACAGGAAACACTTCTATCTTACCGGCTTCCGCGATATATCTTGAGTGGTACGCGATGTTGGAGCAGGGGACCTCCTTAGCGAAGATACCCTTGGCAGTCAGCTTGCCGACGAACTCCTTCATGGCATCAGCAGGGCCAGAGATGGTACTGGACTCTGGTCCGTTACGGCAAGCCACTTCAATCTCGTGGGGGCACATGGTCTTCATCTGTCGAATGTAATTAATGTGATTATAGTGGAACTACATGTAATAAAATACCAATCAATTATGTGTTATGGACTGGAATAGGTATCGTTAGAGGCAGAAGACCTGAGAACGTCTTTTTTTTAATTCAGTCCAAAAATAGGAACACTGGAGTCCATGTTCTTCACCAGAGTTTGGATATATTGAATAACGTATGTTTTATTAGCAATGATTTTTGTTGATATGAATAAAACTATTATGGTCCCACTTTTAAAGAAGTAGAGGGAAAAGATCTTTCTGATCCAAACCAAATAGTTTTTTTTTAAGTAAGGCAACATATCCTCAAATCAAAAAATTGTATAACCGACAGCAGCAAATAATCTCTTAATGATGGCCATTTCGACGGAAGCCTTCCCACGACAGTATGCGGTGCTATGATCTCCTAGTCCTCTACAAATACCACACAGCCTTCACAAATGGACTGAAGACCTAGTTAAGGTCACTGCAGACAAAAGCAGTTCTTTAGGGATCACACCTGTTTGTATCCAAGACCAACGGCGGCCATGGAGCCCTTGATGAAGGGTGTATCGACGGAGGCCTTTCCACGGTAGTACGCGGCTAGGATCATCTGCTCTGCAGTAAAGCAGCCGTCGGCGTATGCGCAACCCAGTTCGCCTACGCTGTGACCTGAGAAAGAAATTGGTTATATAGAAAAATCTTTCTATAATAATAAATGAAAAGATGATTCTACGATCACCGAGTGGCTGGATTCGGGTGCTATAAGACAGGTCATGGTGGCGTAGAGTGAGGCTCATTTCCAGACGTCTATCGGCTGAAGTCACAACGCATTTTACTATACACAGCAGTACCGTAGCCTATGGAGGCTACGGTGACTGCTTACTATCAGGGAGCTACTTTCTACCTGGTGACTTGTCTTGTTATTTATCACTCAGTGGTATAAATATATTTTTTAGGTTTGCTTACCAATGATGTGATCAGGTTCAATTCCAATAGACTTCAGGACGTCAGTAAGACCAATCTGAACAGCGGCGATGCCAATGAAAGAGTGGAGGATGTTGTCGTAGATTTTCGGGTCAGGCTCCGTGATGATCCTGGTCAGATTGATGCCCTTGGGCTCTAAGGCCTTGTGGCATCTGGAAAAACAAAAGGTCTGTCATTAACAAGCAATGGTGAGGAAAAGCAGTCGGGAATGTGTCAATCTGATAGTGCTTTAGAATGTATAGTAAATAAAGTTGTAAAAACTGAAGGAACACCTAGTGTTGAATAGCATGTGCACCATAAGTCTAGTTAGGACAGCCCCGTCAATATCTAAACCACTCTTAGTGAGTGGTAGTAAAAGAAATCAAACTAAGTATGTTCCTGTAACTGTAGTAACCGGTTTGTACATTATGTAGGTGATCTCTACTTGATTACCTATCTAAAACGAATATAACTACTCCACACACCGAGCTCCGATATATCCTAATATTTTTTTTCAAGGACAATTGGTTCTCACGACATAGGCCCAGCCTAGTGCGAGAACCACTGTAATATCTTGAGTTCTTATAATTTATGCTAATTTCTTGTAATCTGCTTATCTTAGAAATGTACCTACTATAATGGCAAATAAAATGTCTTATTCTTATTTACCGCCTACTAAATCCTAAGCAGTAGCTCGGTCACTTGCGCTCATTCTTCTAGAGCTATTCGCGCAAATGTGGACACCGTGGAGTTTAAGTAACCACACAACTTGCCTCTTCTCCGATGGTTTTGTTTGCTGGATATATCCACAAAAGAGGCCCAATTATTAACCTTAGTTGTGTGTTCACTTACTTGTGGATAGCGGCAGCAAAGATGGGGATCCTCATGAGCTGCGCCGCCATGCCGGCCCACTGAGAGCCCATGCCAGAGTAAACGAACCAGACTGGCCGCTTCACGCCGGAGAAATACTCCACGCTTCGCGCCATCGCCTGACTCTTTGTTGGTAGTGAGCCTGAAGGAATAAATCAGTTTATTAATGAGGACCATTCTACTGGCCATATGATTATAAATTTGTGTAATTTATAAATGGCCATTTTTGTCAATCTAACTCTTAGTTACCCAAGAGAACAAAAGTACCTATGACTAAATGACACAATATGCTTCTGGCTAGAATCGTACCGACATTCTTTCTTTTGTTTATATCGAATACTTTTCTATGTATAGTCGTTTTAGTCGAGTAGATATTATTGACCACTTATTACTTTTCATATTATATCAATGGCTATGAACAACTAACTATACAGCGGATTCAATTCACAAATTGAGAATTTCACGTCATGATAATGTTAAATACTTACGCAACAGCGTATATCCTCTGACGACATGTCCGCCAATATCCTCATCATGGATGGAGTGCCACAGCCTGACTAGCTCAGCATCCACCGTTCGTGACTCCAGGTCATCCAGGATTTTGGCTACAGCGGACTCTGTGCGGCCTGACACGCAGACCAGACGAGGTAGGTCGTCCTCTGGCATGCCATTGTTGACCTGATGGCATAAGAATTTGTTCCTGATTGTCCCGACTACAAAAACCGGACAAGAGCGAGTTAGACTCGCCTGGAGAGGGTTCCGTACGTTCAAAACAATACAACACAATTATACTTTATTGCACAGACTTCTTATAGGTTTTCCTGTAATCTATAGGTGTAGGACTATTTTTTCGTATTTAAAAAAAAAAATCATATTTTCTTAAATAACTTCAAAACTATTTATATAAACATTATAAACAAAATATGGTTCAGACTCTCTGAGGGAGTTCTTTTATTTGATATAGATTGTTAATTTTTTTTTTAAATATTCTAGTTGATCCCCAAAAGTGGCCTCGATATTTAAAATTAATATAATTTCCGTTACAGGTCCGTGTCTGGGTTATTGACTTTAATGTACCAAATTTCAACTCAATCGGTCTGATACTTGGGGAGCAAATTGACTGTGACAGACAGACAGACATACGAGTGATCCTATTAGGGATCCGTTTCTAAAAGCAGATGCTCAAAAATAAAATATTGATGTTATCAATACTTTCGTCTAATTTATTCACCAATGTTGTTTGCTACTTTTTACCCCAGAATTTGTATACTAAAAAAGTAGTTCTATTTGCCTTTAAATAAAGAAAGTGTCCTTATAAAATACCCAAAGAGCCAGAGATAAACAACACTCAGGGCCTTATCACACTGGCAATTTACGAGCGAGTTGCGAGTGCGTTTTCATTTCTTGTGTCTATATACACTCACGGACAATGAATTCGGGTCACTTTCTATATAATTGTTCATAGAAAACTACCCGAATTCACTGTCTGTGTCCGAGTGTAGGAAATTATGTTAAAATTGAATAAATATCAAGTGTTGTAAACTTATAGAAAATGTTTAGAACCCCCTGCTTCTGTGTCCCTCTAGAGTCTAATGTTAAATACGGGCGATTTTGGGGTCATGTAGCAGGAGTGAACGGGGTACAAACGAAGACACAGTTAAGTGACCATCAGTAGACCTTAATACATTGTAATAAGGGTGACAAGTGGTCAGTTAGCAGTGTCTTCGATTGTACTGGGGAGGGTCACACTGAGCAACTTTCACTATGGGGACAACCACGAAATCGCGAAAAAAAAATCTCCTAATTAAGAGTTAATTTATACTTAATTGATAGTTAAGTGTCAATTAACTCATAATTAGGAGATTTTATTCGCGATTTCGTGGTTGTCCCCATAGTGAAAGTTGCTCAGTGTGACCCTCCCCAGTACCTCGTTCACTCCTGCTACATGACCCCAAAATCGCCCTGTACATTCCTTTAGTCCGTTTTCACAATTGCGGTTTCACAATTGGCTACTAAAGAAGAAAAATTTTTCGCTGTTTCGCAATTAATTGACCAAACAAGAATTTGTTTTCTGTTTTCGTAATTGAGTTTCACAATTAACTGCGAAACAAGAATTTTTTTTCTGCTTCGTAGTTATACTTTAATGTAAGTCATACCTTAGGCCTGGCTACATTCTTCAGCAGCACGTGAGCGTTTGCTCCTCCGAAGCCGAAGCTGTTGATGGAGCACATTCCCTTGTTCCAGGGGTGCTTCTCTGTCACCACCTGCAGGTGGCCGTTCACCAGCGCCTCCACACCCTCGCGGGGAACGTTGTAGTTCAGGTTGGGGGGGATGAAGCCGGTCGTGTAGGCTATGCACATCTGGGGGGAAAAAATAAGTTTTTTTTATTCTGCATACAGAGTTTATTCTTGAATTAACTGTATTTCACAATACAAGAATGAAAATTACAAATTAAAGTAAAAACTAAACATTAAACTAAAACCCTAAAGTAGAAACAATATACACCTAAAATAAAAGCCTAAAGTAAAAATATGCCTACCTAAAACTAAAGTATATCTAAAAAATCGGCTCCCTTAGCATGGTTCCGAAGATACTGGCCGCGTTTAATCACTGTATCGCTGTAATAGCGGGGGGGGGGGGGGATTTCATTATAGGTATAGATTAGATGCCGCCTGACGACTTGGACCAATATTTATAATTTGGCTGGATTTAATGTTACTATTTATACACTTAAAAATGACAGAGTCTCTACACTCATTAAAAAATGTATCCCATAGCTCACATATTTTTGCACTAGTTTCCATTGTTATCTAGATATAACTTATCCCAGTGAAAAGATTTCCCGTTATATATGGGAGCTTTAAAATGCTTTGCTAATGGACTAAATCCTAGAGCAGCGTAATTAATTGTTTTTATTTATCTACCCCCTCATTTCGCACCTTTTGGCTCGCAAAATCCGCGAAAGGAACAAAAGAACGCTTGGACTGTCGGACCTCGAACATACAGGAGGAATCAAAAAATAAAACGTGAAGGAAAATTGCATTAAATTTGATAACATAATATTGTTAGACTTTTCTGCTTGATCTCGATCCTTTGTACTTAAGAAACATTTTTTCACTTTGAAAAATCAGAATGGCACGGCAACTAGTCATATAACAAATTTTGTATCACCAATGTTTTTTTATAAAAATTTAATATTTACCCTATTGATTGGTAGATAAAACTGTGACGGTAGATTACATAAATATGTTTTTTACTTAGACCGAACTCAAGCTTAAAATCTTGTATACATATATTAAAAACAAACCTATGAAAGCGGTTACTCTTATAGAGTAAAATTTATAACACCCGCGCTTTGAACACATTTCAAACCGTAACAAGACAGAACTAATGCGATAAATACTACCATAGTTCTTCAGAAACAGACCAGTGGCAAGTTTCGTATTAACTTAGATTATATACTTTACGCACTTGTGTGTTTAGTTTTACGCCTACAGTTTTTCAGAATAATTCGGTTTCTGTATATCTACGGTCAAATATTGAATTACCTTTGACTTGATTGGTACATGCAACTGTTCTAAAACGTTGGAAATCAAAGGAACAATTGTGCAAAATTCAAATTCGTTAATTTTTATTTTAAACAATTTTCCTCCAATGCTCATATTTTTTCCAACCTGTATACCCTTGTCGTCCGTAAGCTCGCTGAATTATTCTGTGAAGACGTACAATGGCCAGCTTTTACAAAAGCCTTAAGTCCGACTTAATATATTACAGTGAAATTCGCCGAGTTTCCTATTTGGACGCTCTATAAGCTTTATTCACTGGAGCAAATAATAGGAGTGGCTTCAAAATTCAAATGTTTTACTGGTTTTTATTTTTGAATGTTTTTACTTTGCTTCAATACGTCTATGAATTTTTTAGTTGTTTACGTCAAGTTCTTGTTTTTTCAATCACGGGCAGATTTTTTTTGTAAAAACTGCAATATGTGTTTAATATTGTTTGTAATATTATAAAGCGTATAATTGTGATCTCCGCTTTATATTATTTATCTGAACATCTCTGTATATGCACATTCAAACCAATATTATAAAAGCGAAAGTAACTTTGTCCGTCTGGCTGTTATTTTTTCACACTAGCACGCTGTAAGTCAATTTTGCATCTATAACATTTACCCAAGGACTTTAATAGTACATAATTTACCTAGGGCGGTAAAACAAAGGATGTCTTGCGTTGACGTTTTGTCGATTTGCAACCATAGACGTCACGGCACGTCCGAAACGTGGAGGTAATAGCATGTTTTTACGCGATTAAGTACCGTTTTGTTATAATAATAAGTTTGAATAGTTTCCCAGCGAGCCAGTGGCGTGGCGTCCATAAATAAAATAAATAAATAAATATTAGGGGACAATCTTACACAAATCGAACTAGCCCCATAGTAAGCTCAATAAGGCTTGTGTTATGGATACTAGACGACCATATATTTAATAGATACAAATACTTAAATACATAGAAAACATCCATGACTCAGGAACAAATATTCGTGCTCATCACACAAATACATGCCCTTACCGGGATTCGAACCCAGGACCTCCAGCTTCGTAGGCAGGGTCACTACCAACTAAGCTAAAGCGGTCGTCAACTCCATAGGACCATAGAACTCGATTCCTGTTAGCTTGCCTAATATTAAGCAGTTCAGCACTTAATCCTAGAGCTATTAAAGATAATTGAATTGAATTGGCCAAGGATTTATTCAACGCCAAGTTACTGCAGAGAACTGACCTTAGCAACGGAGCAGAGACCAGAGGCAGGTTCGCTGTGACCCAGGTTGGACTTGATGGAGCCGATAAGGAGGGGTTTGTCGCGTCCAGTGCAGAAGATCTCATCTATCGCCACCAACTCCTCAGGGTCTCCGACTTTGGTACCTGATAACAAAAAAACAGTTTTCGCTTTAGTATTGCTTGCGGACGATGAATTCGGATCGGTGGAATACCGCCATATTTTCTAAAATACTCCAGGGTTGTGAAAGTATTGTATCCCGTTTTGATCTCTAATTAATTTTAGATATTATCTGCAAAAATAACACTGAACATAATGGCAATTTCAGGTTTAGATCGAACTCGTAAGAAACATGAAAAATAATGACGTTAACGGAGTGAGATATCGCAAAAATCACCATTTTTGAATAATACATTTTTATGATGCAGTTGAGTATTGAAGAATAGTATATGTAAATGAAACAAGTGTCAAATATTGAAAAACACCTATTTCTATTATTTAAATTAGGGTGACCCGAATTCATTAAAGGCTTTAGGGGAAGACTTATGTTCAGTAACAGATATCTCCGGGATGAAATTATGGTGATGACGGTTCTTTAGAAAGTAAAAACCAATTTGACACCCTAAACTACACGTAACTATCCGATATCGGATGTTGAATTGAAACTCTAGTCTCTACTCAAAAGATTGATGGATTCTTCCCTCGCACACTGCTCCGCTACCTCGCACAGCTCTGCTGGAAAAGCAGCCTTATGCAGTAATTATTATGACACATTTTAATGGTATTTTAGTTTAAAAAAAACCGGTCAAGTGCGAGTCGGACTCGCTCACCGAGGGTTCCGTACAAACTCGTAAGTAGATACGTGAATAGTTCAACAAAAACTGTATGGCCGTTAGCTTAGTAGGAGCAAATAAGTATGTGTACGATTTTTGAAAATTTCTAAAAAACGATGCAATTTAGGAAAACCGTTTTATTTTTCCTGTAATATTTAGGATGATATTAATAATTGGTAATTATTACAGATTTTTCTGTTCAGTAACTTCGAAGATAATAGGGTATGGTATTTTTTTGAACGTTTTTGGTCATAAAATCAAAAAGTACAAAATTAAAAAAAATACAAAAATTGTTTTGGAATCTACAAATTAAGCCCTTTCATTTGATATCCCACTCGATATAACAGCTCTACTTTTGTTTTTCCACATCCCATTTCGGACCCCTTTAAAAAAAAGTAAAAAAGTTATAAGAATTTTTTTCTATCTAATAGGCTCGAGTCAGCGACTTTTAACACTATTCCAAGTTTCAAGTCGATAGCATCAGTAGATCCTGAGATATCTTGCTGTGACAGACGGACAGACAGACAGACAGACAGACATAGTCGCACCATAAGGGTTCCTTTTTTACCATATTGGTACGGAACCCTAAAAATGTATTTTTTTAACACTAAACTATCAAGATTTGCACACATCTAAATAGTAATAAGTGGGTGGTTCGTGTTGGTCGGTCAGCGCAACCATTTTAATTGATATTTCGTCAAATGGATAATAAATTTCACGCACATCTCTGTGGATATCGCTGGAATAATATCAACCATCTGCGCCCACAGTACATGCAACTGTGCTAAAATGTCGGAAATCAAGGGTATTAGCTGTTATCGCCTTAAATACTAATCCTATCTTTGCTTCATAGTTACATTATTCGTACAAAAACTAGCTACGAAATTCATTCACCGCACCCGACCGAACTTAGTCAGAAAAATTAAAACGAAAAAGTTCGAAACCGACTACTGCATCTCCCGAAACCCTGTATCATCCAACCCTGTCGCATTCATTGTTTATTCAGCTCGGAATCGCTCGTAACACATTTACCTTTAGAACTAACAAAAGGCTTCCTTCAATCTCTAAATTGGACTTTCTGGACCTGTCTTATACCCAAAAAGCGTATTACTTATACAAAGTCGAAGAATTATACGTCATTTTGAATCTGAATGGTTTCCCTTCTTATGTCGTCACAATAGACCATTTGCACAGATTCCGAATAAATAGATGCTATACTATCCGCAAACTCTAAGATCTGATTCTGTGAATGTCACAAAAGGAAATACGACTTAGTGCGATGTTAGATAGAGTCCAAATTTGAATGGCAAGTCGTAATTGGAAGTTCCTACAATTTTTGGTTGCTCGGAATTTTCCAAATTACAAATTCATTTGTTCCGTGCTGGCAAACTACTAACAATTGCGATTAAACTCGTTCTAACTGAAAAAAATTTAGACCCTCCGATAACTACAAAATAATATAATAGATATTTTTCCTTTCTTTTTGTTTATATAAATTTTGTGTACAAAAATTAAACCTTTACAATACACAAAACCAAGTGATTAAAGAAGCACCCTGTATTAAATGGTGACAACGTAAGTAATACCTGAATGTAATCGAAGTCAGATTGATTGTTCCTTGAAATTTAACAATTTTTATTTTAACTACAATCTCATACTCATAAATTTTCCATATTTTACAATTTCACAAGCCAACAAGGAAATTAAATTCATACGCACGAATAATTTATCGTCATTGTGTCGTTGCGTCGTACATTTCTAACTACAACTAAAATGAGCCAAGTTCCGGAATATTTTCCAGTAAAATGTGCTCGTCCACACTCCCGGCTCCCTTTAAACGCGGGCAACTAAACATAAACTAATTGCGCTGGCTTTGTGCTGCGCTCAACGGTAAATGGGTTGAATGTAGCGCGGGCGGTTTTTTTACTGTCGCGTATATAAACGGAACGCTACAACGGAGTTTAGCACTAAAATATATTTTAGGGTCAATTACAGAAAAAAATTACCTTATACTTTTTTATTTCATAAATGAAAAGTGCTCGTGATTCTGAGTAAAATGGTAGGTATATAAGACACACCATGATCAGACAAAAAAGTAAAAGGTAATTTTTTTCTGCAATTGACCCTTTATTTAGTTACAACTAGCATCTACTCGCGGTTTCGCCCGCGGGATTCCCGTTACTGTCCCAAAAGAACTCTTTACCGCAATATAAAGTATCCTTTGTTTCAGTTCAGGACCTGGTCTACTTGCATGCCAAATTTCAGCTCAATCCACCTAGTTGTTACCCCGTTATTTAGTAAAACATCCAAATATCTTCACAAACGTTCACGTTTATAATATTAGTTTGATTAACACGTTGTTTTATTAAACTGGATTCATAAGGCAAGAGAGAACTATGAAAAAGTAGCCATTGCAGTGCAGGCCTTAGAATTTAATTCTTGAAGAAAAAAATATATAGGCACTCAATAAACGTATTTATTTTTTATAATATTATAAGATATTGTCGCCTAGAGCGCATAACCATTGTTTAGTATGGGCTAGGCCGGTTTGTATAAAATCATACCCTAAATTTATTAATTTATTATTATTCTACAAATAAAATATGATAAGCAATTTCAAGAGTATTTTTTAAATTCTAGCTACAGCTAAAATTAGCTAAATTCCGGAATATTTTGCGCTAAAATGCGCTTGTCCACACTCCCGGCTCCCTTTAAAGTCTTTAAACGCGGACAGCTAAACATAAACTAATTGCGCTGGTTTCGTGCTGCGCTCAACGGTAAATGGGTTGAATGTAGCGCGGGTGGTGTTTTTATTGTCGTGTATAAATAAATGAACGCTACAACGGACTCCGTTGTCGCGTTTATACACGGAGAAATGGTACTAAATAAAGGGAAATATATTTTTAAAATGTTTATGTGAAATATATTTTAATCTAAAATTGTAATTACCGCAATTATGTATTGAACCGACTTCCTTTTTGTTTTTTTTTAAGCCTGACGAACTTGCAAGTCTGACTGACTGTTAGAAAAATTGGACCAGAAGTCCAGAACCAACTTCCTAAAATGGAGGATTTCTATTTTTTAGGAGTATTTTTTTTAGATTTGTTACCTCAGGACTACGTCGTTTATGAATTAATTTGAATACTTGAATTGGTTTTTAATTGAAAGGGAATTCCAGATTAGTCCCACTTCTATCAAAATCCAGTTTTGATGATGAGATTCATGAAGAGTTCAGGGAAGTGGTTGAAGTTGGTTATTCGTTTTAGAAATCTTACATTAATTTGGGTTTCAGAAAAAACCTTTTATGTAAAATGGGGTAAGGTACACGTCCGAGTGCTCGACACTGTCCCAGTAATCGCCATCTTGAATGTTAAGTTATTAGCAATACAGCAGGGTGTCGATTATTGGGCATTAGCGTGTCGAGCAGTGGGACGTTTACTCACAAGCTTATAGGGTAAACTTCAAAAAAATAAGTCCGTAGTCAAGAGATTTATTTAATATAAAGTTAATCTTGTTCGTCTGTTTAATGAAATTTACCATACAATTTGTATGGCTAACTTTCGTTACACAGAAAAACAAGATATCATTTTTGTTCGGTTAACCTTTAAATTATGGACGAAAACGACCCTATAATGCTTTCATTGTGAACTGAAACACTCGCTTAAACTATAATCACATTTAAAAGAGCCTTGGTTCCCCTTATTTTCAGAAATAATTGCCTACGTTTTACCCCACTGTGCATGTCGCTTAGTCATAAACTTTAAAAACGTTGTGAACGCCTTTGTAAATAACGTTAAAGTTGCAACGCATAATAACTAATAAAAGACTGTTGCAAAGTTGAAAAACGCAAGTGCCCGTGTGGCCAATTTTGCTCGTTTATGATGATGGAAAAGTCTGCTACCACAGTGTAAAAATCAACAGTTCACCAACAAGTATACCTACCGGTTACACAGCTAGCAGTAAGCGTGCGTGCACAGTATAATATAGCAGTCATTTTTCTTCCTACAAAAGGTACATCGCGCGCTTGAATGTGAATGAATGAATGAATGAATTAACGTTTATTTAGCGCAAAAACACAACATACACACAGAAAATAGTACAATACAAAAGATAAAAAACGGCGCTAAAAAGGGTCACCACTCAGCATTGTGCCATAGCAAGCCATGGCGCTGATTTTCAGTGGTGCCCTAAAACTAAAAAAAAACTACCTTAAACTAATTATCCTAATTGGACGAACGCAAAGTTGAACAATTGAGAAAAACAACAGAAGTAGAAACTTTAACAAGTGTGGTTATTTACACATTATTAACAAAAAATAAAAGAAAAAACAATTAACAATACTCATGTCATTTAGTCATAGAACTATATGCCTAATACCCATCATCATGACTTAAAACATAATAATTAATGCCTAACTATTTTCCGTTGTATTGTGCTTCTAGGAAATATGCACGACATCGACACGAATGTGTACGCGTTTTAAGAATAAGTTTTAAGAATGCTCCAGTATGGATCGCACTCACGCGGATGTGCTATTGCGCGTCTATGTGTATACTTGTTGCGCGCTCCTAAATGACCGAAGTTGGACTAGTTTTATAAATAAATAATAAATAAATATTAGGGGACAATCTTACACAAATCGAACTAGCCCCCATAGTAAGCTCAATAAGGCTTGTGTTATGGATACTAGACGACGATGTATTTAATAGATACAAATACTTAAGTACATAGAAAACATCCATGACTCAGGAACAAATATTCGTGCTCATCACACAAATAATTGCCCTTACCGGGATTCGAACCCAGGACCTCCTGCTTCGTAGGTAGGGTCACTACCAACTAAGCTAAAGCGGTCGTCAAATAAAAAAAATAAAATAAAAATAAAAGTTTTGTTCATTATTATACTATTCTACTTTCACGGAGCTGGGCGGAGCGGAGAGCGGGCAGTGGCGTAGCTATCGGAGGAAGTAGGCGGTGCCATACAGCGGGACCCCCAAATGCAGGGGGGTCCCGAATATGTCCAAGAATTGGCTTGGCCATCGAACCCACACCTGTAGCACAACTGTGACACGCGACTCTTTGTCGTGTGACAAATAATACCTGTCTCTTTCCGCACAATATGACAGTGACAGGTCCTGCTCTGTCGCGCGAAAAGCTATATCACTGCCAATTCTACCAGTTGTGTTTCACGCAGCACAAAATCAGTCGGTTTTGATTACACAGACTTTTTGCACTAGTGGCTTACCAGGCAACGTCCGGGAACGTTAAGTTGACCAATCATAGAGCTAGAACTTTGTGTAAATAATAGGCAAGTCGGTGGGAATCGAGTTCTGTGGACACCCCCCCGGTACTGACTTGGTTTAACATTACATCTCAAAACTTTTTGTTGTAAAATAACTGCGTTGCGAGACTTGCATTTTTTTGATGGGATTTCTTTTTTCCTATATATAATAGCGATTGACCTCAGTAGCGCCTGGTGGTAAACGACTACGAGGCCAAACCTAAAGATGGAGCTCACCGGTTCATAGCGCCGGATTTCCGCCTAAGCCTAAAGATCCCTGCCTAGGGGCCCGGTCAGCCTAGAGGGGCCCCAGCGGGGGACCCTTCGTTCATATTAAGGGTCCGCTTGGGCTTATGCCCTAAAGCACGGCTTGCCTTCTCAATACCAAGTGCTTAGGGGTCATCCACAAATTACGTCATACGATTTTTCAGACTTTAAGACCCCCCCCCCCATGTCACGCTTTTTCTCAACATATTTGACCTTGTTAGTATAGGCTGTCACATTTGGCTAGACCCCCCCCCCCCCATGGGTGTGACGTACTATATGGATGACCCCTTAGGGGCCCTGGATTTCTAAATACGGGCCAGCCGGTTCAGTAAAAGCCTATTCGCTCTTGTTTTGAAGACTCATAAGTTATTTTTGTTAAGAAATACAGATGCTGGTAGAAAATTCCATTCCTTACCAGTGCCATGAGCTTCGACAAATTCCATACTCTGCGGTGGCACGGAGCATTCCTCGTAGAATTCTCTCAGTAACATCTTCTGGATGTGACCGGCAGGGTATGTGATACCCTGCTCCTTGTACCCATCGCAATTCGTCTTGGCGTGCAGCAGTTGGGCGTAGACTCTGTAACAATATGAGAACGGTGAAAATACACTCAAGAGCAAAAATTTCGGGTCACCGTAATTTAAATAATAGAAAGAGGTGTTTTTCAATATTTGACACTTGTTTCATTTACATTATATACCTGGCTGCATAGATGTATGTCAATGCCTGGCTGTATTAGCAATATCCGTTAATGAAATGAAATGAAATGAAAGCATTTATTTCGGAAATTGATCCATATTGTGTTAATCCATCATAAAAATATTATTATCCAAAAATGGTGATTTTTGCGATATTTCACTCCGTTAACGTTTTTATTTTTCATGGGTTTTTACGAGTTCGATCTAAACCGGACATTTTTTTTTTATGTGTGATAGACAACAAGACAACATTGCTATTATTTTCAGTGTTATTTTTGCAGATTATATCTATAATTAATTAAAGATCAAAACGGGATTCAATAATTTCACAACTCTGGAGTATTTTAGGAAATATGGCGGTATTTCACTGACCCGAAATTTTTAACCGCAAGTGTATGAAAAATTTGTTCACTTTGTTGGTAAAATGTGTTAAGAATGCCTTTTGATATTACGTTCGCCTTTTGTACAATAGTTTTTTGTGCAATAAAGTGTAAATAAATAAAACGGGTGGTAAAAACTGGGTAAAAATATACGAAAATACAAAATATTTTATACGGACATTGTCACTTTTCGGTGTACCATTGACTTTTTAATTATAATTTCTAGTTTTCCTTACTCAAAATCACGGGTACTGTTGAATCTAATTAAAAAAGAACATGTTTGTGGTTAAAATAGTGATTAAGAATTAATTTTTTCATAAAATTTTTGTGTGTCAGTTTTTTGACGAGCCTGAATTCTAAAAAAAGTAACATACATACATATATCTTACGTATATCTTAAAGTTTTAAATGCTGTTTTCCCACATAGTGGAAGAGTTTAAGAGCAGTATTCAGATACCTACTATACATAAGTTAGAAGAACTCAATGGTAAATTACGATACCTAGGTACAAACACCGATGGTACATGACGACCACCAAGATTCGAACCTGCTAAAACGGCCACCGATTAAACAAGTGGCGATATCATACTCGGAAGATATCGTAATATTAGGGTCAAGTGATCAATATTGAAGGAGTTCAAGTGTGGGGAGGATAGAGTTACGTACAAATTTTTCCTCATCCGTCAATCTATACTTTCGTATCGATAAGCGAAGTGTACTATCCAAGTTTTATCTGGCAGAGATCGCTTTTTCTCGTATATATCTGCCGTGTTAAGCCAATGTCACGTTTCTTGAGATACAAAAGTATGGGTCTTTTATAAACATACAAGATTTTTTAATTTTTCCCCTCTATTATTGCAGATAATTGATTTGCCAAACTACTGTAACTTCGGTTTTTCACTATAGATTTATTTACAATTATGTATCTTTAGTTACAATAAATAAGCTTTATGCCACACCAGGCCATAAAGAGACTTTTTCCGCCTGGCCAAGTGTCTGTGTACCTCTAGACATAAAATGATGTACACGACACGGGAGGTACTAAAGAAAGCCCTCGAACGCATATTTACGTCTCTCGCTTGCCTGAAACTTCTGCGATCTCGGCCTTTCTTTATTTTACCACCCTAGTTATGTAATGTACTATAAACAGCGCGACACGTTTGAGTTTTGCCTATTTGCAGTAACTTTCTATACATCAGTTTGGCGTAACCGCATTTGTATGAAGTTGTATACTATGTTTACGACCTATGTTTAAATTGCTGTTATTTTCAGTGTTATTTTTGCAGATGATACTTATCTAAAATTAATTAGAGATCAAAACAGGATTCAATAATTTCACAACCCTGGAGTATTTTAAGAAATATGGCGGTAAAATAAATAAAATAAAATAAATAAAAATAAAATAATTTATTTCTGTAAGTAGGCCCTCAAGGGTTTTTTTACATGTCTCATCTCTAATTCTTTTCTTTTCTTTTGGCGCTTCGGGTAATTGACCTTCTGGTGAGAAGAAGCGCCGGAAGAAACTCACCAGTTTCTCTTTTCCACCAACGAGTATTACAACAATATAAGATTTCATTAATACATTAATACTATTTCACTGACCCGAATTTTTTTACCGCGAGTGTATCCAATTTGACAGGAAACACAATTAGTTAAAGCAATGACGCATAGTTGCAGTATCCAAGAGGCAACCGGACCATTCCGGATCACGGTATTTGAGCTCCCGAAGTGTTGTGGAACCGTCCTGTGAAACCCGAACTGAGCTAACCTGACCTCGGGGAATGGACGTTCAGGGAAATAGTTCTAACGAACCGACTTCACATTCCGGTAATAGAACCTAACGGGTGTTACGATAATACTTATCTATGGTAAGATTGCAATTGTCCGTCATACAAATGTCTTGCTATATTCTAATTCTCATTTACAATAAAAGTCTTTTATAATAGGCTTTTAGGTCCTTAGATGTCACAATAGGCATATCAAGAGTAACCTCAGTTCTTGCTACAGTCTAAAATTACTTAAACCTCTTCAGTACTTAGATGGCTGGAGTACAGAAGTCTAAACATCAAGGCAGAATTCTCAAAAGTTTTCTGTTGGCTGCTATACAGAAGAATATTGTCGTATGTCTTAGGTTTATACAGTGTGGAAAATGGAAAATGTTTATGGGCCCTGAACGGAAACTGCCTTAAATCCTTTTTTAAGTAAGTTCATTTTACTTTAAGAAGATATTCTTTTAGATTTAAAAAGAAACAAAACTGTATTCAAAATATTTATATATTACAAGAAATCAAAGTACATAGAAAAATTAAATATTATAGTATTTTTTCTATGTACTTTGATTAACATAAAAATGTGGTGTAATTTACCTACCCGCATTAAAAAAAAACCAATGAACAGACAAAATGTTTCTTTCATATAAAGTTTCACAATATTTACTTATTGAATTCGCTTGTTTCACCCGGGAATCAAACCAGCTAAAAATGAAAAAAAAAAAAATAAACACTTGCTATTTTATTCCACTAATCTAAAGCATTATTGTTCAGGATAAAACCTCTCTTTGCCCTAAACATTTGGTCTTCGAAATAAAAAATACGTGAAATCTGTCATTAATTTTATTTTATCATCAATTCTCATACAAAAGCGAATTTTAGGAAATCTTTGAATACAGTTTTATTCCTTTTTAAAAATAAAAGAATGCTTATTTTAAGTAGAATGAGCTAACCTAACGATTCAAGACTACTAAATAACTACTACATTAATCTACAAGAACCTTAAGGAAGGATTTCCCTCCAGGGGCCATCAATTTTTTTCACCCTGTATACGGTTTAGACGTTTTTACATTTCTTTTTAGTCCGGCAGCTGTAGTGTTGAGAGCACTCGAGATGAGACATTTCCCCGAGAATAGTTGAATTCAAGATGACAGGTGGTGGGACAGTAAAGTATTTTATTTAGGGTAAAAAATACCCAACTGCAGTATAGGGTTGCCAGAAATATCAACCTTATGGTGGACGTCTTAAAGTTCACATTTAATTAAACAAAAGTTTCAGTTTAAACATTTTTTATACTCGTATCAGGCTATGAGACGTTCTGGTCTGGAGTAGCACGCTTGAAAAACTAAAAGTTATAGTTGTCAAGAAAGTTGCCAGTTATTTACAAGCTAAAACTATCAAGTGAGTCAATTAAAAATCTCTATGTTTATGGTAAAGTACATTCAGACGCCCCGAGTAACTAGTTGTTTTCTAAGCAAAGTAACATTCCATTAGCTTTAATGCTACGAATTCCCGAAGGCCGCCGCACTGAGACTTACGTAGGTAGATATTACATATTTAGCCGTTGTAATCTAGGTTATTAGGAATAACCCAGACGATGTCTGCAACTTCGTTAGAAAAGGTGAAAAAACCGTCATTACCCTTCTTGCATAGTCCCTGTTCCAAAAATGGTTGAAGTCGGTCCAGCCAGCGTCCGTTTTGACATACCCACAACACAACCACTAAATAGCCTATTTAAATAATTTTCTAAAAATTTACTTGACGTAAATATTTTTAAATTTTATATTATTAGCTATATAGATGTGATTATAGAACATCGTCATCATCATTGACCTTTGCATCTTTTACATACGATTTATTGTGAAACGTTTAGAAGACAACGTTTTTGGTGGCTGAATATACCGGTACGAGAGCGGCATATTCTACCGCAGGCCTGATAAATTAAGTATAACTTGTAAAACTGACTTATGGTGATGGCACAAGTAATGGCCAAGAACCAATTATGGTAATTTTTTCTCATAAAACCCACATTTAAAGCAACTACATTTTTAAACTATCAAGACTATGTTCAGATAACTGATGGTCATAACTGGTAAAGTCCATGAATGTTCGGCTATAAGCCGTTGAATCTTTGCTGTCCATTACTGGGCTTAACATATCCATGATTGGTGCTGTTACTCTATATGCATAGGTCATGGGTAGGTAACATAAAATACCAGAGGCAACCAACTTACCTTCTAGAGTCTTTGGCTTTCTGGAGGAAGCAGACCACGATGGCTTCAGAGCGAGCGTAGCCGTTGGCGCTGTTGTCGAAACTCTTGCATCTACCGTCGGGGGATAACACTCCCAATCTGTAGAAACATGTAAATAAATTGTTAGAATTTGCCACTGGAGTTAGAAAGTTGAGAAAAACACAAAACTGGCGTAGTCATGCAAAACAGGGTACAACGGTGTGCTCTTCTATCGAAGGTTAAAGTTTTTTCAACAACATAACTACTCTGAACGCATGCCCTATGCTTAAAATGATACTAAACTTTGATCTTAGTTAATAAACCGAGAAGCTATCAAGAGAACTAGTGCGATTGTAGTAGACATCTCTAGTTGAGCAACTTCTTTACAAATTTCCTGGAGAACTGAGAACGTAAGAATGGAGATACAGATTGCAGCTGCTGGTGATACTGGAGGTAAAGAAAATGGAGCTTTTCCAATTAGGGATTACAATCGGTTATTTTTAGTAAGGGAAAAACTCGAGTTTGAACCGAAACCGAGTTTTTTCCATACAAAAAATAATCGAGTTGCGTTCCCTAGTTCCAATCCATAGCGTAAGAACTCGTAGTGTCTTAAGTGAGGAGCCGTTATTTTTAATATTTAGCCCAGAAAATATTACCTGGAGAACTGAAGTGACACGTAGGGGTGGAGGCACAAATTGGAGCCACCGACGATAGCGGAGTCGCAATGGCCATCTCTGATGGCTCTGAAGGCGTGTTCCAGAGCGTAGAGAGAGCTGGAGCAGGCGGAGTCCACGGTGTATGAGGGACCCGTGACGCCAAGCCAGTAGGAGATTCGGTTGGCCAACATAGCACGGGAACATCTGTGGAGAAACATTATTATTAGTTTGATGACATGTTTAAGGGAACATTTCACGGAAGCAAGAGCAAGCAAGAGCTGTAATTATTTGATGTGCGACAATCATGTCTGTAGCACATGATTGTTATTATATGTATTTATTAATATATGTATCTACAGATAAAAACCAAAAATCAAAACGGTTGAGGCCCCAATCCCCATAATGCACATTCAAAATGTTATTTCACTAGGAACTACTCCAACAAAAATCCTTGTTTGCGCTTTCCTTAATTCAATAGGACAAATTAGAAATTCATACACAACAACAGCCCTATAAAGTGGAAGTCAATTGTTTCTCCCATAAAACTTTCCAATTGCTACAGTTTCTCTATTTTGCTATTGTAGCGTTTCATATCGAGTTACAAAAGCATTTAAACTAATGTAGAACTCCGAAGGCAAAGGCTCGGGTTATTCAATTTTAACTTCTAACTTACACATCCTATTTCATTCTAGAAAGTGGTTGGAAAAGCAATCTTATTTAATACGATATAAAGTTTGTACTTCAATTTAATTCAGAAGCGGGATGAGCCGTTTTGTTGAACATATTTTTCGCTGCAGAAGCCCAGCAGCGATGCAACTTACTTGCATAGTAATGTGATGTGATCTCACGCTTTGACATTCAAAACTATGCAAAAGCCGCTTTCGCTTCACCCTAATTTACTGATTGCATAACTAGCAAAATTTGTTCTTTTTAACCGACGTCATAAGAAGAAGGGATTTATTCGATTGTATTTATTTTAATGATTGTAATCTCATGACTGCGTCCTTTATCAACTGTTATGATTTAAGTTTGACGCCAATGACCGTCTGTCTGTGTTTCTGTGTGTCTGTCTGTCTGTAGCATCGTAGCTCTCGAACGGATGGACTGATTTCGATGCGATTTTTTTAATGTGAAAGCAGGTTTCCTTCCGGGTGTTTTTAGCTATGTTTCGTAAAAATCGATCAAGCAGTTTCAAGAGTATCATCTCTTTTTCCAAAATGATGTTAGGTGTTTTCGGCATAGAATCGAATTTTAGTACAAAAATAACATTTAAAAAACATGAATAAGATAAGTTAACTTATAACATAAAAGGCCAATAGATAGGTAGGTACATATTACTTTTTACTTTTTAGAGTTTTTTTTTAGTGGCGGATTGAATTTATTTCAAAATTGAATTGTGATGATGAGGAGTTTCAAAAATTTCGCATAGATCTTATCGATATAAGATCTATGCAAAATTTTTAAAACTCCTCAAATATTATAGGCACATGCAGCAATTTCAATATTTTTATAGTAAGTATCTGGTCAATTTGCTAGTATCATATATTCAAAGTTGTTTTTTCAGGGAAGTTTTAGTTTTTTTTTTCAGGAAAACCTCTATTAATTATTTAAATTGTTACTGAACTGGATTGTCAGGATTTGACTAATAACAATTTACGACTACAATAATAATAGAAGATGATATCGTATTTAAACATGTAATGACTATGCCTAACGTAATTTGTACGTGTTTAATCATCAATCTAATCAATAATCATTTAAATAGTAAATAAAATGTACGTATTAAATCAACACTAATTAAATTATTTTCGCGTATAATGGACTGTTTAATCTAGTCATAATCATATTTACGTAATTATACAAGTACCAATTGAGCAACTATTTAGTGGACTATGTGGAAAACTGAAAAACTTTACTCTTAACGACTTCTGTATCATCTATATTGGTGAAAAGGACTTTACTCTAACATCGAACTACACTAATCTAACCATGTTTGTAAGAGAACAATTACAAAAAATTCAGCATACCAATGTTATAATATGCTTACCGACCTTTAAACTTAGTCATAAGGCAATCCTGTATAATAAAAGGGTGGAATATTTTAATCAGCTACTATACCTTGATAATTTATTACATGAATATGCTTACATTCTGGACTCAAACAAAAATCTGTCATACTCAAACTATATGTTTGTCCGAGGCAAAGGGACGATTAATAGCAGAGGTCTTCTAGTAGTATTTAATGACGTCGCAAGTCTCATAGATGTAATAAACTCTACCCAGACAACCACCTTAACGGTAAATCGGCCGCCGCAAGAGCAGCCCTTTCAGCATTCCTTTCGCTGCAAACTGTTCGTTTAACATCATACATCAGAATATTGCGGGTGCACTTGGGAAACTAGACTACCTTGAACTGAATATACAAAAAATGACTAGTACTAATTATCACCTAAGTGCAATATGTCTATCTGAACATTTCATACAAACTCAAAATGAACGTAACTTGATACTCAACGGTTTTAAAATGGCAGCGTGTTATAGCCGCAAAAAATCTAATCGAGGCGGGACCTGTATTTTACTACGAGATGACATTGAGTGTCACCCTCTACTATGGATTAAAGACATATGTACCGAAAGGGTTTTTGAATGTTGCGGTGTTAATATACCTGCTCATAATATTACAATTATATGCCTCTATCGAATACCAGGAGCGGATTTAAAAATATTTTTTGAAAAACTCCACGAATTATTGCATACACTTACGAAATCACAAAAACACTCTAGACGCATTATAATCTGTGGCGACTACAACATAGATCGATTAAAAACAAATATTATTAATACAGAATTTGAGCGAATATTACTGAATTACAATTTTAAACTACAAATTAATGAACCAACGCGCATTACCACCACCACCAGCACATGTATCGATAACATCGCTACTAATTTCAATGGTAAAACTACATGTAAAGTGCATAATTTGAACCTCTCAGACCACACTGCGCAAACCATATCAGTCCCAGACAAACTCTCTAAATCTGTGAAATATTGGTTTGAATGGAAAAGAGACTTCGCAACTGATCATCGTCAAAAGTTCCAACAAGCGTTAAATAGCTTATCTTTTTCCGATGTTATCTCATGCACTGACACAAACAATGCTTTTAATAATTTTCATGATTTAATTAGTTCATTTTTTAAATTATGTTTTCCTCTTAAGAAAGTGAAAATCAATGCAATCAAAAAGCCAAAATGGATCACAGCGGGACTAAAACGAGGTATAAAGACCAAACGAAAGCTATACTATAAATATATTCATTCAGGTAATGATATCTTAAAAGGGAAATATAAAAAATACTCAGCGCTACTAAAGAAATGCGTTAAAACGTCGCATAGATTACAAAATCATAACTACATCTATAAGGCTGATAATGTAGTGAAAGCAACGTGGTCAATCATTAACAGTCATACGGCAAAACGTCAGCCGGGTCGCTTCACTGATAGTATGACCTTTGAAGGCCAGACGGTTAATGATATAAAAATAATGGCAAATAAACTAAACCAACAATTCACTACTATAACAGACGACGTAGATGGTCCCACTGAAACCTACCATTGTAAAATAGCTAATTTAAACTCAACCATATACCTGCACCCAACTAACCCTGATGAAGTCGCAAGAGCCATCATGTCATTAAAAAACTCTAAAGCTACTGGTTACGACGAACTACCTACCTCCATTATAAAAGAAAATATGCCAGTGTTTGCTTACGTACTCAGTCATTTGGTAAACTTGTCTATGACTGAGGGTGTCTTTCCTGAAAAGCTGAAGTGTACTATTATTAAACCTATACCCAAAAAAGGAGACATAACAGATCCCTCAAATTATAGGCCTATAGCTCTAATTCCAATTATATCAAAAATTTTTGAAAGAATCATGTATAAAAGACTGGCAGCTTTCATTGAAAAACATGATCTCTTAACGCAAGACCAATTCGGCTTTCGCAAAGGTAAATCTACTGCATTGGCTATACTAGACCTTATGAAGAATATTTTAGAGTGTAGGAATAGTAGAATACCGGTTGTGGGCATCTTTATGGACATGTCAAAAGCATTTGACAGAGTTTCTCATAACATCTTACTAGCAAAATTATATAGGTATGGAATTAGAGGAAACTGCTATGAATGGATTAAAACTTACCTAAGTCAGCGTATACTATGCACAGAAATTACGAAATATGATGACACTACCGAAACACTTATTAAACATAGATCTGACCATCTAAAAGCTACTTCAGGCGTTCCTCAAGGGAGCGTCCTTGGACCATTGCTTTTTCTCATATACATTAACGACCTGCCATCTCAGACCGAACACAAAGTAACACTCTTTGCAGACGATTGTTCCATTGTGATAAAGGGGAAAGATCCATATAACTATGAGAATACCATCAACCAAGCCTTTGCGGACGTAAATCTATGGTTAGTGACTCATAACCTAAAAGTCAATTACCTCAAGACTAAATTTATTGAGTTCCATGCGCCACAAGGAAAGCCAAAAAACATAAAATTGAACTATGATGGCCATACAATTGAAAGTGTGCCATCGATCCGCTTCTTGGGCGTTATCATTGATTGCCACACTAACTGGAAGGAGCATACTGAGATGTTAATTGACAAACTGAGTAGGTTTGTATTTGCTCTACGACGGCTCTCTCAACTCTCATCTCAAAAAACTGCGCTCCTGGCATTCAATGGGCATGTAATGTCTAATTTGCGCTATGGTTTAATACACTGGGGTAACTGTAGCAACATTCAGAAAGTTTTTCTGTTGCAAAAAAAGTGTATCAGAGCTATATGCGGTGCACATCAAACGGTCTCCTGTCGACCTCTTTTCAAGAGGCTAAAGGTGATGACATTACCATCATTATACATTTACGAAATTAGTTTATTTGTCAAGAGTAACATGAATATGTTTAGGAACAAGGCATCTGTTGCGAGATATCAGTCACGATATGGTACTGACCTTTGCTACCCTGTGCACCCAGTTACAGCTTATTATAAGAAAAATGTATTGTATATGATGATAAAAATCTTTAATAATCTACCCATAGAAATAAGGAACTCTGACATGCCTGAATTTAAACACAAACTACATAAATTTTGCTCTGATAAATGTTACTATAGTATTAAGGATTATTTAGAACCGATTATGTAATAATTAAATAAATATGACATATAGTAATTGACAATATTAAATTTAGATCCTAAGTAACTGTAGTTTTATAAGTAACTTTGCATGCTTCTTTAAGCAAAATGTACGCACTCAAAAAAAACAATACCAACTGTATAAACCACTACATTTCTGCAAATAAATGATCTTTTATCTTTTATCTTTTATCTTTTACCATTCAGAATAAACTCCTAAAAATAAGTAATGTAAAAATTAACTGTGTCAAAGAGGTTTGTAGCTGAAAACTTGGGTTCAGAAATACATTTAAATCTTGAGTATTGAAGACAAAATCTACTTAGAAATGATACAACAATTCCAATAAAATATAATCTTATAGTCAATAAAATCAAACAGAAAGAAAATTTTCCGTTGTCGAGTCTCGGAATCAGAACTTGAACGACCTTCGCTTCCAACAATGTCGAGCGAACCGGACAACTTGCAAAGAACTTCTACTAGTCTAGAAGAATATAATTGCTAAAGAACGAGATACCTTCTCAAGGCTTCTACCGATGAAATTATTTTTCTTTAACTTTGACGGGCTATTTTCAAAGACGGCAGAGTGAAACTTAGAAGAGTTTTAAGTATCCCGCGATTTAGTTGGTGTAGAATTAGGTTTGGGGAACTAGTTATTTTTATTACAACTAGAAATATGGATTAGTCATGCTGAAGATATCGATATCGATCAAAGATCGCACAAACAACACATACAAATATCTCTCGCTAGATATATGTCTCGTTGCTCCCTCGATCAAAAATATGTTTATGCCACACCTGGCCATAAAATGATGTACACTACACGGGAGGTAATAAAGAAACCCCTCGATCGCATATTTACGTCCCTCGCTTGCAGCTCGGGCCGCAAACATCTGTGATCTCGGCATTTCCTTGTTTTACCACCCTAGTTGTGTAATGTACTATTCATCGCCAAAAAGTACGGAGAGAGGGTAAAGATTAAGCGAGAGCTAAGACAGAATTCTCAGTTACTGATTCAAAAGAGCTATATCAGTTAGTCTAGCTCACCGGCTCACTAACTCAGTTCCGATTCAAACAACTCAGTATATCTTTCAACTCACTCGCTCACTCGCCCTCAAGCTCTACTGAGCCGTGAGCTGCAAGAAATGACACGCTAAACACGAACTTTTCGTCCCTGTCTTGTCACCGTATACCTAACAAATACCTAAATGCTCTCTATTTCGTTCGGAAATATTCGAATTTGGAGCTACTGAGCTAGCTATAAGACCTAGTGAGTCGTTGACACACTACGGTGTTACTAAGTTTATAAGAGCTAATGAGCTGTTGACACACCGCGGAGCTACTGAACTAAAAGAGTGATACATATATCTTTGACAGCTAAAGATTCATATCACTCTTTTCACCTTGGTCACATATTTTGCGCATGTCTGCTTCCAGCTGCTGCCAGCCTCCCAAAGTTCAGTTTGGTAATAACACCTGGCCCTAAAGTGGCTTTTACCGCACGCTACGCGTACAGAAAAAGCCACTTTCAGGCCAAGTGTCAACATAAAATTACGTATACAACACGGGAGGTAATAGGTTTACCACTCTAGTTGTGTAATGTACTATTCTGCTTAAGGCTGAAAACTTACCCAGTGATACCGAAACCGTTGACCTGCATTTTCTCGTAAAACCATGTCTTCTCTGATTCGGAGAAGCAGGCACCGACGAACACGCCCACTTTTTTATTCTTCAACTCTTTTGGGTTCACACCTGGGGACAACAGAAAACGTTACATGTATAATCATCGCAAAACAATATGAAATTGAGTAACAAATTGATTCAGGATCGACCGTTATTACGGAATTCTTTAGTACCTAAATACCGAACATTTTTTTTTGAGCTGTGACAGATATTATTTATTAGAAACAAAGCAAAAGAACATTAAAACAGAAACAAGGTTAAAATTAAATATACTAAAAACTATATGAAACGAACATTTCGTTTTTTTTATTTTATTTATATTTTTATATTTACCCTAAACAGATATCCGGTGGTCAGAAGGCTGGCTCATTCTTAACTCAATGAATTGGTATTGCCATTCAGCGTGGCAATGCGGCCAGCCTTCTGGGCACCCTACCGCCCGGGAGAGACATGGAGGAGTTGTTCTATCTTTAAGGTTTACCGTAATTTTAGATGTTATTAAATAAAGAATTTACTTCCCCTAAGAAACTTAAATCAGACATGAAAAGAAATAATAAACATTACCTATCCAAAACAAGTAAGCACAGCATGATTAGGTAAAAGAACGAAAATTATACTAAAACTTATACCTACTAACACTATTACACAAAATAAATACACATAGATATTTACCACGATAATTGAGCACTGAAGGATAGTTAGCTTTTAGGTATATGGAAATAAACTTCACACTTCAAATTACGATTGGACTTTGTTACACTTGAACTTGACCAAGCACGTCTAGAACCTGCCTCCTGAATACGACAAAACTTGGATTGAAAATCCGAACTGAATAACGCATACCCTCTAATTATGTTTGTTATGTGCTAAAATGCCCCTAAACCAAAAATCAGCTCATTCTGTGAACGGGAACCCTTGCCGACTTCATCCTAACTTTCTCATAGGTACTAACCGGTTGAGCTAAGTTTGCAGCTCGTTTCCTTAGCATAATTTCGCAAAATAAGGGACACCCTAATGATCATGTTTTGCCACTAAATCATTGTACTGACGGCACATTCTTACTATTGGGTTGTAGAAAGAGTATTATTATTAAATTGTAATAGCAGACTGCGTAACCTTTTACTAACGAATTCAAACAATACAATAACGAAAACCAATTAAGAAAAAACATCTCCATTCCAATGAAATAAAATAAGCAACACTGGCATTAATTTCCAAAATTGAATAATTTACCCGCCAGAATTTCAGGAATTAATACGGTAAAATCTTGGTAAAATATCACAAAATTTCATTCCAATCCTGACAGATGGCGCTTCCTCCGTTTCAATATTCCATTAGCTGACATATTACGGGCGCGCTGAATTATTCAGCGTCAGGAATGATAATCTGTTAACAGTGAGCGAAGCTGATATTTCGGACTTATTATGATCGGATATGGATGGAATGTTCAAGTTTAATTTTCTCTCCGAGAATCCACAGAATTATATATAATTGTTTTTAGAGTCTGTAATGCTTTTCTACCGTATTTGCCGTATTTGCCATACTGGTTAGGTTTTGCCACGCCTATTCTCTTTCCGCACAGACTCTATAAGTTTGTTTGAAAACATTCCAAAATTAGCAAGCCATAGTAATGGAGAATTATGTTGATTGTACGAAATTTTATCACCTTTACATTGTATCATAATTCTCGCAAATAAAAACCTTGACTTTAATAAAAAAATAAACCAAAAGGGGGTTAATTGTGTCTATAGGGTAAATGCGTCTTTTAAAGATTCCAATATATCCGAACTTTTTAAAACTGCCCTGCCCTACCTGCCTGTAGTATACGTTGTACTTTACAGGTAGGGTAGAGGTAGTTTTAAAGAGTTTGGATTAATTGGAATATTTAAAAGATGCATTTGCCCCCATATACACAATGGGCATGTTGACTAATGTTGAATTTTACTACCAAATATAGTTATATAGTTTGAAAAGTACCAATTTGTCATAATAAAGAAGAAATAAATAAATATATTTGAAATGAATAAACCTATGAGACCTCGAAGTTTAAAAAAAAATGTTATCGTCCAAGAGAAAATCTTAAGTTATTTTAACAATGCTTGAGCATCAATGAAAAAAGGTTGTATAGCAACTATGTGCTGAAACGCACATTTTCATGCTCAAAATGGCAAAGTACTAATTTTCTCATTTAAAATTAGTACAGATGACGTCATAACTTCCTATCGTTTTGTATAGAGCGTATTCAATGCTCAGTGCGATCTGCTACTTTTGATTACAATTTGTGGCTGTTATACTTATACAAATGTATTAGGTGGCATATAGATATTTGTTCCTCACAAATAGTAGAATCGATTTACGACAGAAAAAAAAATCGAGTCAACATGCGAATTACCTCGGTTGGACTTAATAGGATTTTTACTACCCTTTCTTTCTGCCTGCCATAAATGTACTTTCTTATTCTGTCTTCCACTTATTAATAATCCTCAAGATTCTTAAACACACCGCTGTTTCAAATTTAACCAACCATATCCATTTCCGAACTCCCACAACTCGAGCATTTTAGTCTCTAGAAGGAATCCCTAATTCCCTCGCAATTAAATTCTGATTGTAGTGAAAGCACTCAAAGCAAATAAGTTAGCAGGATAATAAGAACGGACAGACGGAATTTTGAATTATTAATGCTAGGCAAAGAAGCGTTCGATTTTTCAAATAAATGTACTTGCTCTTAAGGTGCATTCCATGAAAATATTTCGTAAGGGACATCACCGTTTTAATACTTCAGAGAAATAAATTCAGGAAGCTAACTATCAGCATTGTAATATCATAACTCGGCTCTAAGATTGGTAGTGTTTCTTTGCAGCAAATACGTTTTATTAGGTAGCTGCCATAGCGTTTCGTAAGGGACAAAAAGTTGATGTTTTCATGGAATGGTCCTTAATAGTGATTGCACAAGTTATCTTAAGGTTGACTCGTAGAAGTCGTAGAATGCTTTATGGCGTTAAATTCACCTTTTGTGTGATTAGTTTTCTATTGTGCAAAAGTTGGAAAAATAAATTGCATAATAGTACATTACACAACTAGGGTGGTAATACAAAGAAAGGCCGAGATCGCAGATGTTTGCGGCCCGAGCTGCAAGCGAGGGACGTAAATATGCGATCAAGGGCTTTCTTTATTACCTCCCGTGTTGTGTACATAATTTTATGTCTACACTTGGCCAGAAAGCGGCTTTTTCAGTACGCTCAGCGTGCGGAAAAAGCCACTTTATGGCCAGGTGTGACATAAATAAATAAATATTGTGGGGACAATCTTACACAAATCAACCTAGTCCCAAACCAAGCAATGCTTGTACTATGGGTACTAGGACGACGATATACATACTTATATAGATAAATACATACTTAATAAGATAGAAAACATCCATCAACAAACAAATACTCGTGCTCATCACACAAATATTTGCCTTACCAGGATTTGAACCCGGGACCTGTAGCTTCGTAGGCGGTGTCACTCCCACACTCTAAAAAAAATGGTTGCTCCTAACAAGATTGTGATAGTTATAATCAAGCATCTTGATTCCATACGAGCCTAAAAAGACGTTAGATGCACCAACTAAGATGATATTGATTGTTTATCATAGTTCAATTAACCATGTTCTGATTCAACAAATATTGATGTATAAGGTAACTAATTAAACATGATCGAATCATACAAAGAAGAAAATAATGATAGAAACAAGAAATATATTTGTTAAAATTATCAAGATTCTAGATTGTTGTTTAAATCACTAATGAACTTGCTGTTTTAATTAATCTGCTTTCGTTAATATGTTTAATATCTTGTTTGTTTTATTTAAGTTAACGCCAACAAAGAGAAAATCTCTCTTAGTTGGTTCAGATTTTTTAGAGTGCAATAGGCTAAACGTGTCGTCAAACAAAAACATTTGTACTTTAGATGTATCATGTATCAGATTTGAAAATCTGATAATAATGTATAGATAATTGTTCAAATACCATGAAATGAATGGAAAATGTATGTTTTCCATCACTAAACTACACTTTGAAAAACGTTACACGGTTATTTCACATACAAATCCACGAACCCTTCTATATTTTCTTCTATTTCTGTGAAGAGGACAATGACGAAACACGCTGAATATTGGCACATAGCTACACCATTTTCAGCAGGCACGAACGCAGATTGGACTATAACTTTGGCAAATCCCCTATTTAAAATCCGCTCCGCAAAGTCGGCTAAAACAGAACTTTATTAAAATGTGAGTTCAGAATGGCTCCCCAGCCGCCGAATATGAAATGAAGGAAATTTGAATAGTAGGAGAGAGTGGTCGACAATATTGAGATATAATCACCGGAGTTATATCTCTAATGGATTTGAAGATAGCGCCCTAACTTTTGGGGTTTACGGAAAAATTGGCAATTTGCAAATTTACTTGGAGTTTGTTTGGTTTTAAGCGAGTTTTATAAAATGAAGGTTTAGATGGTCTTGGGAATGTTTCGTTATATCATCAACGTATAAGGTACATGTCCTAGTGCCTGTCACGATGTCAAATAGTTAACCCAGCTGTCACTTTAATGACGTAACACGTTCACTGTCCCCATACAAAACTATCGGACAATGTCACAAGTCCCAACTGTGCAATCAGTATGGGGAAGTGACCCCATAGTGGAAGCACGGACTCCTGAAAACCTTCATGACTACACATTGGGAGCACTGGGACCACGGTATACGGTAGTCTTTCTTCCAACAAAAGGTACATAGGGAGCGCGCATGTGTGCGCGCCGTGTACGGACGCACCACAGGTAAGCATTTGCCCCTGCGCGCCCCTGCCACAGTATGGAGTGCACTCACACAGACGGTGCGCTCGTTCGTCTGTGTAAATTCGTGTCGCGCGCTCCTAGCGGCCGAAGTCGTACTACTTGGTTGTCTTTATACTTTGACCGACCGTTTCAAGATGGCAACTGCTGGGACAGTGTCAACCACTCCGACGTCTTACCCTACACACGTCCCACTTACAGCTACTTTCATAAATGTGTGAAAGGCTGGTAGTGCCCACGCTGGCCCAGTGCGAACTGCGAAGTTCACTTAGATACACCTTTGAATTTCTTCGGGGATGTATGCAGGTTTCCTCACGATTTCTTTCCTTCACCGTAAAGCTAACAGTAAACATCAAATCAGATTTCTTACATGTTCCGAGAAACACGCGGCACAAGCCAGGATTCGAGCCCACGACCTCCGCTTGAAAGGCGCATGTCCAAACCACTCGGCTACCATAATTACATGTATAGTCGTCGAATTATTCAATCCAATTAAATAAATATTGGGGAGACAATCTTACACAAATCGAGCTAGTCCCAAACTAAGCATGGGTACTAGGCGACGATATACACACTTATATAGATAAATTCATTCTTAAATAGATAGAAAACATCGATGACTCAGGAACAAATACTCGTGCTTGTCACACAAATATTTGCCCTTACCAGGATTTGAACCCGGGACCTCTAACTTCGTAGCCGGTGTCATTCCGACTAGGCTAAACGTGTCGTCTTTCTCTTAATTAAATCTTTGGTCCCTATAGTTTCGTGTTTTATGTAAATTTAGGTCCAATCGAAGGTATACTATCCGAATCTATGTCAAAACCTCCATCCATAATGAGGGCAATTTATTTGATCCGCAATTCGGATTCAATTCGTCTCGGTCATTTGGCGGCAATTCCTTCCCAGTCTTAAGGTTGCACTTCCACTGGAGATATGCGAATAGCTAAGTGCTAAGCGAGGAAAAACCAATCAACGCCATCACAGAAATACAGCCTGTAAATCTAATACGGGCGAATATTGAAACGGTGGTCAGCATAGGACCTAAGAAGCATATTTAGATAACTATTGCTTAAAACCACAATGAAAATATTTACCATACAAAATAATTTGGGCCGTAATGTAACGCAACACATTCAAGTTGACAAACACGCTAGTTGACAGTTACTTTAAAAAAGCTCGTATCTCGCAATGTCATAACAAGCATGTATGCGGTACATTGCTGCTCGGTAAATTTTCAAAAATTAATTACGAGGTCACTATTAAGTGTAATTTAAAAAATCATATTAATTAAATAATACTACTAAACGCTATATCTGGTTTAATTGTTCGCCCGTATTAGACTTACACGCTGTATATTGAGGTAGAAGGAAAAAGTGCATGTACCTCGCGTGCTAAAAAGAGGTGGCGGCGACCTGCTTTGCACGCCGTTAACTTCGGTTGCCGACGATATAATTAATTGTTCATATACCACCAAATGACATGGAAAATTAATGTTTTCCATCACTAAATTACACTTTTGGCGTGGAACGGCTAGCGCAAAACGTTATATGCTTGGTTGATGGTGGATAGAAATCGATGAACAATTTCCTTCTATCTTTATTATTATATTATTTATGACAAATACTAATATTAAATTTGAGAAGACGATTGGTTACATCACATTAAGTCGAAAAATTGTTATTGGTTACAAGCCCACTGACGCGAAAAATTCTTTTGATGCTATAGTATCTTCTTCAAGACTAAGTACTAGCTTCGCCCTTTTGGTACGTAATTCGTGGGGCTACGCTGTGCGATGCTATGCACGTTGATTGGCGAAATTTTTCCTCACGCACCACTCCGCTGCCGGAGCATTCCATGAAAAACACTACCAATCTTAAAGCCGAGTTATGATATTACAATGCTGATAATTAGCTTCTTTTTTTTCTCGGAAAACGGTGGTGTCCCTTACGGAATATTTTCATGGAATGCTTCTGCCTCGCACAGTTTTGTTGGACACTCAGCCTACGTTCCCTTTCACATTAACTCCCCAGTCTATTGAGGCGGTTGAAAACCGAGTGGTTTTTGTATTCAGTAATTTGGCAATGGCGCGAATACGGATTGACATTTTACAAATGTAATTGGGTGATTTACTTGTGCTGTGTTTTTTTACATTTAGTGGTTATGCATTTATTTTGTCCGCAATGTATCGGTAATAATCGGTATGTAGTTTTTCTTATGTAATAAGTGCCAAACGAGTACACGTCTTAAACGGTTTGGACGTCTAGCTTCATCGTCATCCTATTCAGGGTGGAAAAATTTTATGGTTCCTGGAGGGAAACTGCCTTAAATCCTTAAGTTAACTCATTTTACTTAAAGGAGACATTCTTTTATTTTTAAAAAGTAACAAAACTGTATTAAAAAGCTTTCTTAAACTCGCTTGTTTCACCCGAGAATCGAACCAGCTAAAAAACAAAGACTCGCTATTTTATTTTATTCCACTAATCTATAGCATTATTGTTCCGGATACCACCTTTCTAATAAACATTTGGTCTTAGAAATAAAAAATATCGTGAAATCTCTCATTAATTTTATTTTATCATCAATTTTTATACAAAAGACAAACAAATTTTAGAAAATCAATGAATGCAGTTTTGTTCCTTTTTTTTAAATAAAAAAAATAAAAGTTTTTATTTCGACCAACTGAGATCATAGACAATCAAAATTCAAAAATTCAACATTATAAATTAATATTAAAAGAATAATAAAAGAATGCTTCCTCTAAGTAAATGAGCTAACTTAAGGATTTAAGGCAGTTTCCCACCAGGGTCCTGAATTTTTATCCATTTTGTATAAGCCTAGTGCGGATTGGATACTTTACATACACCTTTGTATTCTTCACAGATGTATTTTTTTTTATTAAATAAGGGGCAAACGAGCAGACGGGTCACCTGATGGTAAGCAATCACCGTCGCCCATAGACACCTGCAACACCAAAAGAGTCACAAGTGCGTTGCCGGCCTTTCAGGTAGGAGTACGCTCTTTTCTTGAAGGTTTGAAGGTCGAATCGGTCCCGGAAACACTGCAGGCGACAATTTATTCCACAGTTCAGTCGTGCGAGGCAGGAAGTTTCTAGCAAAATGCACAGTTGTGGACTGCCAACCATCTAAGTGGTGAGGATGGAAATATTGTTGCGTAGGACGATGGCGGAAAGATGCGGCAGGGAATAATCCGACGGCCATTCTCACGAAGTATGACTGCGTCTAATTACCGCGTCTCCATACATTTAGTATGAGAACAGCGTCGTGGTAATTAGGTGACCGCAGACATACTTCGTGAGAATGGCCGCCGAACAACGTATGCACAAGGTTTTTCACGGTGTCTTCACCGTAGCTAAATATCAAACTATGTTCGTACATAAGTTCCTAAAAATGCATTGGTACTTGCCAGGATTCGAAACCACGACCTTGGCTCGAAAAGCGCATGTCCGAACCACTCGGCTGCCATCGTTTCATCGTCTACAGTCTACTTATAATAATTATAAATTTCGGGAAAATCGTAGTCACGTCCAATCTTAATTATCGGCAAATTTCACGTTCCCTGAGTACATTTTTCCTTCCGTATTCTTGTAGTTATCCTCGGCTCACACCGAAGTTAATGGTATATTATATGGGTAAAAATTCATTGTTTTTACCCAATTTCTCAAAGAAAAGATCAAGACAATTTTTTTTGTGTGTCTTATTCTTAAATGAATTTATGAGTGGGTTCATACAAATACATAGATAATACTACTAAATACTCTTACCGAAGGGTAGAAGAGAAATTCATAGCTTATTTGGAATCGGTAGTTTTGAATTTAGTGCTTACTCGTATGTCATTTATATTGTCTTTACACGATGATTTCGGTATCAGTGACTTAATACGATCAAAATTCCTTCCATTCCATTGAAACTACATTTTTGTCGCTTATATTTTCAATGTCCGTAAGAATATGCCTGAATGGAAAATCAACCAATGAGTTCAGCCACGTAACAGCAAAATAAACAACAAAACTACAACAGCTACAAAATTGATAGACTTTGCAAGTATTTAGAAAATCTACTCAGTCCCAATGACCGGAAAATAGCATTAAATTTTAAAGAAAAAAAGCTATAGCAATTTAGCTCCACAAAGCGACACGAGTAGAAAATAGCAAAACGATCGAATAAACGAAGCAATTTATCAGAGTAACGAGTTTTTAGAATCTTATTTAGGTGACACTCAGTCCATTTTTTTCATACACTTCTCAAATCACACACGAGTATGTTTCTTTCCCACCGCCGGCGAGTAAGCGAGTAAAATTGGGTGAGTACCTAACAAGTTATACACAACTAGGTGAGTACCTAACAATTTATAGTACATTACACAACTAGGGTGGTAATACAAAGAAAGGCCGAACTCGCAGAAGTTTGCGGCCCGAGCTGCAAGCGAGGGACGTAAATAAGCGATCGAGGGCTTTCTTTAGTACCTCCCGTGTTGTGTACCTACATCATTTTATGTCTACACTTGGCCAGAAAGCGGCTTTTTCCGTACGCGCAGCGTGCGGATAAAGCCACTTTATGGCCAGGTGTGGCATAAAATAGATTATATGAAATAGCAAGAAAACCAGATTTCCTTATCAGTTGCTTAATGTTTACTTCTGAGCGAATCTCACAACTTTTATCCAAACCGCTAAGATTTGCAGTTTAACATAAAACATTAGCCTTAATTAGTCCGTCATTAATGTAAACGAAAAATATAAGAATGATTTATATAAGGCAAAAATCTTAGTCCGTACAAATAACAGTCTTTCAGTTATGGTTAGTTATTATTTTTCGAGAAAAGTGAATAAGATGTTCCAATAAATAATTATTCGTGGCAATTCATTCGACCAGTAACTTATTCCACAAATAATATATTCGAAATAGAATAAGCGTAAAGACTCGCCATAGCGATACAGCGCGGGAATGCTGCCTGCGTGATGGGCACTCTGCCGAGGGGGCCAAACCTCAGTTTGTAATATTTTCTTTTATTTTTATTATAGTATAGGTTTTAATTTATTAACTGTAGTTTTAAATTTATTTTCCTTAACTTATGTATAATCGTTTTTGTATGTATAAGCATTCGATAATATTATTCGTCATACGCGAATAATTTGATTATTCGTCATTCGAATAAATTTTGCCCATCTCTGCCGCCAACAAGTCCGGCGGCATACCCGGCGGGTATTCGTGTCACCGACACACCACCAGTATGGCTCCTTGTCAGGGTTGCCAACAAGAGATTCCTCGTACAAATACTAGATTTGTGGTCTACTGTATGAGGTACGAAGACACTATCAGGTTCGTACAATAATGTACGAGATTTTGATATAGGAAATGTTCTAACATTTCAACACGCAAAATTTCGAAACATATGTGTCGTTTTCAGCCAAGTTGTGTCACTTCTTCGATAAATATTTCACTGTCTTGTCAATGAGGTGCATATGAACATGCAGTCCTTAGGGCCTTTGCGCGCTGTCGACGCGCGTTTCGTAGCGCTGTCTCTTTTTATTTTTAGGGTATAAAAGGGACAGCGCTACGAAACGCGCGTCGACGGCGCGTTTAAAAAACGCCGTGTGCACAGGCCATGAGAGTTATTTTAACTCCAAAAAATCTGCCTTCAAACTGCATTTGCAGCTAGAAAGCATCGAAAGAGTGCATCCTTTAGGGATATCGGCAGACATTTCCGTACGTAATTCGCATCGTGTGTAGCGGTGCTCAATACGTCATCGTTCCCCGCCCCCGCACGGACCATGGGAGTGTCACCAACGAAGTTGCCAAGCTATTATCACGATATCAGGCTTACGATACTTTACTTTATTATTACGCTTCGGTGTAACAGACACCCCATAAGAAGCAAAGCCAACATGAGTAATATAATTGCCGGCAATAAGTACATAATAAGTACAGGCAAAACGACCTATTTTACGGTTGGCCTCTTCCTTTGACCCCGGGTTTACGTGCTCAATCCAATTAAAGATCCCAATATAGTAATAAATATTATTAATTTGGCATTGCCTTTATTTTTTTAGGGTTCCGTGTGAAAAATTCCAGTCGGTTCCAGAATAGTAGATTACACAACTAGGGTGGTAAAACAAAGAAAGGCCGAGATCGCAGATGTTTGCGGCCCGAGCTGCAAGCGAGGGACGTCAATATGCGATCGAGGGCTTTCTTTATTACCTCCCGTGTTGTGTACATTATGCGGAAAAAGCCACTTTATGGCCAGGTGTGGCACAATAGTACATTACACAATTAGGGTGGTAATACAAAGAAAGGCCGAGATCTCAGAAGTTTGCGGCCCGAGCTGCAAGCGAGGGACGTAAATATGCGATCGAGGGCTTTCTTTATTACCTCCCGTGTTGTGTACATCATTTTATGTCTACACTTGGCCAGAAAGCGGCTTTTTCCGTACGCGCAGCGTGCGGAAAAAGTCACCTTATGGCCAGGTGTGACGTAAAACTGTTATCGTACTACTTTTTGATAATGATACGTCAGGGCCAAATCTCCTACTCTTTCTCTCGCTCGCTCTCTATCTCTCTCTTTCTCAATTAATATATCTCTGGAGTCTCTGAAATTTAGAAAAATGAAATGACGTTACTAAACGCAATGCACCATTTGTCTTCTTATTTCTTGTGGAGTCTTAAGGAGATACACTAGCATTATAATAATGCTATTTGGATTCATTTCCTTGACTTATATTCGAAAATAGAACTTTTTGTGCGTGTAATTATTTATATTAACTACTGCATAGGCAAATTAGGCAAAGTACCTTAAAAGGATTAACCAACAATACGATATCACTATTGTTTTATATAAAATAAACGTAATATCGGTTCTAGAAAACAACTCATTCAATCATATTTTTTGTAAGAAACATATTGAATAAATTAACACACTCTTACTTATGGATTCTATTCGAACCGAATTATTCCTTCGTAAACAGGAAAATCATCAAAAACAACAAATGCATTGCTTGTCTGTATTATTAACGCAAGTTTGACATTTCCTGTGCTTTTGTTTTGCTTCTGTATGCTTTTAGACACAAGTAGCGTTGAAGCATTGAAGATTAATAATTAATAAAACTGTATGATCAATGTTCGTATTCGCATTCGCGAATATCAACGTCGATTATTCGTATTCGCATTCGTGAATGTTCAAAAACCGACATTCGTTACATCCCTACCTACATTACCCGTGTCGTTTGTGACAACCTTACGTGACGTGTCACTCTACCGTGACAACCTGCCTATAGTGAAGCAAGCGTGACGCCGACCGTGTGAGCGTGACAGTTATACCCGGAAACCTCTGTTTGACGCGCGCGCTTCCCACTCACGCGGAAACTTAATAGCGAAACCCCTTAAAATAAATAGCTGACGGACCGTCGCTAACAGATAACTGAAGCCTTTATAGTGGGCCGGCTTTGTACTAGTGTCCGACCGAAACTAGTTTTTATGGCCGAAACCGAAACGGAATTTCGGCTTCGATCTCAATTTCGGCCAAAACCTAAACTTCCGTATAAGGACGTTTATGAAAAAAAACAGTCAAATTTTTAAATAACATTATTAATCATTCAGTCTCTGATATTTTTAGTAATCATTAATATAATAACATAATTATCATATCTCAATAAAAAAAAAGTGTGCTTTTTGAAATAACGATTGTCCGATCGCAGCGAAAAACTTCTCGAATTCGGTTTCGGCTTTAATTTTGGCCGGATGGCAGCCGAAGCCAAAACTAAGCCGAAACCCGTTTTTTTTTTGCCGAAACTAGACCGAAACCGAAACTGAAATTTCGGTCGGACTCTACTTTGTACTCACGAGCCTCACGCACACATGAACTAGTTTTTTCCTACTACCCGCAGCACGCACACATTGACCTGACCAACCAGCGTTGAAAAAACCGGCCGAGCGAAAGCGAGGCCAGATAGTTACGAGGCTGGCAATCCCTTTTCACGCCGACGTATGTTTAGTGCTTTTCTCAAATATATAATGAAATCAATTATAAACACTCCAAAAAATCGAATTTTATTTTCTACAGACACTAAAAGTAAAGAAGACAAAAAATAAAATTAAAGAATGATAAATTGTTAATTTCCTTTCCTAAAACTGTATCAGCACACATTTTTACTGCGAATATTTAGATGAAATATTTTAAATGTGCATTCGTGTCGTGTAGTTAAATTTGCAATTTAAAATAATTGGTTATTGTGTATAATGTGTTATGTTCATGTAGATTTTATATAAATAAAACTGCAAGATATAGCAAATATCGGTTTGTGTTTTTTTAATGGCTGAACGCCGTGATGCTGTGTCACAAATACATGTGGAATGGAAATTTAAAAAAAAGCACGAAATTTTGAGAAAAATTACTTAATTTGCTGACCTATAGAAGTTTCAGTCTGTTACAAACGATCCGTCAGTCTACGAAACACCGTTTTTCTCGCAACGACAAATAAGACGTTGACTAATTTGATCAGGAAATACTTCCAGATTCATCCAATTTTTTTTCATAATCCAATTTTGATGCTAGGGTCTACGAATAATTGAGGGAACTCGTTAGTTATTTTGCTTAAAAGTTCAGAAGCGCTTGATTCAATAAAACTCTGGTAGCCTTCATCAGCCTCTACTTGAAATTTTGGTCTATGTATGGTCTCAAAAGGTAGGTACTACAATGTTACCAGAAATTAAATTACAAAGTAAACCTTACTGGCAAAACAACAATTATTTTAATTATGTACCTCTGTTGCCGACGTTATTTAATTATGTTTTCTTAGTTGATTACTGTACACACAGCGAGATAAAGTGTTAAATTACACTTTACAGGGACTTCACAAAAAACAGTCAAGTGTGTGTCGGCACAGAATAAGTAATAGAACTACTTACAGAAGTTTCCCTATCTAAAACTGACGTTCAGGTCCGGCCCCCGGACGGAACGCACCGCATCCGACATCTCCTTCTATCACATAGCGCGTGCTCTTTCTGGCCACGGGCTAAGCTCGGTCACTCTTGTATTATCCTGTGTACATTATTCTAAGAAGGCTGAGGAGATCATAGAATATGTACGCGTAAAGACAGGGCTCATCCTGAGGGTCGTTAAGTTGGAGTGTCGCCACAACTTGAATTTTAATTCTTATGTGGTAAGAGTTTCAACTGAGAAGATAGCGACCTTCACCAGAGAAGAGTTTTGACCGAAAGGTGTCATGTTCCGACGCTTCCCCGGGTGGCTACCTGACACTACGACGTTACTATATCGCAGTAAAATGTGACCTAGTTGTTAAGTTTATTGTGTTATTTGATATGTATGTTAGATTGTAAGGTTTATCTATGGGCCTTTGATGCCTGAAATAAATAAATAATAATAAGCCCCTCCGGACGGGCTTAAGTTGCTACTAGTAGTGCAGTGAAATCAAATCGTGGAGTGTGAGTGAGCCATTCCTGTGTCGGACTCTATTTACAATTTGTGAAAATTGACGCAAGTTTTTCTAGGAAAAGCGTTATTAGCTACTTTTTCGTTTACGGTTCGAAGACGTTGATTAAAAAGCACCATCGCTCTCGCTGATTTGTACTGCTGAAAAAAAGTGCAGACGGATGCACTAAGTCTCTTCTTAGTCGTGCACTCTTGGCAATGTGCTTAGTCATCACAGACCACCTCTACTAGACGGAGCATGCCATACGACACGAGCTGACTACGCATATGGGCGATTAAATATCGGTAGATATTACTAGTACAACCCGTGAGTCAACCGAGCCGGCCGCCTAATAGCTCAGCGGAAAGCATTAAACTGGAAACAATTCCAAACAAAGCCAACAATGATCCATTGGACGAACAAAGGGTAATCAATATCGCTCCTTGGACTACCAGGCGAGAGAAGTGGGGAAACTGATCGATATAAAAGCCGCCGCAACACCACACTCGTCGGTCACTACCACTCCGACTCCTAAGCCCTAGTGCTAGCACTAAGTCCTAGTTTAGACTAAACTTCTTGTAATAATTGGTTTTAAATTAAATTGTCTATTAAAAACTTCAAGATTTTTAACTGGCGCCCAACGTGGGGCGGTGAAACGTCATCGTCGCGACAACGCTTTCCAGTCTACATCCAGTTTGCTGAGGCGCTTCGTCGGACGGGCGCTCGGGCTCTCAAGTCTGCAAGCACCGCTCACCCAAGAAAAAAATACGTTGGAAATCTTCGAAGAACCTGGACTTATGCTGCGTAGCGGAGTGCTGCTGTGTATGTGAGTACCAAGTAGTATTTCCCATCTATCTCCAAAATTCCTCTCCTACGTCCACCGAGATTTGTATTTAGAGGTACTAGTGAAATAGGTGATAGGGTAGACATGGCCCACCCTTCCGGCAGTAATCCGCAAGGTAACTTAAACCACGCGCCTACTGCGCCTGGCGTACCAGGAGCTAGCTTAGTCCTAGACTCCCATAAATTAATTAACTTCGTCCCGACGTATGACGGCGACGCTACTACTATTTATAATTATGTTACAAGTGCTAACCAGTGGTTGAACTTATCCGGTAAAAACCTAGGGAATGCAATTACCGGTAAAATTTACCGTCTTTTCATACTAAAGTCCGGTAAATTACCGGTAAATTACCGGTAATTGCATTCCCTATAAAAACCCCGGTAACGTAATGTTGCTTTTAAGTAAATTAACTGGTAAGGCAGCTCTTACTATTTCCATGCTTAATCATAATTTTGATTGGGACCTGATAGTGGGAGCCCTAAAGAGTGAGTGTGGGGATAATCGAGGTTTAAATACTTTATTAATGGAGTTGTCTAATTTAAAACGAAAAGGTTCGTATAAAGATTTTGTTTTTGAATTGAAGCAAAAACTATTCTTTATTAAAAGTAAATTAGCTGATAAGTACCATAATGAATCTAGCCTAGTTGATGAGGTGATGGAGCCATACATAAACATGGCACAAAATACACTTAGAAATAGTTTACCTTACCACGATCAAATATATGTCAGTAACTGTAATTTTAATGAAACTGTGCAAAAAATATTGCAGCTAGAAGCAGAGGGGCGGTTTGACAATATCAAACAAAAATTTTCTAATATATTACCGGCACCGCGCTTAATTAACCCGACACCGCGTACTTCTGAAAATCAACATATTATAAACAAACCTAATAATTTTATACGACCTAATTACTTCCAACAACAACAGGCATCAAGGCCACAATGGATGCCTAATCCAAATAACTTCTTTTCAAGGCCACAGAATCCCTATTTCCGCTACAATAATAATCAACCTCAGCGACAACAAACTAATAACGCAGATGTCTCTATGAGGACCGCGCAATCTCTAAAACCTGGCCAGATGAATTTGGGAAGGGGGATGGTTGCTGAAGAATTATATCATCACCAGGGCGAATATGACACGCAGGAGTTTCCATATCCGAATTTCCTACCCGAATATGCTGACCCAGAATATTACAACGATATACCGGAAGATTCGGCCATATTAGAGTCAAAAAAGGAGGATTTTCAAGAGGGCCAAGATTCAAACCAAAACACGTAAATATAGAGTTTAACCATGTAAAATCATTCCTACCATACTTTGAAACGGATAGTCCGAAATTAAGAATTTTAATTGATACTGGTAGCCAAAGATCATTTATCACGAAAGACGCTCAATTGAAATATTTCCAGAGTTATTGGAAACCGGAAAAATTCACCGTAAAAACATCGCACGGAATAACCTCACACAATGGAGTAATTGAAACCCCGTACTGGTGTCGATACTTCGGTAAAGACAATGGACTAATGAAATTTTACATTTACGACTTCAGTGACAAATACGATATCTTGATGGGGACGGAAATGATTGAACAGATCAATGCAACGATTGATTTGAAGGAAAGAAAGCTGAGTATGCCCGACAATGAAATACTTATATTTCACATGACATCGGAAGATAGTCTAAACATCGAAGACCTTTGTAAAACCTATAAAGATTTATTTTCAGAGGATGTGACGGACAGTGCAACAACCAAAATTAAACATCACATTAACTTAATGAATGATGAACCAATTTACCAAAAATCATTTCGATTGCCTCAAACACAACAACAAGAAATTAAGAGACAAGTTGAAAAGTTGCTTAAAGAAAAAATTATCCGCCCATCCGAATCACCGTGGGCATCGGCTGTACATTTAGTATCAAAGAAAATGGATCAATCTGGAATTCAAAAATGGAGAATGGTAGTAGACTATCGTAGACTCAACGAGAAAACTAAATCTGATAAATTTCCTTTACCTAACATCGAGGACTTGTTTTCGAAGCTTGAAGGAAACCAATATTTTACGACCTTGGACTTAACTTCGGGGTACCACCAAATTCTGATGGAAGAGGATTCTATTGAAAAAACTGCATTCAGCACACCTGATGGCCATTTTGAGTTCCTTAGAATGCCATTTGGATTGAAGAATGCTCCGGCCACCTTTCAAAGGATGATGAATAGTGTCCTAAAGAGGGAAATTGAAAAAGACGTCTGTTTAGTTTATTTAGATGACATCATCATATATTCTAAAACCAAGCAGGATCATGTGAATAAACTACAACAAGTATTCGAAGCGTTAAGAAAGGCAAATTTGAAAGTTAATATAAATAAATGTGTTTTTATGCAAAAGGAAATTGAATTTCTAGGACATATCCTGAACAGTGAAGGACTGAAACCAAATCAGAAGAAGATTGAAGCTATACGAAAATTTCCTGTACCGAAAACCGTTAAAGAAATCAGGGCTTTCTTGGGACTGATTGGATACTACCGAAAATTTATACCAAACTTAAGCAAGATAGTTAAGCCATTAACCGAGATGACAAAGAAGGATAAAGTTATAGACTATCAAAACAAACAGTACCTGGAAGCCATAGAAACCTGCAAGCATTTGTTGACTAATGCGCCTGTATTAGCTTTTCCCAATTTCAATAAAACATTTGTAATCACCACTGATGCTTCAGATATAGCACTTGGTGCTATTTTGAGCCAGGACAATCATCCAATAGCCTATGCATCTAGAACCTTGTCTAGTGCTGAACAGAAATATAACACGACAGAGAAAGAACTACTAGGAATCCTGTGGGCAGTAACGCAATTCAGACCGTATGTTTATGGGCGAAAATTCACACTTAGAACGGATCACAAAGCCTTAATTTGGTTAACAAAACTAAAGGAACCCAATCAACGATTGACTCGTTGGAAACTTAAATTGCAAGACTACGATTTTTCGATTGAACATGTTAAAGGAAAAGATAATTATGTAGCAGATGCATTAAGTCGCGTCGAAATATATCATCACTCAAAGGAATCTGTTTCTAGTAGAAGAACGCTGCGAAGTATGTCTATTTCCGATGAAGATATAGCCTTACCTAGCCTTTCAACTGGAAATTCCATGGAAGTTAACTTTGAAGATACTTCACGGTCTAATTTATCTAATTTATCGGATAATGCGTCGCTTCAGGGAACAGTACATTCAAATTTAGAAAATAGTGATAATGGAATTCCTATAATAGATGCTTACCCACCAAAGCGGCTGAAACGAGTAATTTTCGAAATGTCTCCATTTAAAAAAGCCAAACAAGAAAATGGAGTCTGGTATTTTTACATCCCTCCTAACAATGAAGAAGAAACTATAAAAAAATTCATGTTAGATAATTTGAGTAGCGAAAAATATGCTTTCATTATACCAAATGAAAAATTATATTATAAGGTTTCTGAAACCTATCGGAAATATTTTGATCCCACAAAACTTAAACCTATTAGATACACTAAGTCACTGATTGAAATAGATGATAAGGAGGAACAATTAAAGCTAATTAGAGAATACCATTTAGACGAAAATAGGCATGCCGGTGTTGACAGTTTGTATAAACAGTTAAAAGAAAAATATTACTGGGAAAACATGAGAAAGCAAATAAAGTATTTTGTTTTAAAATGCGAGTTATGTAAAAGGGAAAAATATAATAGGCACCCTTACGTGACCCCAGTTGCGGAAACAGAAACCCCCCATGAACCAATGGATATCTGGCACATAGATTTTATGTCTCTAGAAAGGCAATGGTACTTGACAATAATAGATAAATTCTCTAAGTATGCAATAATCAAGCCTTCAGAAAAAAGCACAGTATACGATACTTTAGCGGAAATATTCGCATTAATTGGAGCCCCAAATAAAATAATTCACGATGGTGAACAATCTTTTTGTAGTGAAATTATAAAGGAACTGTTCCAAACTTATAAAATAATTAACCATACTACGTCTCCCCAACATCATAAATCAAATTCTGATGTAGAAAGATTACATAGTACCATCCAAGAATTATATAGGTTACAAAGAGAGTCCGATTTGAATCAAAAACAGAAAATGAACTTTGTTGCCCATGCTTATAACAATACTATGCATAGTTCAATTGGTATGGCCCCGTTTGAAGTACATTTTGGTAGAAAACCCAAGTTACGTAGCTTTGACGATTTAAGAGTTACTATTCAACGTTACACTGCACAACAAAGGGAATTTGCTAACGAGTTAAACAAAAACGTACATAATTTACTTAAGGAGCAGAAAACTAAACGGAATGACAGGATAAATAAAAAAACACATGCGCCAAAGCCATATAAAGTAGGAGATTCAGTGTATTTAAAAAATAGTAAAGCCGAACGGCATAAAACTAACTCGAGATATTTAGGACCATTTAAGATTCTTATAGTATAGTCAAATTAGGCGATTTTTTACAAAAGTGCGGAAGTAATTAAAAACAGTCATGGAAACTTTTCTAAATTATTTTGTGTGGCTTGAAAATCACCTCCAATATAACCCTTAGCAAATTCACCCACCGGAAGGGGGTGAAATGGGGTGAAAATCTTTAAATATTCGTAACTTCGTGGGGATAATAGAAACAGTCGGTGCAATTTGACATACACTTTAAACCGTTATGATCTACATTCGCAACAAGTATTTTCTTAATCCGACTTACGGAACATACTAAAAAAAATGATTAAAAAAAAAAATCTTATCTATTTTATTGCGGCTCCGGGGAAAATGGAACAGTCGGTGCAAGTTGGCAGAATTATCACAAAAATGGTCCAAATATATTACCAGGTTTGCACCTGGGTGCGTCACACGGAAAGCCCTTTTCCAAATTTTCTTATCCCTCTACTTCGGGGGAAATTTGAACAGTCGTGCAAATTTTACTATAATATCTATTATGAATTTACTACATTCGCCGGTTAAGAAAAAAAGAAATTTCTTAGCGGAAGTACATAATACAAGTTTAGCAAAATTACGGTACGGAATGGCGCGTCGGCGCGCGAGGGGGGTGGAGTGGAGCGGAGCAGCCTCTCCTCGCCGCTAACCATTCCGTACTGTTTTTGCCAGATCCAGTAAGATTTTTTTTTTCTTTAACATACATTCGCCGTATGAATTCATAATAGATGGGCGAATATTTAAGAGGGTCAATGTCTCGCTATGGTAATCCAGACTACTAAAGAATTCCAAAGCCGAAGTATTTTATTTCGTTACTTAGATAAGGCAGGTAAGGCAGTGGATGCAAAAACCGCTTTAAGCTTGAATCACCCAAAAAAAAGATAAATATTGAGAAAATTGTGTCTAAAATGGCAATAATAGGCGTGTCCCATTCCTATTTCTTCCAATTTTTGATGTTATAAAAAAATAACTATAAGGAATGTTTTAAGTACTGCACATCAGTATTACACTTAAAATAAATAAAGATTGTTTTTCATCAAAAACATTTTCAAAAAGTAACACTTCACCCCGCACCTCGGGCGATCGGCAAACTTCGGAGATGATACACGTCGCGAGATTCGAGTAGTATTTAATTTTGATTCTCTAAAGTTTGTCATCATTATGGTCTTTCTCATTTTTCACCGTATCTTCATAATTTATTTACAGTGGAGTATTATTGTATAACCATATCAAAGTACACATGGGACTATTTAGTGCCATCTTGTCTTGTTATAATATACCTAATTATTTTGTAAAGCCGCATTTTCTAGAATTTGTCATTATTGGCAACATTATTTTCGGCAACATTGTCAGATACCCCAATGACGCGTGTTGCTAATAATGACAATGTGTTAGGCGTATAATGACGATTGTTACCAATAATGATTTTAGTATATGAATTCCTAGATAATAGACGTGTATTTTATAGTTTCGAACATGTGAGTGAGTGACTGAGAGTGATTGAATAAGGGATCCTGCCGTTTTGCCAAAATTATTTTGGTCAAATCTCATTTCCCAAACAAATATTAGCAACTGTTTTTTTTGCCAATGCAATCTTTGGCATAATTATAATACGCAAATTTTCGTTTGGTCAAATTTTTATTCAGCATAATATTAATACGGAAAATGACATTTCGGCATTTGGTCTTTTAGCAAATGCTTTATTAAGGCAAAAAAATATTAGTCAATAAAAGTTTAGTCAAATGAATTGTTATGTCAAAACATAAAAAGTCAAAAATCGGATTTCCTTAGGTAATAAAATTTGACCAAAATAATATTGGTAAAACGGCACGATCCCACAAAAAAGGTTAAAGTTTAAGTAATAATTTTGAACAACAGCAAGAATTTTGAAGAACTGTAGCCCTCAATAAAAACAAAAACTGACATAAACAGAAGGGTAAAGGGGGTGCGTAACGATGGCTATAAAAATTTTTGGTATAATATTAGTCGCAATAACGCTCATTTGATATAATTATTAAATCTTATAACAACACTTAATATATTTACATATGACATAATTATTATTTCTTATAATGATCATTTGATAGAATAACATTTAATATAGCATTCTTTAAGTATAATGCTTATTTCCTATAATCAACTTATGGTATAACGTTATTTTCATATAAAATACAATTGGCATAACCATTATTGAAATAATGTATCAAAAAGTAGGTTAGGTTAGGTTTGAACTGCGTCTCCCAACAAAAACGAACTGCTATCAAAAAGTAGGTTAGGTTAGCACTGCGTCCCCCTACCAAAACGAATGGCTATCAAAAAGTAGGTTAGGTTTGAACTGCGTCCCCCAACAAAAACGAACTGCTATCAAAAAGTAGGTTAGGTTAGTAAATTATAAGGGCACAGAAGAAAAAGGGGGGACGGGGGGGCGAAGCCCCTCACAAGGGGGGCTCGGGGGGCGAAGCCCCCCGCATTAAAAAAAACTCAAACCATAAGTTCAATTAGGTTAGGTTAGGTTAGGTTAGGGTTCGAACTGCGTCCCCCAACAAAAACGAACTGCTATCAAAAAGTAGGTTAGGTTAGGTTTGAACTTCGTCCCCCTACCAAAACGAACTGCTATCAAAAAGTAGGTTAGGTTAGGTTAGAACTGCGTCCCCCTACCAAACCGAATGGCTATCAAAAAGTAAGTTAGGTTAGAACTGCGTCCCCCAACTAAAACGAACCGCTCCCAGAACAGTAGGTTAGGTTCAAGGGAGTCCCACATAACCATCAGGGTCCGTCCCCGCACCCTGTTGGTATGCGTAACGCATTTTCCCCTCTTAAAAAAAAAAAGGTTCATTGAATTTTGACGATACAAATAATTTTCGTAATTTTGTTTTGCGTAAAATATGTTATGCCAACTAAAACATTTGACTAAATAAAATTTGGTCAAACTACCATTTGGCGAGCGAGGCATTGCCTAAACATTCATGTGTCAAACATTAGGTTCGCGTAACAATTATTTGTGAAGAGTTAATTTGGCAAACGATTATTTGGGAAATGAAATTTTGCGAAATTTTTTTTGGAAAGTGATAATTTGTCAAACATATTTTGATAAAACATAGGTAACCCATTGAATAATGATGAAGAAAAAATGAATCATATTTAATATTATCAAACCGCGATAAGAATACGATTCCGAAGTACCGTTTGTACAAAAGTACATACAATAAATAAATATAATTATAAGTCAAATTGTAATATCTTCTTAATTTAAGTGCAGTGCAGACACTTATAGATACAGTGTAACCTGGATAACTGGGACCTCAAGAGACCCGCAAATTTGTCTCACTTAAAGAGTACATTCCGCTTACCCAGTCTCAGATCCAGGTATAAATAAATATCTGTCTCATTTACAGAGGGTTCTATTAATAGAAGGTAAGAATAGAGGTTATTTCAGTTATAGAGGTGCGACTACTAAATAGAATAAACAATATCTATGTATGTATACACATGTGAAATCGAAGACACTGCTAACTGACCACTTGTCACCCTTATTACAATGTATTAAGGTCTACTGATGGTCACTTAACTGTCTTCGTTTGTACATGAGTTGTTTAGTATCAGAATAGGTATTAAAAATAATATAATTAAACATGTTTTTTATAAACGACACAGATTTCATCGCGTATCGGCGTAAAGGATAGGTATTAACTTATTTTTTCACGCAGTGATAAAGATTTAAGCCCTCTTTTCTGCATATTTCAATTTAATTTAAACCTTCGTTTCAGCATTCATCATTTATCAATTACCTAAACATCCGGACTATAGAAAAAACAAACTAAAACTTGAGGTAATTTAGGCACAATTACCACGTGCGCAATTCGTGGGTAGGCTAAAAACTAGTAAAAAAAACGGAAATTTATCTGCAACATATTCCGAGTCGGAGAGAAAAAAAAATTGTCGTCTCAGTTACAGAGATCAATACCTATAAAATTAAAAGAAATCCCAATTATAGAGGTAAATAAGACGATAAAATCGAATGAACTAGGTAATCCCAGATATAGAGGTCTGTTGTGTCCCACTAACAGAGGTCATTTTTATGTCGTCTCACTTACAGAGGTAAATAAGACGATAAAATCGAAAGAACTAATCTTAGGCATAGAGGTCTGTTGTGTCCCACTAACAGAGGTAATTCAGTGATTTAGGTGCCGGGACCTCAGCATGAGTTTCAGCTATGGAGGTTTCTCACTTATCCAGGTCCCAGTTATCCAGGTTTCACTGTAATACATTTAGAACTTACTTCTTGGTAAATGCTGTGTGTGTGTGTGTTTTAATAAAATATATTATAGTCGACAGTATTTGACAAATCTCTCATTATTTTCCACATCATTTTCATGTTATACAATTGTGACCGAACGTATTTAGCACACTAATTATCTATTTTATTTTCTTTATGCCAGGTGATGATACAGATAGCACTGAAGACGATAGTGTTATGTTTTATGTTGAATTATTACATTTTTTCTATTTTATTTAAGTAGGTGATCTAATTAATGATTTTTTCCAAGTTTTAGAACTTTTTTGTACTGAAATAAATAAGTATTTTCATTTACATGCACACAACCATTGACAATGTCATTTCAAATATTAATTCAAAAACGACATATGTGCTCAATCGTATTATAAGCGCGGTTTAATAATAGTAAACTATTAGCTATGTTTTTTTACTTTTTGACTGAAACAGGTATGTATTCCTGGGGCTTTTTGGAATACCAAAGCCTGGTTGTGGTGTAATATGTTCAAAACTCGGCTACTTGCACATAAAAATTATAATTCTTAGAGTTCCAAATAACCCTACGAGATAATCAGTATTGTCGTAACTGTTTAAGTAAAGAATAAATTTATAATATTGTCTTCGGTTTCTGCGATAATCACTCATTGTAATAAAACAACTTAAACGAATTTAAAGGGGACTTAAAAAATGTAGCACATAAATAAGTAACCATAAAATGTATGAAAATATAAATTTTGTACTTATACTAAATTGACCCCTATAACAAAGTGACCGTATGGACACTGTTGTATGGGTCAACTTTAAATTTTAGGAAGTTACGACAAATTATAATCATCTCGTAACTTTTTTATTTGAAGTGTTAATGGTGTATTTAGTGTACTTACGACAAAATGTCCCTTAAGAAATTTGAAATTTCCAGTGCCGATGTATTCGAATTTTATTTTTGTCGTCCACATCATAAACCATATGAAAAAACACTTAAATCAATATACATTTGACTTAATTCTCAGGTAAAAATCATTGTTGGCAACGAGCCGTCATTATTTTCTGCAAAAACGTCATTATTATCATAAGGAGTCATTATCAGCAACACCATTTTAAACAAAAAAGTAAATGTAATGAAAATTAATGGGTTTTGTTCCGTGCCTTTATGATAAAACGTTATGTTTTTCATGTATGTATCTGGCTTAATAAAGACGCTCTATCGCGGGGTTTGTAAAAAAGACTTTTTTTTTGGTCAAGAATAATGTTTTGAGGAGAACTGCCCAGATATTATAGTAAAATAGAACCGATAATGATATTTACATCAATATTTTACTATTTTTCTATAAAACTGTACATTGAATATCACAAAAAATAATTCTTCATGCCTGATTTATCAGAAAATGATACCACACTCGAGGTATAATAGATAGCTATTATAGATATACATAATAGAGATAATTGATCGTGCGCGAGTTCGCTGCGATAGCCCCTTCCCGCGCCCTGCCCCTGCCTCACACTCGCCTCGTGTCGCCCCATGCGTGCGGGAGCTAAACATCCAGGTATATTATTCTGTACTTCCGGTAAGAAATTTCTTTTTTTCTTTTGCGGCGAATGTAGTAAACATATAATAGATATCATAGTAAAATTTGCACGACTGTGAAAATTTGCCCCGAAGTACAATTTACAAATAAATGTAAAAGAGATGATCCGTAATTCGCGGAGGCGTGCAAAATTAATTAGGTGTTTATAATACCTATAGAAGCCTTATGTAAGTTTGCACCGAGTGTGTAAATTTCCCCCGAGCCGCAAACTAAAAAAAACAAATTCGCAGTGTTCCCTACTATGTACGTAGTTTAAATTAAAACCCATATTGCACTAAGACAGTCTCTATACGTAGATAAACTTACAACAAGTACTTTTTCATCAAATCCAAATTTACGGCCCTTCAAACTTTATACCTAATTTTTAAAAGACTTCCGTATATTCCAGAAACGGTGCAAACTAGTGATAACCTTCTATACATGCCATCTAACGATTCCACAAGAATCCGCGACTGTTCGACTTAGTTCAACACTTAATGGTAATTTGCCCGTACTATTAGTTTAGAGCCAAACAATAGGTGTAAACTTAGCAACGGCAGAATATATCATGTAGAAGAACTTATTGTTACAGGGCTTTCAGTATCCTCGGATACAAGTTCAGACCATTGGATTCCAGAGAGCATGTAGTCGTAGTAGAAATGAAGGCTACGCGGATTATTGAAGGAAGGTGGACTGTAATTCATAAATTAGATATAAAGGCCATAGTAGAAACAAAAGAGTCACTTTTGGAAACTGTAAATCGATTTCAACTTCTTTCTATTGGTGGAGATGTTCAGCATATTTATGATAGAATTAATGTAATACTTGCACATGTAGGAGAAATTTGTAACCATTTGTATGTACAGAGTAGAGTCAAAAGAGGTTTAATAAATGGACTAGGTTCTGTTATTAAATTCATAACGGGAAATTTAGATCAGGACGACCTCAATAATATTCAGAAGGATTTAGAAACTGTAAGAATAGCATACGATAAGAAAATATCAGTTACCAGTGACGCTTTAGAGGAATTTAATCAACAGATAAATAAGATAACTTCTGTCCAAAACGAGTTAAGTAGCAAGACTGTATTGATTGTCAATTCTAAACTTAAGCAAAAATCTGCCCTTACATTATTGTTCCAAGCTCAAACCTTACAAGATATGGCAGAGAGACTAACTACTGCTATTACTTTTGCCGAACATCATATGTATCATTATAGTATCATACAATCACATGTTTTACAAGAAACACTAGATAAGATAGATGCTAAAGTAATGATTTCCAATAACATTAACGAAATCGAACCTTTTATTAGTGTAGATAGCAAGATTGTCGATAATAATGTATTTTTTCTCATTAGCATACCTTTGGTAAAACCACAATCATATTTAACTAGAAAAATTGTTCCCATAATCCAAAATACACCCACCTGTACCTATCCTATAATACGAAAGGTAACTCTAGCGTACACAAAAACGGAAGCCTACGAAGTCGAAGAATGTACGGAACTTCAAGAACTGATTTGCAAGAATAGTGTGTTATCAAAGATTAACTGTGAAGTTGCAATTTTATTGCGAAAAGATACAAGTGAGTGTAGTGTTGTGCCAATAAGATGTCCCAAGGAGGAGATACGAGAAATTTCACCCGAAGTAATTTACATGTACTTTAATTCAACTACTGAAATAAAAATTAAATGTGGAATTGATGAAGAAACTTCATGGGTTAAAGGGTCTTACTTATTAGACGGTCGCAATTGTGAGGTTGACATTGCAGGAATAACTAGATTTCGAACCAGAGAATCCAGTGAGAAGTTAATTATAACAAAATTGGAAATAACAACAAAAGAAGAAGTTCCCGAAACTGAACTTACTTATGATAAAGAAAGGATCACTTCAAACTTAAACCATTTGAAGCAGACAAAAGGATTGACAACATGGAACCAGCATATTTATATACAGTATGGACTTATATCCTTTCTAATGTTTATAGTCCTGGTTTGTCTCACTTGTGTTCTTCGCGCCAGGGCTTGCTCAAAACCCTGGGCTTCAAAAGTGGAGAGGGAGAGTCAACCGAGCCGGCCGCCTAATAGCTCAGCGGAAAGCATTAAACTGGAAACAATTCCAAACAAAGCCAACAATGATCCATTGGACGAACAAAGGGTAATCAATATCGCTCCTTGGACTACCAGGCGAGAGAAGTGGGGAAACTGATCGATATAAAAGCCGCCGCAACACCACACTCGTCGGTCACTACCACTCCGACTCCTAAGCCCTAGTGCTAGCACTAAGTCCTAGTTTAGACTAAACTTCTTGTAATAATTGGTTTTAAATTAAATTGTCTATTAAAAACTTCAAGATTTTTAACTCGTGTTTCACATCTTTTTTATCATTTTATGTTTTGAGATAGTCGTCTCTAGCACAACTGTGACGCGCGACAAGTCGCGTGACAAATGCTACTTATCTCTTTCAATTCAATAAAGTGTGACAGTGACAGGTCATGCTCTGTCGCGCGAGAAACGAAGTCGCGCCCAGTTGCGCCAGCGCCTAGTAGTACAGATGTGAGCGCGCGCCGCCCAACATGCTCCGTCTAGTGGAGGTAGTCTGTGTTAGTCATGCACTCGTGGTCATGTCTCGGTCGAGTCTTGCACCTCCGCTTCTCTTGTAATGTGGCGCCATGTATATCTATCTATGTTTGGCGGAGTGAGAGTTAACATTTATGCTGGAATATGTCACAGCTTTGATGAGGTCTGTCCGCCGTGTTGGAGACCGCCCCGAGATCTTTTGCCTTCAACTTTCCCTTGCACCACCAAACGTTCTATGTAGTCGTCGTTACGGGTGATACGCCCGAAGAAAGGATTCGTATTTGCACAGACGACGATAATATCTCTTATATATTGAGTTCTTACAGGATCAAAGCGTTGGCTCGATGCGCAGTCCAGTCCAGGGGATTCTAAGCACGCTTCTCCAACACCAGATTTCCAGGGCGTCAATCTTGTGGCAGTCTCGCTTCTTCAGTGTCCACGTCTCAGCTCCGTATAGAAAGAATGGAAAGACTAGGGGTGGAGCGGGACAAAGGACGTGGTTCGACCCCAGGCGCCACCGGCCCCCGGCCCCCACCCAGTCCGATCCACTCAGGGTGGGCCGGCTAGCGACCTGGTTCGACCCCAGGGAACGCCACGGCCGACCACCCGGACAAAGTATCGCTATGATATGATACAGTTAGTCAGCCTTCAAAATAAAAGTGTCCACTTCTCAGCTCCGTATAGAAAGAATGGAAAGACAAGCCACCTCATCAGTTGAACGTTTGTGTTTCTGGTCAGTCTGCGGTTCTTCCAATCCTTTCCTAATTGCTTTGCGAATACAGCCTTGACTACAATCGGTTTAATTTTCAATACAATTGGTATTTGTAGCAATCATCTTAATTAAAAACAATCTAAGGCCGTTAATAATAGCAACCTTACGTAGCCTTATATCCCATTAGCCCTTTGGATAAGGAACCCTAAAACACTCGGCTTAATCAAAGTAAAACCACTCGACAAACGTAATTGAAATATATTCAATTGCCATTCGCAAGACAATAACGAAACCATTCTCGGATCCATTCACCCGTTAATTCATTCGTTCGTTCATTCGTTCGCGGGGCAGTAAATTAGACCGCAAACGACACTTTAATTGGGACAGAGTTCAGGGTTCCGTGCATTAGTTACGGATCCCTTCATATGGAACCCTGCGCTAGTACCTACCTGTAGTAGGCTAATAGTCTTATTCAGGAATTAGCCATCAATCTAATGTGTAATATAACGCAGCTCAACAAAAAAGGACTTTTTTCGTAGCCCTAATGATTATTATAACAAAACTGAATTTAGTTAATCGCGTATAACATGATAGGTACACTACGATAGGCAGACTATACAATAGACGCGGAGCATGCGGTAAAAGCTACTTTATGGCCAGGTGTGGCATAAAGTAGTTCTATAGTATATTTTTACTTTAACAGAATCTTATATCATTTTAAGAATTTTCGGATACAGTAACATTGTCTATTCAATCCTAGACGTAACAGATTAGCTCAGTTTTTTGTAGGCTTTGTTGATAACTAAACATAACTTTTCTAAAGACTATATGTATAAACCTCTACTATGCTATAGTGGAACAAAAATGGTGACATTTTTCAAAAACTATAGCCAATCTTGATGAAATAGGCTCAGCATTGACGGCAAAATTCTGAATTACCCTACTGAAAAGGTTCTCTCAATATTGTCCTTTATTTTTAGAACGAGTACAAAAACTTTTTCACGTCGCAACAAACAATTTACAGGGAAAACCGCGTTGTGATTTTTTAGGGCTTCATAGGAAAATTATGGGCGAAAGATGTTTTACTTATAACCAGAGAAGCCGTATACAGATTGTTATATCGTTTCAATTTGAACCCTTCCATATCACGTATCACAACACGTTTACCCTAGTGGGAGTTGGGAGTTACACCGCCTACGAAGCTAGAGGTCCCGGGTTCAAATCCTGGTAAGGGCAAATATTTGTGTGATGAGCCCGAGTTCCTGAGTCTTGATTGTTTTCAATCTATTTAACTATATATTTCTCTATATAAGTATGTATATCATCGTCCATAATACAAGCATTGCTTAGTTTGGAACTAGGTCGATTTGTGTAAGATTGTTCCCACAGTAGGTATTTATTTTATAAATTGGCCATAAAGTGGCTTTTTCCGCACGGTGCGAGTGCGGAAGGAAAAAGCCGCTTTCTGGCCAAGTGTAAACATAAAATATAAAGAAAGCCCTCGATCGCACATTTACATCCCTCGCTTCAGCTCGGGCCGCAAACTTCTGCGATCTCGGCCTTTCTTTGTATTACCACCCTAGTTATGTAATGTACTATTATTTATGATTGAAACTTTCAACTTTCAAAAGATAGAGTCAGTGGCATAGAGCGACAGAGCGGTTTTTTAAACCGTATTGCGATTTACTTCATACAATTTCATACAGAGAATATTTTGTTGCACTGCGTAATGCGTTTAGACTTATAAGCAGCTTTAGGGTTATTCTTCATAAATATGTCTGCGACTTATTCCTCCGTCTCCATACATTTAGCATGAAAAAGGGCCAGAGGAATAAGGTGACCGCAGACGTATCTCTGAAGAATAACCCTTTATCGAAAAATCTCGTTGGGACTCGCAGTTTAAATACTACCCGGTATGTGTGGCCACTGTTCAGAGCACAGTTTTAACGTCTGATTTAATTCAGCAAGAATTAATTAATCAATGTAAGCCCAAATTAACCCGATTGCATATATCTGGATTGCTTTCATAATTAACTTTGTTGTGTGTTCATGGCTATACAAGTCAAGTTTATTGCATTTCATGGGTGTATTTTTGAAACGAGTCTTTTTTTCGTAATTTCGCTGGGCAAAATTTTTTTTTCAATATTGGTTAAAATGTTCAGTCACTTCGAAAGACCTTTAAACTAGGATTCTAAATCTGCATGAGGCACCATTCTATTATGAATACTTTAGCTATAATGAGACTTTGAAATAAAATGAGCCAGCGAAATTATGATGTTGGCAGAGAAATGACGATTACATGCAACAATTAGGTAAGTAAGTGTAAAATTATTGTCCAAGTGATATCCTGCATATGCAATCGGAGTAGGAGTTTAATAAAATAATATATTGCTGTTTAATGGACCATGGGCAAATTTGCCAACAGAAATGAGATACCTATGTGTCAGTTAAGAGAGTGTTGCGACGGCGCAACACGATGATTTTTTACTATGGCAACGATCACCCCAAGAATGGGATTTTTTTTGGAAAATCGTATTTTGTTTTTTATAGGAAGGGCCAAAAAAACAAGCCCCTGTGGAAGACCACACCGCACTTGCAACCCGCGCGTTTCCGTGTTCGCCTCGTGTCATAGAGTACTACTACTCTGTCGGTTTTTTTTTCCTGGGCAATACGCATACTCCATTCCAGTATGGAGATCACACGGAGATTCCACCGCTAGAGTCGCTGCTGTCGTCCATGAGACTGCGGTAGGTTCGTACTACTTTCACTGCGATAGCCCTCTAACTCCTCTGAGGTCTACTTAGGGCGGCTTTATTCTGAACGGTGAGTGCGTCAATCCACACGGGAGTCATACAGAGCCATGCTGAGCAGGACATGAGCATTGGCTGTTGGACCGTCCAATATTAGTCAGCAGCCGATTTAGGTCGCGTCGTTCTACGATTGATGCCTTGGCCGCACTCAAGGTTCGGTGCGACGAGGCAGTTGAGAGAGGGAAGGTAGTCAATCTCACTCACTAGACTTCAAGAACGCATTTAACAGCTTTCCGTTCGAGACCATACTGGGAGCCCTCCGATTTCGCGGAGTGCTGAGATATCACCGGTGTCTATGTATAGAGCAGGACTACCTCCGAGACAGGGTGGTCCGATGGGAGATAGGAGGGCGCAGACAGAAGGCTCCACCATCGCCTCGTTGGGTGCGTTGCTCCGCAGGGCCCTGTGTTGGGGCTTGTACTGTGGAACGTTGACTTCGACTGGCTGCTCCGCGGTCCGCTCTTCTCCGGAACTAGCGTAATTTGCTAAGCTAATGATACGCTCGTCACAACCCGGGGCCGGACATATCAAGAGGCTGCTCGGCTTGGCGAAGTGATGGCGACAGTGGTGTTGGAGCGGATCCATATGCTGGTATACCAAGTCGCCGTGGAGAAGATGGAGGTGCTACTCTTCCATGGCCCTCGAAGAGGTCCACCAAGTGGGGCACAGACCCAGCTCCAGGGAACGCTAATCCGGGTTGGGGCCGAGAAAATACCTCGGTCTCACCCTTGGCGGCAGGTGAAGCTTCAAACTTCATTTCACTAAGCTCGCTCCCAGATTGGTGAGTGCAACCGTGGCACTCGGTAAACTCCTGCCAAACTTGGGAGGTGCACGTGCCGCGTATAGGCGTCTACTCCGGCGTTGTCCGAAACCCTATAGGGCACCCGTTTGGGTGCTCTTACTGCCGGAAACAAAACCCTTCTGCGTAGACCGCAGAGGGCTAAAGCATTGAGGGATGGCATTGTCAACACTGCGGCGGTTCTCTGCAGCACTCCATCCGGCTTAGAGGCTGCAGAAACCTTTCAAAGGCGATCAGCGGCTGGTTGGGGAAGATAAGACAACGCGCGAACATAGTTACTGGCTATACAATACAACGTAGCCACTAACTTGTAAGGCCATCCATGGAGAAGGCCCATTACCTGGCCCATTACTGCCTAAAGGAGGGGATCTTTCCGGAAGGCTAAGCCCCCTCAGGAAGATGTTGAGTCCTGCATACTCCTCGGAGTATCGTCTCAACGTCCTACTGGATGAAGTCTGGAAGCTCTTCGAGAGAATGCTAGCGTTCCGCATCATCCAGCATCCGGAGGGCCCACGGGCCCGAACATTAGTGACAGTTTGGATTGCGTCCACCATGGACGCCATAAACTCCCTGGGGAAGTCCTCAGGACGGTTAGAGACTACACAACCAGAAGAGGAGAGGGTGAGTGGGTGTAGACATCGGTAGTGCTCTACAAAATGAGGAGAGCGTGGTGACCGCAAGGAATCCAGTGCAGTGTTCCACACGGGCCTGTTTTTGGACCCTTCCTAAAGGAAACAAAATACGAGTTTCGAAGAACATCATTCTTGGGGTGATCGTCGCCATAGTAAAAATCCTTTGTGTTGCAAAGGTCTATTAAGTGACACATGTCTCATCTCTGTTGGTGGGTGCGGACGTTTCTGCCCATCGTCCTTTGGTATATATTTCAATTTAATATTTTTTCCTATGTACTTCAAACAGTTTGGACATGCTCACAATGCCTTTACACAATAATCAGATCTTAATTTTAAAAATCTGTAACTTGATAGCTAACAATCATATAAAAAAAAACAATAAGTAGCGAGCTTGAATGCGACTTAAGTATTTTAGGTCCAGTGCTTTACGCTACAAGTCATAGAAACCTAATAAAATAAAGACTGTATGAAAAAACAACATTAAAAAACATCAAAAATAATTTTGCTGGGGCAATCATCATTCCGCTGGACAAAACTGCCAGAGAAATGACGCCAGATAGGATGATGACAAACGCCTATTTTTATGATAACTTTTAAACTATATACTCAATGAGTATATGGCTTTTACGTATGAATAAGAACACAGTTAACTATTAAATGCTAAAATATAGAATAAAACAAAGCTACTTTTCATCCGTAAATAGATACCCAGCGAGATTACTTTTAAGGGAACCAAAACACATCGCGAGAGAAATTTACCTTGTTGAGTAGCCAAAATGCGAGAGTTACACGTCCGTCCGGCTTGATTGCCGTAGCACAACTAAGGGTCGTTTCCATAGTAACGAAAACATGGCGGAATAGTCGTCGGCCAATGAAATATTTGCAGGTGTTTGAACGAAGTGACAAAACTGGGTATTCGTGGGACAGTGACAAAATGGTCGGCCACTTGTTAACACAACGTGCGTTCGCGTTAAATATTATACGATGTAATGCGTTATTTAATATTCTTTCTAATAGTGTACAATTTTTGTCAATACGATTCCTACAAACAAAGTTATGCGAAATTGTTTGAACAAATCCGCGAGTGGGACATGGCTCACAGACTTAGTGCACCATACTTTTGTGAAGTTTTGATATTTTTTTAAAACGTTGTTTTTATATTCACGGTGTTTATTTTATTATGCCTCGGTGTATTTTAATGTGCAAAATATGTAAAAAATATGTAAGTAGTATTTTTAAGCTCGTTTTTTTTTTAATTGGCTTGGGACAGCTAAAAAAGTGCCTTTGAAAATACACCCTCATATTGTGTAAACCGCATTTATTTTCAAAAATCACTCTGTTTTACTGCCGGGCATTTCTCCAGAAATATGTCTGCGGTCACCTCATTCATCTGGCCCTTTTTCATACTAAATGTATGGAGACAGATGAATGAGTCGTAGACATATTTCTGGAGAAATGCCCTGCCATGGTTTTTAAATATAAACGGATTACTTCAGTGGTGTAAAATTTTTGATACTGATTGCAATAAATATAGAATTCTTTTGTCCATTCAGGTTTTGTAATTTTTACAAAATGGCGGAAGGAGGCATGGAGGTGGTAGACTCGAGAGGTCTACAACTTATAGAGTTATTTTACTAGTGTTACTCCAATAATTCGATTCAGTTTATTCCAAAAACTCGATTCACTTTTTTAATAGAGCCACTATAGCTGCGTTGAATCGATCTAAAAAACAAAGCCCCAAGTACCGTGATTTAGGAAACCGTCTCACAACACGTGTTTACCAATAAATAGGAACTGGGAAGTTTAGAAAACGTCAACATCGGCAAATGGGTCACGGGAAGTAACCACCCGTAACTCCACCTTTTGTACACACCGGCCGATTTGTTTTGGTTAAACAATACGGGCTTTAGCTCTTTGATTGAGCTCAAATAGGTATAAACTTCATACACGACATATTGAGGGCTTCAAGCCACAGGGGCGCAGAAACAAAACCTTTACTTTTCAGGTGACTAAAAATATAATAACTGTTTTAGTCACGTACGGTTTTTGTTGTAAATTTGCATAGAACCTTCAAAATACTAGCTTTTCTTTGTGACATTGTTAATTTTGCGTAAAGTATTTAAAAAATAGTTATTACGTGCCGTCGCCTCTTTGGTCCACGTCAATATCATGAAAAATCAAGCAATTTTTTCAAATAATACTTGGGATTTTTGGGTGTATACTAAAAATCTTTTTCTGTTTAATTATTAAGCGAACGCGCTACAAACTTAAATATATCGAAATAATGTAACACTAAGTACCACACTTATTGAATCGTATTCGTAGGCATCTCACGTTCTGCTACCTTCTTGCACTCAATAATCAGTCGTCCAATCGAGCTCATGGAGCAAAAAGACGCACGAAAGCTTCGACAAGTTATATATATCGATTTTTATATATATCGATAGTAAATTTATTTATCTGGCGGTAGACTGCCCTAACACCACGCGAGTAAGTCTGACGTGCTAGGATAAAGTGGCCCCCACTCTATCCACCATATTTATATTTATACCTAGCTAAAATGTTTGCAGTATCTTTGTAAATTATTTGGTAATTCTTATTCTTGTTAACGCAGTTGGTCATGGAGCTTCTAAGCTGCACTAAAAAGTGCAGCAGAAGTTCGAAGCTGCAAAATATGTGTGAGGAGAACTGTAACCACCGCAAACACCCTCTTATGCCCAATAATGGTGATATCGAGAGGATTTGCTTAAACTTCACATTAGATGTCGCCACAAATAACTTACCGGCATCAATGACAGCCTCATACGCCTTCTCCAGCAGGATCCTGCACATGGGGTCCATGGTGTGGGCTTGCTTGTAGTGGACGCCGAAGAAGGACGCGTCGAACTTGTTGACATGGTTGATCTTGCCCGTGCGCTGCGGGATTTCAGGATGGGCTAGCTTCCAACGGCGGGGATCGCCAGAGATCAGGTCCACCTGGAAAAAGATAACAGCTATTAATGAACTAGCAGTGATAGTCTCGACAGCACATCGAGAAGTTCTTTGTCCTCAAAAGTAACTAGATACTTTTAACATTTAACAGTTTCCTATGTCAAATCTCTATGTTTTCGGCGCCATCTTCAATATCTCAAAGAGGTACGAGATTTCGAAAATACACCAGACAGATTCGGATCCAGCGAGGTTAGATTAGTGGAAAAAGAGCTGTTGTCAAAAAAATTAACAAAATTTAAAAATCAGACTCTTATTTCTATCATGCTGGTATGTACTATATCCTCGCTGTATCGCAGTTAACGCATTACGCGAGGAAGCTGCCAGCTCTTTGATCCCCTGTGACTAATTTAGACAATTTCTTGAAGAACTGCCGGGCACTTGGACACCACAGGTCAAGGGTCTCGACACCGACATAAATACAATATAATACGGAAGCATCTTTACCTTATTAAAGAGGTTCTCCTGCAGGTGCACCACGGAATCAGAGTCCGGGAAGTACCCAGAGACCCCGGTGATGAGGACCTCGTCGCCGGGCGGGGGGTGCGACAGCCGGTGCCCCGACTCCAGACGGTCCTCTACTTTGGTTGTTGGTGCCATCTGTTAAGCAAAACAACATACGCATAAAGTGATACTGTCCACCTTGTTTAAAAAGTGGTTTTTGTATTCGAAACAATATTTTGCGGGAATTATTTTGATTGTTTAAAACTGAATGTACAAACACCATAACTTTATAATAATTTATTTATTTATTTGATTAGATTCCTATTATAATTATGGATACGTTCAAAAATCAAATTCGACCCACTGTAGCTGAATGGGCTAGACGTTTAAAAAAAACTGTTTAGTCCGTCAATTAGATTATTAAAAAATATTGTACACGTATTTTTTCTTTTGTTTGACAAACATAAAATGACGAAGATAGAGTGCTTAGAAGTTTCGAGTGACGTCACTACTAGGTACAATTTTCACCTAGGAGTGACGTCACAAGCCCCCATTCAAGTTTGATGATCTATAACATTGTTGGTTTTTAATATTTTGATAAACCAAAAAATACGTGTCCCATATTTTACCATAATCTATCTGACGGACTAAATAGAATTATATATTTTTAACCCATTCGTCATCCCCATTCGGACTCAAACCCGTGTCTGTTTTACCGGAACAGCGTGATTCCCAACTACACTATCCAGTCGCTCATGCCTCGCATATAAGTGGTTGTTATATACGAGTACGCGTGCACAGAAATATATAGAAGAAAATAAAGCCATTTATTTCCACAACACATAAATGAGGAGATAAAATAGGGTATGATAAAATTAATCCAAAAGCAACTAAGAAAACAATAAATAACAAAACAATACGTTATCCTAAATTAAATAATTATACTAACCCTAAAACTAAAGCTAAATGATATCTAAAAAGGGCCCCCGTGGCATGGTGCCAAAGATGCTGGCAGCATTTCCTCGCTGTATGGCAATACTGATGCGCTGAGCGAGGAAGCTGCCAGCCCTCTGATCACCAGAGGTGTCGACGAGCCGTTTTGCTATTTCTTTAAATAGGACCTTCGCGCAAGGACCCCACGGGAAAAAGGAAATAAATAGTTCATCGATTTGTATGAGAATCAATCGTGGAACGTTTTTCGCTTGGCGTATGACGCCAAAAGTGTAATTTAGTAATAGAAAACTTAAACTGTTTTGTATCGGAAACATGTTTGTGCTATGGCGAACTACTATGGCATGTTATTCAATGAGTTAGCTGATATTGTTAATACGTCTGTCAAAGTTTCGATTGGAAATATTAAAATTATCTAAGGCGTGTTAAGTATCAGTAAAATTCAATCTGACTCTATATTTAAGTATTTTTTTACATGTAGTGTAGAGTTGTCTTATTAGGTAAGCTATAGGTAATTTCACGAGAGTTGAGACTGACTAGTTGACTCATTGCAAAAAATGTGAATGAATGAAATGAATGAGTGAGTAAATAAACACAAGGCTATAGTTTAACGAGACATTTTGGTCTATCTTGCAATTCACTGTTGAACTTGCTATCGATACGAAAAAAGAACAGTAATTTCAAAACCTCGCTGTCCTTACATGACGGTGTTGTTGTGTGCGTCGCCTCAACTCTCGTGAAATTACCTATAATAGTGTTGTTATAAGCAAATCAGCAGTTCAGGTGATCAAAGATATGTAACAATTTAAAGCAAGACTTAATGGGATTGCGTTAAGGACGAAAATACAATAACTTAAGTTAAAATAATGTTAGTTACTTATTGTGACGACCTCAGGGTTAAAAACCCGAGTATATTTTAATTATTCGATTAAATCTACATTGATTAAGTATATTTTACTTTATAAAAAGGTCTTTGCCGCTACTTAGTAAAAAATATTTTCAATGCGATCCGTATTTTTAACTGGCCAAAGGTTTTTGTTTAAATCGATTTAGGTAGTTTTATTTTATTTTAATGGATTTGTTCCACTCTCTTTTCAAAATCTATTTCTGATGATGTGAAATTGTGGGAACTCCTGAAATATTTTAATAATAAAAATAATTATTATTTATTTCGGAATACTTCAATTCCACCTATGATTCATATTATAGTCTTCTATGATCATAAACATTTGATCCTATTTCACAGCAAGCATACAATAATGATCATATGTGGTCTAACCTCAAAAATGGCATTGAAACAACGAAATTGTTAATAAACTTGTACAAAGAAAATGAGTGTTTGTATAACAATCTTAATCCCGATTATAAAAATCGCGACAAAAGATTGTCAATCCATGGTTTAACTCAAATACGTCGTTCGTTCCTTTTTTATTTTTTGCATTTTGTCTCAACCTTTAGGGTATTAATAAAATTGCACTCATAGCAACGGAAAACGCGGCTAAATCGGTATCCATCTTGATTGCCTATGGCTTTAGGTGTAATAATGCAAACATAGAACAGCATCATATAAAAAAAAACTAGAATTTAACAGATATGAAATCATATTTCTATGATAAATATATGATAGTCTAATATCGGCCTAAGACAGCGACGCGGGGTTCGAATCCCGCCTTTGCTACAGTGGGTTACGTTTGATTTTTTTTATGTAGGTATTTAATTTCTGTATCTATAATCGTAACAGAATATTTACCAAGAGTTTTCACGCGGTGTACCCCTTATCATAATTAATTATAGGTATTGAAAGTGAAGGTAAATGACCCACAAGTGGAGCCAAAGTCGAAAGAAAATGAATTCGTGTATTTAAAAAAATAAATTGTACTTAAATAAAAATGCAATGCAGCCCATAAATTAACATTATTATTAGGTTATTCAAGACCAGTTTCGTTCATAGTACGGTCATGGTATGATAAAGTGTAGTGGGCAGCAGTGGTGTAGCGTAAAAGATATCTTTGGGCAAGCCGGTGCAGATTTGACGTACTTTTTCCTTAAGAGCTGTAGAATAAGGTGGTCAAATGCCTGATATTAGGCAAGCCGGTAGGAATCGAGTTCTTTGGACGCCACGCCACTGGTGGGCAGAGACCTTTGGCATAGCGTGCGAGTATGCGGTACATGGCTGCTGAGTAAATTTTCAAATAGTACATTGTACATCTAGGGCGGTAAGGAAGGGATCACAAACGAGTGTTTGTTAGAAGCCCGAGGCAAAACCGAGGGCTTTAATAACACGAGTTTGTAATCCTTTACCGCCCGTGGCACACACAATGTTATTCGTCACACTTGTGAGAAAATCTAAATAAATATCCTTACTAATCCATCCAGTATGAGAAGAAAATTTTAAAACAGAAAGTGACATATATCCACAGATAATGCGAATGTCAAGTCACGTTCGGAAACCATAGCGGTAAAGCCCTAAAATGGCCATTTTAGTTGATTTTATATTTGCAAAATGCTGAAATACACTATTTAAACATTTGATTAATGTTACCGAAATATGACTGTGTTTACATGTATTTGCAATAACAGTTCTCTTTAAATAAATATTTCAGTGATAAAAGTTAAAACAGTAAGTTGGCGTTTCCTTTGAACATGACAAATAAGACTAAAACAGAAGATGCGTTGCACCTATGTGAGTCCGAATCAAACTCGAGTTTGAGACTATACTCTGTTTCGACGGTAGTGTCATCGTTGTTGAGCCCGACATGACAGTAAAAAATTGCTCCATAATAATGGTATGTGTTTAATTGGCAAGTACCGTATTGACTTATAGGCACAGACAACCTCCACTAAACGGAGCATGTTATATGGCTCGCGCTCACCACGCATATGGTCTATTAAATATCGATAGATATTACTAGTACAACGCGTGTTTCATACCTTTCTTATAATTTTATGTTTGAGATTTTCGTCGGATCGAACAGAAATATTTATTTCACGTTTGGTGCACACACCGGTCGCGTACGTAATGCTATTCAATCGACCATTATGCGTGGTGAGCGCGCGTCGAATAACATGCTCCGTCTAGTGGAGGTGGTCTGTGCTTATATGCAATTGCAAATAAATACTGCGTTAGTCGTATCACCATATAGCGTTATTCACACTTTACAACCGAAAAACCCACGAAGGTACCCACAATAATACCTATGTACTTTTCTAAGACTATTTTCCTTTATGGAATACCTACACAAGTTTTTTGAGCAAAAAGCTACTTAGTTTGTAAATACTGATAACAGAAACATCTTAACTAAATTATAGAATTCAAAGGAAAATCGACTTTGTATGTGGACATATAAAGCTCAAATTGAAACCATTCAAGAATATTACTTACTACGTTTTGTGTATATTCAGTCAAAAGGTGCAAAAGTGTCTCGACAATGAGAGCTTTCAGTATTACGTTGGCGTCCTAAGGACGGATAGAAAGGACGTTTTTATTCATCGCAGATTACTTTCGGAATTGATTGGTAGAAGAAGCATTTTTGGAAGGAACCTGCATCGAAATGTATGGAACAATGATTTCAACAGTAAGGATAGGGCGATCAGTACAGTTCGGGTGGGTCGATTTTCGGCCGCGACATTTGTATGCCAAACTAAATGTATGGCATACAAATGTCGCGGACGAAAATCCACCCGGGTCTATATTCCCCGTAACAGTAAATGGAGCCTTTTACCACGCAATTAGGCATTTTTATTACGTCCGGCTGCGTTGTGCGCTGCGCGTCCCACTGCCGCGTTGGTCCTAATACTTATTTTAGGACCAACGCGTTGGAACAGTCTGCGCGCTCGTTAGCCCTGTCCTTTATATACGTCAATGGTATGGAATCATAGCGCCTACGACACTGGTCGCACCACCGGCGAGTAAGCGAGTAAAGTTGGGCGAGTAGCATTACATTCGGATCTGGAAAGTTCGATTGATCACTCTGTGCCTGGTCAGCAATGAACTGTTACTCGCCCAACTTTACTCGCTTACTCGCCGGCGGTGGGAGCAGTGCCTAACAAAACTGACGTTATAATTTGCCCCCTAACGCCTGCTTGTGTTTACTATGTGTGAGTCTTAAGTCGTTTATGACAAATATTCATATAAAGTCTCATTAAATTTCGGATAGGTTGTATCGTTTAAAAGACAAAAATCTGTGATTGGTTACAAACCCACTGCTGTGAGTAATTCATTTGACGCTATAGTTATTAAATGGGTTATTCTTCAGAAATATGTCTGCGACTTATTCCTCTGTCTCCATACATTTAGTATGAAAAAGGGCCAGAGGAATAAGGTGACCGCAGACATATTTCTGAAGAATAACCCAAATAATCGATTGAATCAGGCGTTACAATACAATACAATACAATACAATTATACTTTATTGCACACCAGAAAAACACATTACAAGAGGTACTTGCATAATTAGAACACTTTAAAAAGGTAGACAACAGGCGTTACTTTGCGGAAGTCCATGTTAAATCAAAACAAAAATATTGCTTTGCTAATCCGCGATATGATAACGTGTTAGATGCACTCATTATCATATCGCGGATTAGCAAAGCAATATTTTTGTTTTTATTTGCTATAGTTATTTATTCAGCACTAAGAGCATCACACTTGCGATATGCAGGCGAGTTAGAAGCGAAGTTCCATACAAATGTTCGCCGCGACTGGTTTTGTATGGAAACTCGCCCGCAGCTCGCTCGCAAATTGCAAGTGTCATAAGGCACTAAAGGGTTATTCTTCAAAAATATCTCTATTCCTCTGTTTCCATACATTTAGTATGAAAAAGGGCCAGAGGACTAAGGTGACCGCAGACATATTTCTGAAGAATAACCCTAAACTCCGCCACCGTTAGTCCGTGGAGCCGATTTTGAGCGTAAGCTACACATCCAAATGGTCTCCTTATTTTAATTTTTTGTCAAGAAAATAAGTGAATCTGAATTTATTTGGGATACGTTTTGGAAAATGAAGTTTATAATTAAAGTGTTTTTTTCTAAAGAACACTACACTATTTATTAAAAATTGCATTCAGGGTTGTGAATGCCACTAATAGTGTATGAAAACCATAATAACTACTTTTAACACCGGGATATTTACCATGAATGCTTGTTAATATGAGTTCCCGATATATTACTTATGAGTTACTCCGTGATGACGACGCTTGCAACATTGCCGAAATATCGGGAACTCGTTAAAACAAACATACATGGTAAAAATCCCGGTGTTAATAGTAATTATGTGAATGACCATGTTAGCTTAAAATCGTAAAATAATAACCCACCTTAACACAAAAACTTTCACAAAACTAAACTGGATCGTTCCGGAATCGAACCTTGCACGTGGACACCGGCAGGGACCCACCACTGCTCTGTACACGGCGAGTAGACCGCTGTGTTTATAATACGAACAATGAAAAAAGATTTGCATACAGGGTGTTTAACAGTTCGAAAGTAGTCGGGCATTTTAATCATTTATTTAAACGTTGATCGTTGACCTCATGGTAAGGGACTATGAGATCCAAAATGTATGATCACGATGCATGACGAGGCCTAAGTTGTGCTTGCTGATACGGCAACGGTTTAGGGCCGATACAGACGGACTGCACGCCGACTGCGCAGTTGTGATGCACTTCCCATACAAATTGCAGCTGGCATGCAGTCCGTCTGTATCGGCCCTTAGGAAGGTTAAAGTTCTATTCTAGCTACTTATGGCGTAAAAAACATTGGTAGCTATTAATAAATATATAATAAATATATAATAGTATTTGTTGGGTGATGGACAAGAAATAGACAGTTGATTGTCATGTCAAGTGTACAACAACAATTTATTTTCATTGTAAGTATTTTGAGTACTTATGAAATAAACCCTTTAGTAACCAAATAGAGGGATAGACACAAAAGAAAGTAGGTACGCACCTATCGGTATAAATCTAAAATCTCAGAAAGTAAACCGATTTTCATGTGGTTTTCACCAAATTTGTATTTTCATTTGTTTTTTTACCTTTGTGTTCGAGTATGATAATCCTCTTTTACACCTGTCTATGTGTTTCATCAACATAACCCTATTAGTCTGTTGATCACTCCGATAAGCCATATGTTGACTGCATACAACGAGTATATACTACCATTTGGTTCCAATGCTTAAATTAGAAACTACAACCAACTGATATTACCAAACGTGACAATACACCCCTGGGCTGGATTAGCGGCTACAATCCAAAATGACGAAGTTACGTACGAAATTTAATGCACATACTTCGTTTTCTTGTCAGGTAACTGGATCAGTATGATTATGTTTGTTCTAGAAAATAGGATTTGGTAGAAATGTTGATGTAGGAAATGGAATTATAGTGGCAATGGTGTTTCAATGTGAAAATCGACCTATTTTGCTCCGGCCGATAATAAACCCTAGAATTAATTAGCTTTGTACTAATACCACTACCATCTCCTATGACTAGAGTGTACCTATAGAGTAGACTTGGACCATATCTATCGACGGAATCGGCTTGAACCAGTAAAAAACACTACATTTATTTATAAATTACATTTAAAACTAAATACCAAATTAAAACCCTAAAGTAGGAATAATATACACTTAAATAAAAGTCGAAAGTAAACATTGAAATATACCTACCTAAAACTAAAATATATCTAAAAACTTCGGCCTCTTTGGCATAGTTTCGAAGATACTGGCAGCGTTTCCTCGCTGTATCGCTATACTTATGAGTTGAGCGAGGAAGCGGCCAGCTCTTCGGTCCCTTGTGACGTCAACCAGCTTTTAGGCCATTTCTTTAAACAGCTGGTGGGCGTTGGGGCCCCACGGCCCAAGGGTCTCGACGCCGAACGGCACGAAGTTGTATTCAGCGCCGAGGCCCCTGTATTGGTAAGTTTTGAGCTTTTCGGCCGCTTCGGCCGCCGCACTTGCACGATTGCAGGTTCCGTGGAGATGAGAACTGGTATCGTTCACACCATCACCCTTCCCAAACTCCACGGAATTAGGGACATCCTGTCCGGTCTCTTAGCATCGTCCCTAGCGATGCCCGCGGTCTCGAGTAGGGTCGGCACAGCAAGAGAGCGGCGGATGATGTCGTTGAGTGCGGCGTGCCTCGAGAAGCGGCCAGCACTTTTCTGGCTTATCCTAATTAAATTTTTAGGAGTTGAGCCGAGCCAAACCATGTATTTTCGCTCTTATCGATAGATGTGGGAGACCTATAAAAATACATCGAGACAGAAGAAAATTGTGTAGGTATGTAGGTGCGTCGCGTGCTAAAAAGCAGGGCCAGGGACCTTCTTTGCTCGCCGTCATTATATACAGGGTGGGAGGGACTATACCGACATACTTTAGCCATGAATTCCTGGTGGTGTGACGAGTAAATAATGTTATATCAACATGGGTCGAATATTGTCATTTTACATTAATAGTCTTATGGAACAAAATAAATCAGTAAATTAAGCCCCTCGTTATAAACATGTCCTTACTGGCTGAAAAGTTATCAAAAAGGAAAAAAAAAAGCTAAAATGGAAACGAAAGGTCAATTTTTTGGCCTCGTAGTCGCTTACCATCAAATACTGCGAAGGTTAATTCCTGTTTAGTTAAAGGATTTTAAAAAAATAGTAAAGGTATCTTAGTCACATTTATTAGGGCTTGTTACACACTTGGGATTTTTCATTTACAAAATAATGAAAATCTCTGAAAGTAAGCGTTTTTCGACTATACATCACATAACATTTTTTACTCCTAATAGTTGTTAGAATCTATAGTTAAAGTTTGTCGATATAGTCCCTCCCACGCTGTATAATTAATTGTTCAAATACCATCAAATAAAATGTTAAAATTGTGAAAGAGAATTTTGACCTCTGCAAGTTCATTGACTTATTTCATGAAAGTTGCAAATAAACAAACATCCTGTATGTTCTTTTCAGACTGTATTTAAAAAGTTTCATGTCACTGTTATTTGTGAAATACGTCAATAATAATAGTGGCTATAACTTTAGGGTGATTATTCATTATCCAAATACTCGCATTTATTAAATTGAGGTCGTTTTCAATTCTGATATATTTTTATTAGCATACTAGCGACCCGCCCCGGCTTCGCACGGGTGCAATGCTGATACTAAATGCATGTATTATACATATAAACCTTCCTCTTGAATCACTCTATCTATTAAAAAAACGAATCAAAATCCGTTGAGTATTTTTAAAGATTTAAGCATACATAGGGATATAGGGAATAGGGACAGAGAAACAGACTTTGTTTTATAATATGTAGTGATTACGCGATGTGTGTTGTTGTTTGTGTATGTTTTTTTTATTCGTAGGGCAATGAGATGTTCATTTTAAGTTATATTTTCAGGATTTGTGAATCGAATTATATTTAGTTTGAAGTCGGTTGCTACCTACCTACATTTAAAATTTATTCTATACGCATCGGTTGGGTTTTACAAACGATCTTTAGGGCGTTATCACACTGACGATTTGCGGTCGAGTTACAAATTACAATCGTGTTTCTCGTGTGTGATATTTTCGTCAGTCATACACAGTACCTATAATAGCAGTAATTTTTCTTCCTACAAAAGATAGATCGCGCGCTTGAATGTGTGCGCGACATGTACGAACGCACTACAAGCAAAAAAATAAGAATGCTCCAGTATGGATCGCACTCACACAGACATCGCGCGTTTATGACGTGATTTTTTTTTGCTGTGCCTAGTAGCTAAGTAATCGATTTTTTTATTTTTCCCCATACAAAAGTGACCCACCCTAATATACACGAGGGGATAATCCAAATTTTGGATCACACTTAGAACCATAGAATACAGAGTTTATGGTATACTTTTGTTTGAATTAATTAAAAGATCACCGCAGTGGTGATTTTCACCAGTCATTTTATCAAACTCCCGATTTAGCAGTCTCGCAGCGGCACGGTACGGTACAAGCGGCATTGTATGTAAAGCAGGTGTTTTCAGTGCCCCGTCCGGATGGGAACCCCTGACCCGCGCCGCCTACATTACCGCGCCCATAGAAATCGCTGGACATTTCGAAAATACACCGTATTTATGTAACTCGATTACTTCGTCGCAAGGATCGTATACCGTATATTTTCATACAAAATTACCGGTATTCGATTTTGGTATATCGCTTAGTATTGAATATATTGTTCTTTCATTAATTTATATACGTAATATTAACACTACTATCTAAATATATTAATACTTACATGAACATAACAAATAACATAATAAACAATCACCAATAATTTTAAATAAAACCGAATAACTATTAGGTACTAAGTGTAACCTATAAATAGAAAATGCTCCCCAGGTCATTTTCTGTTGACGTGGTGCCCAGGAGGCTGGCAGCGTTGCCCCGTTGGATGGCGAGACTTGTTCGTTGTCAGAAATAGCTGCCAGATCTAAATTAAAATCGAAAATATCAAGGAAATGTTGCGAATTAAGCAAGTTATATGTGACGTTTCGCGGGTAAAGGTACCTTATGGATATTGTCGCTTGCGTCGTATCCGACTCCGTTACTATAGGTCATCAAGATAGAAGGACGCAAGCGACAATATCCATAGATACGTTATGCCGCGGAACGTCACATATTCAATTTTAAGTCGTCGTGATTTTTTATGTCTGTACCCCGTTTGGTCCCGTTTAATCAGACTCGGTGGACAGGTAGGTCTGTTTAGAGATCCAGGGCCCCTAGGCACTTAGTATTGAGAAGGCAAACCATACTTTTGGGCTTATATGAAGGCTCCACCGCTGGGGCCTCTGTTGTTTGGAACAGATGTAACTGTTATGCGATCGAATAAAGTTTGGTTGTTGTTTTTTTTTGTCTTATTTGACTGTTTCGCTAATTTTCAGAAAACCATGAATAATCTCGAAAAATTAAGTCTCGTTTGTATAGACTTATTTATTTTTACTTGTCTATTTTTAATGTTACAAATGTGGTTGGGTAGTTGCCCTGCCCTTCATGTGTCGTTCTTTTGCCACCCTGTATGAGAAATCATTATAAAAATTTCATTGTATACAATTTCACTATACACATGCAAGTGTATTGAGCCCAGAATTAGGACATAGGCTGGACCTAACCACATCACAATATAAGGCTTAAAACAGTTAAACAAGTCCAAACAAACGTCCAAACGATGCATGCTCACAGACACCTGCCCTGTCCGAATCTCGCTTGGTATTGCAACAGTGCCTACAATTTGTAGTGTAACTTCAAATAAAGGTAAATGTTCCTTCGTGTACAGTAGAGTTCATGATTATCTGAGCAAAGATTGGATCAAAAATATCTGAACAAGACCCTATGTCAGAAGCATAAGAACTAGATCAGATATTTTTGATGCGTTCTTTGCTCAGATAATGATGAACTCGACTGTACGAACGAGGGTATTTGCGTACCTACTCCTCCTAAAGGCCCGGAATTCGACTTCTAGTTGTACTGTGAACTGTGAATCAAGTGTGACCTCAATTATTATCGGGTGAATTTACGGGCGTTTCAGCCGCATGTTTAATTCATTATCGTTTCAAATATATTGGTGCCAGGAAATAATGAGTGTCGATAACTTTTAATAAAATCAGTCTCTGCCTCGATATCACCTGCGTTCCTTTGAAAATTCAACTCATACTCCCTGTAAAGTTATTTGCTTGTATTACAACTTGCACTATAAAACGCCGCGATAGAAATTCTGCAAATTTACCCTATCAGTCTTGTTTGTCATTACATTACAAATGAAATGGCATTTGTCCCCGGCGGTAGGTAAGCGAGTAAAATTGGGCGAGTAGTTTTACATTGCGGATCTGGAAAGATCGATTGCCTAATTTTACTCGCTTCCTCGCCGGCGGTGAGACAAATGCCTATAGTAGTAGTACAGTCGCCATCAGATATATCTGAGCTGTCAGTGTACTCATAAATATCTGAACACGGCTCTATTTTCATAGCATTAGAGCCGTGTTCAGATATTTATGAGTACACTGACAGCTCAGATATATCTGATGGCGACTGTACTAGTACTTAGACATAGTAGTTTGTTGTCGCCGCACCGAGTCACTTAGAGCGTTTCCAGATAGTTAAGATACTGTTTCAGATAATTATTGACTGTGATCACAGGATTATTGCTAAGCCTAAATGGGAACATAATAGCCAAGAAGCGCATTCAATTTCGAACTAAGCCCTGATGGAGGCCAGAGTTCAATGCAGTTGGGTACTTGGGTTTATGGTGGGGTCACTCCGGGGACAGTATGTGGGCCAAAATTTCTTTTTAGTGCCTACTTAAAATGAAGATGAAACTTTATAGACACTTTTACAAAATTGCAGATCTCTCGTAATATTTTCAGTGCAGTTTTACGTTAGTTCTCAACTAGGCTTCAATGTTTAGTATCAATTATGCGTTGAAATGTAAAAGGGTCGGTTTATTAGACATCAAAAAGAATTTAGGCCCATGTAACTCCCTCTTGAGGTGTTCCCGGATCGCTATGACACGGAGCACTTCAAGAAACAAATAAAGAGGGCTCCCAAAGATCGGCAACGTATAGGTAACACCCCTGGTGTTGCAGATATCCACGGGCGACGTTGACTGCTTTCCATCAGGCAGCTCGTCTGCTCGTTTGCTACTTATTACGTAAAAAAATTAAAAAAAAAAACCGACTAAAAAATACTCTAAAACGTAAAGAATAACAGCAACTTATCTAAAAACATAAAAAACCAATAGATAGGTAGTTACATATTATTTTCTACTTTTTAGAGTTTTTTTAGTGAGGGGTTTTTTTAATTTAAGTTTTATTTCATGCTTTTTAAATGCTATTTTTGTGCTAAAATACCATTTTATGCCGAAAATGCCTAAATTTATTTTGGAAACGAAAACGGCTGGACTGATTTTTACCAAACATTATAGCTACGAACTGTCGAGATCCCTATTTACAGAGTACTCGTAAGTAATCCGTTTTTAATTCAATACGATAAAGAGCTATTAATGATACTAATTTGAATACATTCACCGTCTCACGTGTAGTGGAATAATAGACGCTCAAATGTTAATGACATTTGGACATTTGGTATGTCAATTTAAAGACACGGGAACTTAAAAAATAGGAGTGGAGAAATCGGCACATGAAAAGCAGTTTTAAATATTTTTACAGTATCTTGTGAATTTGCTAGTGCCGTAGATTTAATGGTTGAAGTTGGTTATAGTTTAAGATAAATTATTTCTTTGAAGATAATTTAAATATTTAGGTTTTGCTATTCAAAAGAAAAAAAATAAAAACATATTGGAACGTGTAAAATAAGCCGTTTCATTTTAATTTTTAACATCCCATATCTTCTCCCTTAAAAAAAGTGAAAAAGATATAAGATTTTTTTACTTCCAATAGGCTCGGGTCAGCGGTTTTTAACACTATTCCAAATTGCAAATCGACAGCAGCAGTAGATCCTGAGATATCGGGGTGTGACAGACGGACAGACAGACAGACAGAATAGCACCGTAAGGGTTCCTTTTTACCATTTTGGTACGGAACCCTAATTAGTGTTATACTGTGATGTTGCCCAGCTCCGCACGCCCCACTTCTCACGTGTAGTGTATCTTAAAATTCACAGCTCTATATACTCTGTACTTTTAAGTATTAAAAAAAAATAACTGGCCAAGAGCATGTCGGACCATGCTCAGTATAGGGTTCCATAGCCCAACTATAAGGGAAATAACTAGGGATGTAACGATACCGATACCGATACCGATATATCGGCCGATATATCGGTATCGCCGATATATCGGTATCGCCGATATTATACAACCGATATTTGAAGAATTTGCTGTATGAAAAAAAATCTGCAAAAAGTAATTTCAATTTCTGACTTAATTTATGTATTGGTCTATTCTATTACCTTGTGCAATCATAATTACTATGTTAATTAAATCTTTGGTTCCTAATAAAAAAAAAGAATTTTGAGCTGACAATTTATTATTTTTACTTTACACTTTCAAGGTTGACTCTCTGGTAAATATAACCAGTAGTCATTGCCATTAGCTATAATAAGGACATAAAAATATCTGAAATTCATACTTCATTATTTAGCTAAGATATCGGTATCGGTATCGGTATCGCCGATATTAACTACTATATATCGGTATCGGTATCGTATCGGCAAAACTGTGTATCGTTACATCCCTAGAAATAACTATAAGGTAAAAAATACGATGTAAAAAATTACAACAACAAAAGAGCGTAGCTTCATAGCAATTACGTCCCTTTGTTGAGAAGCGCAGTTTATCGGCAATAACTCAAAAAAACGGTTAATCCGATCTTGTTGAAAATAATTTTCGTTGAAAGTATTAATTAAGCGTTATCTTTGTAATTTTTTTCATATTTTTTGGAGACACGGTTTAGAAGATAGAGGGGGGGGGACACAATTTTCACAACTTTCGGAGCGATTATTTCCAAAGGTATTCACTTAATCAAAAACATTACTTAAGAACCTTAAAATGTTTTTGAAAGAGCTGTCGAACTATGTACCACACGTTGGTATTTTCTGAAAAAAATTTTTTTTAGATTGTGTAACATGTATGGAGTGCCGACCCTAAAAATATTTATTTTAGTTATTTAACTACGAAACTAAGTAGCAGCTCATACAAGACACCTATATTCCAAATTTCATCAATATCCATAGTGTAGTTTTTGAGTAAAATGCCTGTGACATACGGACGGACGGACGGACGGACGGACATGACGAAACTATAAGGGTTCCGTTTTTGCCATTTTGACTACGGAACCCTAAAAAGGTAAACAAAAATACCACGTGACTCGGGTTGTTCAGCCAATGGTATTGTGCCACAGATGGGCGTTACAAAACGTTACTTTGACGTGGTTTTTTTGTTTACCTTTTTTTAAATACTTAAAAGTACAGAGTATAGCACATTCCTTATAGCTGCACTGCCTGTACACTTTCACACCAGAAAAGCCTTCCGGATATCCGGAATTGTGTTCAAAAAGTGTGAAGTCCTCAAGTACGCAACGCTCTGTAAGACATGAAAGCTGAGAACGGAAACGCGACCCCTTTTTCGCCCTTACTATGCTTTTGTAAAGCTCAGGCCCTGCGATATGAGCTTCTGGGTCATAGGTACTTTGATATAGGTAGTTTCACGAGAGTTGGGGCCACGCACACAACAACACTGTCATGTAATGACAGCGGGATTTTGAAATTACTGTTCTTTTTAACCGACTTCCAAAAGAAGGACGGTTCTCAATTCGTCTGTATGTTTTTTATTTTTTTTTTTATTTTTTTTTTGTGTGTTTGTTCACCGATTACTTGAAGACGGCTAGACCGATTTGGAAAATTCCTTTTTTGTTTGAAAGGGTAGACTTTCGAGGTGGTCCCATTGCAACCAAGTCAGGATCTGATGATGGAATCTTGGAGAAATCGAGGGAACTCTTCAAATATTATAGGCACACATACAGCGATTTCGGTATTTTTCGTAATTTCTCGTCCATCTCTTATTAGCAACAAGTTTTTAGTGTTAACCGACTTCAAAACAAAGAGTAAATTTGTATCTAGGTTTCTTCCCCGATTACTTGAAGACGGCTGAACCTATTTGGAAAATTATTTTTTTGTTTAAAAGGGTATACACCCGAGGTGGACCCATTGCAACCAAATCAGGATCTGATGATGGGATCTTGGAGAAATCGAGGGAACTCTTCAAATATCATAGGCACACATATGCGATTTCGGTATTTTTCTTACTTTCTCGTGCATTTCTTATTAGAAATAAGTTCCCGTCTTAACCGACTTCAAAATAAGAGCTATTTTTATGTAGGCTTGTTCCTCGGTTACTTGAAAACATCTAGACCGATTTGGATTTTTTTCTTATATTATATTTTAACCAAATAGACTTAAGTCTATTTGGTTAAAATAATATTTTTCCAGCGCCACTAAAAATTTAAAAATAAAGTAAATTTTTAAAACAAAAAATAAAAACCGACTTCCAAAAACCTAAACTAAAAACCAAAAAATAATATGTTAATTACCTCAAAGAAATGGATAATCAACGATTCATATATACATATACAGATATTTATACTTTTTAACCTGTTATTTTTGAAGTCGGTGCCAGCTAAGGAGCTCAACACAGCCAGGTTTACGTGGCAGGCACCAACTTCAAAAATAACAGGTTAAAAAGTATAAATATCTGTATATGTATATATGAATCGTTGATTATCCATTTCTTTGAGGTAATTAACATATTATTTTTTGGTTTTTATTTTAGGTTTTTGGAAGTCGGTTTTTATTTTTTGTTTTAAAAATTTTTTCGTACCGATAGCAGGTTCAACAGTGAATTGCAAGATAGACCAAATAGTTTGTTTAAACTATATAGCCTTGTGTTTATTTACTCACTCATTCATTTCATTCATTCACTTTTTTTGCAATGAATACTTCATGTAGCTGTGTGTGAAATCATTCACCTCAACTCTCGTGAAACTACCTATACGCCTACCGTTTAACTTAACTTTGACTAAAATAGACAAACTTCGTACCTATAGGTAGTTCCAGGAGAGTTGAGGTGAATGATTACATACACAGCTGAATTGCCAAAAAAGTGAATGAATGAAACGAATGACAAAAAACACAAGGTATAATTTAAAGAAACTTTTTGATCTATCTTGCAATTCACTGTTGAACTTGCTATCGGTACGAAAAAAGAACAGTAAAAGTACTTAATTTCAAAATCCCGCTGTCATTACATGTCATGTTGCTGTGTGCCCCATAACACCCACTTTATGAAATCAATACGTCTTATGTATCAAGTGAGTCTAAACTTTAGATTCTAAAGTCATTGACAAATATTAATATGAAGTTTGAGAAGACTACAATTTCGAATAGGTGGCATATCGTTTAAAAGACAAAAATCATAAATTGCAAACTAAACCACAAGAATACACATTTAAAATATTTCATCTAAATATTCGCGGTAAAAATGTGAACTGAAACAGCTTATTTTGTCTATGGATATAATGTCACTAATGTCACTTTCTGACAGCCAGTTTGTGTTATAAAATATTAAGTAAGGTTATTATAGTAAGTTTATTTATTTCATTGCATGTTTGAGAAAAGCACTATACATGCCTCGGCGGGAAATGGGGTTGCCGGCCTCGTAACTATCTGGCCTCGCTTCGCTCGGTCAGCTATATGTACTCAGCCGGCAATTCCTTACTTCCCGGCCTCTGCAGTAATGTACTATTGTATATACAGTCAAGGAATTTAATTTCTTACCCGTTTCATTGAAATGTTTTCAAGCATTCACGATGCATTAAGGTCGATTTCAGTAATGTCAATACGTATTATTTGTCACTGCACATTACAGATAACCTCCTTGCGAAATCATTTGCTTATTTAATTACGAATATACATGTCAGTTGGTGTCAGTGTCAATCGAGAAAATTTTAAAATAATTCCGGAAAGTCTACCGCAAACGTCGATAATCTAAATTTCGTTATCTGCGTTTCTTTCATTCGAATATTGTAAGAGCGAGAAAGAAGGACGTTCTTCGAATTTCGATTCCGCGGTTGTCGTCCTTTCTTGGTAGTGACTTGACGTTCCAAATTTCAGTTCAACGTTGTTAATCTGTTACCTAGTTACTGACACAAAACAATGCGTGTGATATGTCAAAGTAACGTCGCACTCTAGCTAGCTCTTGTGATGACAGTATGCTATACGACATTGGGCCTTAGGTGGGTTGGAAATTAAATTCCTTGACTGTACATCTGGCAGATTTCACTTTGGATAGGTCTTGAAAATTAACATTTTGTCTCGAATTTTGTTGTTTTTGCACCGTACCACTCGCATTCGTAAAAATATTCATCGTCGGTCAGGTGAATATCTCAAAAGCCGGGCCTAGCGCTCAAAAGGTCCTTTTTCCATGTTATTTGTATAAAAAAACTTACCTTTTATACATACCGGGCAATGTTGCTTTAAAAATGTTAGCTTGAATTTCATGAGATGCTGGCGTCTAGCAGAAAATATGAAATGTACTTACTCTATTTCTGGAAGTTATTTTAGGAAGCCACGTTTCCACTGTGCACCGGCAATAGCATACTACTTCATATCGCAATCATGAAAACCAATTAGTAAGTTCAACTTCAAAGTAGATGGAGGATCTAAGTTCATCAATTTTTTATATTTAACAAGGACCATTAAAACAAGAGGACTGTCATTCTCCATACTTTGGATCGTGCCCCGACCGCAAGGGGATATCCAGGCAAAAACTAGATGGCACTAAAAAACTAAACATTTAACGATGTTATAATTGAACAAAGAAACATAGTATACTTAGTAACAATTAGTTCGTAAACAGCTAGTAATAAATAAATTCTAACATTTAAATACTCGTACCTTTAGTAAAATAAAGCAGTATGTGACTTTACGTCCAAAGTGCTTTTATTACGCGAATGTTACACAAATGCTGTAAAACTATACGAAACAAAAAGATTTGAACGCTTCCCCTGAAAGTCGTAATTTTGAAGATGCGGCTTTATTTTACCAAGGGTACGATTTTTTCACGTATAAGGTGTAAGTACTAACGATTCTGAGACAGAAATACCTGAGAAGTCAATATTTTGAGAAAGCAGCTACCCCGGGGTTTATTTTGGAAAACACCCAGCCTCGCTAAAAAATAAGTGAAGCAACTCTAGTAAGCCTGTCGCTTAGCGCTTGTTTATGTGTGCGTGCTGCTCGTAGTAGTCGACTACGCTGGTTGATGTGTGCGTGTCACTCGTAAGAGTCGTAAGCACAAAGCAACCGGCTTACTAGAAGTGCTTTAGTTATCTGTTAGCGAGGCTACGTCCGGCTATTAATTTTTTTATACAACTAGGGTGGCAAACAAGCATACGGCCCGCCTGATGGTGAGTAGTCACCGCAGCCTATGGACGCTTGCAACACCAGGGGCATTACGTGCGTGTTGCCGACCCTTTAAAAACCTATTTATTCCCTTCTTGAAGAACTCCACACTGTAGCCTTCCGGGATAACTGCATTTGGGAGCTCATTCCACATTCGGATTGTGCGCGGTAGGAAGTTTCTTTGGAACCGCACTTTATTTATTTGAATGCCATATTCATGATGACGGAATACGAAGTGCAGCGGCAATGAAAACGCGCGCCAGGTGTGCTCGGAAACTCGAGATACGTCGAGATACAGTACAGCATCCCGCGAGATAAACTTAATGGGGTGCTCTCTGTGAAAAAATGTTGATATCAAACTACGCGAGCAACGTATATTGCCTTGAAGTTCGCAACTGATTTTGGGGTTCCGTGAAATCACAGTATAATAAATAAAAATAACTGGCCAAGAGCATGTCGGACCATGCTCAGTGTAGGGTTCCATAGCCGTAACTATAAGGTAAAAAATACGATGTAAAAAAAGTACAACAACAAAAGAGCGTATCTTCATAGCAATTACGTCCTTTTGTTGAGAAGCGCAGTTTATCGGCAAAAACTCAAAAACGGTTAATCCGATCTTATTGAAAATAATTTTCGTTGAAAGTAAGTAATTAAGCGTTATCTTTGTATTTTTTTTTATATTTTTGGACCCACGGTTTAGAAGATAGAGGGGGGGGACATAATTTTCACAACTTTCGGAGCGATTATTTCCAAAGGTATTCACTTAATCAAAAACATTACTTAAAAACCTTAAAATATTTTTGAAATAGCTGTCGAACTATGTACCACACGTTGATATTTTCTGAAAAACATTTTTTTTAGCTTCTGTAACATGTATGGAGTGCCCCCCCTAAAAATATTTATTTTAATTATTTAAGTATTAAACTAAGTAGCGGCTCATACAAGACACCTATATTCCAAATTTCATCAATATCCATCATGTAGTTTTTGAGCAAAATGCCTGTGACATACGGACAGACGGACAGACGGACGGACGGACATGACGAAACTATAAGGGTTCCGTTTTTGCCATTTTGGCTACGGAACCCTAAAAAGTGTGATAGTTGCTTCGTGCTAGACGAACTTTTATGCATCGGGGCTCGTACTACTTTCTAACACAATATTGTCATTACTTTAATAACTAAATATTTTTACTAAAAAAAACCCGACCGCGGTGCACTTTAAAAGTGCATAAAATCCGCCATTTTGTTTATTTTAACGAACTTCATACCAAGTGACACTCACGCCATCAAGACGATTCCAATGATGTATCATTTATCAAAATCGGTTGTGCCGTTGAGTAGTTACGAGCGGACACAGGAACGGACATACATACATACATACAGGTCAAACACATTACCCTCCTTTGGGCTTCACCGCAGTCGGGTAAAAATAACACAGTTTGGGGCTTAACGTGCAAAAATGTAGGCCTCTTTAATTCCATTTTGGCGGAACCCCACTCAAAGGTCGCCAAGTTTGTATACGGTTTTTTTAAAACATAGTGTACAAATTTGGTAACCTTTTTGTTTTTTTTTGTATTTATGTACATTTTTACCCAAAGGAGGATTATGTGTTTGACCTGTATGTATGTATGTATGTATGTCCATTCCTATGTCCGCTCGTAACTCCTCAACGGCACAACACACGTGTCACTGGGTAGAGTCTGTGCGGAAAGAGAGTAGGCGTGGCGAAAAACGGAACTAACCTAACCAGTATGGCCACAGAATAGAAAATACGGCACATACGGTACAAAAGCATTACAGCGCTCCCCAAAATTAATCATATTCTCTTTCCGCACAGACTCTAGGAAGTTTGTTAAAATAAACAAAATGGCGGATTTTATGCACTTTTAAAGTGCACCGCGGTCGGGTTTTTTTTAGTAAAAATATTTAGTTATTTATTTTATTTTTGGTTTGGATATTGTACGGTAGAGGCTTAACGGAGCTGGCATAGTCAGTCTGACAAAAGCTCTCTAAAAATAAAGATTACAAAATAATAATAATAACACGTATCTCATACTGACTCCAGGTTAAAACGTAGTAAGTGTATATGAAGTTCGTATGTAACTTTTGACGTTGTTCTCTACGACGGTTTTAGATAAGAGTTTTTTTTCAAAGTAGTATACTCGATATACAATATAAAGAAAAAATTTTATGCCGTAGAAGTAAGCGATGACCCTCTTTATGTTTGTATGGAAAAGCGACAGACTCGAATCACCCTAAAGGTCTCTGCCCACTAGGGATGTTACGAAGGTGGTTTTATCCGAACCGAAACGAAACCGGAGATTTTAAATTTGTTTTAACAAAACCGAAACCGAAATCGGAACCGAAACCGAAACCGGAACCGGAGGTGAAGGTGGAGTGTTGTGTAGACCAGTGTTTTTCAACGTGTGGGCCGCGACCCCCTGGGGGGTCACGAAGCTTCTTTAGGGGGGTCGCAAGAGGTCGAGAGGATTACCTACTTCAGTAAAAAACATTATAAATATTAAAAAGATAGATTTCATGTATGTCATTCATGATCAAAAAGCGAAGGGTCGAGGGGGTCGCGAAGTATTTTTTCATACTAGGGGGGTCGTGTCATCAAAAAGGTTGAAAACCACTGCACTAAATCAACACCAAATTGCAGGTTTAAAATTTTTACACACCTAAAATAGTTTTTTTTATAATGGTTATAATATTATCTATCTACGATTTATCCTGTAATTAGGTGAAGTTCTATAATAAGTTATAAGAAAAATCAGTAACTTTCATATTTTTAGTAACAATATTTTACTCGTAAGCATAAAGAATACTGCTGTAACGTAAGTAATACTTACTTACTAAGTATGAAATGGAGAACGCAAGAATGCACTTGGCCGTATTTGCGTCAACTTCGATAAAGTATGTCCAAATAGCACTTGGTCCCAGTTACACTCAATCACATGACATGAGTTAGGTAAATCAAAACAAAACACAACAAACTGATTCATTCCCTGCCGTGCACCAACCAAAACAATAATGAATGTAAATAATCGTCGCAGAACACGTGGGGTGATTCCTGGAGAGACAAGCACAAACCTGTTTGTCTAGGCACGCGCCGCGCAATGCGGCCGCTGGGCTTCGAGTTTCGGTATAACCTTCGCTTGAAATTAATCGGAACCGAAACGAAACCGGAGGTGTGAAATCAACCGAAAGTTTCGGTATATCCGAACCGAAACCGAAACTTCGTAACATCCCTACAGCCCACTACACCGTATCATACCATAACCGTATTATGAACGTGCAGGCAAATAGTACATTACACAACTAGGGTGGTAATACAAAGAAAGGCCGAGATCGCAGAAGTTTGCGGCCCGAGCTGCAAGCGAGGGACGTAAATATGCGATCGAGGGCTTTCTTTAAATTCTGCACATTATTTTATGTCTTCACTTGGCCAGAAAGCGGCTTATTCCGTACGCGCAGCGTGCGGAAAAAGCCACTTTACGGCCAGGTGTGGCGTAAATAAAATATCCTTTGTATTGAAAAGTATGAGACTATGCCCACTAGCGCGTTCCGTCACCGAGCAGCATTTGTCATAATGTGACTGATAAGTTCATAGTATGGTCATGGGTCATGGTCAGACCTTAAGTATTTAAGTTTTCTCACGTATGTACATTTTTGTATTGGTACAGATAACAATCTGTTATCGCAAAATTTGCTTCTTGGCTGGTGGCGCACAGCGCGCCGCCATCGCCAGTGCAGCACAAGGCCGCGCTGGCAGGGTCGCCATGTGATGTGGAGATTGAAAGATGTAATTATCTTGAGTAAATGCTTTATTATGGATTCTTTTACAATAGGGTACACGGCACAAACAGGGTGGGGGTACCGACATACTTTAGCCATGAATTCGGAGGTGGTGTGACGAGTAAAAAATGTTATATCAACATGGGTCGAATATTGTCATTTTACATTAATAGTCTTATGGAACAAAATAAATCAGTAAATTAAGCCCCTCGTTATAAACATGTCCTTACTGGCTGAAAAGTTATCAAAAAGAAAAAAAAAAGCTAAAATGGAAACAAAAGGTCAATTTTTTGGCCTCGTAGTCGCTTACCATCAAATACTGCGAAGGTTAATTCCTGTTTAGTTAAAGGATTTTAAAAAAATAGTAAAGGTATCTTAGTCACATTTATTAGGGCTTGTTACACACTTGGGATTTTTCATTTACAAAATAATGAATATCTCGGAAAGTAAGCGTTTTTCGACTATACATCACATAACATTTTTTACTCCTAATAGTTGTTAGAATCTATAGTTAAAGTTTGTCGGTATAGTCCCTCCCACGCTGTATAATGGAGGAGAGGTGAGTGTGTTCGTGTTACGCAACACACTACACTACAGGCAGGTAGGGTAGGGGTAGTTTTAAAGAGTTCGGATTTAATGGAACCTTTAAAGGCGTATTTTGCTCCTATAGACGCAATAATCCCGCCCGATTGACCTTAACATACTCGTTTTATATGCGTTTAGTTTAGTCAACATCATACGCTCACTGATAATGTCATTTTCTATGAACAATTATACAGGGTGTAATCGTTAAGTGTAGCCAAGCGATTATTCAGTAAATGTAAGTAACAGAACAGATATCAGGAAACGTTAAACTGACGTCGAAAGTACGTTACCCAATGAGTAAAATCACATCAATAACTTCATTTTAATGAAACCAGAAATATTCCAAATACGGTAGGGAAATTACAGCCTCAAGGAACGTCATACTAAATGTATAGGAGCGCTTAAACTTAATATTTTTAATATTACTACTATTATTTAAGAAAAGGTATTAATGTGATTTTACTTATTGGGTAACGTACTTTCGATATAAATTTAAAGTTTTCGAATATCTGTTATATTTACGTAATAATCGCTTGGCTACACTTAACGATTACACCCTGTATAGAAAATGACCCGAATTCATTGTCTGTGAGTGTATAAATTATTCTTGTAAAAATCAAACCTGTGTTGAAGCAGCATTTAATAAAGCTAAGTAATATGAAAACATTATTTACGTGTAATACCGACGCACTGCGAGACGGCTCAGCGTTTTATGAAGCGTCATAAATTTGTTCTTAGGCGGGCACGGCGGCTGTGGGAGAATAACCTCTTAAACCTGAATCGCAATTATTAGGAGTACGCACTGAGACTGAAAACGAGCAGGTTTTTTTGGCTTGCCTTAAATAATCCAGGTAACATACTCCGTACCGAGGACAATTTTAATCTGTAGTAGAGCGGATCAGGAAGGTGAAGCGATAACTCCATAGAGCATCTTGTCGTCCAGTAGGCTCATGATCAGGCATCGGAAATTCGGAAGCTTATAAGCGATACCTAAAACCTACCTCGTTGTCGGTGTTGATTAGTGTGGAGGCGGACTCAATTTAATTTTATAATTAAATTTCCCGGAACTTCTAAATTAACTTATTATTTATTAAACTATAATAAACGCATAGGTACTACCTTTTTGAGTATTTAAATGAACTATTTATTTGAAGTTATTTTCCATGTACTCGTTTTTTGAAGTCGGCTTAAAATAGCCAAAACCTAAACATATGTGTGAGGTACTACATTATCGTGACGTTAAAGTACAATCCCGAAATCCCGGAATCTACATTATTGAAATCAAAATTTTAAGAAGCCGATTCCACATTTGCTTAACTTTTTCCGAGATATTGCCAACTTTAGGTATAAAAGCATCGGAATTTCCGATGCCTGCTCATGATGCTACGCTTTGTCGCGCGATAAATAAATGATAAAGCATCCGTCACTTTCACACATTATATCATTTATTTATCACTCTGTTAAATATAGGCAAGTTTTGTGTATAATAAAGACATACAAGCCTGAGGTGCATATTTCAATATTTAGCCATCGATATCGGTGTAGGGAACGTGCACGACGAAGGTGCTGCTGCCAACTGGTGCCGCCAATCTAAATCATATACCCTCTCATGCTGGGGCCACATTGACGAAAACGCCGTTAATTTATCACGTTGAAGGACGATTAACGTCAGTGTAGCTACGACTTACTATATTTGATATTGACACTTACATATTATCATTGACATTGACAGCTTGATTTGACAGGGGTGATAGTTTCCTTCATTGTCCGCCCGTATCTCTTGTCGTTTAGTGCTCGTGCGAGATCAATAATCGGTATCGGTATCGTATCGGCCATGGATGTATAAAATAGAAGGATACCGCGCGGTCTAAGACGCGGGTGAAGCCAAGCAATGGCCGCCAAAGTGAGCATGCGTGCGTTGACGGCCCAATGGCAGCCGACCGGCCCATTATAATAATAAATAATAAATAATGGTTGATGTGTGCGTGCGTGCGTACAAAGCGCCGGCACATTGCCGGCACATCATGAGTGCTTCACTTATCTGTTCGCGACGCTACGTCCATTTATTTTTAAGGTCCTTGGTATCGGCAAAATCATCGTGTTATCCATAATCACAAGCGTTCCATTCACAGAAATCCGAGATGGAAGGAAATAGTTCGTCGATTTGTATGAGAACCCAGCGTGTAGCGTTTTTCGCTTGGCGTATGATGCCAAAAGTGTAATTAAGTGAAAAAAAAATTAGGGGAGACCGGGTATGGTTGTCTCACGGGTTGGTTGTCACAGCAGCCATTAAATAATACGAAACGAAGGAATAATTGCATCGGTCGGTGTGAAAAGATCGCAAGAGCTTCACCTCCTTCCCTGCTTCACCAATCGATGCACTTATTCCTTCGTTTCGTATTATTTAATGGCTGCTGTGACAACTAACCCGTGAGACAACCATACCCGGTCTCCCCTACCTGTATTTCTGTGGTTCCATGGTATCTTGGCGTCACAGACTACCTCCACTAGACGGAGCATGTTAGGCGGATCTCACACTGCAGCGAAAATCGCGGCGACACGCGACTCAGCGATTTTCAACTTTGTATGTAGAATCATCGATTTGTATAGAAAAATCGCGGGGTGGCGCACACTGGCGCGTAAATCGCGGCGATTCGCAACTACTATGCGCAGCTACACGGAAAAAATCGCGGCGACGGGCGATTTCAGTGTGTTCTTCGCCTTAGACGACGCGCGCTCACATCAGATACTCATTTGGCCGATTTTTACATTAGGTACGACATTACGCGACCGGCCGCTCGTTCAGTTGTGACCATGTTTCTGACTTGTGTGTGAAATAAATATTTCTGTTCAATCCGACGACAATCTCGAAACATAAAATGATAAAAAAGATGTGAAACACGCGTTGTACTAGTAATATCTACCGATATTTAATCGCCCATATGCGTGGTGAGCTTGTGTCGTGTGACGTGTCGTATACCATGCTCCGTCTAGTTGAGGTGGTCTGTGGCGTGTACGATCGCAGTGCGAACGGCAGACTCGTCTACGCACAGTTTCTTCCGTTTTACACGTTTAATTAAAACCCGGCCCACTCTTAATGTTGGCTGATATTGTCAAACTTGAATTCCACAGAGAGATTTACGCGGTTTTTTTAAATTTCACCATTTTTAGGTGAATTTTTTAGGGATTTTAAGGCTGTTTTATTAAGCTTTGCTGTCTGACGGTGTTTTATGTTTTATGTAATGAGGGCAGGTTTGTTCGTAAGTTGTTTTATCTAAGATTTTATGGTGCATTTGGCAGCTTTTGGAAAATACTGTGGTTTTGTCATTATGAAATTAGACGTTCGAAGTGAAATAGGTGTGTGTGATGATGGCGCTTGCAACAGTGCCGAAATATCGGGAACTCACAAAAACAAACAGGTAAGTACATGGTAAATATCCCGTCGTTAATAGTAGTTATTATGTGAATGACCATGTTAGTTTAAACCTTTTTAATACTTTTGACATGTAAAATTAGGAAGCTGAATGTAAAGTCGCCGTCAATAGAATTTGCTAACTTTGTAAATAAACCGCCATATTGAAATTGTCTCTGAATGATGAATTAACTAGTGATGGGGAAGACTCTTACTTTACTTTTTTATGTTAAAACATATGGACTATTATAGTATCGAACGCAAGAAACAGGTATTTTTAATTTGCTTAATCAGAAGACGAATCGTTACTTGAATATTATGGATCCACCAGTATTTATCACAAAAGGTGCCATTATTTCATCCGTAGCTCTATCGATGATGCCGTCTAAATATTTCATTTTATTTTCTTAGGTACAGAGCGTAAGTTAGGTAGTGTGTAGCAGCTTTACAATATCACCAACTTTAGTCACAACGCTATCATCATAGACAATTGTAGAATTTAAAAGAAAAAAACGTCATTCCATTATGTCATAATAACCTATGTATAATTAAATTTTAAACTTTTAATGAAATATCCAAGATTCAGTCATTTATTGTATGGTTTTGTATTTTACGGCAACGACCGTTTAAATAGTGTATGGTTTCAGTGGTTTTTGATGAGGTGGTGTGAAAATTCAAGGAGAAACAGTGACAAAACAAAGTAACGCCTTTTGTTTACATAGTTAGCAAATTCTATTGACGGCGACTTTAGGTATAAGTAGTAACATTATAACTTGGCTTTAAGATGGGTAGAGTTTCTTAGCAGCTAACAAGTTTTATTAGGGTAGCTACCAGTGGCGTGGCGTCCATAGAACCGGATTCCCACCGGCTTGCCTATTTTAAAGCATATGACCGGAGTATCTACTACTCCTGTAGAAAAAGTCATCCAAATGTGCTCCGGCTTTACTACAAATATCTTTGACGCCACGACTGGTCAGCATAGCGTTTCGCAAGGGACAAAAATTAGATGTTTTCATGGAATACTCCCTCATTGTAATTTCCAAACACGTTTGTTACACACATTTGTTAAATTCCTCATTGTATCTGGCTCCATTGAACAGGTGACCATAAATCGTGGGTCGGAATAATGTATGGACTCCGCTAATCCGGTGTTAACCGAGCCGTTGTCCTGCCGTAAATAAACAACGGTGGTAAACAAGCATGCGGACCTGTGACCTGTTTCAAGAGGGTACAAGTTACGATTTGCGAGTTTAATAGGACATTAAATATCGGGGGACAATATGCTATAAACTAAAACTATAATAAATATTTAAAACTGTGGCATGGTACCGAAGGCGCCTGGGAGCGAACCAGGTCGCTTGGCCCGGACCACCTTGAAGATTTCACAAGATCTAGCCATCTTAAGATATAAAGATACCATCTTACCATATAAAGATAAATAAAGAAAGAGAAGCGAACACGATACACAATAGGGAATATGCATAATTTTTTTTTAACACATTTCTTAACAAAATTTGAAAATACCGTAGAAAAGATGACATAAAGTCGAAATAAAATTAAAATCGACCGAGAAATACGTAAGATATAAACATTTTAAAGCACTAATCAGACAGCGATTATAGAGAGAGATCCGATATGGACTATGACGTCATAGTACACGGCCACCATACAATCTCCATACTATATTCTGTTTTGCGAGAAAGAGATAAAGATAAATCTTTGTTGCGTTATATCTTGGTTATTTTTATAGTTATTCGAAAAATATTTTTTTCCTACTGTTTTTTATATGAATGAGGTTTTATTAAAGTAAATAAAAAATATCATGCATATTCCCTATTCATTTATTTCTCCTTATTTCCGCAGCCAAATGACAATAAATTATATCAATGGCATGAAATAATGTATCATTTCCCGTAATCCGGTGTTAGCGGAGCGTTGTCGTTTAGCCCGATAAATCAACACCTGTACCTATGGTTGCCAGGTGTCCGGGAAATCCGGGATTGTCCCGGAATTACCGTTCTTGTCCCGTATGCAGGAATTACACTTTATAGTCCCGGATTTCGAATACCTACTACCAGTTTTTTTTTATTATGATATGGAACGTGCAAGACGAAGGTGCTGCCAACTGGTGCCGCCAATCTAAATCATGCTGTGGCCACATTGACGAAAACGCTGTTAATAACGTTAATTTATCGCGTTGAAGGACGATTAACGTCAGTGTAGCTACGACTTACTATATTTGACATTGACACTTACATATTATCATTGATATTGACAGCTTGATTTAACAGGGGCGATAGTTTCCTTTATTGTCCGCCCCTCTCTTTTGTCGTTTAGTGCTGCCACCTATAGTTCGTGCACGTTCCCTATACGAGTAGGTACGATACGCCCGCGTTCTTGTACACTCGTGTTTTGTATCGTACCTAAAGGCTAATTCAGCTTGCAAGATTTGCGTCAAATAAATATACATTGCACGTTAATAAAGAGCTTGTAAAAATAGACAATCCAGGTAGGTTTTGCCAGGAGTGGGGTGCTAGACAGGAAACCTCCCAGAGTGTCTGGATTCTTCTCATTCCTCTTGATCCGGTTGATCCGCAGGAAAGGGAAGCGTCTTGGCCGGTGCACCCCGGGAGCAACGGCAAGTGATTTCTTAGGGGCCCCTAATTGATCACTTGCTGATGCTGCGAATGAGCCTGTCAGGGGGGGTTGGGGGGTCCCGCACCGGGTTTCCTCTGTTAGAGGACTCTCCAGGTGCGGCACGCGAGGGCGGAGCGTCGGGCACGGGCAGCATCCCTCCGACGTCTCCTTTTGGGGGGCACTGCGGGCAGGCACCAGACGGGTGACCTGTGCCGCTGCGTGGTATCCGAACGGTCGTCGAAACGTCAACAGTGAATTTGTATCAGCTGTTTTAAAATATGAAGAATAATTATTAAAAGATAATTAAATCGACTGACGCTGTGTAAATTGTCTAAAACAGTGCTAAATGTAATGTAATTAGTGTTTTCTACGGAATATTTTGTCGTTAATTCGCGCACTGATCATTGTTCCTGGAGCAGCTGTCAACGGACGATCGTTTGAATCTGGACTTAAAACAGGGGGAGTACATTTTGTTCAATTATATACTTATAAACACACCAACAGAACAGATGGCGCCACTGCCATCTAGAGCTATCTGAAAGAGCTCTGTATTTATTTTGATTTTAAATTTAATTATTTCGACCAATATTGACTTGAAATAATATATAATTACTCTAATTATAATAACAAATTGATATAGTGATATAAAAGTGTGGAAAATGGCCCCAACAAAAGGAAAATCCCAGCAAAGCTGTTGTGATGGCAGGTTAGTGGACGTTATTTCAAATTTAAAACAGATAATTGTGGAAATGAAAGACAAAATAGACAGGACATATGATATAATTAATCACCAACAACGAGAACTAACTATGCAGAGACAACTAAACACAGAGATCATAAATGCGTTAAAAAACAAATCAACAGACCTGAGACTAGAATCCGACGTCTTTAATACACCAACACAATTTCCACACAAATCTGGGATACGTAATGTGTCACACACTGACTCTGGTCCAGAAGGAATAACGTGCCTTCACAATACCACATCCGGCGATACGCAAGCCCAATATGAGGAGTCTACTTGCCCAGCCCCACAACAAATGTCCACTCCCACACAGTCCCCATTGCCACTGCCTGTACAACAGAGGCGCCTCCGATCCCGCCCGCGTCGCAAGCTGCAGTCTGAGGCTATCCAGGCGCAACCATCGACATCACCAGGAACCGTGTGAACCGCGCCAGCCAGCCGAACTGTGACTGCTCCCAAGCCGACTGTGCCCATCGTGAGAGCTGTGACTGCCGCCGCCAAGACTGAAGTGTGCCGTCAGCGGGCTGCCCCAGCTCCGCAGGTTGCTCATGCTGATCCAAGTCCACTCATCAAGCCAGCTGGGCCAACAGCACCAACAGCGCCTGTCGCGCCGGCGACACCGGCCGCACTGGCCGCATCAGCCGCGCCGACTGTCCCGGCCCCACTGATGAAGATGACGTGTCTACGAGCAGCTATACCACGTCCTGTTAGTTTGCACGTCTTCAATTTGAGTGCCGAAACCACCACTGATGATGTTATCCAACACATAAAGTCGAGCATGGACATCCAGGTCGTCAAGTGCGAACAGCTGAAGGTCACGCGAGGACAGTATTCGTCGTTCAAAATTGATGTACCGGCGAACAAAGTTGGATTAATTCGTAATCCCAAATACTGGCCGGACGGTGTGTCCATTAGAATATTTAATTTCGTGGAGCCAAAAAACTTCCAAGCCAGCGGCAGCGGGCAACCACCACGCTAGCCGAATCCACATGTTTCAAAGTCCTCCATCAGAACGTGAGATCCATTTGCGGCAAAACAGCGTTATTAAATATTCTACTCGATGCCGAAAAGCCAGATGTACTAGCTTGTAGCGAAATTTGGTGCAAAACAAATGAAATTGAACGAGTAAGGTTATGTAAGTATGAGATGGCGAATGCGTACTGCCGCACGCGCAGCGGCGCACACGGCGGGGTGGCGCTGTACATACGGGACGACATTCCGTATAAACAGCGCAACGACTTACATGGCCTATCTGTTCAATATCATTTTGAGTTAACGTCTATTGAAATTGTATACTTAAACTTGATTATTATTGCGACATATCGGACCGGTAAAGGCGACTTTGACATATTTTTAAATAAGTTGGATTTATTACTGAGTAAGGTGACTACCGAAAATAAAAGGTTCATACTGGTCGGCGATTTGAATGTGGACTTTTCAAGCGACAATTCCATGAAATTAAGACTGAATGACATTTTGGGCAGTTACGGCTGCGCGAACAAGGTTGGGTTTCCGACCCGTGTGTGCGCGGACAGTTCCACCTCCATCGACTGCGGCATAGTACCTCACACCTGTGACGTCACCGCCGCGCTGATAGATACACCAATAAGTGACCATAACGCCCAGATGTTTACGTTATCAGTGGAACAGTTGCAGCGCGAGAAACCAAGATCGTTTCTTGAGCGTAGACACATTAATAATGAATCGATTTCCCTATTCTACACCGACATTCAAAATTATAATTGGAATTATATACACAATACTACTGACATTAATGATAAATTTAATAAACTAATTCATATATTGACATATTATATTGACATCCATTTCCCCGTTAAGAATATGCGACCAAAGAATAAACCAAATGTCCCCTGGATGACTGACGAAATTAATAAATATATGCAAAATCTTAACGACCTTTCACATTTTAGACGACAATACCCTAATGACAGTAGTAGTATTTCCAATTCAATAAAATACTATTCCGATTTAATTAAATATAAAGTTACAGAAGCCAGGCAAAAGTACACAGAAAAAAGGATAAGGGATAGTGGAAATCCCTCTAAGGAAATTTGGAGAATAATAAACGAAGAGTGCTCGACAACAACACATGACAGGAAAGAAATAAAATTACTTGACTCCGATTCAAAGACTGTTAACGATGTACCTGACCACCTCAACTCACACTTTTTAAATGTTGCGTCTAAATTTAACGTTGGGGTAAATGAGAAAGTGTCAACGCAATACCTAACGGAACACCTGCAGACTACGAACGTGCCCATCGTAGAGTTGCCAACCGTCACGCGCGCCGACCTTGATCGGATTTTGAGATCAATGCTAAAAACTAGACACACCCTGGACATATACGATATATCGATCAACATAATTCTATGCATTTGGCCACTGCTATCGGATATACTGGTCTCCCTTGTCAACGAGATGTTCTTAAGTGGTATATACCCTGATATACTGAAATGTACAAGAGTGTGCCCAGTGTACAAAAATAAGGGGGAAAAAACATCAGTAGACAATTACAGGCCCATTTCTATTGTTCCAAATATCTCAAAAATTATCGAATCGATATTATCGCAGCACATAATGTATCACCTTGAGACAAATGACTTACTGACTGACAGACAGTTTGCCTACCGACACCATATTTCTACTACCACTGCAGCACATACAATGATTAATTCTATCACCACAGGCATAGATAATAAAAACAAAGTAGCTGGCATATTTTGTGACCTGTCCAAAGCTTTCGATGTAATAAGTCACAATTTACTCATCAGAAAGCTAAAGCACTACGGCGTCCAAGGACACAGTATTGACCTATTGCAATCGTTTTTGGAAAACCGATATCAGACAGTGGAAGTAACGTCAGGCGGGAAAAGACTGAGATCTAGGTCTGGTAGCGTGACGGTCGGAATACCACAAGGATCTGCGCTCGGAAATACCCTTTTTCTTACATTCATAAACGACCTACCATCTGCGATAACGGAAGGTCAAATAGTCCTGTTTGCTGACGACACGACCGTAGTGGTGAGCGGGCGTACTTACGATCAACTCAACGGAAAAATCCTCACAGTTTGTGACCAACTTAATAGATGGTTCTCAGCAAACGGTCTAATACTTAATGTAAGTAAATCGAACGTCATGCTATTTTCTGGCAGGCGTGTTTCGGGTGTAAGTATCCAGTGCCCGATTCCGATGAGCGACACGTGTAGGTTCTTGGGTTTTACGTTAGACTCCACATTGAATTGGAAACAGCACGTAGACTCACTTTGTAGCAGGCTGGGTAGTGCCGTGTTTGCCCTACGCAAACTAAAGCCGTTGGTGTCCTGCGATGCATTGAGGCAAGCATATTTCGCACACTTCCAGTCGCTTATGACGTACGGTGTCATTCTGTGGGGCAATTCAACCGACGCCGATAGGGTAATGCGAATACAAAAGCGTGCATTACGAACAATGGCCGGTGTAGACAAGCGGCAGTCCTGCAGAGAATTGTTCGTCGAACACCGAATAATGACCCATTATTCGCATTACCTTTTCGAGGTCATAATGTTCACACGAAAGCACTTATCAGAGTTTGAGCGAGTGGAAGTGCCGGGAAAGTGCCTGCGCAGCACGGGGCAACTCCGATCAGTGTCGCGTCGCACCGCACTACACGCGAAAAACCCGCGAGTGATAGGCCCTACCTATTATGAGCACTTACCAGCTGAAATAAAAAACGAACAAAGAGAAGGAACGTTTAGGCGTCGACTGAAGAACCATTTATTGGAAAAGTCCCTTTACTCAGTAAAAGAATATATAGAACTCATTAAATAGGCTAATTATTGTAATTTTTAAACTGACATTTTTATTTTGAAATACGCTTTGATTATAATTTGCATTGAATTTGACATCTCCTAATTAAATATTTGGATACTGATACGTACTTCTCAGTACTAAAATCTGTTTTATTTGTAATTTGTTTTGTATTAATTAGCCAGTAAGAATCTATTTTGACATTTTATTATTGTAATCATAATTACTAATTGATGTATACCACACGGTACTAAATTGTTTACACATTTAATAATTATATTTTATTTTGTAGGTATATGTATTATTATTATTATACGTATACCGATTAATTATTATTGTATTAACTTGGAATTTTTATTATTGTTAACAACGACCACTATACGATAAGTAATGTAGACTGAAATGTATATATGAAATTTGTAATGTTGGGAATAAATAAACTAAACTAAACTAAACTAAACCATAATCCCCGTTATTTTTTTTTTTTTTTTTTTAACATTCTTACACCTACTCCACATAGCTCACGGTTACTGTGAGCAACGTCTTACAAAATACACTGGCACCGTGCAGTTTCTCTTTGTTTGACGAATAGTGGAAACAAAGTGCGAGACAAGGCACATTCGCCACAGACATTGCCCTACACTGATACACTGCACACAGCTAGTCTAGTCTTCCTTGCTCTTAATTACCTTGTCGGCAGATATCTAGTTATAACAATAATAACATATCTGTGTCGCATTTCAGCGCATCGGCGCAAGGCCTGTCGAGATGTCATCGAGCGTGATGACCCGCAAGGCCACGGCGCGCCAACAGGAGCTGCAGCTGAGAGCTACCCTGGAAGAGCTTCAGCGCACCAAAAAGGAATGCGATCAACTCATCCGCGAGCGGGAAGAGAGTGAAGTGGAAGTTAATAAAGTTGTGGCAAAAAACACAGACTTAAAGAACCAGTTGGCCCAACTTCACTCAGACTACATGGACAGTGTCGATCAGTGTGAACAATTACAAAGTGTTGTGGAATCTTTCCGGGACTGCGCCTCACACTATGAAGAAAAATTGAGACGCATTACTAAACTAGAGTGTGAGCTTGTTGAGACAAATAATTTGGTCTCCGAGCTCCGCAGTGAGTGTGAGTCTCATCAGGCTGCCCAAACACAAAGCCTTTATGAGGAGCTAATGAGCAGCAGCAACAGCGCAGTGGCAGCTAGGCCTAACCCAGAGTCTTCAGTAATAGACCTAACAAAGGATGATTCTCTCACTTTCCATCATTTTAGCAGTGCAAAGAAACTGAAAAAGTATGTTAAATTGAGGAAATTTATAAAGCGCTGCCAAAGACTAAATAAGTCAAAACACAGTGTGCAGCAGAATGTAAAACTGATAAAAGAACGCAGTGTCTTAGTGAATAAATTGAATGCTTGTAGACTTAAACTAGAGTGTAGTGTTAAATCATATGACAATGACACCAATAGGCTGCATACTGACATTAACAAACTAGAAGAGTCTCTCCGGACTATAAGTGCTAAATATGAACACAGCCAACTGGAGATCAGTGAGCATGTGAAGGCTGCGTCGCAGTTGCTGGACATGTGCCGGGAAAATGAGGAACGCTTCGACTCACTAGTGAACAAACATATGTGTACTTGTGCCACTGGGAGTCTCCTCGCTGCCCCGGTGCCTCAGCGCGAACTCTGCGAGGATCCCCGGCTCGAGTCTTGTGTGGTGCCCCGGCCTAAGTCTGGCAGGAGTTCCCAGCCCAGGACCTGCGAGGCTCCCGTGAGCTCTGCGCCCGCGCCGGCGGCACCCGCATGCCCTGCGCCTGCGGCACCCGCACGCGCTGCGCCCGCTCGCTCCGCGGCTGCGGCCGCAAACGCCGGCCCTGCGGCTGCCCTCGACGGCCCTGCGCCCGCCCGCACCGCGGCTGCAGCCGCCACCGCCGGTCCTGCGCCCGCCAACGCCGGTCCTGCGCCCGCCCGGCCCGCGGCTGCGGCCGCCCTCGACGGCCCTGCGCCCACCCGCATCGCGGCTGCAGCCGCCACCGCCGGTCCTGCGCCCGCCCGGCCCGCGGCTGCGGCCCCCCCCGGCGGCCCCGCGCTCGCCCGCCCCGCACTCGTGGTGGCTCCGGCCGGCGCTGCTCCCGAGGCGGCTCCGCGCCGCGTGGACACGACGCCGCGGCCGCGCACCGGCGCACTCGCCGAGCCCCCCGCGCCCGTGGTGTTGCCCCGCGCTCCGTCGACAGTCATTTATTCTGATGACGTAGGCGTGGGCCTCGGGTCCTTACTGAGCCAATGTCTGCGGCAGAAGGTCCGAAATAATTGTTTGCGTGGTGCTTCCATTGATCGCTTCGTGGATCGGTTGTCGAAGGACAGTTTTGATGGAGGTACCACTCTAATTGTAATATTAGGTAATAGTCTAGGACTTAAGAATTCTAAATTGATATCGCTGCTCCGTGTCCTGACAGACATTGAAGAGCGTGGAATTCATAAAATTATTCTCTGTGCACTTCCCTACTCGAAGACTGTGTCCGATGAACATAACGTCAAAGTGTCACGTTTGAATTCCATGCTGTACAATGTGACATGTTACAATAATAAGTATCATTTCTTTGATACTAACAAGTTTTGTAAAACTTTCAGACTGTATAAGTATAGAATGTATTTATCTAAAAAATGTAAACGAGCAACAGCAGCGCTTCTCGCATGCAATGTTGAACCTGGGCACATTGACTCGACAGGCAGTAGCAGCGCCGCCCCGGCCGCCGCCGCCGCCGCCGCCGGCGGCGCGCGCGCGCCCTCTCCCGCGGGCCGCCCGGAACATTTAAACTGACGCGGGCGACAACGGAGAAGCACCGAGAAGTGAGTTTTGTCCACCAAAACTTGCAGGGCTTTTCCAGCAAAGAATTAGAGGTGGGTCTTTTCTTGGACTCTCAGGGTATTGATATTTTCTGTGCAACGGAGCACTGGCTCAAGGAACATGAACTGGCCTTACTTAATTTTTTTAACTTTAATGTAGTTAGTTCGTTCAGTAGAAAGAAGGCCATTCGCGGGGGCTCACTGATTATAGTAAAAAACAAACATAAATGTAAGGAAATGAAAGACATAGTGAAACTTTCTATTGAGCGAACTATTGAAATATCTTGTGTAGAAATTGAAAATCACATTATAATTTGCTTATACAGGCCACCGTCATCTGACTTTAGCCAGTTTGAGGCCGTAATGGAAGATGCTTTGAAGCAAGTCTTTGTTAGTAGTAAATTAATAATAGTATGTGGGGATTTTAATGTCAACATGCTAGACCTTGCACACCCCCATACGGTTAGGATATTAAGCCTATTTAAATCGTTTGGCTTGTATCCTTTATACAATGAACCCACTAGGGTTACGGCCAGCACGGCGACATGTCTAGATAACATATTTTGTAATTGTGAAGCTACTAATAAAACGATTCTTAATTGCTTTAACTCTGATCACCGCGGACAGAAAGCCTTTTTCAAAGTAAATGTTCATACCGAACAGCAAATTATTACATATAGGCCCATCACGGAGAGTCGCATGGAACGATTTAAAGATAACATACTTTGTCGAGTTCCTGCGCTCCCGACTAACAGTAGTGATCCTAACGTACTCTTTAAAGAGTTATCAGAGGTGATTCATGACGTGCACAAAGACATATTCAAATGTAAAACTTTCAAGCGAGGCACAAAAACAAGGTTTAGTGACTGGGCCACATCAGGTATACATAAGAGTAGGAACAGATTGTACGAATTGTACGAAATGAAGAGCTACATACAAGATGATAATTTCACAGAATATGTTAGAAATTATTCGAAGATGTTTAAGAAAGTTTGTGCCGCCGCCAAGTCTTTATACTTAGGAAATAAAGTTAAGTCAGCGGAAAATAAAGTAAAGGCAGTCTGGAACATAATAAACACAGAGACTGGCAAAACAAAACCCCGTGAAGGCCATTACCGACTTAAAGTCGAGGAACAAATCCTGACCGCAGACTTGGACGTAGCTGGCGCCTTTCAAAACTTCTTCACAAACATTGCTGTGAATACTACGGTAAACCTGAATTCTTCTGTAGCGAAGGCTAGCTCTTTTCTAGATCCTATTAGTACCAGATATGATAGGGAATTTCACTTCCAACATACAGATCCCTATGAAATAATAAAAACGTTTAAATCCCTGAAGCTGAAAAACACCGAGGACCTTTGGGGTGTTTCTGTCAGAGTCATGCAATCTGTCATCGATATTGTGGCGCCATCTCTAGCCATTGTGTTTAATGCTTGTGTAGATAAGTGTATTTTCCCCGATCTGATGAAATATAGTAAAGTCATTCCTTTGTTCAAATCAGGCAGCAGGGATGATCTTGGGAATTTTAGACCGATTTCTATATTACCAGTTCTTAGTAAAGTCTTTGAAAAAGTCATACTAAACCAATTGCTTCGTCATTTTAACAAGTATGAACTACTGCACGACCAGCAATTTGGTTTTACAAAAGGCCGCTCGACGACGGACGCCGCGACGGTGCTTATTAAACACATCTATGATGCGTGGGAAGTGTCACAAGATGCGATAGGAATCTTTTGCGATCTTTCCAAGGCGTTCGACTGTGTGGAACATGAGACACTGGTTCACAAACTAAAGCATTACGGCCTGTCGACCGAGGCCTTAAACCTTGTCATGTCTTACCTTAGCCAAAGAATTCAGAAAGTGGTTGTTAACCGAATTGAGTCTAGTGGTTCGACTGTAAAGCTCGGAGTACCGCAGGGCTCGATTTTAGGTCCGTTTCTCTTTCTTGTGTATATAAATGACCTTCCTTACCACATAGAACAAAATTGTAAAATAGTTTTATTTGCTGATGACACCTCATTGATTTTCAAAGTTGATAGACAACTAGATGACTATAGTCACATCAATGAGACCTTAAAATTAGTGCTACAGTGGTTCACAGCAAATAACCTGGTTCTGAATGCAAAGAAGACAAAGTGCGTGAAATTCTCTTTGCCAAATGTAAGAGAGGTTGACACATCTATATCTTTAAACGGTGAGAAACTTGATCTTGTTAACAATACACTCTTTCTTGGGCTTACCCTGGATCACAACTTGCAATGGGCGCCTCATATATCTACTTTGGCTAACCGGCTGAGCTCTGCCGCTTTTGCTATAAGACGAATAAGGCAATTCACTAACGTGGAAACCGCTCGCCTTGTTTATTTCAGTTACTTCCATAGTATTATGTCTTATGGCATACTGATCTGGGGTAAAGCAGCAGACATAGATACCATCTTTGTTCTACAAAAAAGAGCAATTCGATCCATATATAACTTAGGATCTAGAGATTCGCTGAAAGAACGTTTTAAGGAAATAGAAATCCTCACAGTGGCTTCACAGTACATATTAGACGTGATAATGTATACGCACAAGAATATCAGCTCCTTCAAAAAGCAGTCTGATGTCCACAGTTTAAATACGCGGAACAAACATAAGCTGTTTGTCCCAAAAATCCGTCTACAGAAAGTAAGAAAATCTTTCGTGGGCAACTGTGTTAGATTCTACAATAAGGTACCCCTAGATGCATGGGAACTGCCTTATAGTTCGTTTAAAAATTACATTAAATCTGCGCTTTTGAAGAGAGCTTATTATAAAGTCCAAGATTACTTGGATGACAAAGAACCATGGCCAAAGCATCAGTCGCAGCAGTCGTCGAAATAGGGCAGTGTCCCGGAGAGGTTTAGGTACATGATGCCTACAGATGGCGTCGCTGCTACGGGCTGTATCGTTCCATTGTTACATTTATTTTTATTGTAATTTTATTTCATTATTTGCATTTTGACATACTGAATACATACCTGTTATGTATACTGTAGCTAGTTGTAATGACTGTTAGCTTAATAGTCTATTTCTCGACGTGAAACATACGTTTCCCATTTTGTATTTCGACGTTTGGAGTTCCTTTACACCTCCAAAACATAATGTTTTGACAACGGAGACTCCTTACATCTCCATAAAGTTTAGTCTATGTTTGCCTATTTTCTATATTTTTTATCGTGTTTTGACGCCTAGAGACCCTTTACATCTCTAAAAATGTAGTTTTAAGTTTTGTAATGTAATGGATCCGGAGATTATATACGTCTCTCGGTAAAATGTAAAAAAAACTGTGCCCAGTTATTTGCTTGTTGCATTTTATAAATATTGTCATCTTATGTAATAATGTCACAATTGTTGTAATGTTGTTTTTAAAAGAGAAACTGGTGAGTTTCTTCAGGCGCTTCTTCTCACCAGAAGGTCATCTACCGAAGCGCCAAAAGAAAAGAATCAGACATGTAAAAGAGCCCTTGAGGCCTACTTACAGAAATAAATGAGTTTGAGTTTTGAGTTTGAGTTTGAGTGGTGGCGGTGGACTAGTCCTCTGCTTCCTGTGGCGGGAGGCGGAGGACTGGCCCACCGCGGTCCGTAAGGACAGGCGGGAGTGTCTGCGGGGTAGGGGCGTTTGTCCTCCCGTGGACGGCTGCGGGGCAGGGGCGTTTGTCCTCCCGTGGCGGCGAGGGAGGGACCGGGACACCGTGTGTCTGGTGCCGGTCCCTGCTTCCCCGGGGGACGGCCATTCGGTCGGGGGGGAGCTGGTGAGGGAAGGCACACTGGCCATGCTACAGTGTGCCTTTTTCGGAGAGGGTCCGCCCTAGGGCGGAGGTGCTGGTGATGGCGTGGCGTTAGTAGATTCCCATTCCATCACCGTGAAGGCACAGGTCGGTAGCATCCCTGGGTTTTAGTGGGTAGGCCAATCCCTTCAGGAGCGGAGAGCCCCACATAACCAATACGTAACATCTGGCTGTCACCCCCGATAGCCTTAGGTTACGTAGTGGTATGCAGTTTTATGCATTTCCCGGGGTCAAAAAAAAAAAAAAAGGTTTTGCCAGGAGTGACTCACTCCGCGATTCCGCCGCGCGGCTACTAGTACAATTTTATGACTGAGGAGTGGCTTAGTCAGTGACCAGAAAGAGCACACGTTATCCTATAAAGTGAGACGGTCGGATCCGGTGCGTTCCGTCCGATGGTTGGACCCGAATGTCAGTTTTATTAGAACGAAAGGCTACAGACGAGTTCATCATTATCTGAGCAAAGAACGGATCAAAAATATCTGATCTAGTTCTTATGCTTCTGACAATAGGGTCTTGTTCAGATGTTTTTCAAACTTTGCTCAGATAATGATGAACTCGACTGTACCTACTGACCGAATTCGTAACCCTCGGATTCTCCCGGAAATGAAATGCCTCAATCTGGCAACCCTACCTGTACCCCAATTAATGAGGATGGGAACCGAGCTGCGTGCATCAATTTGGCGCCACTTAAGGCGAGGCTAGACCAGAATCGGGCACGGAAGCCTAGTTTCCAAATCATTTTTAGAGCACTTATTTGACTCGTAGGTCACTGTAAAACATATATAATAATATTCAGAACTGTATCTAGGGCTTCCTCTCACTTAGAACATGATAGCGAACACTTCGCTCGATAGAAAAGTAGCGCGAAAACACTATAAAATAAAGTATTTTTTTCATTTTTTATTTCTGACAAAATTAATACCATCATTATGGCATCCTCTCATGTTTGGGTTGATAACGTATACTTTTATGTTAGAAATCGAAGATAAGCTGCAATAATCTGCATTCCGCCCGACCCTAGTTGTATGTGAAATGCGAGCCAGGTCCTACCGGGCCTTAAACCTCTGTCTGCATCTTCGACACCTTACTGCAGGGGCCGTTTTTAGGTCTATTTTAGTTTTAGCTTATTTAATTTTAATTTAGTTTTAGTTTTTAGTATATTTAATTTCAACTACATTGTACATCATTTATTGAATAAACTGACTGATATTTTACTATCGAATAAAATTATTACACAATGTTGCCAACTTACCACACAATGTACCTGATAAAAAACCTCAAGTTGACATTAGGTTGTTCTTCAGAAATATGTCTGCGACTTATTCCTCTGTCTCCATACGTTTAGTATGAAAAAGGGCCAGAGGAATAAGGTGACCGCAGACATATTTCTGAAGAATAACCCATTACGTCTACTTTGTTTAACACAATTTCTCCATTTAAAAAAACTGAGTATAAGACTGCGTTTCCACGTGAGCTGTGCGAGGAAAATCTACCAATGCCAATGACGTATACAAAGAACAGGGCTAAGCGAGCACGCAGACGGTTCCAACGCTTTGGCGGTAAAAATACCGCCAAATCAGTGCCAGTCGGCAGTGCGACACGCGGCGCGCGCACCGCAGCTGGTCTTTATCGCTGCATTTTTTGTTACAGGGAAAAAGTTCCGAACTGTCCGGATGGGCCTATCCTTACTTTTGAAATCATTGACCAATGCCGATGTCGTCGCGATGAGCGAGGATAGCTAGGCTCATTGATGATGCTCATTGGTGGATTTTCTATTTAAGTAAGTATTTATCTCATATAGGTCTGTATATTGTTGTTTAGTACCCATAGTACAAGCATTGCTTAGTTTGGAATTACGAGTAGCTCGATTTGTGTAAGATTATCTCCCGATATTATTATTAACCAATAGTGTTGTTTTTGACCAATATTGTTGTTTAGAAATGTAATATTGTAATTTATAGCGTCGTAAAATGGGCCACTGATTATAATCAAAGTTAGAACAAAATATAATTTAGTCACAAAACTCCGTTCTCAAGCAAAGCGCGGGAAGAAAAATAAAATATGTTAAGTACGACTCAACCGTCCGAAAACCGCTCCCTTTACAAACAAATCACGTTAGCTATCGGTCGTAGGGATGGACTACGACTCGACAGATTAAGAAACTCAACATCTCTCATCGAGACGCCGAGTGGACAAAAAGCTGGCAGCTTTTTTTTTGTTTTTTTTTTTGAAGACTGACTAACTCGGGACCCTTATTGGGCATAGCGATCATTTGACCCGGTGGTCGACTGTGTCGTTCCCTGGGGTCAAACCAGGTCGCTAGGCGGACACTTTGTTCGAGGACATAATGCTAATCACCTTTGCTTGGTCGCCTAAATAACATATTAATTACGAATTGGGTTGACTGTAACCGCAATCTGTTAAAAATAACCTAGCATTTTAGGCGCTTGTTGAAAACTGTAAGCCTGTTGTTGTATATATGTTAATGTGGGTAGCTAGGAATCGTGGGGTAGGTCTTGATAAAAAATAAACAGTCGTCTTGAAGTCATCAAACTGGTGGTTTGTTTTAATCCCTTGTCCTAAAACACTACATGGTGTCAGGTGTAAAATTTGCAAATCAGTTCGTGTTGTGCAATCATAATGTCGGAAACAAATAAAAGTAGTGGAGTGAGTGTGCGTAACGAGTTTTATGCGAACATACAACAACCGCCGCCGATGTCTGATAACGGTAACATGGCGGATAATTGGCGTGATTGGAAAAAGACATTTGAATGGTATATGGTAGCATCCGGCCGTGAAAATTCGTCAGATAAGGAAAAATGTGCCTTGTTTTTGCATATAATTGGAAAACCTGGCCGCGAGATATATGAAGAATTGGACTTCGAGGAATCTGAAAAAACGAATTATAAAGTGTTGTGCCAGAAGTTTGAGAAAAGATGTGACCCGTCAAAAAATATTAACTTTGAGAGACATCTGTTTTTTGAGTGTTCTCAGGGGGCGGACGGATTTGATAAGTATTTTGCCACACTGAAGGTCAAGAGTAAATCATGCAATTTTGGAAAACTACGTGAAAGTTTAATGTTGACTCAAATGATAAGAGGGATAAGGGATGGTCAGCTGAGAGAAAGGATGCTAAGAAAATCTGATTTGGAATTGCAAGAGGCGGCATCGTGGTGCAGAGCGGCCGAGGTGGCGAGCGAGCAGGCCGGGGCGTTGCGGGGCGGCGCGGCGGGCGAGGCGCCCGCGCACAGCGCCGCCGTCGAGCCCGTCCAGGCGCGCCCGCGCCAGCAGCCGCGCCCGCGCCCGCCGCCACCGCAGCATGCGCGGCCTGCGCGGCCCATCGCTACTGGCCGACAGTCGAGTCAATGCGGAAATTGCTCTTATAAGCATGACTACAATAGATGTCCAGCATTTCAGATTACATGTTTTAAGTGCAATAAGAGGGGTCATTTTGCGAGATGCTGTCGGTCCCCGGGATATGTGAATCGTGCGCTACGTGAATTATCCTGTCAATCTGCGGAGGAGTTAAGTGAGGAGGAAGAGGAGTTCATGATAAGGGGAATCGAAATCGGCAGTGTGGACATTAAGGGATGGCGTGAGTTTATTAAAGTTAACGGTGTCAATGTGCAATTTAAATTAGATAGCGGTGCTGACGCTTCGATCATGTCGATGGATAGTTATATAGGTGCCGGGTTTTGTAAACAGTTATTACGTAAAACGGACACGGTTTTAAAGGAGGTTAGTAAAACTTCTTTGCCTGTTATGGGCTATTTTGAAGCCCAACTGAGTTACAATAACATCACAATTAAGCATAAAATATACGTATTAAATATCGCGTGTGGTAATTTACTATCGAGAGATGCCTGTACACAGTTAAAGTTGATTTTGCGTATAAATGAAATTGAGGGCGCACGCAACTGTTGCGACTTGATTAAATCATATCAGCATATCTTTGAGGGTATTGGGCAGTTACCAGGGATTCATAAATTGGTAATTGATGAAGCGATTCCACCAGTTGTTAGAGGCTCACGGAAAATACCAATAAAATTAAGACCAAAATTAAAAGAGGAATTGGAAAGGCTTCAAGGCTTAAAGATCATAGCACCGGTGAGTGAACCTACCGATTGGGTGTCGAATATTGTCCTAGTAGAAAAATCAGATGGAACTATACGCTTATGTCTTGACCCCCAGCATTTAAATCGAGCGATAAAGCGAAGCCATTTCCAACTGCCTACACTTGATGAAATAACAGCAAATATTTCTGGTGCCATGTATTTTTCAGTGCTAGATGCTAGTAAGGGTTTTTATATGTGTGTTTTAGATGAGCAAAGTTCAAAATTATGCACGTTTGCGACTCCGTTCGGGCGCTATAGGTTCCTCAGGTTGCCATTTGGAATTTGTAGCGCTTCTGAGGTATTTCATAGCATAATGTATAAATTGTTTGCAAGGCAGGGCGTAGAAGTATTCGTCGATGACATTTTAGTTTACGGTAAAACGTTAGAGGAGCATAATACGAGATTGAAAGAGGTGCTACAGGTGGCAGCTGAATACGGGGTTAAGTTTAACAAGAATAAATGCGTTTTTGTGCAGGACAAAGTTAAGTTTTTAGGGCACATATTCGATAGAAGCGGTATACGCTTAGACCCAGACAGAGTTAAATGTATCGAAAAAATGCCAGTTCCTGCTGATAAAAAAGAATTAGAACGGTTTTTGGGGATGACTAACTATGTGTCGCGCTTCATACATAATTATGCGGAGAGGGTTGAACCTTCGAGAGAACTATTGAAAAAAGATGTTCAATTTGAATGGCATGAAACACATTCTAGAGTTTTCAGGGATCTAAAGCAGCAGCTGGCGCATGCACCCGCACTCAGATACTACTCGCCTAACGAGCCGGTAACGGTATCAGTAGATGCTAGCTCGCGCGGGCTGGGCGCCGTACTGCTGCAGGGCGGGCGGCCCGTGGCCTATGCTGCTCGCACACTGACGCCTACTGAAGGGAGATGGGCGCAAATTGAAAAGGAACTGCTGGCCATCGTGTTTGGATGCAGCAAATTTCATCAGTTCATCTATGGACACGCTCAGGTAACTGTTGAATCAGACCATAAACCGCTGGAAGCTATTTTCAAAAAACCGCTGAATGAGACGCCCATAAGGCTGCAGCGGATGCTTTTAAAATTACAAATATATTCACTGAACATCTGCTACGTACCAGGACGCTTGATGTACATGGCGGACACCTTATCAAGGGCGGTCATGGAGTCGGGAAATGAGCGTGATCATCGGATCCAGGAGGAAGTACACTTGCATGTCAATACTTTGGTGAAGAACCTTTCAATAAGTGATGGTAAAATGCAAGCAATAAGGGACGCGTCCAGAGTAGATCAAGGTTTGTGCGAAGTAATGGAATATTATAGGAAGGGATGGCCGCACACGAAAAGTATAGTATCCGAACAAGCTAAGCCATATTGGGAGGTAAGGGACGAGATTCATATTATAGATGAAATAGTATTTCGCAAGGACATGGTGGTTATACCGAGTAGTCTAAGGGCGCAAATGGTAGACAAAATACATGAAGGTCATCTCGGCATTGACAAATGCAAAAGACGCGCACGAGACGTCATGTGGTGGCCAGGAATGGCAGCCGCCGTGGAGCGCGCCGTGCGGGCGTGCGAGCCGTGCGCCGCGCGCCGCGCCGCGCCGCCGCGCCAACCGCTCGCGCCGCACGCCGTACCCCACAGGCCGTGGCAGGTGCTCGCGGCTGACATCTTTCAGGTAAAAGATAAGCAGTATTTACTCGTGGTCGACTACTACTCGAAGTACGTCGAGGTGGCAACGGTTTCGGACCTACGAAGTGCAACTGTAATAGGTATTTTAAAATCTATGTTTGCGCGACATGGAATTCCGGAAAAGTTTGTATCGGATAATGCGTGTTTATTTGTATCTCAGGAATTTAAAGCGTTTGCTAGGGACTGGGATTTCGAACAAGTGACCAGCTCGCCGCACTACCCGCGCTCGACCGGTCTCGCCGAACGTAATGTACAAACGATTAAAAAATTGATTATAAAGTCACAAGAGGATAAAACTGATTTTTACGTGGCACTTTTGAATTTTAGAAATACGCCTATATCGGGAGAGAAATACTCACCTGCTCAATTGCTAATGGGAAGGAGATTAAATACTAAGTTACCAATAAAAAGTAGTTTGCTAAACCCGGAGACTCCATCTAAAAAGGATATTACAGCTCGTCGCGAAATGAAATGTGAGAAAACGAAATAAAACTACGATAGAGGAACTAAAGAGCTTAAACCGCTAAATGACAATGAGCAGGTCCGTATTCGAGACCCGGGCGACGCTCAGGGCGCGGGGCGCTGGGTGCGCGCGCAGGTGGAGCGCGCCGCCGCCGAGCCGCGCTCCTACTGGGTGCGCACGCCGGACGGCCGCCGGTACCGGAGAAACAGGCAACAGATCATACCGGCGACGCCGGCGCCGACGCCCGGGAGCAGCACCGCGAGCGGTGCACGGGCTAAGTACTATGATGACCTGGAGGAGTGTGGCGGAAGTGGCGCACCGCGGGGCTCTCGGGAGCTCCAAAGCGATTCAACAAGGGATCCCTCTTTCCGTTACACTCGTTCAGGCAGGCGTGTGCGCACGCCAGACAGATTGTAAAAGATGATAAATTGATAGACCCATGTATAGATATCTGATGATTTTGCATGCAACAAACAATCTAATCAAATGTTTAACATTAGCAAAATAGACATCTAGCTCAGAAGTAATGTTGCTTGCAATTACATCTCGATAATTCATTATAAGTAAATGTAAAAAAAAGCCTTCTAAACTATGCATGTACATTAAGTTAATAGGCACAAGAAAAGAAAACATTACGTGGTTGAGTAAGACAACCGCTTTGTTGTAGTATCTATAAGTAGTTTTAGTAATTACCTATTGTGGTCCTGCGCTCATAGTGTAGGCATTTAAATGTAAGATAATTAATTGAATCTTATGCTATACACTTTCTATTTGAAAGCAATAGACACTAGATAGTATTATATGATACCTATATTGTTATTTACTTACGTAGGTCACAATTGTTACCTTGTATGATTGATTGATTATGTTTCTTTTGACACCTTATTTTTGTGACCACAATAGTTATGCAGGTATTTGCATTTACCCATTATTTAAAGTAGTACCTAATCACAGATGTACCTAGCTGCTTAAGTAATTTTAGTTGACCGTTTTGATAAGGGGAAGGATGTTGTATATATGTTAATGTGGGTAGCTAGGAATCGTGGGGTAGGTCTTGATAAAAAATAAACAGTCGTCTTGAAGTCATCAAACTGGTGGTTTGTTTTAATCCCTTGTCCTAAAACACTACACCTGTTATGTATTTTTATAAATAAATAACATCCTGTTAAAATAAGCAAAATAAGGAAATATTTTACAGTTTTTATATTTCTAATATAATTTTTATTGTTTTATGAGCCTGCAAAGTTGGGTGGGAACGTCCATTTTAAAAGTATAAAAATATTAAAAACTACTAATACCATTATAAACTATAAAATGTATGGTAACTTTTGTTATGAAACCATAAATAATAATACTTATTTCAATACATATTTATTTTTTCGTGTTTCTACATATTATGTGTGATACCCCATATCGGCAGATTCAGTTGAAACCTTATCTCGATGTGACTCACTACTCTAGAATTCCCTGACTTAAACAATTCTCTTACTCAAATCTGACTCAAAACGAGTCACAAACCCGACTCAGCCGTTCCCCTCCCTAGTCTTTCGCACACTCAGATCCCAAGGGCCCATAAATAATAATAAGTGTGACACCGCAAGGATCGCGAAGCTTAGCCGTTGCAGCTTGTATTTATTCTTATGGTCTTCATAAAACTGAATGGTTTTTTTTCACGCCCGAGAAAGGCACGGTGCCAGTTATGACGCCTAGTCTTTCTTTATCGTATGATTCGTATGTAAAATAAAGGTTTTCGGGCTTAATTCGCAATTTGCGTTTAACCCTGTGCGATGGATCGTTTAAAAGGAAACGTATTTATAAACCAAATGAGAGGATCATTTTTAGGGTTCCGTAGCCAAAATGGCAAAAACGGAACCCTTATAGTTTCGTCATGTCCGTCCGTCCGTCCGTCCGTCCGTCCGTCCGTATGTCACAGGCATTTTACTCAAAAACTACACAATGGATATTGATGAAATTTGGAATATAGGTGTCTTGTATGAGCCGCTACTTAGTTTGGTAGTTAAATAACTAAAATAAATATTTTTAGGGGGGGCACTCCATACATGTTACAGAACCTAAAAAAATTTTTTTTCAGAAAATATCAACGTGTGCTACATAGTTCGACAGATCTTTCAAAAACATGTTAAGGTTCTTAAGTAATGTTTTTGATTAAGTGAATACCTTTGGAAATAATCGCTCCGAAAGTTGTGAAAATTGTGTCCCCCCCCCTCTATCTTCTAAACCGTGTGTCCGAAAAATACAAAAAAAATAGCAAAGATAACGCTTAATTAATACTTTCAACGAAAATTATTTTCAACAAGATCGGATTAACCGTTTTTGAGTTATTGCCGATAAACTGCGCTTCTCAACAAAAGGACGTAATTGCTATGAAGATACGCTCTTTTGTTGTTGTAATTTTTTACATCGTATTTTTTACCTTATAGTTATTTCCCTTATAGTTACGGCTATGGAACCCTACACTGAGCATGGTCCGACATGCTCTTGGCCAGTTATTCTATATTATAATTATACATTGACAAGAGTGTTGCCTTTCGCTATACTATAGCAACATCACGTCACACCTGTAAGTCCCCACGTACTTCATAAAGTACATATTCAAAATGAGTATTGACCGCGTAGTGAGTGTGTGTGTGAAAGAAAGGCTTTTGCGGATTTAATCCACAATCGAAATGAGTATCGTACTTCTATTTAATGATATGTCCCAAATTCAAAAAGATAAGAAGTTCTCTGGGACATAAGAGGTTGAAAAGTTTAAGACCGCTCCGAACTTGAACACTGAGTTTGATGAAAATGACAACCATACGCTCACGGCATGCCTGCCATGAGCGTATGATTGTCATCATAAGCCTATGATGGTCGTTTTCATCATGCGATATAAAAAATGCATCGCTTTCTAGCGCCATAGACTGATGAGCCTTTATTTTATCTTGTAGTTATCAAACGACTGTTACGGAATCGTAAACAAGGCTCAGAAGGGAAACATAAAATGTACATATATAAATAATTTACAATTAAAACAACGGTTACAAGGACGACGAACTGTGGCAGCCCCATATGCATACGCATGTGACGCATGTCACCGATGACTGGGGGGGGGGGGGGGGCACTCTCAAGTGCCATCTTGACAGGCCTTGATAGTTGAGAGTTTAGAGAAACTCTTCGAGACTTCAAGTTCGGCTAACGCGACATACACGACCAAATCAGACCAACAGGCCACGGCAATCTGACTGTGACTGTGACTGAATGTACGAGTACTGTATACAATATCATCGACTGACTGTCGATGATATATAAAGTACATTCGGCATGCAATACATTTTGTATATTTAAGTAATAGAATGAAAAATAATCTAATGGTGTACTTTTTAAAGGAAATCAGGCCCTTCGGAAATCAACATCACGGCTTGCCATGACATATGCTGAGTATTGCTGAGTGAAGTCGTTTTTAGCGCATAGGGGAGACCGGGTATGGTTGTCTCACGGGTTGGTTGTCACAGCAGCCATTAAATAATACGAAACGAAGGAATAATTGCATCGCTCGGTGTTAAAAGATCGCAAGAGCTTCACCTCCTCCCCTACTTCACCAATCGATGCACTTATTCCTTCGTTTCGTATTATTTAATGGCTGCTGTGACAACCAACCCGTGAGACAACCATACCCGGTCTCCCCTACCTGCGTACTTAAGGCTGTTGTTACTTTTTTTAGGGTTTCGTACCAAAATGGTATAAAAGGAAGCCTTATGGTGCGACTCTGTCCGTCTGTCTGTCTGTCCGCCGGTCCGTCTTTCACAGCCAGATATCTCAGGAACTACTGCTGCTGTGCTATCGATTTGAAATTTGAAATATTTTATTTTATTTTCTGCACTAAATAAATAATTACTTTTATTTAAGGGGTATCATTTAAACGATCAGCAAAATATTCATATTTTGGTCAGCAGAAATATGTATTTGGTCAGCCAAAATAGCTAGTTGGTAAGCAACTTATGGTAAGCAAACATTTATAAATCAGGCTGCAATTAATGATATACTGATCTGCTCTAAATTATTTTGGTCAGCAAATTAAATATTTGAGCTGCATTAAGCGATCTACGGTAAATCAAATTTTGGTAAGCAATCAGTAGGTAAGCAAAATATTTCATTTTGTTCATCAAAAAAAAGGGGGCAATAAAACCTAACATTTTTGAGAGCCGTTTCGTTTTTAGGGTCATCGAAAAGAAAATAACCCTAACCTACCTATTTTTGGGAGCCGTTTCGTTTTTAGGGTCATCAAAAAAAATAACCCTAACCTACCTATTTTTGGGAGCCGTTTCGTTTTAGGGTCATCAAAAAAAAAATAACCCTAACCTACCTATTTTTGGGAGCTGTTTCGTTTTTAGAGTGACACCCTGTATACATTACAGTGACACCCTGTATATAACACAGTGACACCCTGTATATATCACAGTGACATCCTGTATCTATCGCAGTGACACCCTGTATATAACATAGTGACACCCTGTATATATCACAGTGACACCCAGTATATATCACAGTGACAGCCTGTATATTTCAATTAAACTGCTTACAGACATGTTTTCTCTGCTGACAGTGACATCCTGTATCTATCACAGTGACACCCTGTATATAACACAATGGCACCCTGTATATATCACAATGACATTCTGTATATATCACAGTAACATCCTGTATACATTACAGTGACACCCTGTATACATATAACACAGTGACACCCTGTATATTTCACAGTGACATCCTGTATCTATCACAGTGACACCCTGTATACATTACAGTGACACCCTGTATATAACACAGTGACACCCTGTATATATCACAGTGACATCCTGTATCTATCACAGTGACACCCTGTATATAACACAGTGACACCCTGTATATATCACAGTGACACCCAGTATATATCACAGTGACACCCTGTATATCTCAATTAAACTCTCTGCTGACCAATTGTAAAATCTTGCTACCCAAGTAATTATTTTGCAGCTCGACTGTTTATTAGGCAGCCAAATGATAAAAAAAGCAGATTAATATTGGTTAAAATGTTAACCGTTTTTAAACTGTTTGCTGAACAAGAGTTGCCGCCCGATTTTATTTATTGCCAGCCAAATCTTTGTATGCTGCCCAAATGATTTAACTGCTTATTTTTTTTTGCGGATCAATTTTAATAACGGCTGACCAAAAATTTACTTTCCTTATTTAAGTGTTACATTCTGAACATTGTCCTACTTTTAATCGATGCGTTTTTTTAACCTATTCAAGCAGCTATATTTCATTCGTGAAATCATTACTAGAATCATCCCTTACGAGCCACTTATCTATGCACATGAAATAACTTAATTAAAAGATTAAAGAACCCGCGGTAACGACTGTATGGCACGCACGGTACTTACCACCTAAATTATTCAAAAATGTTCCTTATTCCATTGCAATAAAGACTAATATAAGCGCCAAAGAATGTCTCAATTATTAAATTATCAGCTTTATACCTACGCAATAAGGACTACGCGTTATGTGAAGTGAAATCATTTGTTTTTATAGTACCATTTTTCTGCACTCTCTCGTTAATGAACTACGGACACAACTCTGTCAGAAGTCTCCGCTCGATATTCAATCGTAATTCTATAGAAATATGGTTGAAAATAGAAACGCAACTTTTGAGGAATAGGTCTTTATATCTGCAAGCGAGCAAATATGAGGGTGCGATTTTAATAGGATCGTATATTACTCCATTCTTTTAAGGCAAATTAGACTTTGTTTCATCTGTTTAAAGTTAAATTTTGATTAAACGGCTGGAAGCCACATGAGTGTAAAGTGTCCTTAAGTATTTAATACATATTTAAAGCCGAGCATTTGTTGCTGTTTGTGTATAAAACGCGTGAGTGACATAATTGACAACATTTATTTTTATTAGCCATTACCTGTGACTTTTTGTGATTACAAGGGTGAAATTCCATAACTAAGTATAGTTAGTTGGTGAGCCTGCTCGGCTATTTTGAGGTCTTCTCGCATCTTCAGTGTCCACGTCTCAGCTCCGAATAGAAATGTTGGAAAGACCAGGCACCTCATCAATCGAACCATTCTGGTTATTCTGCGGTCCTTCGAAGGGCTTCTAAGGGAACTGCGCAGTCGGCGTGCAGTTGTGATGCAGTTCCCATACAAATCGTAGGGAGTTGCAGTTGGGTTGCAGTCCGTCTGTATCGGCCCTAAATAAAATTAGTAAAACATATAATCTGAAATGTTATACTCGTATTATAATAAAACTGAAGCCTTATAAAGACGTTTGCAACGATGTTCATAGCGAAACAAACGGGCCGCGGCCCGCCTTCTTCTGGCTCTAATTATTTCCACCAGCGTGTAATCGCGGACGAGAAGGCGCCTTTTGATCACTCCTCTAATTGGCGGCCGCAGAACAGGGCAACGAAAACATTTATTATTTGCGTCCTTTAGAATAGAATAGAATAAGAAAGAAAGGAGAAAGAATAGTAAATTACATAACTAGCGCGGTAATACAAAGTAAGGCCGAGATTGCAGAAGTTTGCGGCCCGAGCTGCAAGTGAGGGACGTAAATATGCGATCGAGGGCTTTCTTTATTCGGGAGGTAATGTTGTTGTGTACATAATTTTATGTCTACACTTGGCCAGAAAGCGGCTTTTTCCGTACGCGTAGCGTGCGGAAAAAGTCACTTTATGGCCAGGTGTGGCATAAAAATATTTATTATTTGCGTCCTTTAGGATAGAATAAGAAAGAAAGGAGAAAGAAAATATATTTATTTATGACAACACAAAAGGAAGAACAATGAAAAAGAAAGAGAAAACACAAAAAAGCTCGCTGCCACAAAATGATTCTAGCTCAGTATAAAGCCCTATTTATACGGAGCGAGAACTCGTATGCGAGTTTCATTTCATTGCGGCGTTTGATCGATTGGTTGAACTCATCGTACCTAGCTAGCCCGCGATGTAATGAAACTCTCATACGAATTCTCGCCTCGTGTAAATGGGGTTCAATGCTTAGCTGATTCTAGAGCCAGCGCTGGTCTTCCGATGAAACCAGACAGGTGCCCCCTTTACACCCGGGCTGATACGATCATGAGGGTTAATTAAAATTAAATTGTCACTTTATTGGCAGTAAATTAATAGCTTTCCAAGCTATTTTCATACTCAGCTCGGTTGTAAAGGGATGCAATAAAAATATAATGTTTTATTTTCGGCGAAAAAGGATTATGGTGTCAGTAACAATAATTTTCTGCCAAAGAACTCGTGGCTCTGTCTGTTGTAGAACTCCCAAGCCTGTCAACCACTCTGTCTCCGCCATTTTGAAAAAAAACTACCAAGAGCTGAATCGACCAAATAATTCTTGATTATTTTATTATCAAACTTGCACACAAAATTTCACGAAGATTGGTTGAGATTGCGAGCAATAGAGAACAGCAATACACACCCTGCAATAGCCTTTTGCTTACCCTATTGCCAAGTAGATCCGTAGTACCTTTGGATAGTACTGTTATTTACACATTAATCATAATGTAACATCAGGAAAAAGTAATCTTCAATTAAATAAATACGTTATTAATTACGATAAGTATTATTCCGTTCTTGCAACAATCAATTAGCGTTCTTTGACATCTAATTGGTTACCGCGAGGTCCCGAGTCCCGACAAAACATTTCTCATAACAACGTTTTTATGTGTATTCCGTATTTATATAATGCTACAATAAAAGCGGTATTTTTACAAGCTTTTATTTATTTTCACCTGTCCCGGTGTGTGTGTGTCTGTAATCAAATCTCGTGAGTCAAATTTAGAGCTAAAATTTTGCAAAGATATTTAAATCAGATGACAATGCAATATTCTTATGAAATTAAGCTGACCTGATGATGGAGCCGTAGTATCATCTAAATTACACAAGATAAATTCACCGTGTTTGGACTCATTTGATTACTTTTGACGTGCACTTATGTACAATATAAAGTACATTTTGGTTTCATTTCATTAATTTAAATATAGATATCAAGTACCAATATTAGGTATATAAGATTTTTTTATGGTAGTGTATACACTATACATGTATCAACAACATATAGTAGAATTAACCAATTCCACGCCGAATATTTTCATAGAATTCTCCAAATCGTCTTATACATGGCAGAGTTTTTAGGTGAAGAAATGCATAGCATTTCTTTAAAAATAAACCGACTTCATATATCGAATCTACGATAGTAACAAATTCACTCAATACTTTAAAATACTGAAATTGTCTATACATGTGCCGGTAATATTTAGAAATTTTCGCAACCGCACTTGGTTCCCATCACCAGAACTTTGAACAAAATAAGACAAATCTGGAAGAATTTTCCTTCAATAAAAAACTACATTTTCCTCATAACTAAAGTCGCCGTCAATAGAATTTGCTAACTATGTAAACAAAAGGCGTAACTTTGTTTTGTCACTGTTTCTCCTTGAATTTTTACACCATCTCATCAAACACCACTGAAACCATACACTATTTAAACGGTCGTTGCCGTTAAATACAAAACCATACAATAAATAATTGAATCTAGGATATTTCATTAAAAATTTAAAATATTTTCATACATAGGTTATTATGTCATAATGGAATGACGTTTTTATTTCTTTTAAATTCTACAATTGTCTATGATGATAGCGTTGTGACTAAAGTTGGTGATATTGTAAAGCTGCTACACACTACCTAACTTACGCTCTGTACCTAAGAAAATAAAATGAAATATTTAGACGGCATCATCGATAGAGCTACGGATGCAATAACGGCACCTTTTGTGATTAATACTGGTGGATACATAATCTTCAAGTAACGATTCGTCTTCTGATTAAGCAAATTAAAAATACCTGTTTCTTGCGTTCGATACTATAAGTCCATATGTTTTGACATAAAAGAGTAAAGTAAGAGTCTTCCCCATCACTAGTAAATTCATCATTCAGAGACAATTTTAACATGGCGGTTTATTTACAAAGTTAGCAAATTCTATTGACGGCGACTTTAGGTACCTACCGTCAAACCCTCCAACATTGCCCACCGTCCAATCTTTGCCCAGGAAGATAATATACTATTTTCTTCCTGGGCAAAGATTGGACGGTGGGCAAGGTTGGAGGGTTTGACTGTACCTATAAACATAAAAATGCACCCGTATTGAGAACCTAATTGGTTTAATTCGGTTAAAAAAATTGCTACTTACCCATATCCTTCGATTTACTGTGGCTAATTAAAAACCCCACTAAAGCAAGCATGATTGCAAATGGTTGTAGATAAAATCGAGGGTAAATCTATAGAGACTTAAAATTACCCTATAAATTTAAACTAGCACTATTAAACTATTTCCAGGCAACTTTAAATTATCTAATAGGGACCCCCCGTAAATTTAATATGAGTGGTATTTTACTCGAGGAATTTATCGCTCGAAAATTCTGTGGAACATTCAGAACATCCTAAAACACACTGGGAGCCATAGAAATTTAAACCTTATAGTAAAAGAGCGTAAGGTATGTATTGAAATGATATAGTCGTGAAATTAATTGCAGAAATCATCTGTAATCTATTAAATAGTAAACATAGCTTTATTGTCGATAGATAGATAGATCATTTATTTCATGAGAAAATAACAGTATAGGTAAATTTGTAGTACAAAGTTACAAGCATTCACTCCATTATCGTCAATATACAAAATTAGAATAATAAAAGTAAAAGTGTCACAATTTCAAAATACAATAAAAACAGAATTAGCAAATAATAATCAAATCATGTCTCCCAATAGGGATCGTCATAGCAATCCTACTAATATTATAAATGTGAAAGTTTGTGAAGATGTTTGGAGGTTTGGATGTTTGTTACCTAATAACGGGGTAACAACTGGATGGATCAAGCTGAAATTTGGCATGTAAGTAGACCAAGTCCTGAATTAAAACATAGGATACTGTATATCCCGGTAAAGAGTTCCTTTGGGACAATAACGGGAACAACGCGGGCGAAGCCGCGGGCAAATGCTAGTTTGTAATAATTGGAACAATAAAAAGTAAAACAAGAACATATACAAAAACTAAAATACAAATTATTAAAAAACTAATTCAATGTACTCGTTTACTGAGTATGTCAGAGGGTTATCCAACAAAAGATTTCTCAGTTGACTTAAATGCTTCGTCAGATGGTTCATTTCTGAGATAGCCAGGCAAACGCTAAGGTGTACATTATGTAGGTATATACTAGCGTTTACCCGCGGCATCGCCCGCATTGTTCCCGTTACTGTTCGAAGGGAACTCAATACGGGATATAAAGTATCCTATGTTTCAATCCAGGACTTGGTCTACTTACATGCCAGTTTTCAGCTCAATCCGTCTAGTTGTTACCCCGTTATTTAATAACAAACAACCAAACACCATTAGTATGATTGTGTCTCCTTGTGTACTACCTACTCACTTCTGCTTAAAATACACTGGCAAGCATGCACCCTAAGGTTGTCTGGAAGAGATCGCTTATAAGCGATAAGACCGCCTGTTTCTGTTATATACCATTTAAATGTGCTGTATTAGATTTAAGTTTTTTATGGTTTGGTGCGCAAAAAATAATTATTCGAATATTGTTTTGAATTTTATGGATTCCAGTAGGCTTATGATGCTACGCTTTGTCGCGCGATTAATAAATGATGAAGCATCCGTCTCTCTCACACACTATTTGTCATTTATTTATCTCGTGGGAAAAGCGTAGTATCATACGCCTATAGATTTGAATTAGTTCGTGAAGTGAGAAATTGAAATAAAGTAAGTAAATTCAGTCAATAAATCGAAATAAGTACATCTACCACAAGATTAATAACCACCCTAGTTGTGTAATGTAGGATGTAGGTACTAGAGTCAGACTACGCCAAGTCTGCAGCGGTCGAAAAAAGGTTTTATTTAAAAAAACACGTGGCAACATCACAAGCAAGATGATTAGTTAGTCTTGATACATGGCAAATATCTTTCCATTTAATAAGTATATAATGTATCTACATAATCTACTAAAATAAATATTCAGGACAGTCTTGCACAATCGATCTAGTTCCAACCAAAGCAAGCAATTCTTGTATACATGTACGTATATAAATAAAATTCTGAAATACGTAGAAATTATCCAAGACCCTGGAACAAATTCCTTATTATAGTTGGTAGTTGATCGATTTATGCAAGACTGACCGGCATATTTATTTCAGTAGGTATGTAGACACATATTATCATAAACGGAAGATTTATTGCCAAGTATCAAGATCACATAGTCCTCTTGTTGTGGTTTCACCATGTTGCCATATATATTTTTTAATAAAACCTTATTTCGACCTCTGCAAACTTAGCGTCGTCGCACTATATTACCATTTGGATTTCCATTCCCTCCAAATTTAACATCAAAATCTAGCATTTCGCAGCCTTCCTAATTCCTTTACCCTTCTTATCTCCCCCTTTCCTACTCCTCCCCTCCCCCAAGTCCAGCGCGCGATTATACATGAATAGTTCAAGAGGCAGCGGTTGCAACCGACACCCGGTGGAATAGTTTATGCTAATAGGAATTAAAATCGGTGGCAGTGTTTCCAGTACCTTTAAGCTACTTTTAGTTCTAACTAGACAATTCATTTAATTTTGTTTTCTCAAACATGCAATGAAATACTGACATTACGTGCCTTATGGGCCGCAAAGTACCTCTCTTCCGGTGCGGCTAGACGAGAGGCCTTTAATGGAATTTCATACAACATTGCCGGCCCTGCTACTACACGAATACACATTTAAAATATTTCATCTAAACATCCGTGTTAAATATGTGTACTGTGCAGAATGAAAAATTTTCAATGTTCTTTCCAAAAACTGTTTGTTTTTGGAAAGAACATTGAAAATTTTTCATTCTGTAATTCTATTTTTTGTCTCCTTTGCTTTTAGTGTACCTGCACCGTGAAATTTTAGTGGTTGTTTTCCGTTAAAGGGCATGTTTAGTATCGTGTTTTGATTAGGAAAAAGTAGAAGATTTTTTTTTTAACGCGAAAAAAAAATATTTTCTATGGAGCAGGTCGTTTAAATTAGCCGTCATTTTTTATTTACGTCAAAAAAAATTTTTTTCTTCATATTAAGGGGTGGTTTGAGTCTGTCCATTTTCCTTAAAAACCAAAATAGGGCCATTGTTTGCTTCTACAGCTACAATTATGTTTAAAATGTGTTTTAATATAGCTATGTACACATTTTATTTGCGCGAAATTCAAAATACAAATTCAAAATTCATTTATTTTCATCTCGCAAAGATACAAGTTACAATATAGTTACAATAATATATGAGAGCAGTGACTTAATTGGTAAAATAGACACGGAGTCCGAACTAGGTATAGACCTGTATTCTGTAATACAGATCTCCAGGCTCTCAACCCGGAAATGAGCGGATCGTAGAGTCATAGAATAATAGCAGTAATTTTTCTTCTTACAAAAGATACACCGCGCGCTTGAATGTGTGCGCGCCGTATACGAACGCACTACAAGCATAGAAATAAAAAAATGCGTAAGAATGCTCCAGTATGGATCACACTCACACAGACGCTATTGATTTTTTTTTATTTGAGGAGCGGAGCTGGGTATATAACGGGGGTCTACATCTCACAGTGGCACTGTGCTGTGTACTTTTATATTATTATTAACTATTGTTTAACAATAAAAACATTCGGAGCTAGCCAAAGGAAATTGCAGTTATCAATGCACTGCATTTACATATTCACGATATCACATTAACCCTTATTAAACTTGCATCGCTTACGAAATCATTATGTATGTACGTTGCTAAGCGTAAACTAGCTGTATCAACTGTATAAACCAACCGTTATATTTTTAATGCCTCACCTGGGCAAAAAGTGGATTCTACCGCACGCTACGCGTACAGAAAAAGCCGCTTTCTAGCCAAGTGTTGACATAAAATTATATAAGGTCCTAATTTATTAGTTGCAGATATTTTTACAGCTGATAGTACTCGGTCTCTGGAGTATATTAAAGCATGAAACATTATAGCTTTTACTATGTTTTTTTGGAGAAAAAGGAAAAACAAATTTGCTACGTGATAACACCCTGTTAATGTGATTACTAAATGAAAACTCATTGAACATATTCTAGTAGCTCTTTTACGTACCACTTAACTGTAACTGGCCACTTCACGTCGATAAATTAAATACTTGATGAAAATCATCAATAAGTGGTCTTCATAGCAATTACGTATTTTTATATACACAACACGGGAGGTAATAAAGAAAGCACTCGATCGCATATTACGTCCCTCGCTTGCAGCTCGGGCCGCAATCATCTGCATCGATGCGATGTAATGTACTATTTTCTGCTCATCTACTTTAAAGTTCTCATTAGAATGTCATAGACTAAAACTATACTCGTAATAGCGTACTTTTCAATGTCGGATACTCTATGGCACTTCCAACTCGTCTATAATATTCGACGCGCCGTCGGCGTGCAGTTGTGATGCAGTTCCCAGACAAATCGTAGGGAGTTGCAGTTGGGTTGCAGTCCGTCTGTATCGGCCCTAAGCCATAACAGTGCGACTACGATAACTTTGCAGAGCGGAACATGGCAACACCGCCATTGAAAAGTCACATTTTCATAGCATTTTGACTTTTAATCGGAGGGGTTATCATATTCCGGTCTGCAAAGCTATAGTAGTCGCACTCTAAATAATTTCGATGATAGAACTTCACATAAAAAATAAATCCTCATCAAAAACACTACATGCAAGTCTCACAACGCAGTTTTTTTACAATAAATAAGTTTTGAGATGACATGTAATGTTAAACCAAGTCAGTACAGGGGGGGTGTCCACAGAACTCGATTCCCACCGACTTGCCTATTGTATACCCGTGGAGGGAGGTTTCTTTATTTGAGAAGTATTCAATGTTCCTCCACGTTTAATTTTGATCTTTTGATTTATTAGTAGATAAATATACATTTTATTGAATCCTTATACAAATAGATTTAGTAGGTACCTAATCGTTAGACGTTCCATTGAATACGCCACATTTGCATATAAATATATCGCGACATTAACCTCTATAGTGCTGGCGTCACTCCGTTTAAATTTTCATTATGTCTGTTCTATTTGATTATCCGTTCGTTGTTGGGTCAACATTCATTTCGTTCCAGAACCATGCAGAGTCCAAGAGCATGTCGGATCATGCTCAGTGTAGGGTTCCATAGGTGTTACTAATAAGGAAATGCGCTAATGATGAAAACGAAGTTAAAAAAAAACCTGACTACGAAAAAGACTATGACAAGATTCCTACTTGCGTGAAAGGTTTATGACTTTTGCCTATTACTTCAGAATATAGCGTTCTTGCAGAGGAGCTCGCGGTCTTTGGCTGTGCAGCCTGAATCTCGTCTTTCGGGCTTCCGAAAATAAGACTCATATATGCCTTTGATACTTGGCAATACTTCTTCCGTTTATTATATGTGTCTACACTACATATACCCAATGAAATAAATATTCGGGTCAGTCTTGCCCAAATCGATCTACTTTCAACCAAAATAAGCGATTTGCTCCAGGATCTTGGATAATTTCTATGTATTTAAATATTAGGTTTTTCCGCTAGAGGGCGCGCTAATGTAAACATGTCACTCTATACAGCTCTGTCTTTTAAATCAATAATCTAAGTAAATAACATCAAATCAGATATAAAATAGTGTCAAAAAACTAAGAAGCACGGACCTGAGGTGTAGTTATGTGGACAAGTGTGTGAAATGAAGTGGAACTGTGAAAATAGACTATAAAACGGCGAACCTTGATCAAGCTTAACTACGCGAATAAACAATTAAAACAATGAGTTATTAGTGAAAAAGTGATTACCTCAGAAGCAAATATTAAGGACGCATAAAAGGATCGTAATTTACTGCTTCGCTAGTATTTGTGTCCGTAATATAACCCTAAAATTATCGCCGTTAAGTAACGTCATCGCGATACCGTCGATACTGATATTGATTACAGCGCCATCTATCAACGAGTAGCATATTACCAAGAAACCAGCTACTAATAACGCCATCTCTGGTCGAATAGCCAAACTAATATCATCGATTAAAGGTACAATATTGATAACTAAACAATACAGAGGGCACTGCTGTCCCCTAAATAAACCCTCGGATATTAACACTAAACTAGAAATCAAAGTAGAAATGAATAACGCAGAGATTTTGAAGGCGCTGCAGTCAATCGACAGCAGATTGACACAACAACAAGAAGAGATGAAAGCTATGGAAGGAAACATCACATCAAAAATAAATGAAAATATAAATGAAAAATTTAAAAGTATGGAAATCAGGAGCTCCAACATAGAGCAGACTCTACAAGAACAAGAAGATAGAATAGACGCATTAGAAAGGCAAATAAGGAAAAGAAACTTGATATTCTTTGGCTTAGAGGAAAAAGAGAAAAGTTACTACGGGCTAGAAAAACACATGCTTTACGTCATAAATAACATGATGAAAGTCGCTCTAAGCAAATTAGAAATAGAGAGCGTTAGAAGACTGGGAAAAAAGGGCGAAAGGGCACGGCCTATAGTTCTAACCGTCACCACAATGGGGAAAAAAATACAAATACTAAAAAACAAAAAGCTCTTGGATGAAGCGGGATACTACGTGAAGGAAGACTACCCTAAAAAAGTTTTAGAGAAGCGCAAACAACTGAAAGAAGAAGTAGAAAGAGAAAAAGAACTCGGAAACACTGTGTTCATCAAATATGATAAAATTGTCAAAATAAATAAAAAAGAACAAGAAACAAAACGCTACAGCAAAAGGAACCTATCAGAATCATTCTCACCCCAAGAACAACCCCGGTTAATACACAGCAATAACGTAGATAACCAAAAGCAATTACCGAAAAGAAATAAAGTGGATATCCAATCCTACATTATTCGAGAGCCTAAGCAAGTAAACTCTAGCCCAAACATCGACGAGGCGTCTACCGCTAAACAATAGCAATTAGCCGCCCTTCCACAACACGAACAGAACCCAAACGAACAGATTAAAATCCCCAAGCCGGCTGGTCACCGTGGGGATCACGACCAAAACCCTCCAATCTACAATAAAACCGACAAACAATATCTGAAAATTGCAACTTATAACGTGAGATCTCTACTGTCAACGGTAAGAATGATAGAGCTCACTGAGGCGCTGAAAAAAGTGGAAATTGATATTCTGGGATTAGCAGAAGTGAGAAGAATAGGGTGTAATATAGAAGAAATGGAAAACTACATCTTCTGCTACAAAGGAGAGACCCAGGGATTACATGGAGTCGGTTTCCTAATAAAGAAAAATCACAAAAGTAACATTTATAATTTTGCAGGCTTGTCAGACCGAGTTGCTCTACTACAGCTCCAGTATGATAAGAACTTACTTTCCATCCTACAAGTATACGCCCCCACGGAAAACTCACAAGAAGAGGAAATCGTAGAGTTCTATAAAACACTGGAACGCGCCCACTCTATAGCCGGAGAAAAACTACTTGTTATTGGAGACTTTAATGCCAAAATAGGACAACCGAAACAAAACGAAGACCTCATTATGGGAAAATACGGGTACGGGAATAGAAGCAAAAGAGGAGAAAGGTTAATACAGTATGCAAATGAACACAAACTATGTATAATGAATACATATTTCAAAAAGAAACTAAGCAGAAAATGGACGTGGATCTCTCCCGACCTGAGTACAAAAAACGAAATCGACTTCATACTCTCGAATCAACCAAAAAATATATCCAATGTAGAAGTTCTCAATAATGTAGAGTTTCCATCTGACCACCGTCTCGTTCGCGCGACCTACAATCTCAGAAATAGTACCAAGAAAAGCAGAACAAATTACAAGAACTCACAAATTAAACCGAAAACGGAGGCAGAGATTAAATTATATCAGCAAAAACTAGAGCACAACATACAAGAAGTCCTCATACCTAAACAAGGAGAGAAAACACAATCTTACTACGACAGAATAGAAAAAGCAATCAAAAATAGCTTATACATTACATCTACCGAAAAAACCCAATCGAAGGAAAACCAGATCATAAGCAAAACTACAAAAGAACTCATGGAGAGACGTTCTGAACTAATCAAAACAAAAAATAAATCAAAGGCAGCAAAAAAAGAACTCTCCCAACTATTTAAAGACACCAGCAAAGCAATAAGGCAGGATTACCAACGGCATAGAAAAAAGGTGATAACAAAAAACGTTGCCTGTTATAGAAGTACCAAAAGAGCCTTTAAAGAGCTGAATACCCAAAAAGGGTGGATACAAAGCTTAAAATCGGGAGGCAAGCAAACGAAAACAAGACAAGATATCAAAAAAAGCGCTACGTTATTCTACCAGAAACTATACGAACGAAAGGAAAAGATTAACCGTGAAAACGAACCGCCAACGGATAAAATAATCAACACTCATGACACGATTAATCCCATAGAAAAAAGAGAGCTGATATGTCATATCAAAAAAATTAAGCTAGACAAGAGCCCAGGCCCAGATGGCATCCCAAACGAAGCCTTGAAAATTGGAAAAGATCAACTCGCCCCCGTACTGACAAACTTATACAATTTAGTATTAAATACAGGTCAGGTACCGGAACAATGGAAAACTTCAGATATAATATTACTCTACAAAAAGGGCGATCCCCAAGATATCACCAACTATCGACCAATAAGCCTATTGTCTAGTTTATACAAGCTGTTCACATCAATTTTACAAAACAGAATGAGCGGTAAAATTGACAGTAATCAACCTGTAGAGCAAGCAGGTTTTCGTTCGGGCTACTCAACAACTGACCATATACATGTCATGCAGCAAATTATAGAAAAGCATAAGGAATTCTATAAACCTTTATACATAGCCTTCATTGACTATGCCAAGGCATTCGACACCATATCTCACGACTCTATATGGTCTGCTCTCTCTCATTGCCAAATTAATACCAAATATATTCAAGTGCTAAAAGAAATATACAACAACAGCCACAGTAAAGTTAAATTAGAGACCAGAGGAGATGTTATTCCCATAGGTAGAGGCGTGAGACAGGGAGATCCCCTCTCGCCTAAACTTTTTATTGCGGTACTAGAGCTCATATTTTCAAAGATAAAATGGCAACAAGAGGGAATTGTAATAGATGGCAAATACTTGAGTCATTTGAGATTCGCCGACGATATTGTGTTATTCGCCTCTACTAGTACAAACCTGGAGATAATGATTAACTCCCTAAGAGTGGAAAGTGATAAAGTAGGCTTGAAAATGAATGAGAGCAAAACAAAGGTTATGACTAACGGCCTCCAACATACAATATCACTAAATGGGACACCGCTAGAATATGTAAATCACTACATCTACCTAGGTAAACAATTATCTTTTAGTGATAATTATACAGAGGAGGAAATAGAACGACGTATAACTATAAGCTGGAAGAAATACTGGTCGCTAAAAGAGATTCTAAAAGGAGATTATCCACTAAACCTCAAAAAAAATGTTATGGATTCCAACATACTACCAACACTAACATATGGAAGTCAAACATGGTGCCATACGGAAAAAACGAAGGCCAAGATAGTAACTACACAAAGAGCTATGGAAAGGAGCATGCTGAAATTAAGAAAAGTCCAGAAAGTTAAAAGCGAACACATACGAAATAAAACCAAAATCACAGATGCTCTACACTATGCTCTCAAACTGAAGTGGCAATGGGCAGGACACTTGGCACGATGCAAGGACGAAAGATGGACCAAAAAGGTGACTCAATGGGCAGGACCTAGTGGAAAGAGAAAGCCTGGACGACCAAGGAAACGATGGAGCGACGACCTTGTGGCCACAGCCGGAAATTCTTGGATGAATAGAGCGGAAGACAGAGAACGCTGGAGTATATTGGAGGAGGCCTATACCCGAAAAGGGGTTCCTTTATTAGTATAAGATAATATTTTCTATTTATACTCCTATTTTTCATATTGCTATAATAAACACTAACGAGTAATATAGGCAAAACACTAACATAGTAATTAAGTAGTTATAAGGAATGTGCAATGTAATCATTACTAGTAAGGAAATAAAAAGGCTTAATTATTATTATTATTATATTTAAATATTATATTTATATTTGTACATGTATACAAGCATTACTTAGTTTGGTTGGGTCTAGATCGATTTGTATAAGACTGTCCTGAATATTTATTTCAGTAGGTAAATAGACACATTATATGTATACTTATTAAATGGAAAGGTACGTGCCAAGTATTAAGATTAATTAATCCTCTTGCTTGTGATATTGCCATATGCATATTTTTAGATAAAACCTCTTTTCAACCTCTGCAAACTTAGCGTTGTCCCACATAACTCGTTTCAGGTACGGGGGTCTGGTACCGCTTTTTTAGGGTTCCGTAGCCAAAATGGCAAAAAGGGAACCCTCAACGGTGGAACGCAATGAAATAAAAATAACTAGTCAAGTGTAGGGATCCGTAACCGTTACTAAAAGGAAATGCGCTACAAATGAAAATATAGTTAAAAATTAAAACCTGACTACAAAAAAGACTTACACAAGGCTCTATATATTCCTATCTATTCATGTTGTTCCTATCCATCTGTTTCCAATTCTCATAATTAACTTCAATTTGCTACATTGAACATCAGTCAACATCCCAATTCAGCACAAAATTAACGACAGATTAAGATTTTGTTGGATTTCTGTTTGTTTAGAACAGAAATCCAACAAAATCTTAATCTTTTAATCTCACGAAACACTTTTAATCATTTTATCCCTCCGAATCCTTTATTGCAGCGTCTGATTACTTCAGTCCCGCAGAACAATTAGCGGGCGACATTATCTGTCCGCCATTTTGCCAGAACTTTTGGCGCGAACGGAAAATTATCTCCAGTGTTGCCACTTCGCCGGAATGAATTGGCCATTCTCTATGGTCCGTGCGGCGAAATAGGTCTGTGTTTCTTTATTGTTAATTGGGGTTTTTAATTAATTTTGTGTTATAGAACTAAATAATTGATTGAATCAGGCGTTGCGGAAATCCATCCAACTATGCGGAAAACCCCAGTTAATTAAAACAAAAATATTGCTTTGCTAATCCGGGATATGATAACGTGATAGCCAATTAGTGCTAGCTCGTTATAATTACTTGCGTATATTTGCATTGACATGCAAAATAGATATAAACATCATATTAGCAAAGCAATATTTTTATTTTTATTTTGTATAGAACTAAAACTATTTTAATGTCTCTTCTCTATGGTCTGTGTGGCGAAATAGGTCGTGTGTTTCTTTATTTTTTAATGTAATAGCTCCTCTACACGATGGGCATCGCTGGCCCAGCGAGATGGCCATACGATGGTTGATACGCAACTACACGATGGGCCATCGCTGGCCCAGTGAGATGGCCATGCGATGGTTGACGTCCACACTATGGAATGGGCCATCGTGTAGATGCGTACCGCCATCGCTGGCCCACTCCCTTTGATGTGCGGCCGAAAAACCGACACCGTCGTCATCCCACGACCATCGCACGCGCCATAAGCCATCCGTCACCACTATGCCCTCCACACGCTGGCCCATCATAGTGGGCCATCACGATGGGCCATCGTGTAGGGGCACCATAATAAGTGTCAAACGAGCAGACGAGCTGCCTGATGGAAAGCAGTCAACGTCGACCATGGATATCTAACAACACCAGAGTTACCTATACGTTGATTACTATATTATTATTATTAATTGAGATTTTAATTTCATTTTGTTTTATAGAGTTGGAGTTGCGTTATTCAGTTTTAAGAGAACTAGTAGATAGAGGCAATTTTAATAGGAATGTATTCTTTTCCATTTGTCTGTTTAGAAAATGTCAGTGATTAGACTATGATACTACTCGTATGCTTTCAACCATTATTATATACTAGAAATAGTTTGATTTTTCAAAATTTTATATGTAAATACCACAATCTTTAGCATAAGCATGTAGATGTCCAAGTTTAAGAAACCTTTCAAACTAAAAGTGACACAAATGTCGCTATATAGTAATGCCAAAATACATCGACTACCTATAATTATTTAGATTTTTAGTACGGAGCGGAGTTGACCAATCACACCGATTCCGCCATACGATACGGAGTGAAGATTTCGAGCACTGTGATTGGTCACTCACGGCACAGTATCAGAGTAGTAATATTTCTTCCGACAAAATCGCGCTGCTTGCATGTGTGTGCGACGTGTACGAACGCACTACAAGCAAACTTTTAGGAATTAGTCGCATTGCGCCAGTCGGGGTCGAGCCGTCGCCTCGGTTGATCGCTCCCACGAAATGTATCGTAAACGTGTATACTGCAGTGCGTTCGGATCCAAAAAAACCGACGGATGCAAAGTATAAAGACGAACAAGTAGTCCAACTTCGGCCGTTTAGTAGCACGCGCCACGTAATCACATAGGGCGCGATAGCACGTCTGTGTGAGTGCGATCCATATTGGAGCATTCTTGCGCATTTTTTAAAAGTTTGCTTGTAGTGGGTTCGTACACGGCGCGCACACATTCAAGCGCGCGGTGTACCTCTTGTAGGAAGAAAAATTACTGATTATACTGTGACAGTTGGCAACCCTGCGCCTTGACCTCTAATAGCTATCGCGCGCTCCTAATGGGCCGAAGTGTGGCTACTTTTCCTTCCTTTACATCGGGAGCGCGCATGTGTGCGCGCCGTGTACGGACGCACCACAGGCAAGCATTTGCGACTGCGCGCGACTGCCACAGTATTCACTCACACAGACGCGCGTCGTGCCTAAACGGCCGAAGTCGTACTACTTGGTTGTCTTTATACTTTGTCCACGTCCAATGGAAACGCATCCTAAAGGTCTTCATTGGCCCACTGTATATGCTCCACTGTAGTCGAGCCGTGGCCAACACATTAATCCAGCCAGCTGTCGCGTGACAAACGACCCAATTTATAATTTATAGCTCCGATACTCGACCGAATGACCTACGATTTTATATTTCAACTAGGCTTACTCGGAATCTAGGGGGCAAAATGAAATGACAGCTAGGGACCGCCTATATCGATAAACTCAATTATCGATGCCTCTCCCATATACTAGTGGTGGCCCCGTATTTTATAATATCTATGTTAGGGCTAGGGTTATAGGGCTTTAGGCACTAGGGTTGTTTAAGGTGGTAGGACGTTAGGAGTGACCTACAGCTCATCCCTTGTTAATTTACATAAGGTCAGCTAGCACCACCTAGTTGACTTTACATTTGGTCTGTCGTGTGGAGTAATAATAGGTAATAAAGAAGAGTCAGCGAGTACCTTGACTTGGCCGCCATGTGGAACGTTGATTCGACGATCATTGTTCCAATAGTCGTTTCGGCGAACGGGCTTATAGCGAAGAGTCTCGATCACCATCTCAAGAGACTCTCACTAGATGGCTGAATCAAGGGTCAGATACAGAAGACGGTACTTCTGGACATGGCGCGCATAGTCAGGTGGAAAGTTCTACCTGTTACTCACAGACAAAATGTTTGTTGATAATAAGATCCTCACAGTTGTTTCTCTTTACTTATATATCTCTCTTTACTTTATGTACATCGCATTTCCCTGTATGTACATAAAAATATCGAGAAATTTCCAAAAGCGAGACAAAGGCTTAATCACAACCTGAGAAAAAATTATAATCTTGCATTGCTCAGGCCCCAGTTCAGCCACTTTAACAAAAGTATAACAAATAATGCTATTAAATAAAGTGTATAACAAATTGAGTAACGACATTAAAGATTACAGTGATATAGTAACTTTTAACAGAAAGCTGAAACAATATTTTTTAAGCAGACCTTATTATAGGTACAATAATACTTTGCTAATGTACTAGATTAATGATTAGGACATAATTAATTGGACATAATATAATGATTATGTAATAATATGTACTAGACGTAAGTAATTAACGATTTATTTGTATCATTCTACTTTATTAATATAAGTATACATGTATAATTGTATACCTACGTATGGCAAATAAACGATTTTGATTTGATTTGCTCCTCTCTCTGCAGCCCTAACCACCAGTAGCTTGGGCCCCGCCCCGCTGCCGGCGGCACCCTAGGTTAGATTTTTTATAGTGTGTTTATATTTTGTATCTGCATTTTATATTTTACTTTTTATATATGTATTGTAAAAAACCTATTTAATAAAATAAAGAGCGTCTAAATTTTATACGGGCGTGTATTTTAATAACGATTCGGATCTAGGGAACCTATTTACATACCTTTCGTTAGGAAAATCCTTATTTTTTCTTTTCATAACACAAACAACTCAACCAATCATATTGTGACCTCCCTACGGTATATTCATTGTATCCAAAATAAACAACCGTTTGTATTCTCCACTATTAAGGGCCAAGAACCCCTAATTTAGGAAATAACCTCCATAAACGGGTTCCGCTAATTCATTTCGCCGAGCATCCCCCGTGACACAGTATTACCAGTAGTTTAACTCATAAACAGGCGCAGTCACGATGTTTAACAGGTATTTAAGCCACCTCGAATCTGCTTATTGAATAGGCATAGGCCTACTTGAATAAACAATATTCAATACTAAAACCTGGCTACGCCCTGGCTCTAGGGCTCTCGCTTAACCTCAAGGACTCTTTTACGTGTCTGTCTATTCTTTTCTTTTGGCGCTTCGTGTAATGACCTTCTGGTGAGAAGAAGCGCCGGAAGAAACTCACCAGTTTATAAAATCATTGACAGTGACTTTGCATGATTTCTAGAATATAAATTATTCAATGTCCTTCCCAGTGTCCTAAACTACCTTCATACCAAATTTCATCTAAATCGATTCAGCGGTTTAAGCATGAAAAGGTAACAAACAGACAAAGAGACAGAGTTACTTTTGCAGTTATGTATATATATGTTGGATGGCATCTCCTGCCGTATCGCCGCGCGCCACGCCCTCATCCTCATCATACGTATGTTAGTTGCGTAAACTAAACGCCCTTAGTTGAACTACTGGGTATACCGTTGCCGTGATTCCCCAAATCGCATTGTCGTGATGAGGTCATTCGTCATACAATTCCCTTGACAAATCACTATTGTACTAATATGTTGCGGTTTGTATGGGATGCTTTGTTGTTAGAACGTAGTAAAAGGAGTTTGATATATTGTAGCAATTTACGTGGGTTCACAGAATACTAGAGCAGGGGTCTCCAAATTTTCTCCGGCCCGCTCTCGCGACTATAGACTCTCCCGCGGCCTCGGGGCGGATTGCAATGCAATGGCTCGCGGGCCGGTCCATAGGCCCCCGCTTTCTTCCCGCGGGCCGGATTGGAACCGCTCGCGAGCCGAATCCGGCCCGTGGGCCGTAGTTCAGAGACTCCCGTACTAGAGGATCCCCGCAACCTCGTTCGTGGATGTGAAATAAGCTTAATAAACGTGCAGGAACATAATAATCATTCATTTCTAAACTCATGGCTTCATATCACTATAAAATACATTGAATTTAAATTATACATTACAATAAATTAACATTATACATAAGTTTAGATTAGTAAATAGGTACATTATTACATTAAATTAACAAATTAATACGATTATATGTCACTGTTAGTAAATGTCTAACATCAAAGCTGTTAATAAGCATTATTGCCTATAATATGGAGCGCACTACATTCGCATTTTTTTTTACTATAGTATGGCAGCACTAAATCCACAAAAGGGACACTATTCGGACTGTAAAGTAAACTTATCAGGCATGAAAAAAATACTGATTATAAATGTCAATGTCACAGATTAGAGAATATAAACAGATAATTCAGTGTCGCGCATTTCCACAAAAAAAAAAAAATCCACACCCGCTTTTGAGATGTGGTTCATGTGGTGTTGGCGAAGACCGTTGCGTATACCTTGGACGGCCAGAAGACAAACCAATCCATATTAAAAGAGGTCAATATCATTACACGGCTCTCCACACAACATGCGATAATAGAGCCCTCAGTTTCTTCGGACACATAATGCGGTCCCCAAAGCATGATCTGGATAAACAAATAATTTTAGGCCAAATAAATGGGAGGCGAGCTCAGTGGAGAGTACCAACAAGATGGCCTGACTCCATTAAGAAGTTGGCTGGCGGCAGCATGCAGAGCGCGGTCTAAAAGGCCCATGAACGCACTCTTTGGAGATCAACAATGTGTGGTCGCGATCCTCAGTAATGAGGGAACGTTGAAGAAGAAGAAGAACCGATAGGAACACTTCATTTACCCATCCTCGTTCCGCTGAGCTGTTTCCATTGGTTACACATCCCTCGCTAGGCATCCGTGGTGGAAACGCAGCCTAAAGCTGGCAAATGATAGACTTGATGTGCTATATTTATGAACCTAATTTCAACCAAATTTGACGTCTAGACGACTGACGACTAGATTTCTAGTCATGACCAACCAGATTTTCATAATAGCATCGTTTTCGATGTTATTATGATTTTTCGTACTAGGTATATTTTTGTTTATTATAACACTGGCACAGAAAACACAGTGATGTTACATTACTGGTTGCAATTATGGTGATCATTATATACGGTTTATGGACGCATAATAGAGGATTTATTATATGGGTGTAGATAAAGATAATTTTATAGGTACTTACGGTAGATTCTAAATTCAATGTCCTAATGCCCGGGCTACACGATGCTAGTTTTTCAAGGTAGGATAGTAAGCTAGTTCTCTACTAAACTGTCCTGGCTTGCTGACCTGGCTTGGAGCATGCTAGTTCTGTTTACATGAGGCTCTATTATTTTAAGCTAGTATTTACTGGAGTGACAAGGTGACCACACGTCCAAAATAAACTGCATGCGAAAAAACCTGCTTACTGGCCAGCCTGCAATCTAGCTTCGCCGGCCACATGAAGCTAGTAAACAGGCCAGGATAGTAAAATCAGTGGTGGGGGGACGCTACTAGCCTAAAAATAGAACTCCATCCTGGGTCATACAGAAATAAGAAAAATGAAACTTGAAAAAATGAAAAGCATCAGATCTTAATCAAACTTATTTTATTTATTACTTATGTTCAAAACTGTTCAGTAAAAATAAAGACACAGATCAGTCTCTAAATTTAAAGGTGAAAAGTGGTATTTTTGTTCTTGTACGTCCACAGCAGAGATTAAGCATGGCTACAGAAGATCACTAAAGTAACTCACTTATATAGTAGAGGACGATGTATGTTAAGTCAATATGATTGAAATACTTCTTAAGTGTATGCTGGTTGTTATAATAATAATATATTTTGCTTAATTTGAGTGAATAAGGAATAAAAAAATAATTCTTAAATGTACACAGAATTGACGTCTTGATCTGTGGTCGTACTACAGGAGAGATCAAATTTGTCCATATAAGATAGCAAATGTTGCTATCAAATGTAGCTCGTTACACTAAATCTGAAACATTTGGGATAAAGTGATTGTTTTGTGTATCATTATGTATCCCATTACAATTATACATATAACTGTAAGTATAGTATTTATAAAAACATAAATAAAATTCTTAAACTTACACAGATGTGACATCTTCTTCTGTGGACATACCATACAAGAGATCATATTGGCCACAGAAGATAACAAAAACAATTATTAAAGTAGTAGGATAGCTTTTACTTTGGGAGTGTCGAGTTGAAATACTTTAAAATGATCACATGATTTGTCCCTTATCAATATTCTGTCAAAAAATTACATATTTTAAGAAAAAAGAACAATATTCTAAATCTTACACAGATTTGACATCTTCTTCTGTGGACATACCATAGAAGAGATCATATTGACCACAGAAGATAACAAAAACAATTATTAAAGTAGTAGGATAGCTTTTACTTTGGGAGTGTCGAGTTGAAATACTTTAGAATGATCACATGATTTGTCCCTTATCTAAAATTGATCTAAAGAGTATAAATAAATATAAATATGTCACTTCTGTGGACATTAATCTCTTCTGTGGACTTATTGGACACAGGAAAGATGGCCACAGAAGAGACGGTACATTCAAAAATTAATTTTATCTCGATCAAATTTTAGGTTAGATTTAGTTTAGTTAGATATGCAATAAATACTCCCTATGATATTTAAGGGCCAGTGTATAAGTAATTTTTCATTTTACCATTTACCGATATATACGATGAACAGGAAAGACGCACCGATCTTTTACATCACTATTTTCAAATTAAAAAAACTTTTTTTCAACGTATTATGCGTGTTCACATCCAACAAACTATGGGAAAGTATCAACAAGACTGCTGGTGTTGCCAATGCAAAAAAAAAATACGGATAGGATCACACGTCTGACTTTTGTAACAGATTTATTTTGCCCACAGAAAAGATTCAAAAGTGTATAACAGGTAAAGTATTAACTTTTTTAAAGAACGTAGACATATATATTTTTTTCTAATACCAGTAGTGGCTAACTGAATGGATTGTTCATCGCAATCCATGCAAAGTAAAAAGTATAAATGACGATTACATAATTTTAATGAGTACTTAAAGAAAAATACCTCACCGTATAACAGTCCACAGAAGGAGACTTTTTGCAAAATAATTAATATTTATCTTATGTTATCATATGTTGTTGCTATTAAAATATTCAAAAATGAATTGTCTTGAAGAGAAATATTCAATAAAAAAAACATTAAACTTTGAATTGGTCAAAACTGAATTTTAATGCAACATGAACACTTTTTTTATCGATTTTCTGTATGACCCTCCTATTAAAAACTGTCCTGGCTTGTAAACTAGCTTACTAACTTACTTGCTTAGAAATGGAGACAGTTTTGTCTACACGAAGCCAGAAGTACTAGCTTGCTAGCTTACTAACACTAGCTTGCTGCCCTAGCTTGAAAAACTAGCCTCGTGTAGCCCGGGCATAAAGGAGTATTTCATGGAAACGTTACGTAAGCGACACTACCTTTTCAACACTTTTGGCATGTAAAATAAGGAAGCTGAATATCGGTATGGTAATATCATAACTTGGCTTTAAGATTGGTAGCGTTTCTTAGCAGCTACTAAGTGTTATTAGGGTAGCTACCATAGCGTTACGTAAGCGACAAAAAATATATGTTTTCATGGAATGCTCCAAGAGCACAATCGTATATTGCATATATTTTTTTGCTAATGATATCACAACTTTGCTGTGACAGTTACAAATCTTTTTTCTCGAAATTAGAATGATGATGCTACTGCAGGTATCGATATTTTATATGATACGAATCACATTACGCTGTTCTAATGTATTTTTAAGTAACGAAAAACACAATAATTTTCTCCAAACAAGCAACATTGTAAAACTGTTATTATATTCGTTACAATCATAACGTTATGTCGGTTAATATCATCGTTATGCTTTATTTCCTTTGTGGTTTATTTACTATTTGTGTAACAAAAAGAAAGACAGCCAAGGAAGATACGGTAACTTGTTTTAACTTTACGGGCCATATTATCGGGAATTTGGCGAAGGTTCGTGTTGGCGACTGGCGTCACTTTCTCTGACATGTAAACAGAACGAGACGTCAACACGAATATTCATTGAATCCCGATATAATGTGGGTGCAAGGACAAATAGATTTTATGCCACACCTGGCCAGAAAGCGATTTTTTCCGTACGCGCAGTGTAGACATAACAGTATGTACACAACACGGGAGGTAATAAAGAAAGCCCTCGATCGCATATTTACGTCCCTCGCTTGCAGCTCGGGCCGCAAACTTCTGCAATCTCGGCCTTTCTTTGAATTTCCACCCTAGTTGTGTAATGTACTATTACGTCACCCCATAAAGTAGCAATAACCGCCCGCTACGCGTGCGGAAAATCCCATTACATGGCCTAAAATTGGTCAAGTGGTGGTAACATGGCCTTGAAATTAAGAAAATGAAGAAATTAAAAGTATTTAACATTTACAAATGTTTTATGCCGACCATTTTATTGAGGTGAGCCCGTCAGCCCGCAATAAAGTTACTCGCCCAATTTTACTCCACTACTCGCCGGCGGTCAGGTGGAACTATTGCGCGGGGTACGTCCATGCTTGTACGAACATGCAACGAAAGATAACGTAGCATACATCTTGCATTCCACCAGTCTGGACGCAGCATTGTCTGAGTCCTTTCTAAATTGTTAGTTAAACTGAATTTATTACAGGCATCCTACTCGTCTACTAACTCATCTGTACAACTGAAGAAATGCCTTAAACCAACCAATGGGCCATACGCCAAACAACCCTCGGCAGTGCTCAGTATGGAAGTAACGGATAATATTGTAAAAGGCAACTACACTGTTATAAAAGAGGACACTAATGTAAAGGTAAGTACTTAAACACTACAATCATGGACTTTAAGGAGCGGTCAAACCCCTTCGGCCGTTAAGGAAACCGAAGTTAGGAAACTAGTTTCCTAAAAGGCTTTTTTATACTTCTACGTAACTGGTTTCAAACACACTCATGCGTCGCGTTTTTAACACGTGCCGAACGAACACACCGCTGCAGGCTTGCGTAGTATAGGTAGTTTCACAAGAGTTGAGGCTACGCCCACAACAACACTGTCATGTAATGACAGCGAGGTTTTGAAATTACTGTTCTTTTTTCGTACTGATAGCAAGTTCAACAGTGAATTGCAAGATAGACCACCCACCCAGTCCGATCCAACTCGGGGTGGTCCGGCTAGCGACCTGGTTCGACCCCAGGGAACGCCACGGCCACCCGGTCCGACAATCGCTATGCCCATAAGGGTTGCGAGTTTGTCAGCTCCTAAAAAAAAAGATAGACCAAAAAGTTTCTTTAAACTATAGCCTTGTGTTTATTTACTCACTCATTCATTTCATTCATTCACTTTTTTTGCAATGAGTACTTCATGTAGCTGTGTGTGTAATCATTCACATCAGCTCCCGTGAAACTACCTATACATGTACAAAGTACTAAAACAATGAATTACGCTCACTGTTCTAGAACGAACTATTCCGTTTCGTTTCCGCTCTTTAGTACGTTTAATATTAACCGATCAAGTCCGATCAACCGCCGACCGACATCCCACATGTAACAGCTCTAAATGAAAGAGAAAATGGAATGCACCAGCACAGTGCTGGAATAGATCGGTCGGTCTGATCCTCAAGCCGGCCTCCATATCCAATACAAATCTCATGCATATCAAGTGAAAGCTAGGTACATAAGCTTAATTTTCTAATATGAGGACAAACTCCTAAAGCCCCGGAGAAGAGAGTTATCTTATCAGCCTTCAAATACTGGGTGTTAATAGTTAATTGATACTTAATTGATAGATTAGAATCAATTAACTCATAATTAGGAGATTTGTTTAGTGGTCTTAATAACAATTATAGCATATGATGTTGTCAATAAATCTATTTACATCCGTTTTAATTGTATTGGTGCCGTACATTTATGCCCATCATTCGGTGCAATGCTATTTCCGAATAATTAAATTTGGAATCAGGACTCTCATATAATTTATATGGATAACTTTCGTAACACAAAGGAACAATATTGACACTTTGTTAAATTAAACCCTTAACTACGGAGATCTTTTCATGAAAAATGTTGTAGTGTACTCCCGTTCAAAATAAGGGGTGAAATATTATTGACCGTAATTTTTTTCCTAGGATAGGTATTAATAAAAGATGTCATTTCTGAAAAAAATATATATGTAAAATTTTCACCATAAAATGTGCTGTCCGAAACAGGGCTCGAATGCCGGTATTGTCGCCATACAAAAATACCGGTATTTTTTTTGTTCATTTAGTTCTTTAATTTATTATGTCATTTATTAATCGAACAATTTAATAATACGAAATCATTAGTTAAATACATTATTGAGCCCTACATAAAAAGCATAAAATGATTCAAAGTATTGGGCTATTTCGGGGTTTTTGCAAAATACCGGTTCCGAGCCCTGGTCCGAAAAAATAATTAGTGAGGATTACGCGTATCGAAGCGTATAAGTTTGTCTCGGTGACTCAACGCGGGGGCGGGGACGAGGTCGCGGGGAGGGGGTCACCACCGTCTGCAGCGCAAATCCACCAGCCTATCTTTAATCTCGGTACCTGCGGGATTGCACATTTTCGATCCCGCGGGATCCCGGTATTTGCGGGATCCCGCATAGAAATTCATGATATCTATTATAAGGTAAATAAAACAACGAAATAATCAACGTATTAAAACTTTTATTAGAATTTACCTTTTAAACATTAAATATTACACATAAAAAAATAATATTGTACTTCTATTAGTTCTATTGAGACCAAAATTAAGATCAACCTATGTTAAACAAACTGTAAGGAACTCAATTATAATTTAAGACTTTAAAATATTAAATTTATGTGTGTATGTAAACACTTTATTGCACATACAATCAAATAGAAACAATACAAAAAATAATGGATCTGTACAAAGCCGGACTTAGTCCTATAAGGGATCTCTTCCAGTTAACCTTTTGAGCTGAGCAAACGAGAAAGAATAACTAACATCAAAGAAGATAGACAAACTATCATGCTAACTTACTTACACAAAGAAAAGCCCAAGTTTTATTATTGTTTATTATTTACTTATATCAATATTTTGTAGAAAATGTTTGTCCCGCAGTCCTGCAAACCCCGCGGGATCCCGCGCTCGTAATCCCGCTATGAGCGGGACTGAAAAAAGGCGCGGGATCCCGGAATACCGAGATCTCGGAATACCGGGATTGGAAGCCCTAAGCGCAGTGCGCTACCGCGGTATCCACAAACGTATGATTTTTAGGATATCTTTCGGCTGCTATTTTTCGATATTTTAGTACTGAAAGATACTGACTGAAAAAACACCTATATGGAATTTTCATACTGTCTGTCTTACCCCAGGCAAAATAAACTATGTTCGTCTTACTCCACCTTACCTTATTTTCCATTTTTCGTTAAAGAATCCACTGTAAAAATTTGAACGATAAAATGTAATCACCCTGTATAACTACTGTGTCGTGTATTGCAATAACTAGTTATTTGTTGTTAGATTTATCTACTGTGTTGTTATAGCTATCTGTGCAAGACTTCTACTATGAAAACGGCAAATGGCAGTTGAAATTCCATGCGAGGAACCTCACTTGCCGCACGAACTTCATAGCCGCACTGGGCAAGCTCTTCGGCATCGTTCACAACAAGAGGAACTGCACTGCGCCTAAAGTAAATAGACATGATTAAGAGGGAGGTGGGCATTTCTCCAGAAATAGTCTGCGACTCATACATCTGTCTCCATACATTTAGTATGCAAAAGGGCCAGATGAATGAGGTGACCGCAGACATATTTCTGGAGAAATGCCCAGGTGTGCCATTTCAAACAAAAAAGTATTTTTCATGTCGATCCAGCCGTATTTAAGTAATCGGGTGAGGTCACTCGGGGCAAAAGCAATTATGAGGCAAAAGTAACTAAATAATTGAAGTTTCTCTCAATCGAATGATTTAAAAACCATTAGATTGAGAGAAACTTCAATTAGTTCGTTAGTTTTTCTCCGTTAGCCTCTCAATCTTAGTTTAACAACCATCAGATGAGAGATATTTTTCAATTAAGATCAACTCTTCATATACACTCTAAAAAATCTGAGCCAACTAAGAGAGATTTTCTCTTTGTTGGCGTTAACTTAAATGAAACAAACAATATATTAAACATATCAACGAAAGCTGATTAATTAAAACAGCAAGTTCATTAATGATTAAAAGAACAATCTAGAATCTTAATAATTTTAACAAATATATTCCTCGTTTCTATAATTATTTTCTTCTTTGTATGATTCGATCATGTTTAATTAGTTACGTTATACATTTTTGTTGTTTTTGACAATGTTCGTTGAATCAAATCAGAAGATGGTTAATTGAACTATGATAAACAATCAATATCATCTTAGTTGCATCTAACGTCTTGTTAGGCTCGTATGGAATCAAGATGCTTGATAACTATCACAATCTTGTTAGGAGCGACCAATTTTTTTTAGAGTGTATGCTGCAGTATAAGGTACTTTACAGGCTGGTAGGGTAGGGGTAGTTTTAAAACGGTCGGATTTAATGGAATCTTTAAAAGACGCATTTGCCCCCATAGACGCAATTCGCCTCTTGACTCGATTTTTTCTGTCGTAAATCGATTCTACTATTTGTGAGGAACAAATAACCATATGACACCTAATACATTTGTATAAGTATAACAGCCACAAATTGTAATCAAAAGTAGCAGATCGCACTGGGCATTGAAAACACTCTATACAAAACGTAGTTGTAATATATTTAGTTTTTCAGTGTTATTTAAGCATTCCGAAATTAACTTAAATTTTTCTTTAAGACGATAAAAAAAATATCGTTTTTTTCTAACTATGTGGTCTCATAACTTTATATTTTTTGTTTATTTCTTTTGTGTTATGATAATTTAGTATTTTCTAATCCATGTGACATATTAGGTTGTAAAATGCAACATTAATCAACATCCGAATTCAATCAGCCCGGCCTAGCCCAAACTGGTTTAGACCAAAGTAGATTGTCCTTGGACAAAGTAGATTGGCTAAGCCAAACTAGTTTATTGTGAAACGCTCATGATAAACCGGTTTGTCCTAGGACGAGCTAGTTTGGCCTGAAATCGCGTTTGGCACGTAACATATACATATAAGCTTCAACATAAATACTTCTGGCGTAGTGAAGTTCACACATCTTTAGCTGGCACGGAAGAACATACCTGGTTCATTGTACCATGGACTGTAAGTTCCTTAGATTGGATCTCTGTTTTAGGGTACATACTTATTCAGCGTCGACGTTTCTAAACTTGAGCGCATGTGGCTGGATCCCCAGAGGTACAGTCGGATGATCCGACGAGTGGAGGTCTACACGAAGACTGGGACCATCGCCTGCTACGAGCTGGAATCGAACGTGGTACTTAAGGAAGAATGAGCGTTCATTTCTATGCTGACATTGTTTATTGTTTTACGGCACACCTAGCCATAAAGTGGCAATAACCTAAAAAATAAAATCCTACTTCATGGCCTGGGGAAGACGTCATATTTTGTATTACCATGGGAGTAATAAAGAAAGCCTCAGATCGTATATTTATCACCCTTGCCTTCGGCTCGGGCGACTAATACCTGCAGTCTGAGACATTCTTTGGGTTTGGATGCGTCTTTCAAGCGGAGATTGTCGAGGGAGGTTTTCGGAAGATTCGAAAAACTCATTGGTACAAGCCAGGATTCGAACCCACGACCTCCATTTGGCGCATGTCCGAACCTCTCTACTACCTCAGATCTTTCAAATCAATTCTTCAGTTTAACAAGTAATTAGATATAAATTTAAACAGACATAAACAAATAAAAATTAATGAAATAGCTGCAGAAATGCTAGTTAAATAATCAATTCCTTTAACTATAGCAATTACCCAAACTTCATAACAAAGAGACAGTTACCTGCAGTCATTATCAGACAAAAGTTACTGAAATAAACCCCGGTTTGAAAACAGTCGACCAAATTAACTCCCAAAAACATATGTCTGTCTCATCGAACGTTAAAAGGAAGAAAGGGAGAAACGATGTCGATTTCAAACAGGTATGCAGACAAGATAGATAATGGGGTGCTACTAATGAACAGAGGTTATGGTATTCTCCGTGGAAAAAGCGTGTATGTGGCGAAAATTTGGAGAGAGATAAGTCGCTTTGGTTCTGAATCGTGGTACATTTATATTCCGTAGTTGGATGCAGTCCAATTCGCGTGGGAACTAATGAATTGAAAAGTCATAAAATCGATGTAAAAGCGCTGTACAAGTTAGTGGAAAGATTGGACTTAATAACAGGATCACCAAAAAGTACACCACGCTCACGGGAATAACTGAAATCTATATTATGGGGCCACATGAAAAAAAAAACCGGTCAAGTGAGAACAGACTCGCGCACCGAGGGTTCCGTACAAACTAGTAAGTAGATACGTGAATAGTTTAAGATAAACTGTATGGTGGGACAAACTTAACTTTGTTGTTGAAAAAATTTGTCCCCATACATCGACATAGGTCGCGGTTAGTTTAGTAGCAGCAAATAGGTTTGAGTTACGATTTTTTCGAATTTCTAAAAAACTGTGCAAGTCAGAAAACCGTCATATTTTAGCAGTAATATTTAGGATGATCTTAATAATTGGTAATTATTACAGATTTTTCTGTTCAGTAACTTCGAAGGTGGTATTTGTTTGAACGTTTTTCGTCCTAAATAAAAAAAAACATGATTAAGAAAAAAATAAAAGTGTTTTTGGAATCTACAAATTAGGCCCTTTTATTTGATATCCAACTAGATAATTATATCCACATTTTGGGCTATTAAGCGCAACATTAAATTTTCGACCTCCCATTTCGACCCCCCTTTAAAAAGTAGGTAATAAGATTTTTATTATATCCAATAAAGTGAATTTTAAAACCATTCCAAATTTTAAATCGGATGCAGCAGTAGCTCCTGAGATATCTGGCTAGACAGACAGAGTCGCACCATAAGGCTGCGTTTCCACCACGGATGTGCTAGTATGCACAGCGAGGGATGTGTTTATCATGAACCAATAGAAACACTTCATTTACCTATCCTCGCTCCGCTGAGCTGTTTCCATTGGTTCATGACAAAAACTGCCCTCGCTACACATCCTCGCAGATCCCTGGTAAAACCGCAGCCTAAGGGTTCCCTTTTTACCATTTTGGTACGGAACCCTAAAAACGTGTTTTTCTATGTATATAATTTACAGCTAAGGTCACCCTGGGCAAAAGCAACTATGAGGCAAAGTCAGGTAGGTAACTAATTGAAGTTTCTCTCAATCTAATCGATTTCAAACCATTAGATTCAGAGATTTTGAGAAATTTCAATTAGTTCGTTAGTCTTTCTTCCTTAGTCTCTCAATTTTAGTTTATAAACCGTTCGATTTATGGAAATTTCAATTACTTACCTTTGCCTGCTTTTACCCTAGGTGACCTTATTGCCGATGACCTTACTGATTCTTTCAGGTAATTAAGCTAATTTTGAGTAATTTGACTAATGTAAAATTATAACTCTGAACGTTTGTGAAGATTTTTGAATGTTTGTCAGTAAATAACGTAGTAAAAATTTAATATAGAGGCGTTTACCACGTAGACCTTTTTTTTATGAAATAGGGGGCAAACGAGCAGACGGGTCGCCTGATGGTAAGCAATCACCGTCGCCCATAGACACCTGCAACACCAAAGGAGTCACAAGTGCGTTGCCGGCCTTTCAGGTGGGAGTACGCTCCCTGTTCCCTGTCCCGGTGCCCCCAATGTAGGGCCATGAAGGGTGTTTTCAGGAGTCCGTGCTTCCACTATGGGGTCACTTCCCCATAGGTACTGATTGCATAGTTGGGACTTGTGACATTGTCCGATAGTTTTGTATGGGTACAGTGAACATGTTAAGAATCAATTAGTTTAAAAACCATTCAATTGAGAGAAATTTCAATTAGTTACCTTTGCCTCGTTTACTTTTGCCGCGAGTGACCTAACAAAATATGAGTCCAATCAAGAGCACACTCTTTCGATTCGTTTAAAATGCACCCAAAATTAACTCAACAATGCTATTCCAAGTTAACGTGATAAATTACTAAGCTCGAGGCAATTCTATTTCCTTTATTACACATGTAAAATCCTAATTTTGACACTAGCTACATTAGTGCAGCGGTGCAATTTCGTGCTCATCAAGTATTTAGTGCATCTGCAGTCGTCTCTTTCTGTTATTACCTACTCGCATTGGAATGCTGATTTGCCCGCTTTATCCATCGAAATATAATGTATATATGGAACTATAACGTTTAATAAAAATTACGTTGAAATTCATAAAGTTTAAGAAGACACCATTTTTGGAAAGGTTACGTATCGTTTAAAAGACAAAAATCTGTGATTGGTTATAAACCTACTGATCTGAGAAATTCACATCCATACATATTATATTTCAATAGCTTTATCGGAATACAAGGCACAACTCTAGTTTTCCCAAAGTGGCCAAATTTGACCAAACGGGACACATACCACCCAAAAAAAATCCAGGACCTGATCTAGTTGTAGGCTAAATTGTATGTCAATCCATTTGGTCGTTATCGCCTTTTTACCCGACTGCGGCGAAGCCCAAAGGAGGGTTATGTGTTTGACTTGTATCTATGTATGTATGTTGTAGGTAGGTATGTATGTACCTATATCCGTTCCTATGTCCGCTCGTAAGTACGCAACGGCACAACCGATTTTGATAAATGATACATCATTAGATTCGTCTTGATGGCGCCAGTGTCACTGTCACTAGGTATGAAGTTCGTGAAAATAAACAAAATGGCAAAATCTTCACAAAGTTTCACATTTATGTTATGATATGTATAAGGTAAACGCAGGTATTAGCTTATACCCGTAACCGTAAGATGACCGATCGCGTTGCTATTTGGTGCGAGTGTAATTTAATGTGTTTTTTTAATAAATAGATTTCGAACTTATCCTTTGTTTCATTCTGAGCTGCAATGCCACATTAATATCCGACGAATACCTATAACCCCTGAAATAAGGTATGTTGTAAAGTCGTGTGTGTGTAAGTTTGTGTATGTGTGTATAATGTGTAACAGCGCCGGAAACTGGGCAACGGGATTGAAACTTCGTAACCAACTGCCTCGGACACCGTTGTACCGTCCGCAACTAAGCCACTTTACAAAATAATATTTTAAATGCGAATGTAACTTTGTTTGTCTGTTTTCTTCCATTGAAACTATAAAATACTAGAAATTAAGATACAGTTTATTGTACTCCAATAGATAAATTACAATGTACATTTATATAAAAACAGTGGTAAGCAATTGACGGTCTTATCGCTAAGGAGCGATCTCTTCCAGACAACCTTTGAGTATCTTTTTACATTAACATAATTTTAAATACTATTTACCTACTACGATACTATGATATGTATTTTTGCTTTCAAGTTTTGCGAGAAATAATAGTACATTGCACAACTAGGGTGGTAAAACAAAGAAAGGTCGAGATCGAGGGACGTAAATATGCGATCGAGGGCTTTCTTTATTACCTTCCGTGTTGTGTACATAATTTTATGTTTACACTTGGCCAAAACGCGGCTTTTTCCGTACACGTAGCGTGCGGTAAAAGGCACTTTATGGCCAGGTGTGACATAAAAGACTTTTTTTTTATTTATTTTATTATTCTCCCGCTGACCGTACGTCCAGAGATGAATTGTGTAACGAAATCATGTCAACGCACGCTATGCATACGAACGACGGGAGCCTCGCTCAAATAAATGCCAACTATTTACAACCAGACATTTCCTGGAGTAACGTAACTTAGGTAACATTTTCTACGAAGATTACTAGGAACCGAGAATTCGAATATATCCCTGTCGTCACCTAGCCTTGCTTTTTAAGACATCGAAAAATACCGCGCATTAAAGTGCATAAATCCGCCATTTTGTTTTTCTTTACAAATTATATATACTGCTGGGTAGCAGTAGCGTGGCGTCCAAAGAACCCGATTCCTACCGGCTTGCCTAATATCAGGCATTTGAGCACCTTATTTTACAGCTCTTAAGGAAAATGTACGCCAAATCTGCACCGGCTTGCCCAAGGAAATCTTTTACGCCACGCCACTGGTACCCAGTGACACTCGCGTTATCAAGACGAATCTAATGGAGTATCATTTATCAAAATAGCAGTCATAGGAACGGATACATACATACATATCGGTCAAAGATATGACCGCTGACGGCCAATTTCACGGCGGCGGCGTGGACTGAAAATTTTCTCGGCGGCGGCGGCGTCGCGGCGGCGTGGCATTGGATCTTAATATTTTTATTGAAGCCCGATTTGTAAGAAAAAATAAGGAAAACCGTATTTTGATGTCATATTAAGCTGTATTTTCCCTATAATATTTAGGATGATAATTATTAATAATTGGTAATTATACAGGTTTTTCTATTCAGTAACTTCGAAGATAATAGGCGGGATGGTATTTTTAGAACGTTTTTCGTCCTAAATCAAAAAGTGCAAGACTAAGAAAAAAATAAAAATGGTTTTGGTATTTACAAATTAAGTTCTTTCATTTGATACCTCACTTACTTGATACAATAGCACAACTTTAAATTTTCGACCTCCCATTCGGCCCTCCTTATAAAAAAAGGTAAAAGATTTTTTTTTATGTCTAGTAGGCTCGGGTTAGCGACTTTTAAAACTATTCCAAATTTCAAATCGATAGCAGCCCTTCCTGAGATATCTGACTGTGACAGAGGGACAGACAGATAGACAGACAGAGTCGCACCATAACCCCATTTCCGCACCATAATACCATTTTGGTACGGAACCCTAAAAATAACTGCGAAATCGTTAAAATTAAGCGCCTAATTAGCTGTTACTTTAAATGAGTAACTAAAGTGACATGGAGAAAATGTCACATTTTGAACAAATATCATTAAATGTATTACACAATGCGAATAGTTGGATATGGATATTGTCGAAGTTCTGCGAGATTTGGACAGCATTTTCAGTTAGCCCGTTGAAATCCCGACGTCTACAACATAACAGAAAATGATGCTCAAATCTTGCAGAATTTCAACAATATCGCTTCCACCGAAGTCACGCCGTTTGAAACTCTTGGGGAAATTCGGGAAATTCCTTTTGGATAATACCAACAATCATATGTCATAATCAATCCGACGTCACACATCAAAGGAATTATTTTAAATTCCGCAAGCAATCCAGAAATCTCCAACCGAATATGACATATTTAAATAGGAAATTTAAAACTTTCCTCACGCCTTAACCATATTTCTGGATTCGGAACAGCTTAAGCACCTAAGTAAAAGTAAAATACGTAAGCCTTTTTCATTGGAGCCCAGTTATCGCGTGTGGGAACAACAACCGAAATTTATTTGCATACATTTAAAATTTCGTCTCGCCCCTCGGTATTTTCGCTAGTGATGCCTTTTGGTTTCGGTTTTCGGCTATTTAAACTGGGATTAAAAGAGAAAAGCTGAAAAATCACCCCCAATTCTTTATCACATGCCTACACTTATATATTTATTTACTTAAACTTTACTGCCTAGTAAAACTAACACATTCTATGGGCCCCGGGCTGAAATAAACTTGGAAATAAATAAAATAATTATATAACAGCCATAAGTATCCTTGACACTCGAGTGATGTTCAATGTTAATTAAGCATTTTATAATTTTCAAGAGACAATATTGTATACCGAAATACAGAAAAAATCTGCGGTCAAACTGTTAATACAGTTTAGCAGGAAACTGCCGTAGAATTAAGATTAAGCATGTGTTAAATAAATAAATAATAAAAAAAAATAACTGCAGAAAATTAGTGGTCAATCCCTGGCGTTTTGCCACGTTTGTTAATGATACTACACGCAGGGCAGCTTGTGGCGAGCTGTTAAGGAGTAGCGACCCCACGTACCCGAGTGCTCCGGGGGGTCCTTAGGGAGGGTTATGGGATTTAGTGAAAGGACCTCCACCTCTGGCTTGCCTTAACTGGCCGTCCAGAGTGGAGTCGCGAGAGCTATATGCTCCAGGCGTGGAAGTGATAAAAGGCATAACGCCGCGAGTACCCTCGGAGAAAGCGCAGCACACCTCTCGACACCCTGCAGCCCTCGGCAGCGGTGTTGCCCCTGGGCCATTGCTCATAATGTCGCTATTTAACAGGGGCCCATCAGCGGAGGGCAAGTCACGGTCTGTCAGTGCCGCGAAAGCCATGAGACACTTTTCCTGACAGGCGCCGTCATGTCTCAATCCATAACCCAGTATCTAGTCCATAATTCCACCACCATAACCCAGTAAATTTAGATTCCATCAATCAACAATAATCCTTGCATCTGGCGGGGGCTGTCTCTGCGTGCGTCCTGTGACACGGGCAGGGACAGCATCCGCTGGGTGTACACGTTGCCTTTCATTAAATTGTCGAAAGGGCCTCTACGCGTTGGCTTCGGCTCCGCGCACGCCTCCCAAAGGGCCGGGACACTATTGTCTCGTGTACGGGAAAGACCTACAAATAATAGATTAATTCTCATTGGAAGGACATTTTTGGTTACTTGAAGAACTTGACAAAAATACCATTATGTGTGGACATGCGACAAAGAATAACTGATTCACAATTGTCTAATTCGGTCTCGGTTTCGGCGAAACCCGGTATTCGCCGACACTAATCCGGTTCATTCTCGAGGAAACTTGAAATTTCAACGAAAATATTCACCGATTTATGTCATTGCGCCGGACGTATTTTATTCCCGTGGCCAGTAAAATGTAAAGAATAGAGTTTCTGAATATACAATGTATCGGAATTCAGCTGCAGGAAACGGAAGTTTACGCTTCAGCGGTTATTTAAATAGGTTTTCGGTTTACTTATTATTTTTATAAGTTACTTGAAACTCCGTACGTAAGACGGAAAAGTCGTTAGTATATTACACAACTAGGGTGGTAAAACAAAGAAAGGCCGAGATCGCCGAAGTTTGCGGCCCGAGCTGGAAGCGAGGGACGTAAATATGCGATCGAAGGCTTTCTTTATTACCTCCCCTGTTGTGTACATCATTTTATGTCTACACTTGGCCACAAAGCGGCTTTCTCCGTACGCGCAGCGTGCGGAAAAAGTCACTTTACGGCCAGGTGTGGCCAGTGGTGTGGCATAAAATAGGTTTTCGGTTTACTTATTATTTTTATAAGTTACTTGAAACTCCGTACGTAAGACGGAAAAGTCATTAGTATATTACACAACTAGGGTGGTAAAACAAAGAAAGGGTGAGACCGCAGATGTTTACGGCCCGAGCTGCAAGCGAGGGACGTAAATATGAGATCGAGGGCTTTCTTTACTACCTCCCGTGTTATTGACATTGTAAAAAATTTAAACTCCTGTGTAAAAAAATTTAACTTCTAAGTTAACGTAAAAAATATATATGGCCATTTATGTCGCAAAAAACGTAGGTACATTTCGACTCTCTCAAGGAAACCAAAATTTATAGGGTGCTTTATTTAAAGACTATATTTTGATTTTTTTGTGGATAATGCATTTTATTTTATAAAAGAATTCTTGGAAAGTTAGTAAGTAGGACTAAATAATATAATTAGCATGTTGCATGCCTGAGCAACATTTGTATGCCGATTGGCCGAACATAGTGATACCTCATTAATATCTGTACCACCTTTGTAACCTATGCTTCAAAAATAAAATACCATCAAAAACATTACATGTAAAAAGATGCAAGTCTCGCATATTAGATCTATAAAAAGTGTTCCTCTACGGTTAAATAATAGGCAAGTCGGTGGGAATCGAGTTCTGTGGACACCCTCCCGGTACTGACTTGGTTTAACATTACATCTCAAAACTTTTTTGTTGTAGGAGAACTGCGTTGCGTGACTTGCATCTTTTTACATGTAATGTTTTTGATGGGATCTCATTTCTTTTTGTACGTGGTCTTCCTTTAATTATTACATTCCAATCCATTCTTTTCAATTTGAACTGCAGAACGAACTTTGTAATCGCATTTATTTGTATAGGATTACAAACTTATGTGTGCAGTTGTGACTGAAATTACAACATGTTTAGGTTTTTAAGGACTTGATAGGCTAAAAACTACCTATGTTTAAAATTTGAAGCCTGTGAGTCCGCTAGAAGTACCTTAGAATTATGATGATCATCAGTCAGTGAATCAGTGAGTCAGTCAGTCAGTGACAAAACTAAGGAACTTTGATGACATGCAATAGTTCGTTCAAATTGAATGATATTGAGAATATATATGTCTTATTGTGCCCTATATATCCCTGAAATTTCAGGTTTCTAGCTTTAGCCAATACATAATTACGGGAGGCTGAAAATGGCCTGAATGGCTTCGAGAAAAGGATGGTACGGCCGTGCCTTTGTTTTGCTCGACTTGGCGGGGGCACTGCCGTGCCCCCAGATACTTTACTTTAAATTTAAGTATTTGTACGGAACCCTCGGTGGGCTAGTCCTACTCCTTGTCCGGTTTTTCTTTTTGTTTACTCTAGCTTATGAAAATGAAAATGAACTTATTACTTATTGGAAGCTTATTTAGTACATTACTGCAGAGGCCGGGAAGTAAGGAATTGCCGGCCGAGTACATATAGCTGGCCGAGCAAAGCGAGGCCAGATAGTTACGAGGCTGGCAACCCCATTTCCCGCCGAGGTATGTATAGTGCTTTTCTCAAACATGCAATGAAATAAATAAACTTACTATAATAACCTTACTTAATATTTTATAACACGAACTTTCTGTCAGAAAGTGACATATGATATCCATAGACAATGCAAAATCGGCCAAAAGCTGTTTCAGTTCACATTTTTACCGCGAATATATAGATGAAATAATTTAAATGTGTATTCTTGTGGTTTAGTTTGCAATTTATAATAATTGGAAATTGTTTATAATGTGTTATTTGTTATGTTCATGTCAATTTTAAATAAATAAAACTGCGAAATATAGCAAAAATCGTTTATTGTTTTTTTAATGGCTGAATGCCGTGATGCTCTGTGGCCCAAATAAATGTGGAATGGAAATTTAAAAAAAAATACATTGCCGGCCTAGGCCGGCAATGTAAGTATGAAATTCCATTCCGTGCCAAATGTCAAGCCGCACCGGAAACGAGGTACTTTGCGGCCAATTTTTAGGCATGTAATGTCAACATTTCATGCCATGTTTGAGAAAAGTGTTATATCTAGAATGTCTGGCATTTCTCATGTTCTACTTGTTTTTCTGTGTCATGTATGTTTGTGGATGAATAAAGTTTTTATTTATTCATCTATTCTATAGTGAATAATGATGATGGTGAAAACATCTTAAAATAAGGACCAAGTTACGTTTTTATAAAAACATCAGATAAGAACATCTTCGAAACGATATCAAAAGAGACTTGTAGGGTAACTCACAAATTTGTTGTCAATCTAGTCGCTAATATAATTTACCTAGCCCATGAACTAGTAATAATAGTGTTGTGCTCGCTCGTTCAGTCTTTTAGTTTATTTAGTTCACTAGTACACTACTGTTTCTATCTAAGCGTGGCTCCCGTTTCGTTCCGTACTGTTCCGCTCTGTCCGATCAGGCCGACTAATCTATTCCAGCGTTTTGCATTTTGTTCACTCATTCAGAGCTGCTACATGTCGGGCAGCGGTTGATCGGACTTGATCGGTTAATAATAATATTTCGAATAGTTCGTTCTAGTACAGTGAGCGGAGTTCATTCTTTTTAGTTCTTAGTACATGTACTACACAAGCCAAGTAGTCATATTTCGGAGTCAGAATATGTTGGTACACTCGTCGGTCCACACTTTGACGGACTCAGGGGCGTAGCGACATCAAACGGCGCTCAGGGCGCACATGCGAACTGCGCCTCTTTGTTTCTTAGTGACACCCGGGGCTGTGAAATTGCAGCGAGGGAGGGTGCATTCAAAACTTTTATTCCGCCATGTTTGGGAATTTGGATTAGTTAGTAAATTTCGCTTTTTAGCGATAAACCCTCACTTGTTGGCACCCAGGGCGCGTGCCCTGCGTTCACCACCCTCGCTACGCCCCTGGACGGACTACAGCAGTTCCGATTACGATCTGTTATTACTTATTGAAACTAGTTCACGGCTCAAACTACATTTGGGACTATATTGACGGCAAAATTGTGAATTAGTCTACGCAGTTCCGATTACGATCTATTATTACTTATTGAAACTAGTTCACGGCTCAAATTACATGTGGGACTATATTGATGGCAAAATTGTGAATTAGTCTGCAGGGTGAGAAAATAATCAGACGAGATTTAACGTGACGCGTTTGATAAAGCAATAAACGTTGACGTTTAAGGATATAATTTGTTTTCAGGGTTCCGTAAAAGGGAGAAACGAAACTCTTATTACAGCGACATATATTGGTTAATCTATATGTACGTGCGTTTGTTATGTCACTAAGTCAAAACGCCTAGGCAGTGAGCTAATAGGGAATATGCATGATTTTTTGTTATCACATTTCTTAACAAAATATGATAATACCGTAAAAAAGATGACATAAAGTGGAAATAACATTAAAATCGACCGAGAAATACGGAAGATATAAACATTTTAAAGCACTAATTAGACAGCGATTAGACAGAGAAATCCGATATGGACTATGACGTCATAGTACACGGCCGCCATACAAACTCTATACTATATTCTGTTTTGCTAGAAAGAGATTTTTATAGTTATTCGAAAAATATTTTTGTGCTACTGTTCTTTTTATGAATGAGCTTTTCTTAAAAAAAAAAAAATATCATGCATATTCCCAATTCACGACTGCCAAAGTATAAAGACGACCAAGTAGTCCAACTTCGGCCGTTTAGGAGCGCGCGACACGTATTCACACAGACGGCGTGATAGCACGTCTGTGTGGGTGCAATCCATACTGGAGCGTTCTTACGCATTCTTATTTCTTAACTTAAACGCACTAGATAGCGTTTGTACACGGCGCGCACACATTCAAGCGCGAAGTACCTTTTGTAGCAAGAAAAAATACTGTATTATCACGGTATACGGTAGTTTTTCTTCCAACAAAAAGTTACATCGGGAGCGCGCATGAGTGCGCGCTGTGTACGGACGCACCACATGCAAGCATTTGCTCCTGCGCGTCCCTGCCACTGTATGGAGTGCACTCACACAGACGTTCACACTGACGTTCAGGGCTGGCCACCGCGTGGAACGCACCGTATCCGATCGACTCCTCTATCGCATAACGCGTGCATAGAGCGGCAAAATTTGGTACTAAGCCGCGCAGCTAAATTGCAGGGTGAGCCACTCCTGGTAATAGAAAGAAAGAAAGAAAGAATCACATTTATTACGGTAAGAAATAACAGCACCAATACAATAGAATTAATTAGAAAATAAACAACATGTAGAAGAAGAGATAGATAAAATTAAGTAAAACAAGTTTCCCTAATTACAAAAACTAATGGTGCTGCCAGGTCAACCGCAAAAGGACACCACTCAGCATGTGCTGCGGCATCGTGACGATGTCTCAGCGCTGGTCTTCCGTGGAGCCTGAGGGCACGTAGTTGACACAGCAACAAGTATTGTGGACAATTAGTCTTACATTGCTATGGAAAGCGGAATCACTAAAAGGCTCAAACAATTAAAGTCCGTGAGTGTTAAATGTGTGTGTGTGTGTGTGTGTGTGTGTGTGTGTGTGTGTGTGTGTGTGTGTGTGTGTGTGTGTGTGTGTGTGCAAAAGAATGTGAGATCGGGGATGATATAAAGAAAAAAAAATAAAAAAATTACGAATTATAAAGCAGCGTATTACTTGGGGTTAGGTATATTTACATAGACAGTATAGAACGTGGTTAGGTTACGGTTATATATATATATATATATATATGCAACGTGGATAAAAGTTATTTATATTATGTTAAAATTTATGAACTAGCGAGCTGAGTATTTAAAAGATATTTAAAAAGTTTTGACTTGAAAGTGCACAGCGTTCTACAGGTTCTAATAGGGGGTGGAATATTATTCCAACATTTCGTGGCCGAATAGCGAAAACTGCCACGAAATGCGGCTGTCTTACCGTGTCGCGGGAAGATGAGACGGACGGCTTCTCTAATCGGTCGAGTGGAAAACGTTAATTTCTCGAATAGGTACTGGGGTTGTTGGGTGTGAACCACTCCGAAAAGTAAGGAGGCAAAGTGTAAGGATCGTCGCGCTTCCATCTTTAATAGATTATTGCGATTGAGAAAGGGTGTGACATGAGTTCTTGGAGGTATGGGAAAACAGAAGCGCGCACAGGCATTCTGGACTCGCTGAATAAGCGCTCGCGATCGAGCTAGTAAACACCCATTTATCACGGTATCAACGTAATTAAGCTTAGACAGAATCAGGCAATCGCATAACTTTATCCTAAGATCAACGCTAAGATAGTTTCGAACTCGGTATAACACTTTTAATCTGTAAAAACAGTTTTTAACAGTATCAACCACATGCTTTTCGAAACGCAATTTGTCATCCATGAGAAGGCCCAGATTACGTGCCTCTGTAACACGCTCAAGTTGTTGTCTGCCGAGTATAACACGAGGATCGTAACTAATAACCTTTTCTGTCCGGTCCTTTGTGCCAAGAATGAGAAGCTTAGACTTGGTGGGGTTAAGGACTAAGCCGCTACGCTCAGACCACTCAGTAACACGGGTTAAATCTTCATTTAGCAGGTTCACGGCGGATAGTGTATCTCGGGGATGAAAAGATTTATAAATTTGGAGATCGTCTGCATACATGTGGAAATTACAATTTTTTTAAAGAATCTATTATATCCGCTATATAAAGGATAAACAACACCGGGCCAAGGATTGATCCCTGTGGAACTCCACAGTTCACAGGAACGCTTAGAGAATAGTCGGTTAATCCGGAAGAATTAGATAAACCAACGCGCTGTGACCTACCAGATAGATAACTAGCGAACCAGTTTAACGTTTTGTTTTCAAAACCGTAGTACGCAAGTTTGGAGAGAAGCAACGTAACATCGATTGTGTCAAATGCGCGGGAGAAATCTAGCAGTACGAGTAGAGATGCCTCACCTTTGTCCTGAGCAGACAGAATATCGTCAATCACGTCAAGCAGAGCTGTCGCTGTGCTGCGTGCCTTACGAAATCCTGACTGTTTATTCGGTAATATATTATTGATTTCCAAAAACTCTGTTAATTGCAAGCACACCACCTTCTCTAAAATTTTTGACACAAAACATAAGATACTGATGGGCCTAAGGTCTTTCAGGTCGGATGGTGATGACTTTTTAGGTATAGGTTTAACAATAGCGGATTTCCAGATATCTGGAAACGTACTGGTACGGATCGATTGGTTAACTATTGCTGTAATAATGTACAAGGTTTTCGGTAAAGTCAGCTGAACCATATCTAACGAGATGCCATCACTACCAACTGCATTGCTTGAGAAAGATCTGATTATCTTTAAAATCGTTATTTCATCAACGGGTTTTAATTCGAAGGTAGATGAGCCGAACCTATGGAATTCGTAAAAAGACAAGTCAGATATGGTAACAACTCGTCTCGGGGGCAGGTTGAGGAAGTGGTTGTTTATTAGATCAGGATTGTTAAAACTAGGCGGTAAGTCCTCCTGCTTCTTAAAGTCTACAATATTGCGTTTAATATTTTTCCAGAGATTACGGGGATCGTTAGAGCTATTATTAATACAACTTTGGAAAAAGGCCGATTTCTCAGTGAAAAGTGCGGAGCTAACAACAGATTTTAGGTCCTTATAATACTGCTTGTGACTGTCTAGCCCAGTACGTCGGCTTCTCGCATGCGCGTCATCGCGCAGTCGCATCATCTCTTTTACAGTATGAGTGATCCAAGGATAGCTTTTTTCTTTAATCAGGACTTTTTTCAAAGGCGCGTGTAGTTGGAAAAGGCTCAAGATCGACTGATTGAAATAGTTTGTGGTTTCGTTAACATTATCACATAGCAAGCGCTCCCAGTTTATCGACTTAAGGTCATCGTTGAACTTAACTAGGTCTATACTCTTAAGTGGACGATACACTGTCCACCTAGGAGGCGGTTTAATTTTTTTAATGTGCAATTCACACGTTAAAAACGCGTGATTACCGAGATCAGGGATATAGTTCACACAAACGTTATTTAAATGAATACTTGAACACATTAAGTCAATCAAGGTCTTAGAGTGGTCGGTAAAGTGAGTAGGATCCTTAATAAACTGAGTAAGTTGTAAAGTACTTAGAAAATCGGACAACTTGATCGTGTTAGGTTCTAGTTCTTCCAAAAAATTTACGTTGAAATCTCCCAATAAAACAATGTGGTCGTAAGACGATAACGAGCATATTGTTTCCGTAAGAGCCTCAAAAAACACGTCCAAACTCTGCCAAGGGGGGCGGTAAGCGGTGCCAACAGCAATTTTTCTACAGTTAAGATTAACACCTAACCACATTTGTTCAACTGAGGGAACCACAGGAATACTTAGTACCCGAGCGTTGATACCCTGTCTAAAATAAAAGCCAACTCCACCCCCGCGAGCACGCTGGCCGGCGGGGCGCGGGGTGTGGCGCAGACGGAACCCAGGCGGCGTCGGCGCGCGCGCCTCCTCGCCTGCGCGAAGCCACGTCTCGTTTATAGCCAGGATATCTACAGGATGGCGGTCCAGAGCCACTAAGAACTCGTCGTGTCGTGTTCCGAGTGAACCAGCGTTAAATAAGCCCAATGAATAATTTTTGGTCTTTTTTATAAACATGATAACAAATGAAAATACGATTTGACAATACATGCAGCATTCAATAAACTTTTTTAGGGCCGTCATATGCCGTCGTCCAATAGATAGTTTTGTTGGATTAATTGTAACGCGGCAGGCCGGCGGGTAGATAAGAATGCACAAAAGAACACGGCGGCCCAAGCGAGCGTGAGACGACTGCAGTCTTGAATTATCTGCAATAAATAGCGGAGATTCGGTTCGATATTGTATGTTTAAAATTAAAATCCCCGTGCGATCACGATAGTATGTGTATAAAAATGGTTTAGTATACTGTGTAGTGTACTGTGAAGTGAAAAATGTGGTTATGATATTAAAGTGTTTGGAGTTGCGGTTACCAGTGTATAATCGTCGAGCTGAATACATTTTTGTTGCAACGCACGCCATTAATTCGACACAATATTTTCTAGTACATGATCGTAGTATCACAAATAAAAAGCAGCAATAGCACAGCTTTATCATACGGATGAGAAATAGATCTTTTAAGCGGAATGAATGAACAAAAATATACGAGTTATAAGGACAGTACATTGTTATACAAACATAAAAATACACCAGAACAGTATTATTACATTTGTGATTGAACGGTGGGTGATCCAAAAACACGCGCAAGATCTTGTTCGGTGCGTATTCGGTATCGGGGTACATTCTCGCCTGAGCGTTGCCGGACGAAGATTCTACCATCACGGGTCCACACATATCGCCAGGCGTGGCTCTCCTTGAGCTCACGGGCTCGGTGCAATAGCCGCCGATTTGAGAGGGTCAGCCGCTCGTTTATATAGAACCGGCAGGGCGCGCCGGGTAGCCCGGTGCCCTCGGTGGTCGCCCCGCGGCGTACCCGCGCCGCCTGGAGCAGGCGGTCGCGCACGGCGCGGCGCGCCAGCCGCACCACGATGAGTCGAGGCCTGGATGCTGGCCCCTGGAAGCCTTCCTCCAGCTGTGGCGCACGCCCTACACGCGTGGCATCAACGATGTCCTGTTCCGTGAGTGACACACCGAGCTTCTGACCCAAGGTAACTGTAACATGCATAACATTCTCTCCCGGTTGTTCTGGGACACAAGAGATTTCAATGTCATTAAGTAGCTGGTCCTGGTCGCGATCATTTAATTCCGATCTCAAGTTTGCGATGGTTTCCTCGAGTACGCTATTAGACTGCTGAACGTTGGGTGCCTGGCTTTGGGATTCCAGTGCCTCGACACGAGTACAGAGAGCATCGATGCGCCCGTCACAGCCATCAATTCGGTTGGTTAAGGTTGTTATGGCCACTCGTAAATCATGAAACTCGTGTGTCATGGCCCGCATCTCCTGACGGAAGAGACGGAGCTCAGAAACAAGCATCTGCGATTCAGTCATACGGGACATGTCTAATGTAGCATTTACTGTACTAAAGTTATTTGGGGGTGTAGTCAGGTTATTCTGAGACTGAGTGTCCATGTAAGATACCTCCATGATCGAGCTGGCCTCCGCAGTCTCATCGAGACTCAATTGGTGGAGCGTCCGGGCACCCCGGCGTATAGTGATGTGATTATTTTTATCGTGCACTGGTGTATTTGTGTTGTCCACTTTTGGTTCAGCGGACCTACACAGCACACATTTCCAAGAGATTTGCTGTCCGGGGCCCGTAGCACGGGGTATTTGGTCCTCAGTAACATTTGCACAGAAATAGTCGTAATGCCCATGACAGTTACAGCATTTTAAAACTTTGCCCTCCACTATTTGTTTTAGACAGCCGGCGCACGTTAAGCTCGCATCTGCCATTGTGAAATATGCTCTAACACGATAGCAATAGAGTCCAGATTCGAACGTTCTCAGAACACGCTCTGCGGTTGCGCGTGCGCAAGGATCTAACAGCTGATTTGTCGGGAGGTGATCAGCTGGTCTGCGCTAATGGCGGGTTAGAGAGTCGTTAAAAGCACTTTATCCGTATATTCAGATACAAATATCTGTTTCACTACACAGTTTAAGCACACACAAATATCTTCCTTTGCAAAATGCAAGCACAGTTCTACGATTTTTATCCTATAGTATGGTAAACAATCACTATTTACTAATGTTTTATGCGATGATTACGGAGCGAACAAAAACGCGTGTGTCAACTCTCATACATCTGATACATTGAGAATAGGAAACTCATAATGCATATCACATCTCGCACTTGACCCGTTTTTTTATTTCCTTTCACGACTCGTTTCCTTAATTGAAATGAATATTCGTTTATTTTTCTCCGGATATCTTTGATCCTACTTTATTATTTTTCGAATAATAATAATATTGTCTTTCAATATCATAAACATTATCCTCATATTATGTCATTTGGTATTATGATTATGAATTTACCATCTGAAAGAAGAAATATAACTATAGATTGGGTAGGCCACATGTTGGTTTTCTTGAGAATAATCGGTTAGTGAAGATATAAGTTTGGATGTTTGTTAGGTACCACAAATTGAGCCTACAAATAGAACAAACCCTGGGTTCCCTTAGGATAATAATGTAAATATCGCGGATGATGCCGGAGTAAGTGCTAAATATAAAAACTTTTGCCATAATCTAGAATTAAAACATTTTATGCCACACCTGGCCATGAAGTGGCTTTTACGCCACGCTTTCTGGCCAAGTGTAGACATAAAATGATGTACACAACACGGGAGTTAATAAAGAAAGCCGTTACACGCGCTACGCGTACGGAAAAAGCCGCTTTCTGGCCAAGTGTAGACATAAAATGATGTACACAACACGGGAGGCAATAAAGAAAGCCCTCAATCGCATATTTACGTCCCTCGCTTGCAGTTCGGGCCGCAAACATCTGCGATCTCGGCCTTTCTTTGTTTTACCACCCTAGTTGTGTAATGTACTATAAAAGGCGTCTTTAAATTAAAGCATAGCTTTACTTTCAAGTAATGTTTAAATATGGAACCGTTGTCTGAGTATACACAGAACGGCACACCTCGATACCTTTAGACTCAAAGGACGTAAACGCCGTAGGTTCTAATGGCGCTTTCGCCCTTTGAGTCTAAAGGTATCGACCTATCCTGTGCATTCCTGATTGTAAGAGCATTGTCGAGACGGACTAGCAAACACAATTTGTCGGTGTCTCCGGCATTTGCATACATATTGGAGAAGGTTTCGGGAGTAGCATTGAAAGATTGGATGTCGTTATCGGGTGAAGTTTTCAGAGCGGTTTTAAACGAACATTGATACAAAAAAATGATGGTCTTAAAACTGCACGGGCTTTAAGTTGTTGATCACCTTTAAGGGTCGAATTCTGACGTCGAATTATATAAATTAAAATGATGTTCATGAAGAGGGAAATATTTTATTGTATTCATTTATTCAATAACAATACATAGATTGTGTCTGAAATAAGTTGAAACACACAATTAACAATTTAAAATATCTAAAAACTAATTATACGTCTTTTCGTCTGGACGTGCCGGCACACAAGCTAAAGATTGCTAGGAACCTCCAAAATTGGCCATCAGGAGCTGAAGTACGACTGTTCAACATTGTACAGTCAAAAAACTCCTCGGCACTAAGCGACAGAAAAGCATTGAAATAAAAAATAACACGTTTGTTGTAGTCCACCAAAACGTTCGATCCATTTGTGGCAAAACTTCACTCCTAGATTTATTGTGTGACAAAGAAAAACCTCATGTTCTTGGATTGAGCGAAATTTGGTGCAAGAAAAATGAAATACAGCGAGTGAGGTTAAGTGGGTACGCGCTCGCAAATTATTACTGCCGAACGCGCTTCGCTCACGGAGGTACCGCGCTATACATACGCGAAGGCGTACAGTATAAACAACGAAATGACCTGCGTAGCCTCGCCGTTGAATATCATTTTGAGTTCACAGCTATAGAGATAGTTTCGTGTAAATTAATTGTTATTGTATTGTATAGAACAGGAAATGGGGATTTTGACATTTATTTAGCTAATTTAGAATTACTATTAGATAAGTTAACTGACGAAAACAAAAAGTTTCTCATTGTCGGTGACCAAAATGTGAATTATTTGTCTGCTAACAGCCAAAAACAGCGCATAGACGATATATTATATGCCCACGGGTGCCGAAACACCGTAACGTTCGCCACACGCGTGACTGCAGACTGTGCATCGTGCATTGACTGCGGTCTATCGAACTGCGCGCGCGATGAACTCACAGTAACACCGGTGAATACCGCGATCAGTGATCATGACGCGCAACGATATGAGTTAACTGTTGAGCACGGCCACCAAAATAATGTTAACGCGGTAGTCGAGCGTCGGCTGTTTAGTGATAATTCAATTAATTTATTTTATATTGACATTACAAACTATGATTTTAATTTTATATATAATAATACCTTTGACATTAATTACAAATTTACTAAATTATTTGATATTTTGACATATTATGTAGATATTCATTTCCCAATTAGAAAGTTTAAATGTAACAGTAAGACCTCTGTACCATGGCTGAGTGACGAATTGGCGGAATTCATGCGTAAACACAGCGATTTACATGAAATAAGGCGTCAATATCCTGACAATCTTATATTGACAGAATGTATTGAGCACTATTCTAACTTAATAAAATCTGAAACGCTGCGAGCTCGCCAATCACATATCGAAAGTAGGCTAATGGAAAGCGGCAATAAGGCGAAAGAAATTTGGAAAATTGTGAATGAGGAAGTAGGCACGAAAACGAAATCACATGACATTTGCCTGCTTGATCCCTTAACAGGCAAAGAAATAAAGGATAGTGATTTACCAAATACTTTTAATTCACATTTTCTTGGTATAGCATCTAAGTATTCGATAGAAAGCGATTTGCTGAAATCCACGCGATACCTCGACAGATACATAGACGCATCGACTGTACCCTCTTTCACTCTACCAGTAGTCACTCGCGATCTTCTGGAGACAGCTTTACGCCCCATGCTAAAAAAAAAGGGTACCGTCGATGTGTTTGACATATCACCTAATATTATTCTGTGTATATGGCCGGTTGTTGGCGACATACTTGTCACCCTTATAAACATTATGTTTCAAACTGGTTCATACCCTGACGCTTTGAAATGCACCAGAGTGTGTCCAGTATTTAAAGGGAAGGGCGACAAGTGTGACGTCAATAACTATAGGCCAATCAGTATAGTACCCACTATATCCAAACTGGTAGAATCTATCTTATCGTCTCACCTTATGAGTCACTTGGAATCGAATAACCTGCTTACCGACAATCAGTTCGCTTACAGGCAGAAAATGTCGACAACCACAGCAGCACACAGGATATTCGATTGCATAGTGACTGGGTTAGACGATAAGTATAAGATGGCGGGTATATTGTGCGATTTATCAAAAGCATTTGACGTTATTAGCCATGAACTGCTAGTCAATAAATTGAACTATTACGGCATCGAGAAAAATGCCCATCAACTGTTCGCCTCGTTTTTATCAAACCGCAAACAGGTTGTAAAATTACCCTCAAACGGCAAAATGCTGAAGTCGGACACAGGGCTCATTAATATTGGTATTCCTCAAGGTTCTGCCCTTGGAAATACATTATTTTTAATTTTTGTAAACGACCTCCCATCGAGCATAGTGGCCGGCTTGTCAGTGCTGTTTGCGGACGATACAACAGTGATAGTTGGTGCTAAAACTTACCAACAACTAAGCGTCAAAGTCGGCGAGGCTTGTGAGCAGCTGCAGAACTGGTTTTCAGCAAATGGGCTTTTATTGAATGTCACCAAGTCAAATACAATGCTTTTCTCAGGTCGGAAAATTCCAATCCCACCATGCATGGCTTGCGGTCCGATGCCTCTCTGCGAGGAGAGTAGGTTCCTTGGGTTCATAATCGACTCAAACCTGAACTGGAAGTGCCATGTTGAGAGCCTTTGTACTAAGCTGAGTAGTGCTGTCTTTGCGTTGCGAAAATTAAAACCTTTGATTTCGGGAGAGGCTTTGAGACAAGTTTATTTCGCTCATTTCCACTCCTTGATGTCATACGGATCGCTCATCTGGGGTAACTCCACGGATGCCAAACGAGTGCTTATCATTCAAAAACGAGCGATCCGTATACTTGTCGGGGTGAAGCCGAGACACTCATGTCGAGAACTATTCTCATCGCAACGTATAATGACGCACTACTCGCAACATTTGTTTGATTTGCTATTATTTGTTAAGAACAACATTTCCCAGTTTGAACGTGTAGACGTTCCAGGCAAACAGCTCCGTTCTACTGGACGTCTAAGAACGGTTTCTCGCAGCATGGCACTTGCAGGCAAGAACCCCCGTGTCATCGGTCCGACGTACTTTGAGCACCTACCGGCCGATTTAAGGAACGAACCATGTGACGAAACATTTAGGCGCCGACTGAGAAACCTTTTGTTGGAAAACCCTCTGTACTCGGTAAACGAGTACATGGAACTAATGTTATAAATCTTACTGTACTTTTGACATTTTTAAATTTGTTTTTATTTTTTAATTATTTTGGATTCTGTATTGTATTGTGACATTGACGATTCTTATTGGGAGATATGATTAATTTTATTTTATTATGTGAATAATTATTTGAGTGTTTTTATATTTTTGTGTTGTGATGTAATGACGATCCTTATTGGGAGATACCATTGATTTTATTTAGCATTTGTATTTCTGACATTGTATCTTTTTTATTGTGAGCATTTTATATTTTTAATTTTATTTCATTTGACGATCATAGTATAAGATTCATATAAATTGACATTGTGTAATTTATATTGTACTTGTATTATGAAATAAAAAATCTAATCTAAAAAATCTATCTAATCTAAGAACACAGAATACAAAATCAATAACAAAAACTTTAAAATTATGCTGTTCAAAATAAAAGAAGTACAATATATATTTATTCTAAAACGAAGTATTCCATACATCATCCAGGCTGTAACAACACCGTTTTAAAAGGAAGTCTCGGAGAAGAAACTTAAAACGCTTGTAGTTCCTTATACATTTGAGGTCAATGGGCAGTTTATTGAATAACCTGATACTTTCGATGTATGCGCAGTGCCCAACAACCTGAAGATTGGCGACAAATTTCAGGCTCATATTTTTTGTTCTAGTCGCAAGCCGGGCTTCAGTTTGCTGCTCTGTTTCATACCGAGACAGATGTTTAATTAGGTCTGTAAGCAGGACCAGTGCGTATAGACTCGGTGCGGTTAGAATACCCAGTCTTGTGAAGTATTGCTTGCAAGATTCTGTTTGTGGTATTCTGACAATCGTCCTTATTGCTTATTAAATTTTTGTTAATTCAAGTAAGTATATAATATACTTTCATTATTAAAGATTACACCAGTTGACCACATTACAGTACTGTAAAGTCAAACAATTATTGTGTACAGGAAAGTGTGTCAAAATTATTACAACCAACATTTTTCAACGCCCTTTTCATACGAGTTCCAACTTCCAACAGAATTTGCATTTGTTCGCCAAAAAAATCACAAAGCTTTTAACTAAAGTAAACCGTGTGTCCAAGGGAATTAAAATTGATTTTTACCATTTATAGGAGGTCTATTCTACAGCCAAAAGCCAAATCGTCATATCTACCCATGAGACTCGTATTAATATAAGCCTTTTTGACTTAACAGGGCATTCCGGAATTCCAAATCGAAGTCACAATCACTCTGTCCCGTTTGGTCAATAATCTCTCAAACAAAGATAAAAAGAGATAGATGGTTGAAGCGAAATCGCAATAAATTGAATTTGGCTTGTGCTGATTACAATCGGCTTTGTCAGTCATTTAGGGAGGCTTTGTTCCTGTCCAAATTGATTTATATTCGATGAAAATTCTTATTTTACCGGATTGAAAATAACAGGTTTCAGATGTTGTAGATATCGGATCAAACAGCATAAATTATTAAATAAAATTAAATTAAAATTCATTTATTTCGAGTATCACAAGACTCATAATTAAACACTTAAATAAAATATACACACACACACACACACACACACACACACACACACACACACACACACACACACACACACACACACACACATTAACATTAAGGTAGACGTCCGAATACTAAAGTGTTGTCTCAATAGCTGCCATCTTCATCTTCATCACAGGTGTCAACAATATAGGTATTAGGGTATCATATACTAGCTCTTTTAGGTACTTATTACAGTTTAGAGGAGTAAGCTATGCTAGCCGAGTGGTTTGGACCTTTCAAACTGAGTTAGTGGGTTCGAACCCTGGCTCGTACCAATGCGTCTTTGCCAGGCTGGGAACTACAGTCCATTCACTCTGATCTATGAGAGTATACCTTTAGGGCAGCCTCACATATGTTCAACAAACACTATTGTAAAGTGTCGCCAAAGTGGGGCCAAGTTGTAATCATTATTTATTAAGAACTGAACTAATGTAGTGCCATTTATTAATCAGAGTTCAGAACTTGCTATCGGAAATGGGTGGGGTTTTGGAGCGTGTAATACGGGGCGTGAAGTTGTCGAGCGGAATAAATGTTTATGAGTTCGGCTGTTTTTTTTGTGTTCCCCGATGTCCTCAATCAAATCCAATTTGGACCTTTTTTTATTCCAGCCTAATAGGAAAAAATAAAGGATGATAATCACCTTTAGAGTGGGTATAGTTTCACAGTTTTCGAGCACAAAATTAACATTTCTTTCTGGCTCGTTTGGAGTCGGTTGTCAATTTTGATATAATACAGCGTGGAAGTCTAATACGAGCAAACAATTAAACCAGATATAGCGTTTAGTAGTGCTATCATTAATTAATATGATTTTTTAAATTATACTTAATACTGACCTCGTAATTAATTTTTGAAAATTTACCGAGCAGCAATGTACCGCATACATGCTTGTTATAACATTGCGAGATACGAGCTTTTTTAAAGTAACTAGCGTGTCTGTCAACTTGAATGTGTTGCGTTACATTGCGGGCCGAATTATTTTGTATGGTAAATATTTTCATTGTAGTTTTAAGCAAAAGTTATCTAAATATACTTCTTAGGTCCTATGCTTACCACCGTTTCAATATTCGCCCGTATTAGACTTACACACTGTATACATTATGCAGATAATGGTTGTCAATTAATGTACTAATTACCTTACTGAGCTGTAACTCTGGTGTTATCAATAAATATTTGTATTTTGTAATTGACTTTATTTTGTAGTTATCTTGTTACCTACTAGTGGTTTGCCACAAACAGTGTTCTCGTGACTTTTTTTCACTTTCTTCTGAAATTTATATTTCAATTGTTCTCAATGGTGTTTACGCCCTTTGATTGTAAAGATCATAACGAAGTAAATCGTAGGGCAGAGTTCTATTCATACTAATAATACCCATATTGGAATCTGTACTAGACGGCAGTATTGGCAGTGTGTTCCTTGAGTCATAAATCGCCACGCATGGAACTTCCCCGGGTATTCGTATTCCACTTGTGTTGCTGTGATAACGGGCATTATAAGTTCATAGCAATTTTGGAGGTCTTTGGCAAAGAAGGGTATCTTAACTTTCAAAATGCGTTCGTTCAGGCGTGGAAGACAGATATTCACTTAAAATTACGTCCTTGAATGACGTCTTTTTTAGGGTCCGTACCAAAATGGCAAAAAGGAACCCTTATGTTATGGTGGGACTCTGTTTGTCTGTCCATCTGTCACGGCCAGATATCTCAGGAACTACTGCTGCTATCGATTTGAAATTTGGAATAAATAGTTTAAAAAAGCGCTAACCTGACTCTATTGGACATAAATATTTTTTTAAAGAGAGTCGAAATGGGAGGTCGAAAATTTAAAGCTGTTAGGTTATTATATCAGGTGGGGTATCAAATGAAAGGGCTTCATGCTTCATTTGTAGATTCCAAAACCATTTTTTTTCTTAATTGTGTGAATAATGAAACTGTCTCAAAGAACTGGCATTCGTTGACGAGTAACTTATATTTGCCTTGCATAATTAATATCAGATATTCAAAAATATTGATAACATGATTCTAATTATAAATAAACCCGTGTTGCTTACAAACAGTGACATTTCGGAGACCTCACGCTACACTAGAGCCTCTAGCGGTCAAATTCGCGGTAGCCCTCATTAAGGATCTGTTAATTGATTCATGAACGCAGTGTGGGTAGAGATGTGCCACTCCCGGGAATATTCCCCGTTTGTATGGGGAATATTCCCACCGCGGGAATATTCCCCATACAAGTGGGGAATATTCCCGGGAACGGCACATCTCTAAGTGTGGGACGCCCCCCGGCTAGATGGAGCGATGGTCTGCGCAGGGCGGCTGGCAGCAACTGGATGAGTATAGCTGATGATCGAGCAAAGTGGCGCGTCTTAGGAGAGGCCTACGTCCAGCAGTGGACTGCCGCAGGCTGATGATGATGATGATGATGATGATGATGAATTGATTGAACTTTTTCAGAAATGCTCAAGTATGGGTGGTAAGGGGCTAGAGATGGGTGCGGAAAGCCCGAATTGCAAACCGCTGTGTCTCGGGGCATAACTAGGGCATGCAGTACCGGGAAATTAGTGCCATATTAAAATTTCCCGGTACTGCATGCCCTAGACATAACATGGGACGAAAGCTGTGCACCCGATGGTTTGGTCGTGACTACTGTCCGACCGAAACTAGTTTTCACGGCCGAAACCGAAACCGAATTTCGGCTTTGATCTCAGTTTCCGCCGAAACCAGAACCGAAACTGAAACGGCATTCCATATAACGGCATGTTTTCGTGGGAAGAAAAAAAATTACAATCATAATCAGTCAGTTTTCATTTTTACCCGACTACGGCGAAGCAAAAAGGAGGGTTATGATTTTAGCACCGTATGTATATATGTATGTATGTTTGTATGTTTGTATGTTCGTTTGTTCCCTCATAACTCAAAAACTACTAAACCGATTCAAACATGAGGGGTATCGTTAGATTCGTCTTGATTCTGCGCGGGTTATAGGCTAGTTAGTTAAAACTAAAATTTAATATACAGACCGTGGTCCACAAAAAACTCATGGATTATAAAATAAAAGTCATCGAGTTGGATCGAGTTACATATCAAATTAAAGAGCTTTAAAAAACTATTGCAAAAATATATCACACATGCTGATACAGGTATATTATGCAACAATATTTTCATTTTAATAACAACAAGAACGACATTCAACAGCTTGCTCTCCAGCGATTTGTTTCGACAAGGGCTAGCATAATGTGTCGTTATGGCAGTCGTGGCATGAAATGATATCACCCGTTACTTTCATAATACATTTGATAGAAAAAGAAAAAACATATTTTGATATTTTGACACCTGCTAAATATCAAAATGGCCTGCTATGCTAGACCTTCAGATGTCTCATTCGTATTTGACAGATATCGGGTAACTTCGTATTTGCGAACATTGCCGAATACATGTCATTTTCATGCCGGCAACTGACGCGTGAATAATGTTATATATGTCACATCAATAATGTTTAAATAAAATCGTTGTAATGCCGTAAATATTACGCGGTTTTACCTATGCTGCCTCACTGCGAGCATATGTAAAAATATGTCTCGAGGAGGCATTATCACCGGTAAGTATTATTGTATTAATATCGAAATAATTGTACATGTTTAATTTCGCTACCCGCAATGACAGTTTGCTAAGCTACTCAACTAGAGGTGTCATAAGATGAAGTCGATATTTTTTATCGACAGTGGTTACCTACGTATGAATTGATAACTCGGTGCACCTAAAATACAAAATTAACCCTTTCAGGATTCCGAAAGATCAGCTCGTAGAAGAAGAGTGAATGAATACTACCGGCCGGGATAATTTGGTTTCCGCAGCCCCGTAGCAGTAGCACAATATGCGGCGGCCAAGATATTTTTCATAATTTCATACAAACAAAGGAACTGAAAAAGTAAATCTTGGATTCAGGCAACTGCATAGATACATATTAAATGCGCTCAAAAATATTAACTCTTTAATTGCGATAAACTTCAAGTAAAGTTGTTTCTAAATACAGTAACCATTTATCATCTTTTTACAACTGACTGTAAATCGATATCTATAAATCACTCTAGTCACACTTAGTGGCACCTCTATAATAATTATTTCTACTCAATAACAGATGACACTGTTGTAAACTGTTGTTATAATCCATCTATTGGCGAGGAGCGGAATCATATATGACAACTTTAGTTACGTTGAATCACGATTTTCAAATAGGTGTTAGTAAAAGCTATTTTTTTTTTTCTTTGTATTTTGCAGTATGAGAAGAACACGTTAGAATTGATTTTTATAATTCTAAAGTTGTTCCAGTTAAAAGCCTTTTTTAAAAGTGTGGCATGTATATGTTTTGCTACGGTTGTACATGTCACCGGTTTTCATACTATTTGACTAATTAACATACCAATTCATGTTGTTTCTCCTCCGCAAGAAGTACCGCACAGAGCCAAAGGCATGAAGCGCTCCTGGTTACTTCACGCAAACTGTATGTAAATATCTAATTATTGCGAGCCCGAAGGGCGAGCTTCAGGCTTCTTCTACTCAGCAAACACCAAATAACCCAGCATTCCGAAATAATTTTAAGCGGGGCAAACACCAAATACCGCATTGGACCAAAGGTACCGAGCGCCCCTGGTTACTTACGTATAACTATTAGTCTAATTATGGCGAGCCCGAAGGGCGAGCTTCAGGCTTCGAGGCCAAAGGCCGAACTCCTCAGCAAACACCCAATAACCCAGTATCCCGCAATAATTTTAAGCGGGGCAAAGACCGAATACCGCGTTGGACTGGACCAAAGGCACCGAGCGCCCCTGGTTACTTACTTGTACCTATTAATCTTATTTTTGCAAGTCCGAAGGCCGAGTTTCAGGCTGCGAGGCCGAAAACCGAGCTCTTCCGCAAACACCCCATGTCCCGTAGTAATTTTAAGCGGGACAAAAGCAAAACATAAAGCGTCTTATATCGCTGTAAGCAAACCATGTGTTACTGTTGTAATTCTTGTCATTACTATTAAATAGAGGGTGGTTATGAAAGAGTTCGGTCGTTGGCCTCACACGCTGGTATTGATATAGTTCTTAGGAAGGGAAAGGCGCTTAAAACCGTAACTGAATAATAACTAAAAATACGTAAATAAAATAAAGTTAAAAACTAAAACCCGACTACGAAAAAGTCTAAAACAAGAATTTTAGGTTTTAGTTCACCAGGCACAGATAAATTGCAATTTTTTAATTTAGAGAACGTTTCGAGTATGCCGTCAGTCGTTCGTAGTCGGAGGCCCCTTTTTGGTTTGTCTTCTTGCCGGGGCCTCCGACTACGAACGACTGACGGCATACTCGAAACGTTCTCTAAATTAAAAAATTGCAATTTATCTGTGCCTGGTGAACTAAAACCTAAAATTCTTGTTTTAGACTTTTTCGTAGTCGGGTTTTAGTTTTTAACTTTATTTTATTTACGTATTTAAATAACATATTAATCATTTAGCTCCGATATTTTGAGTTTTCATTAATTATAATATATTATAACTTATTATTTCAAATAAATTATCTGCGCTTTTTGAAATAAAGACTTTCCGATCGCAGCGCGAAACCCCTCAAATTCAGTTTCGGTTTCGGCCGTAGTTTCGACCGGATGGCAGCCGAATCTGAAACCAAGCCGAAACCAGTTTTTTTGCCGAATCTATGCCGAAACCGAAATTTCGTTCGGACTCTAGTCGTGACCCAACTGTTTGTTTCTAAGCTGTGGCACAGTACACTCGAGTTCAGTCACGCTCGAACTTTATGTGAAAACTTTTGACTAAAAATTTAGCACAAAACACGTGGGGACGTGAGAGCTCGTTATAGCTTCACTCAGCTCCCACTTTTATCCCTTTGTGTTGAGTTTAAAATTGAATGTCAAACCATTTCTCGTGTAGGTTATGGCTTTTATTTATTCTTTGGCTGACAATAATTGAGCGAGCAACGCCAGTTAACATGTGATAGTTTATCTTATTTAATGGACAATTTCGATTTTTAATTCAACTTGACTGCCGTCCAGCGTGGCAATGCGGCCAGCCTTCTCACACTTCCCACTGGCAGCTATTTGGAACAAATTTGCTATCATTAGTTTGTATATAATTTATAAACGCTATCAATCCTGAGACGTCCACTGCTTAGCATAGGTCTCTCCCAAACATCCACAACGAACGACCGCACTCCTTCTGCGTCCAACGATTTCTGGCGTCCTTAATCAGGTTGTATCCGCGGGGTAGGTCAGCCTAGCCCGCGGTATAGGCGGACCTAAACACAGAAATAACAGAAACAATTTTTTTATAAAAATGTAAAACTGCACAACTGGTCGTGCCGTGGGGAAGGATGTCAGATTGGCATTTCCGACTTGACAACTTGTTGTGCATGCTAGTTGGTCGGTGGGGAAGAAGTGATCTTTACGCACTTTTTAATAATGACCCTATTTGAGCGTTTCACCCGCTTCACTTTCGTGGACACATTATTGTCGAAGTTCCCTCAGATTCTAGTCTTATATCGAGCTATTTGGTACATATCTCGGACTACTAACAAATACCTTAAAATTACATTAAAATCTAACGGAATCTCGACAACAACGTGTCCACTAAAGTGAGGCGGGTGAAATGCTCAAATAATGACCCACTATCTAGGTAAGCATGCTCAATCATCTTCACTTACCAACAGGTGAGATCAAAGTCAAATGCTTACCTATCGCTAATAAAAAAACAAACTTACGTATGAGGGCCCACACTGTGTCCTGTTCGTGATCTCTATCCAAAAACCAACACTTTTAATTTGTTTGCCGCCTCGCATATACTTTGGTAAAGAAAAACAAAATGTGTGAACAGAACATGAAATTCTTTATTGCACGACAAAATAAAAGAGCACAGTTCTGTGGGTCTAGTGAAAAGGGGTAAAAGTCAAATTTATACCAGGACCAAAAAGTCACAATTATATAGTATGACTTAAGCTCTTTTGCTCCTAGGTTAAATGTGACTTGTACCCTTTTTCACTAGACCCATAGAGTTAAAAACTTAAATCTAAAAAAAACATTTATTTCGAAATAATAATTAACCCATATGTTGTTAGTATTACAAAAACTTAAATAAGGCCCAGTGCCTAATTAGGGCACTGTCCCATCTCTCTGCCACAACGGCATCTAAAACAGCATATTAAAATTAAGCAGGAACTAAATTAGACTGTTCTTGTTGGCATTAGAAACGAGGTATTCTAATCTACTGGGAATCCTCTGGAAATGGATTAAATCCAACGCCTCACTCATCAGGCTAATTACAGAAAGAGACAGCTGCAACGACGTAAATACTTGATGAGCCCGAAATTACTCCCTGTATATACGTGGCATTGTCTAAATTAGGCTGGCAGCGTGCTGTCAGGTGTAATTTACCAGAATAAGGACTTCGTGCAATAAAAAAATAAATAAATCTTGGGGACAATCTTACACAAATCGAGCTAGTCCCAAACTAAGCAATGCTTGTACTATGGATACTAGACGACGACATACATACTTATATAGATTAATACATACTTAAATAGCTAGAGAACATCCATGACTCAGAAACAAATGCTCTAGCTCATCACACAAATATTTGCCCTTACCAGAATTTGAACCCGGGACCTCTAGCTTCGTAGGCGGTGGCACTCCCACTGAGCTAAACGTGTCGTCAAATATGTTTTTATAAAAAAATATATGAGAGCAGCTTTTATTGTCGAATGTACCTTTTTTTATATTTAATCATAAGTTCATAACATAACTAATCAAATGGGCCTAAATGCAGTAGCTATTTATATATCGTCGACCGTAGGCTCAATTAGGGTAAGGGACAGGCAAAACAATGTTACGCTAATTGAGCCTACGGTCGACGATATTATGTAACTTAACACTTTCATGCCGGAGCGCCCGCCTAGCGGGCGCTCGTAACTTAGGCTCAGATGTCGGCCGTTTTTTTTCGTACCGCATTATTGTTCTCACAAACCCGCTTAGCGGGCGCTGTCGGTAGTTGTAAATGTTTTGTCTGGTCGTGAAAGTGTTAAATAATCCTATGTCCACCTCCCGGCTCCATGATCATGTGCTTCAGTTCTTTGTTAGCGATACTCCGTCCGGCTATTTATTTTAAGGTCAGTCATTACTTCTTAGGCATCACTTCGATCTCAAACTCGTAGCACGAGATAGTCCCGGCATTTACGTAGGTCTCAAACCGTCGCATCATTCTCCCATACTCGCGAGTGTTCGTCCACATATGGTCCAATTTATTATAGTCCGTCTCAAAGTAGTATGTGCCCTGCAACGGTTTAACATTATTAGAGTCCGACCCAAATTTCGGTTTCGGCTTAGTTTCGGCAAAAAAACGGGTTTCGGCATAGGATTGCAGCCGAAACCAAAACTGAATTTGATTGGTTTCGAACTGCGATCGGACAGTCTTATTTTCAAAAAGCACAGATAAACTATTTGTAATAAGAAGTTAGAATATGTTATATTAATTACTCTAAATATTAGAGGCTAAATTATTAATATGTTATTTAAAAATGAAGACAGACTGATTATGATTGTATTTTTTTTATCTTCCCACGAAAACATGACCATGGAAGTTTCGGTTTCGGTTGTGGTTTCGGCCGAAATTCGGGTGTCCGTCAAGATAGCGTACACCGTAAAAATATTCAGAATCTGATGCAGCCAATAAATAGTACCCAAATAGTACCGACGAAATACCTGGGTGAAAAAAATAGTACCCTTAAACTTTTCGAAATATAGGGCCTGTTCACGGTGTACGCTACCGGGCGTCAAGCTGGCGTACACCGTTTGTATCTCTGGAACGGCTTTGTTTTTGGAAACGCTTTATATCTCAAAAAATAGTACCCAAATAGTACCCTAGGGCCCTAAAATTTCATTTCTCTAGCTATCGTAGAAGCCGAGATATTCCATGACTTAACGGTGTTGAAAATTTCACACCGTCAAGCTGGCGTACCCGGAAATTTCTTATAGAAAGAGCTCACTATATCTCAGCTTCTACGATAGCTAGAGAAATGAAATTGAAGGGCCCTAGGGTACTATTTGGGTACTATTTTTTGAGATATAAAGCGTTTCCAAAAACAAAGCCGTTCCAGAGATACAAACGGTGTACGCCAGCTTGACGCCCGGTAGCGTACACCGTGAACAGGCCTTATATTTCGAAAAGTTTAAGGGTACTATTTTTTTCACCTAGGTATTTCGTCGGTACTATTTGGGTACTATTTATTGGCTGCATCAGATTCTGAATATCTTTACGGTGTACGCTATCTTGACGGACACGAAATTCGGTTTCGGTTTCGGCCGTGAGAACTAGTTTCGGTCGGACACTATTTAACATTGAATCGCCAACAACGACAACAGCAGAGAATAGGAAAGACTGGTGATATCGGGTAGTTCCCATAATATGTTCCATGGAACATGACGGCAGCGGACAGAATAAGATACCTACTTTTTAGAGTTCCGTATCTCAAAAGGAAAAAACGGAAGCCTTGTAAGAAGAAGTTACCTGTTGAACGGCACATGTCTTCTTTTCAAAAATATTCCCGAACGGTTTTACCAGGAGCGCCAAAGTCCTGGAACGGCAACTTAGGTCTTTCACATTGAAAACAAGCTGCCATTTCCCATTTTCGTACAGAAAATCTTGGAGAGCTATCTAAGAAATTGAAATATGTTATTACATTTTTGTACTAATATAAGTCAAAACTAAAAATTATCTAAAAAGTAAGTTTTTATGTAACTAACAATATATGGACATTGTCTGAATCGAGGACCTTTAAATGAATAGCCTTTTTTTGACCTCTGCAAACTGCAAATTTGCCAATATCAAATGGTCTAATTTCAATAATTAACCACAAAATTAAAAATTTTAAAACAACCGGCTTTCAATAAACTAATTTCGATAATAAATGCCGAGACTCTATGTAAAATAACCAAATCGCCATATGTGTGCCTATAATATTTTAAAAGTTCCCTCAATAACTGTAAGATCCCATCATCAGCTCGTGATTTGGTTGCAATGGGACAACCTCAGAGGTTTACCCTTCCAAACAAAAAATTCAACCCCGTCAACCATTCAACCATCTTCGAGTAATCGCGTCAACAAACGTATAAATTTAATACCGTTTTTCCTTTGCGGAAGTCAGTTAACACTGGACCTCACGTCAAATGAAGCTAATCGATAAGTAATGCATGAGTCCCTATAAAAATACCCAAATCGCCATATGTGTGCCTATAATATTTGAAGAGTTCCCTCAATTTCTCCAAGATTCCATAATCAGATCCTGATTTGTTTGCAAAAGGACTACCTAGGAGGTATACCCTTTTAAATAAAAAAAATAATCTTCCAAATCGGTCTAGCCGTCTTCAAGTAATCGGTGAACAAACACACAAAAAAAACATACAGACGAATAGGGAACCGTACTTCTTTTGAAAGCCAGTTAAAAATATGCTTATTAGAAAATTCCTGAGAAGCAATTCTACGGGGGATTTCAGGCTATCTCTATGTGTATGTGTGTGTGTATGTATGTTCCTATTGTTCCTTCGACATAAAGACGCATTAGTTGTAAAAGGTGTTTCACTTATTATGCCTTTTTATGGGAGCTCTCTTCGATTAAGAGCAAACAGTAAGGTGGAGAGAATTGAAAATTAGGTATTTGTAAAATGTGTCGCTGTCCCGCACTGCCCGCCTTTCCCGCGCAGAGCGCGATAGAGACAACTGCAGCTTGGACCGAAAATACCTTTTAAAATTTCATGACAACAACGTTTCGTAGTCCCCTGATTTCTTCCCCAAAACTTAACCTATTTAACTAATTTTTTCATTAAACATTCAAGAAAGGCTTTGGCCGTGTTTCTATGTTTTCCTTTTGTTTAATAATCTGTGTTCACACATCTGTGTTCATGGATGTGTGAACACAGCGGAAAATCTGGCATTTTTTTCAAGTTTTTGAAGGTTAATATCTCTTTTGAGAATCAATTTATCGTAAAAAGAAAAATATAGGAACATATTAATAGTAACCATAGATTTTTGGACAAAAAATTATTGCTCTACTGGCATTATCCAGGGAGGAAACAGGGGACTACGTTTGTATGGAAAAACTGCCCTCCTGTTTCCTCTTTACTAATAATGCAGATAATAGCATTATTTTTTTATTGATAACGACTGCCAACGAATTCTAAATATTTTATTAGAAGAGAAAAATTTAAAAATTATATGTCTCGGGCAGGATTCGAACCTGCATCTCCTCGGCTATCCGAGCCAAACACAGGCGCGTTACCAACTACGCTACCGAAACTCTGCCCAAGTCATCCAATCCCACTACCAGTCCCTTCATTTGTGACGTCATCCTGGGTGACGTATGTAGCATCATCTACCATTGAGCATTGCAGGTTCGAATCCTGCCCGATATAATTTTTAATTTTTCCTCTTCTAATAAAATATTTTTGATAATAGCTTTGTTTGCCAGATACAAAAGTAAGTAGACTTGGCCTAGAATAATGATTCTGACTATACATACCTTGAAATTTGTGAGTTTCTTTAATACAGTAAAATTTCCTCTCATGACTGAGCCCTTAAGTTCCACATGCAATTCTGTCATATTTTCCTTCAGGTAAGGCTTGAATGGTTGCAAACAATTCTTAAATTGGCGAACTCTCGTCTTGTACGGACCCTGTAGACGTAAATTTGATAAAAATCAATCCAAAAGGCCACCCCAGAGTTTTAGGCGGATCTCACACTGCAGCGCGAATCGCGCCGACACGCGACTCAGCAATTTTCAACTTTGTATGTGGCGCACACTGGCGCGTAAATCGCGGCAGCTCGCGCTTGCGCTCCGCACAAAATGTCTGCGCACAAATTGTATCCAAAACGTGTATACTGCAGTGTGTTCGGATGTTTAAAAAACAGTGCGCAGAATTCAGAACTACCATATTTCACCCTTCCTAAGGATCCCCAAAAGGTGAGTAAAGTTTGTGAATAGCATATAAATGCTATTTTGTAAGTCGTTTATTATTAGACGCGCGATAGCACGTCTGTGTGAGTGCGATCCATACTGGAGCATTCTTGCGCATTCTTATTTCTATGCTTGTAGTGCGTTCGTACACGGCGCGCACACATTCAAGTGTCAATATATCTTTCGTAGGAAAAAATACTGATTACTGTGCCTTAAGGGCCCACTTGGAGAAATAAATGGTGTGAATTTGAAATAAATTTCTGGCAAAGAAATGTTTTTTTGAGACCAGCTTTTATTGCCGACTGTACTTTTTCGTATAATCGCAAACTGCACGTCAAAACTAATCAAATGAGCCCAAACACGGTGAATTTATCTAGTGTGTAATTTAGATGATCCTATGGCTACCAGTGGCGTGGCGTCCAAAGAACTCGATTCCTACCGGCTTGCCTAATATCAGGCATTTGAACATCTTATTCTACAGCTCTTAAGGAAAATGTACGCCAAATCTGCACCGGCTTGCCCAAAGATATCGTTTACGCCACGCCACTGATGGCTACCATCCTGCTCCATCATCAGATCAGCTTCATGTTATAATAATATTGCATTGTCATCTGATTTACGTATCCTTGCAAAGTTTCAGCTCAATCGGAAAGCGGAAAGGTTATTTTTGTAAAAAAATATCATTATCTCAAAAACTATTACAATATTTAGTAAATGTTATACCATTTTAGAAACTACAAAAAATGCGCCATTTTTTTACGTCATGTGCCAGGTTATGTTGGTACATTTTTTTTTCACCACCTTCGTTCGAAATCAGACGTGAAATTTGGAAAAATCTGAAAATTATTTTTTGATATTCTACTGTGGCCACACCATGAAGAAATTAGCAGAAATAGGAACTACGTTCAATAGCATAAATATCTGGCTACCCATATCAAAAACCAGATTTGAAAAATACTTGATATTTTAGTCATGAGACTCAAATAACCGAGTCAGGGTATCACTTAGCACGAGTTTTGCAAAAACGTCAATATCTCGAAAACTAAGAAATTTTTACCGAGGTCAAATTTACGTAATCTGGTGTCTGATGAGCTGGTCTATCAGCCATTTTTGTATCAAAGTTGGTTTTAGGGACACGCTGTATATTGTAAAAAACCTAACTTAAGAAAATAAAGATATACTGAATAATGGTACCTATAATTAATTATTCAAATACGACCAAATGAAATGGAAAATTTATGTTTTTCATCACTAAATTACACTTTTGGTGTCAAACGCCAAGCGAGGGTTAAAGGCTTGGTTCCCATATAAATCGACGAACTTTTTCCTTCTATTTTTCTGTGGAGCCAATATATGAAACCAAATTACCTTTAAAAAAAATTAAATCTCAAATCTAAAGAAACATAAACTTACTGAAATAGCCCTGTTGTCAACCAAGCTTAAACGAAACATAAAAAGTAAACAAAACATTAACAATATGCGGGCTACTTTAGTCGACATCGTTGAGCAAATAGGATATCAAAAATTGTAAACATGTTTGTTTATGTTTATTATCAACATAAAAATATTTGTCAATAATTTACCTATAACGTATAATTTAAAAACACATTTAGATAAACAGATAGCGAAGGTAATAACCCACTTACCGAATATCGATACCTTTAGACTCAGAGGGCGTAAACGCCATTAGAACCTGCGGCGTTTACGCCCTTTGAGTAGGTAATAATAAAAATAGAGCGTGTAACAGATTGTACCTTGTTGTTCGTGCAAATAATTAGTAAAAAAATGCGAAATTAGTGTCTAATATTTGCTCTTCTCTACTAATTGAAAAATCGCTGCCCTTGCCTTTTTTGAAAAAATATGATTAAATAAAATAATTATTACGAAGGAAAAATGCATTAATGTTAAATGCCAGCCATATTTTCAATTTGTTTAATAGTATATCAAAAATAAAAATGCCCGTTTTTTAACAAATTAAACACCTCAAAAAACAGCCCCTGGCGTGACCCAAACCCAGAATTTTATAAGTATGGGATGACATTAGCGATTTGTTTAATTTAGCAAGATTTAATTATACTTAAGAAGGCGATTACATAATTGTTTATAATAAAGTAGTATTTTAATAAATGGATGAATTTATTCAATCGTTACAATGGAAGTAGGGGTACAATGGGTAATGAAAAAATGAATAAAAATAAACTTTACAATTGGCCTACCCTAAACTGAAACTAAGTGATATCCCCCAAATCGGGCCCCTGTGGCAGGGTCCCCATTACGCTGGCTGCGTTTCCCCTCTGGATCGCTATGCTGATGGGTTGAGTGGGGAACGAGCTAGCTCTGTAGTCCCACGTGGTCGGGATGAGCTTTTGGCTCAGCGTCTTTATAAGTTGGTGGGCATCTGGACTCCACGGTCCGAGTGTCTCGACTGCAAAGGCCACAAACACATGCTGATCTGTGAGACACATGTATTTGCGGCGCTTTGCTGCCTCAGCCGCTGCAGCCGCCCCGCCTGCTCTCAGCGAGGTTGTGGCAAGATGTGACGGCGCAAGGGTGTCCACGCATGTTGCGTCCCATATTAGTGGCCGTCCCAGTCGCCACGGCACGAGGGTGATGGCGTCGGGTCGCTTGCCATCGTCGCGTGCAAGGCCGGGGGGTTCCAATGTGGCCGGTACCCTGACAAGGGCCCGGCGGATGATGTCGTTGAGGCAGGCGTGGCGAGATAGGCGGCCAGCACTCTTGCATGCGAGACCGTGGTGGCCCAGACGGTCCACTTGCACTCCGCAGGGGCATCGATGGGGCATCACAATATGTATGTCATTTTATCAACAGTTTCATTCGAACATAGTCCTAAGAGTACAAAAAACAGTACCCTGCCGCCTACTGATTACGATTAACACGTTCACTGTCCCCATACAAAACTAACAGACAATGTCACAAGTCCTTACTGTGCAATCAGTATGGGGAAGTGACCCCATAGTGCAAGCACGGACTTCTAAAAAAACCTTCATGACCCCACATTGGGGGCACCGGTACAGGGGACGTGTTAATACACAAAATTATTGATAATATTTATACTTGTACAATACGCCAAGAAAATGGTCTATCATTTTCTGACTTGAGTGGTATAAGAGTTCAAAAATGGCAGACCACTTTCTTGGCTTACTGTGCACAAGTTCATAATATATTTGTATAAACTAGGGGTGGGAGAACTTTCTTCTAGTATTGTATTGCCTTTATACTTTGACGAAACGGCAAGCGTCCAATGTTTACTTCTTCGGCACCACTTCGGTCTCCAGCTCATGGCACAAGAACGTCCCAGCCCTGATACGGGCCTCCAACCGTCGCAGCATCCTTCCGTACTCGCGTGTGCTTCTCCACATATGGTCCATTTTGTTATAGTCCACTTCAAAGACGTATGTACCCTGAAACGGTTCACTCTAACTCACTTAGTTAAGTTTAGTATTAGGTACCTACTTAGATATTATGTTATGGTTGGAGACTGAAAACCAGCGACTCCGCTGAGTCTCAATCCATTTTACCACACTTGTGCGATCTAGCTATCGCACATCGCATCGCATTTAGTATAACATTGCCTTTAGGCAAAACTGTTGACATGCATTAACCTAGATTATTTACGTAATATAATTCAGTGCATTAAAGACTCTCATCAACACCTTACGCGGATTGCTTATTTTTGACATTATTCCTGACACCTTGCAAGCTATCCTGCAGCATCTGACATACCTATTGACCGCTTGACATTATGAGCGTCAGCTCGTACATTTTGGTCCTTCGAACTTTTATTAGTGTTCAGTGAGTGTTAGTGTGAATTGTGTATCAGCTTGGTTGGCCTCCCACAAGCGGGTCTCACCAGCTAAGTTGACGGCACGCATTTTCACACCAGAAACTCGCGGATACCAAGAACCAGTGACACTTAAGAACACCCAGCTATTGGAGTGACAATTTGTTATTACTGACAGTGACATTTTATTTCCTAATTGCGTGACATTTTATTTGACAAGTTATATCTGAAGAATCATGAGTGACTTCGATCGTGTATTGCAACGGCAGAGGGAGATCGCTGAATCTATTCAACGCATGGAAGTGAATTTCAAGAAAGATTCTGATTCCCGGAAAACTGATGACTATTTGCGAACAAGGATTCAAGCTCTGGACACGCTCTGGGAAGAATTCGAGAAAAACAACGTGAAGCTCCTTGGTGCGCCTGACAAGACTGGAGAGTATTTTGTGGATAGCGTGTTCGAACAAATGCAGGTGCTTGTTGACAAAGTTCGTACTATGCTTTCGAATTATCGGTTTGGAGAGCCATCAACGCCCAAAATGAAAGATACTCAGCAGCAGCAAACCAGCAAACTTAACGAGCTTTTTAACGAGCAAAAAGCCAATTTTAGAGCTTTCCAAAGGCTTTTGAACTACATTGACGTTGACAAGATAACTGAGAAATGGGAATTGGAGGACGAACTCCGTAATCTTCAAACTCGGTGGGATACTATTGACAATTTGCATTTGAAAATTGATAACCTTCTACAGGGCTCAGATTTGGATTACGAGGAGAGATATTCTGTGTACGAGAAAAAATATCGAATGACAAAAAAGGCATTGAACCAGAAAATATCTACAGCGGTTCATCTGTACAAATCTACTCCACAGATGGAAATACCTAACTTCTACGGAGATTACTCTCAATGGCCTACATTTCTAGATCTTTACAAATCTGCAATCCATGACAATCCCGTCCTTTCTAAAGCGCAAAAGATGCAACACTTGAAGGGGAAGCTGAAAGGAGAAGCGCTACGGCTCGTTCAGCATTTGAGTGTAACGGCGGAAAATTATCTCACCGCATGGGATCTTTTGTACCACCGCTACAACAACGCCCAACTACTATTTTCTCGGCAGATAGAGATATTTCTCAACCAACCAACAATGCATAGGCAATCGTCGCATGACATTAAGAAACTGCATGACACGACAATGGAGTGCGTGCATGCCATACACAATCTTGGCATAGACACAACCACCTGGGATCCACTTCTTGTCCATCTGCTGACTAAAAAACTAGATACATTGACACTAAGCGATTACAAAGAATCTCGTAAAGCTCCGAGGGACCTGCCAACCTTGGATGAATTTACTGCATTTTTGGAGACTAAATTTATAGCTTTGGAGCCTGTGAACAAGAGAGATCGCGAACCTGCAGGGTCATCAGGATCCAAACAACTGACATTCAAGCCTAAGGAGACATTTTACTCAGTGCCAAGAAAACCATCATACAACAAGCCGATTCCGTTTAACTATAATATTAATGCAGTATGTGTATTGTGCAATACCAATCATGCCTTATACCAATGCAAGAAGTTTGAATGTATGTCACCGGATGTCAAATTAAAAACAGTTGCGAAACACGGAATGTGCAAAAACTGTCTCTATGTGCACGAACGGAATATCTGCAATTCTACAAAAACATGCAAAATTTGCCACGGGAAACACAACACATTACTTCACGACGCGGTAAATGACCCCGCTACGCAAGCACCGCAGTCATCGTTCATACCTAATAAGCAACAACCTCGTCAACAATACAGCCGCGAGTCAACGACGAATCATGTGACAAACAACGATTGCGAAGTATTGTTGACTACTGTACTAATCCGTGTACGAGCCAATGACAATACCTACATAACATTACGGGGCCTCTTAGACCAGGGTTCCCAGGTCAGCCTAATTACCGAAAATGCTGCACAGTTATTAAGGTTGCCTCGGCAACAGATATATGCATCTGTAACCGGAGTTGGAGTTAACACGAAAAGAAGCAAGGGGAGGATCCAACTTGACTGTCAATCTATACACGATGACTACGCTTTTACTGCAAATGCCTTAATTATGCCACAATTGATCAACAAGTTGCCTAGCAACACGTTCGAGAAGCAAGCCTATCCACATATTCAGCACATTCAACTTGCCGATCCAGATTACAATATATCGAAACCAATTGACATTTTACTAGATGCAAAAGTTTATTCTGACATTATTATGAGTGGTCTCATAAGAGGAACGGACCGGCAACCAGTTGCTCAGCAGACAAAAATTGGGTGGATACTTTCGGGGAGCGTTGGTGCGACTCTTAACTGCAACGTTATTATCAACAACATAGAAGATATTACTAACTATTGGGAGATGGAAGAGATCAGCAGCGACGAGGTCACTACCACACCACAAGAACAATTTTGCGAGCAATTATATATCACTACTACAAGACGAAATCAAGACGGCAGATACGAAGTGCGACTGCCTATGAAAGAGGATTTTGAAGAAAAATTAGGCCAGTCAAAGTCAAAAGCAATAGCACAATTTAAGCACCAGGAGGAACGTTTAAGAAATAATGACAAACTACGTGACAGTTACCAGAAGTTCATGGAAGAGTATGAGGAATTAGGTCACATGAAGCAATGCAACACTCTGCTTGAACCTTCTTGTTTTTTACCTCATCATGGTGTTCATAAAGAAGATTCGACTACGACAAAACTAAGAATTGTCTTCAATGCCAGCTCCAGAACTAGCTCTTCGTACAGCTTGAATGACTTGATGGAATGTGGGACAAAATTGCAACAGGATATCCAAGATCTTTTATTAAGATGGCGAACATACGAGATCGTGTACACAGCTGACTGTGAGAAGATGTATAGATGCATTATGATCCAAGAAGATCAACAACACCTGCAAAAGATAGTTTGGAGAAATCACCCCAAGGAGACGCTTAAAGAATACCAGCTCTGCACTCTGACATACGGCATGAAGGCCGCCCCATTCCTTGCAATGCGTACCATGGCACAATTGGCCATAGATGACGCTGACAAATATCCCTTAGCCGCCAAGGCATTACAAAGCGATTTTTATGTTGACGATTTGTTGAGTGGATGCAACTCTATCGAACAAGCACTGGAGACGCAGCATCAGTTGATTGGAATGCTCAGAGGCGCGGGTATGAACTTAAGAAAATGGGCAAGCAACAAACCCCAATTATTATCACACTTATCTCCTGACCAAACAAATCAAGCTGCAATTGACATTAAAAACGTGACATCTACAAAGACGCTCGGGTTACAATACAGTCCGATTACCGATTGCTTTATGTTTCACTACACTGATACGCAGGGAAAAAATGATATATGCACTAAGCGCATATTACTCTCAGAAATATCTAAAATATTTGACCCACTTGGGTGGCTGTCACCAGTAACTATAAGAGCAAAAGTACTTTTCCAAAATGTTTGGCTTGCTGGAATTGACTGGGACCAGGAAGTACCGCAACATATACAAAGCGAATGGCTTAAAGTACGAGACGATTTACACTACATTGATAAAATTAATATTCCTCGCTGGATTGGAAATACCACAGGACCGATGAGTTTAATCGGATTTTGTGATGCATCTGAAAAGGTTTACGCGTGTGCCGTATACTTAAAATCAATAAATGACAATGGAGAAGTTATGACACGAATAATTGCAGCAAAAACGAAACTTGCGCCAAAAAAGGCGACATTGACTTTGCCCCGGTTAGAGCTATATGGAGCAGTACTACTGTCAAAATTAATGGCAAAAATCATCAAGGCTATGCCATGTGTCAACATCCCTATATACGGCTGGACTGACTCACTAGTGGTATTGGGGTGGCTACAAGGAAACCCGACTCGCTGGAAAACATTTGTAGCAAACCGCGTTAATCAGATTCATGAAATAATGCCATCACAATGCTGGAGACACGTTTGCTCACAGAACAATGCAGCTGACTGCGCAACTCGAGGGATCTCTACAACACAATTGTTATCCCACTCGTTGTGGTGGGAAGGCCCCGAGTTCATAAAAAATGACATCCCGGAACAAACTGACAAACCGATCGTGACCGACTGTGAGGTCAAACTTAAGCCGAAAACTTGTGCCGTTGTGACATCATCCTCTATCATCGAAGATTTACTGGAGAAATACAGCTCATTATCCCGCATAGTAAGAATCACATGCTACGTATCACGTTTCATAACAAACCTGCGTCACCGTAGTGCATCGTACACGCAGACGGCGGAGCAAGAACATGATACTCTTGGTATTGTGCAAGACCGCGTAATTACTACAAATTATTTGACTACCAATGAAATTGAAAATGCATACAACATTATTGCAAAGACGGTGCAAGGGCTGGAATTTCAAAATGACATTTATGACATTAAGAAAAATGGGTCAGTGACTTCTAAGAGTACTCTACTCGACTTGCACCCGTACCTAGATGATTACGGAGTCTTGAGAGTTGGCGGGCGACTGCAACATTCATATTTGACAGAAAATGCCAAGCACCCCATTATTCTACCCAAACATTCAAGATTGACAGAATTGAGTATCAGCCAAGCTCATCAACAAACGCTTCATGGAACTGTACCCATTACTTTAGTTGCCCTTCGACAAAGGTTTTGGGTGCTAGACGGAACACAAAGGGTTAAGAAACACGTGAGTCGCTGCGTGAAATGCGTTCGATTCAATACCAGCACTAAAAAACAACTGATGGGCGATTTACCAAAACCGAGAGTGACACCATCCAGGCCCTTTACGCATACGGGAGTTGACTTTACCGGCCAAATTGAACTGAAGGCTAATAAAGGTAGAGGAATAAAAACGACTCGGGGATACATTGCAGTCTTCGTGTGCTTTGCAACAAAAGCGATACACCTCGAGCTTGCATCCGACCTCAGCACACCTACATTCCTAGCTGCATTCAAGAGGATGTGTGCCAGAAGAGGGACACCCTTGCATGTATACAGTGACCAGGGAACGAATTTTATTGGGGCCTCGCGAGTCCTCAAGCAAGAAAAGAAGGAGATATTGCAAACCATAAATAAAGATTTTTTGGATGACATCGCGGAGATGGGGGTCACCTGGCACTTCAACGCCCCATCTTGGCCAAGCGGAGGAGGATATTGGGAGCATGCTGTGAAAGCAACGAAGCATCATCTTAAGCGAGTGTTAGGGGATCAAAAATTGACATTCGAAGAATTTACTACACTACTGACACAAATCGAAGCATGTCTAAACTCCAGACCTCTCTATGCACTGACAAATGACTCAGAGACCGAATATTTGACACCCGGACACTTTTTGGTTCACGGTCCTATGCTGTCCTTTCCCACGTCTGGCGATGAAACAACATGCGGCAAATCAAGGTGGCAACTGACAGGAAAAATGATCCAGAGCTTCTGGAAAAAGTGGTCATCAGAATATTTACATCATCTACAACAAAGAAGCAAGTGGCAACGACCAGTGAAAAATATTGAGAAGGATGACATCGTGCTGATTAAGGAGGATAATTTACCGCCCGCGAAGTGGGCCATGGGACGAGTGACAAATGTGCACTATGGCAAGGACGGATATGTTCGTGTCGTCACACTTAAAACAAAAGGAAGGGAGATCCAGCGACCTGTGGTAAAGTTAGCCCCGTTGCCGATTGAACACGCCGAACAAAGACCCCAGACATCTGACTGCGATCCACCAAAATCACATAAACGCGTACGAAAGCCGAAACAAAGTTTCATCACTTCTATCATGTTACTATTTATGACATGCATAGTACCCACGGCGACGCAACCGGCACTCAATATTGACATGATCCTAAACAACAATACGCTATATTTTGACAAAATTGCCGATATAAACATTATACAAGATGAATGGAGGATGGTCGTATACTATAATATGACCACTTACTGGAACAGCATAACTGCCATCCACGACTACATCAACCTCATAAAAAAGAAATGCAAAAATGACTTCACATGCGCTCCAGTTGTTACACAGTTCGAACACGAACTTAGCGAATTATGGCATTACAACGACCTATTGACAAGTCAGCATAATAATAATAATAACCGACAACGAAGAGGCCTAATTAACGGAGTGGGTTATTTAGCCAACACACTATTTGGCGTATTGGACGACCGATTCGCTGAAAAATACGAAAAGGATATTGAAACTATTCAAATACGAGAAGATCACATCTTCAATCTATATAAGAACCAGACCTCAATACTCGAAGCTCACAATAACATCCTCAAACGCAATGAAGTTATCATGAAGAATCAATTTACGTCACTTGCAAAAACCATTCATAACTTAACAGACGATATAAATCAAGCACAGTCGGCTAGTCTGCGCGCACTGCATTCATTTTCCTTACTATCGTCTATGGTAGCTGCAGATGTTATCCTCTCGAACCTGCGTCGGATTCAAGATACCTTAGTGGACACAGTCACAGACATCTACCACGGCAGACTCAACGTGCATCTATTACCTCCACAGCAAATACAACAACAATTAGATTTGATATCAGGACATCTACAGGATGATCTCATTGTACCAGTTGACAATATTGGCGATTTATACGGACTACTACATATTCAAGCAAGAGTGACGAAAAAATCCTTAATTATGGAAGTACGGTTACCATTGTTGAACCGTGAACAATTTGAGCTTAATGAGATTATTAACATACCACGAAAAAATGGAAACCGCACAATTTACACATCAACTAGCACCAATTATATGGCGATTAATGTAAAGAAAGATACAATCATTCCAATGACCGAATCTGACATGCAGGCCTGCATCTCTCACAAGGATGGCAAAATGTTTTGCCCATTAAGTCACCCTATATATACAATGAAAGTCGGCGAATCTATCTGTGACATGCAATTAATGATAAATAACAATAACAAACCATATTGCCAAGCGACCGCAAAGGAATGCGCCGACAGATGGATCAAGTTACACGCGCGAGACGCATGGCTATTTTCATATTGCACCGAGCACCCGATACGTGTCATATGTCGGAACGACGTCACTACTGCCAAATTAGTCAACACGGGGTTAATTGTAATTCCGTCGGGATGTACAATAAGAGGAAAGTCATTCATCATACATTCCCAGCATGACTACAAGAGTCAGGTGTTTATACCGGGATCCTACATCGAGACCCCAAAAATTTCGGCGATCAATAGCATACTGAAAACATCCGTACCAAAGGATGTACCTCTCTTGATTGAAGACCATACCAATGACTTCCTTGACATAAATCGAAAAATACAAGACATGAAAAAACAAGAGTTGGAGCAATTTATCGGACATGACAATACCCATTACACAATAATCTACGTCATATTGGGTACTATTTCACTCACAACAATAACACTTGTCGTGTGTACTTTAAGACGACGATGGCAATCTAAGCCCGTGCAGCCAGACATACCACTGCAAGAGGTGCTATCCGTGGCGACCGCGGCCGGCCCCGGGAGGATGGGGACCCCAACGCTACAGAGAGCTACATTTCGCGGGGACCTGCCAATGACGCCTCCACAAAAAAGAAAAGTTAGTTTTAAGGACATCGTGGAATCATAGGCACGATTGATATTGTATACATTTTTTATAAAACTTAAGAAATTATTATTAAGGATATGTTTTTACCAATTTATTCCATATTTTATTATGTTACATAGGTAATATTTATTGACATGCTTTTATGTTTTTCGCTTTGTAAGTGGCAGTATGTGCGATCTAGCTATCGCACATCGCATCGCATTTAGTATAACATTGCCTTTAGGCAAAACTGTTGACATGCATTAACCTAGATTATTTACGTAATATAATTCAGTGCATTAAAGACTCTCATCAACACCTTACGCGGATTGCTTATTTTTGACATTATTCCTGACACCTTGCAAGCTATCCTGCAGCATCTGACATACCTATTGACCGCTTGACATTATGAGCGTCAGCTCGTACAACACTATTGTTTAAGTTTCCTTTTTGTTATGTACATTTTAATTGTGTTGGTAAATACATTTTCTTTTTCTTTTCTTTTCTTTATTTTTATAAGACACCAGATTAGCGCATTTATTGTAGTTTTATTTTAGAAACTACAATAAATGCGCAATTTTTTACGTCATGTGCCCGGTTATGTTAGTAGATTTTTCACCACTTTGTTCGAAATCAGAGATGAATTTTGGAAAAATCTAAGAAATATTTTTTGTTATTCTACTATGGCCACAGCATGAAGAAATTAACAAAAATAGGAGTTACTATCTCGAAAACTAAAAGATTTTTATTGAGGTCAACATTACTTAATCTGGTGTCTTATGAGCTGTTCTATCAGCCCTTTTCGTAACGTTGGTTTTAGGGATACCCTGTATAATAACATTGAAAATATTTTTCTGAAAACATTGTTATACTAAGGTAACGCCCCAGTGTTAGTACACAAATGCCCAAGAGTTATAACATCTGGAGTCACCTACACTATTGCTAATGGCTTGGCATTCAAGATAACAACTACTAGCTCAGAGTCAAGCACTCGTTATTAGATATGTCTTCCCTATTGGTATTTGGTATGTAAATATCTATCTATATAAAACAAAGTAGGGTTAGTTACACCATTTATAAATTACTAGCATTTAGGGCTTTCGCCCGCGTTGTTTCCTTTACTGTCTCAAGGGAACCATTTGTCGGGATATAAAGTTTCAATCCAGGACTTCGTCTACTTGCATGCCAAATTTCAGCTCAATCCATCCAGTTGTTACCCGTTATTTAGTAAAAATCATCCAAATATCCAAACTTCTAAACATCCAAACATATTCACTAACTTTCAAATTTATATTAATATCAGTGTGATAACTCGAGAACGGGTGGACCGATTTTTTTTATCTTTGATTTTGTGAGTTTCTCTCTGCCCCGAATAACAGAATAGTACATTACACAACTGGGGTGGTAAAATAAAGAAAGGCCAAGATCGCAGATGTTTGCGGAATGCGATATTTTGGGTATGAGCGACAAAATACATAAAATCTGCAAAATAAACACGTTATAGACCAGTTAAATTTTCCATTTTCATTTGCTAGTTTTTAAACAATTAATTATACCATTATTACCAGATTTTCAAATCTGGAAACTGAAATCAACGGCGTGCAAATTACTTTGCCGCCACTTCTTTTTCGCACGATAGGTACATGCACTTTGTCCTTCTACCTCCATATATTTCTGCGGAGCACCCGTTGATAAAATACGCATTACAAAGATGATCAATTTGATCACCAACCTCTGGCAGGAGACGGCGCTGGAAGAAGAATCGTTACCTCTAGAACGACGCAAGTCTTCTTGTCAAAAATGATACCGAAAGCTCTTGCCGGGACAGCCAACACATTACTCCGGCAGCTAAGATTCTTCACATAGAAAACCAGCTTCCATTGACCGTCTTCGTAGAGATAGTCTTGGAGAAATATCTAGGTAAAAAAATTAAACCAATTAGTTTGTTAATTAGGGTGACGGCACCAATCATGGACACGTTAAGTACAGTAGTACCCAGTAATGGACAGCAAACATTTAATGGCTTATAGCCGACTATTAATGGACTTCACCAGTTATGACCATCAGTTATCTGAATATAGTGTTAATATAGCGCAAAATTTTTTAACTATCAGTTTAAAAATTTAGCGTCAGTAATTAAAATATGGGTTTTACGGGACACAAATGTCCATAATTAGTTCCTGTCCATTACTGGTGCCATCACCTGATTCAAGCCGCCCAGTTCTCTATATCACATTTTGAAATGCGTTTACGCATGCGTACCTACGTTTACCTTGATATTTTTGAGTTCCTTGAATGCGGTAAAGTTTCCTTTCAAGACTGAGTCCTTTAAATCCGCACTGAATTCTGCCATTTTTGTCTTTGTAAAAGGCCTGGTAGGTTTTGAGCACTTTTTAATTTGGCGGACTGTCGTCTTATAGGGACCCTGTTAAGTGAATTTGATAAATAACAACTCAAAAGACCTGCATTGTACTATAAGATACTTAATTTCTAGGTACTGTGGAGGCTGGCTGCCTCTACAGGGTGATTGGAAATTCGACCTATCCCTTGAAAGGGGTTATTCTAGAGCTTATTTGCAATGATTTAAGTCCAATCAACCGGGGGTCAAAACTTAATGGTTATCAAGTTATTTGACTTTTAACTTATTTTTTTTAAAACCCGCCTTTCGATCTAAAACTGCTAATTGTGAAAAAACTACTTAAATTAGGACCGAAAAAGAGCCATCATCTAATAGCCAATAAATGGTTGATTACGAAAAATCTAAAAAACATGCCAAAACCTTTGAAAATGTTACCAATAAAAGAATTTAATTTCAAAAGTTTTTGGATTTTGTTCAAAATTTTGTAATTCTTTGAGGCATTACTTAAAAAAAAATTACGACACTTCGCGTAAAAATTACTAAAATTAGTTCCTCAGTTCATAAGGTTTCTAAAAAGGTAGAATTATTGGCATTTTTTGCATAACTTTTTAAAATAACATTAATAATAAGAGAGGTGGTAGAGAATTTCGCCTAGCGTACCGGACCCTTAATCAGTTTGTTTGTGTCACTTTAGTTTCTCCGTGGGCTTTGTTTGTCTTCGGTTTCTTATTTTATCTCATCTTCTTAGGGTAGAAGTCACTAAAAGTAACCTTCCGTGATATTTCGGTTAGTAATTTATCTGTAAGTTCCCGGTTGCCTTAAGTTTGCACCTGGTTTCTTTGGTGTAACTTACAAATTAGGTGCAAACTTAACGCAACCGGGAACTGATTGATAAATTACTTATTGAAATATCACCGAAGGCAACTTTTAGTGATTCCAATCCTAAGAAGATGAAATAAAATAAAAAACCGAAGACAAACAAAACCCACGGATGAACTAAAGTGACACAAACAAACTGATTAAGGGTCCGGTACGCTAGGTGATATTCCCTACCCCCTCTCTTATTATTAATGTTATTTCTAAAAGTTATGCAAAAAATGTCAACAATTCTACTTTTTTAGAAAGCTTATGAACTGAGGAACTAATTTTAGTAATTTTTACGCGAAGTGTCGTAATTTTTTTTTAAGTAATGCCTCAAAGAATTACAAAATTTTGAACAAAATCCAAAAACTTTTGACATTAAATTCTTTTATTGGTAACATTTTCAAAGGTTTTGGCATGTTTTTTAGATTTTTCGTAATCAACCATTTATTGGCTATTAGATGATGACTCTTTTTCGGTCCTAATTTAAGTAGTTTTTTCACAATTAGCAGTTTTAGATCGAAAGGCGGGTTTTAAACAAAATAAGTTAAAAGTCAAATAACTTGATAACCATTGAGTTTTGACCCCCGGTTGATTGGACTTAAATCATTGCAAATAAGCTCTAGAATAACCCCTTTCAAGGAATAGGTCGAATTTCCAATCACCCTGTATAGAAGAATTATGAACTAACCAAAAAATACAGTATTAAACCTCCGCGAACGAAATTGTGGGCATACTCTAAGTTAATTGATCAAAACATTAAATATAAACCTCAAATCTAAAGAACACCAAATACAAGGATGTCGGCATCGCGTCTAAATGTTAGATCCGTGGGTCCCAGTGCCGATAGCCTATTTAAAGACCTCTCTAAAACGCTTACGACGACACGTGTCCTGTTGGAGTTGCAACAAAGCATTGGAACTACAGGTCCACCATGTTAGAAAAAAAGAGGTTTAGGACACGACTGGTAACTGAAGAGCAGGCAGCTATCACATCGCATCAGCATGGCCGTTCAGTGAGGAAACGCTCCTAGTATTTTCAGGACCATGCCGCTGAGGCATTTTTAAATCTTCTTTATATGTATAATTCTTCTGTACGTGTGTTTGTCACCTTACTCCTCCCAAGTGGCTGGACCGATTTGGATGAAGTTTTGTGTGTATATTTGAGTCGATCCCCGGATGGTTTATGTTTAAATTGGACCCGGTAGATGGCGTGGTGATCGTGTTTTCATGACAAACCGGGTTTGCTTCCGTTTATAATGGAAATATTATGAGGCGGTACGAATTTCGCCGGGAGAGCTAAAGTTGGATTTTTAAATAGGAGGAGTAATTTGACAGTGTGGTCATTTAAAACATCTCGTTACATAGTTTTTATTAAATGAAATTATAAATGACAAAATATGAAACCAGTGAAAATATGGCAAGTTTTTTTCATAAAAACTACTTTATTTACATCATAATGCAGTAATCACACGAAGGATGCACCCGTAAACGTCAGTTTATTTCATGTAATAAAAAATCCGACTTCAGTATTATTATAATTTCGTTTTAGTCAGTTAAGTGAAAAATAACTACAAACAAACTTACTGAAATTACCCCGGTGTCAATCAAGGTTAAACAAAACATAAAAAGTAAACAAGACATTAACAATATGGGGACTGCTTTAGTTGACATCATAAAGCAAATTGAAATTGCTACATTGTATAACTATAGGTAATAAAAAAATAGCTACAATTGTCAATGATATACGTATTACGTATTTAAAAACACATTTATACGAACTGTTAGGCATGATCATTGGGATTTGCCACTTTTTGGTGAGACATGATGAGAAAATGAAGACTGTTTTTGGTTATGCGTTTCCGGAGCTTATTTAATAATTCGATTTTAGTGTTCAATTAGATTCTCATGTTCAGATGTAAAACCACAGATTCAAAAATAATAGTAGTTAAATTGACTGTTACATAATGAAAGGCATTAAAATATGAGTGAGGATTTATTAAACGAGCGGATTTGTGAGTTTCTTAATAACAGCACACGAGTGTTTTAATGCCCAATTATGTACAGTAGAGACAGTTTCGACCTCTCCGACAGGATCCATTACTAAGTCTCCGCTGTCCATATGTGGGTCTGCTTGACTTTACGTCTAGCTGTCTCACCGTCAGTCCGTCTGTTCGTCTCTCACAGGGCTTTAACTTTTGTTCTAAAGTTCACAAAATGTGTATTTCTATTGGCGCTATAACTATAAATAATATAAGAAACGTATTTTTTCGGCGTAACTTGCTCGACGGTACGGAACCCTTCGTGTGCGTATCCGACTCGCACGAGTTTTTACATTCATATTTTTGACGGTAAAATATTTACATCCTGTATATTTCCGTAACGGTAAGTAACGCTGAAAAATTACCGATGCAAATGCGAAGCGTCCGCTTTAAGCAGCAGGTTCATTCAGAACTTTGCCGTCAGCATCGTCTCCAACATGATTTGAACCATGAACTTAGTAACTCGCGGCTGTGGACCTTGTATGTCAACCCTCATGGCTTATTTGTCTATTCAAGTATTCGTTTATACGCAGCAGTATGAGCCAGCAGCAGTATAGTGCCGAACACTGGTGATGCTTATCACTATCGGTGCAAAACTTCAACAAAACTAATCGATTGAATAAGGCGTTACTTTGCGGAAGTCCATGTTAAATAAAAACAAAAATATTGCTTTGCTAATCCGCGATATGATAACGTGTTAGATAATTAGTGCTAGTCCGTTATAAATACTTGCGTTTTTCTTCATGCACTTACATGCAAAACGAAACAACATGCAAATAAATATAACAAACCAGCACCAAAATTACAAAACTCGACACGTGTTTCGCCTCTACGAGGCATCCTCAGAAGCTGCTGGAAATGTTGACCGTCCGGCGACCACTGACGAAAAAAAAACTTTTTGTTTTTATTCAACAAAACTTGCCAAGCAGACATACTAGAGTGCTTACAGCCATGAAAATATTATTATAACACATTTGGAAATTAAATTTGGAAAATTTTGTAAAACTTTTCCATATTCCTTAACAAAAAAAACTTCCGTAAACCCATCTCCAGCAGATAGAACAGCTTCCGCGCGTTCTATAGGAACGTGCACGACGAAGGTGCTGCCAACTGGTGCCGCCAATCTAAATCCTATACCCTCTCATGCTGGGGCCACATTGACGAAAACGCCGTTAATAACGTTAATTTATCGCGTTGAAGGACTATTAACGTCAGTGTAGCTACGACTTACTATATTTGACATTGACAGTTACATATTATCATTGACATTGACAGCTTGATTTGACAGGGGCGATAGTTTCCTTTATTGTCCGTCCGTGTCTCTTTGGTCGTTTAGTGGTGCCACCTATAGTTCGTGCACGTTCCCAATATGCGTGTCCTGCGGAGTCCCACCACTCCCATGAAATGGCATGAGCCGCCATACATAAAACTATCAAATATCAAGTATTCAATAGGCACTTGATATTGAATACTTTTATGAAATCAGATAGGCAACCTAGGCAAAGTTACAGCATTTGACGGTAGTATTCACGTACTATCCACGCGTATTTAGGGCACCGGTTTTGACAGTAACCTCCGCTCATCTCAAATTAGCATCCCATTTTTTGGTATTCGGTTCGGTTTCGGTCTTTCGTAACTTCGTAAGCGAGTTAAATCGACATGATACTGGCAAAATCTTCTAGGGAGCCGTATTAAAAAAATATATATATTGTCAGGCAACGATTTCACAGAACTTCAAAGAAAACGTCAAACATTGCTTTCAAAATAACGACATTTTTATTTCACTATTTTCCTTGCATTTTAAAACAAGGGAGGAAATATTTATACATAGGGTTACATAGAAAGAAGAAATCATGCACAAGAGCGCTACAGAGATCCATTCAAAGTGTAGTGATAAGAATCGGAGTATTAGCCGAAGCACTATTCAGGTAAAGCCCGTACCAAGGACTTTAAAATAGATAGCCAAACGTAGCCTTCACGTAGTCTCGCTTACAGATGACTGAAGCACCTGTAGTAAGCCGATCGCTTTGTGCTTACGAGCAGCACGCAACATAGACGACACCTTTAGCCTAGTGGGAGTGACACCGCCTACGAAGATAGAGGTCCCGGGTTCAAATCCTGGTAAGCGTAAATATTTGTGTGATGAGCACGAGTATTTTCCCTGAGTTTTGGTTGTTTTCTATCCTAAAAATACGTCTTGAGGCATCTTTGAGACGCCATAACTAAATTTTTTGTACTGAGTGTCACCAAAATACAGGTCACTTGTATAAGTTTACAATCTAGGTATTATATTCCTTTGCGTGTCATCTCATCTTTAACATTTGAATGTACCAGCAGCCCCTCCACTTCGCGGTCCACAAGCCAGGCTGCCACTTGGAGAGCTGCTGTGGCATCTGCAATCTGTTCCCCGGGGTGCTGCTCATCGCCTTCAGCCAGGTGCTGGTGGGCGCGGTTCTACTCACCCTGCTGCTGTCCCACGGCCGTCAGTATGATGCCCTGCACCACACCGAACTCTCACAGCGTAAGTGCCTCTCTAAGTCAGTTCTCTCATCGCGTTCAGCCAGGAGCTGGTGAATGCTGTTAACTGGACTGGCTGGTGAACTTTCCCACGCTGAACCCTCACAGCGACCCAGTTTTCCTTTAAAATAGCATCAGCCTCTCCACAAAAGAGCTTATATGGATGCGGTTTTATGCAATTCGCTGCAAGAACGATACCCAGAAAAACTTGCTACGAGTGTCTGTGCATGTTTAGTACTTTCGTCGATTAGTTTATTAGAATCTTCGTTGCGTTTGTGTGATTCGCCCCACACGTGAGAAAAACTTCCTTTCATTGACTGACTGCTACTGAAGTCCGGGTGCCACTAGGAGAGCTGCGTCTGTAACCTGTTGCCCGGCGTGCTACACATCGCCTTCAGCCAGATGCTGGTGGGCGCGGTGCTGTTGACCTTGCTTCTGTCCTTAAGCCGGCAGTACGATGCCATACACCTAGAGATGTGCCATTCCCGGGAATATTCCCCTTTTGTATGGGGAATATTCCCACCACGGGAATCGCCTTTAGCCAGGTAGACGTGGACGCGGTGCTGCTGACGCAACTGCTGTCCCACGCCCGGCAGTACGATGCCCTGAACCCAACCGAATCATCGCAGTATGAGTCTCTAAGTCAGTTCTCTCATCGCCTTCAGCCAGGTGCTGGTGGGCGCGGTGCTGCTGACGCAACTACTGTCCCACGGCCGCCAGTACGATGCCCTCCACCACACCGAACCCTCACAGTGTTAGTCTCTAAGTCAGTTCTCTCATCGCCTTCAGCCAGGTGCTGGTGGGCGCGGTGCTGCTGACGCAACTACTGTCCCACAGCCGCCAGTACGATGCCCTCCACCACACCGAACCCTCACAGTGTTAGTCTCTAAGTCAGTTCTTTCATCGCCTTCAGCTAGGTGCTGGTGGGCGCGGTGCTGCTGACGCAACTACTGTCCCACAGCCGCCAGTACGATGCCCTCCACCACACCGAACCCTCACAGTGTTAGTCTCTAAGTCAGTTCTCTCATCGCCTTCAGCCAGGTGCTGGTGGGCGCGGTGCTGCTGACGCAACTACTGTCCCACGGCCGCCAGTACGATGCCCTCCACCACACCGAACCCTCACAGTGTTAGTCTCTAAGTCAGTTCTCTCATCGCCTTCAGCCAGGTGCTGGTGGGCGCGGTGCTGCTGACGCAAATACTGTCCCACGGCCGCCAGTACGATGCCCTCCACCACACCGAACCCTCACAGTGTTAGTCTCTAAGTCAGTTCTCTCATCGCCTTCAGCCAGGTGCTGGTGGGCGCGGTGCTGCTGACGCAACTACTGTCCCACGGCCGCCAGTACGATGCCCTCCACCACACCGAACCCTCACAGTGTTAGTCTCTAAGTCAGTTCTCTCATCGCCTTCAGCCAGGTGCTGGTGGGCGCGGTGCTGCTGACGCAACTACTGTCCCACAGCCGCCAGTACGATGCCCTCCACCACACCGAACCCTCACACTGTTAGTCTCTAAGTCAGTTCTTTCATCGCCTTCAGCTAGGTGCTGGTGGGCGCGGTGCTGCTGACGCTACCCCTGTCCCGCGGCCGGCAGTTTGATGCCCTGCACCACACTAAACCCTCAAAGCATAAGTGCTCAGCAATGGCCGACCAGAGGTCTCCATTAGATCTGCACAATTCCGTATTTTAACGCATCTAAACCATTCCTCGGTGTTTGTCTCGGACTGACATCGTCGTCCATTCAAATGACTATAATCATACGCCCATCTGTCCAGGTGCATATGGTGCAGTTTTCCCTCTAATATATTGAGAGTTTTCAAAAAAAAAAAACAAAAAATCTAAATTCTTTATTGCGTTAAAAGTACATTTTTATACTATCTAAGGGATGGGGCACCCAGTAAGCAATAATTGCCTGTGTTGTGGGAGACACCACTCTTTCTTAAGTAACATAAAGTACTTAGCTAATTACGTTAAAGTACATATTCGCTGGGTGCGCGATGACAGCGCCAACTAGCGGTTACAAATACTTCGGACTTTTTTTTTGTGTTTTGTGGCTTTTGCTGCAAGGCACTTTGCCAAATAAAAACGTAAATTTCGCTAGTAAAAAGCGACAGCTGGTCTGCCGAAAGTTCCTTTTTCGGACCATGACGCGCGTAAAGTTTGTATTATGCAAACGTGGTGTTTCCTTTTCCCATCCCTTTAATAAGTTCCCTGCCCCGGTGCCCGTAATGTGGGGACATGAAGTTTTTTCAGGAGTCCGTGCTTCCTATGGGGTCACTTCCTCATACTGACTGCACAGTCGGGACTTGACATTGTCCGATAGTTTAGTATGAGGACAGTGAACGTGTTAACACCCAAAAAGCTCCATTGCGCGTTGGCAAACTTTGGCTTTGAACTTCTGACTTTCTGATTTAACAATGTAATGTCTACAGTAACAAGTATGGTGACTGGAGCAGTCCTGAGCGGAGTCACCGGCGCTGGTCTCCTGCTCATCGTGGTGGCTCTCACGGAGAACTGCAAAGCTATGCTGGTGAGACTTAAACCTTAGCTTAATGTCACCTAAGCTTACGTGATGTCCGCAGTGATGAGCATGACTGGAGCCATCCTGAGCAGAGTCGTGAAACTCCTGCTCATCGGCAGCTCTCACGAAGAACTGCAAAGCTGTGCTGCACGTGCAGCTCAGGCCTTAAACTTCTGCGATCTGGGCCTTTCTTTGTATTACTACCCTAGTTGTGTAATGTACTATTAACGCCCGATATTAAATCTAGCCTCGTATATGAACAAAAACTCTACAACCAAATTCACCTATTCTAATAGCAAGATGAGAATAGGTACTATGTGGTTTTGTTTTCCATTAGAACGCCTCACAACAGCCAGTTTTGAACATCTAAAAGCTATATCACTAGAGTTTGACTACGCTAAGTTTGCAGAGGTCAAAAAAGGTTTAATAAAAAAAACGCATATGGCAACATCACAAGAAAGGGGATTAATTAGCCATGATACTTGGTAAACATCTTTCCCTTTATAAGTATATAATGATTGTGTCTACATACTTACTGAAATAAATATTCAGGACAGTTTTGCGCAAATCGATCTAGTTCCAACCAAACTAAGCGATGCTTTATACATGTACATATTTTAATATAACACTTATATACATAGAAATTATCCAAGACCCTATAACAAATCGCTCTGTTTGGTAGGATAGGAACTAGATGGATGTGTGCAAGCCTGACCCAGATATTTATTTCAGTAGGTATGTAGAGACACATTTTGTAATAAAACAAAGAATTATTGCCAAGTACCAAGATTAAATGATCCTCTTGCTGTAGTTTCTCCATGTTTTCATATATATATTTTTTAATAAAACCTTTTTCGACCTCTGCAAACTTAGCATAGTCCAACTATATCACGTTCTGTTTACAAATAGACGGAACATCCGGCTCGTCCGCCGACTCGTAACAGCAAGATAACTACAGAAAATTTATTCTCTCTTATAGTCTATCCAACCATGTACATCTAAAATAACCTTAATTAGCACACTTTAAGGTTCACTTTCCGATACAACTTTGAAGGGAAATAAGAGGTTGTTTAGGTTATGAGTGACGACGCCTAGCACGAAAATCAGGCAGTATGGTTCATTTCGCTCCGCTACACATGTATAGCGCTATTGTGAACTGGTAGCAACTATTTTCAACGTCATTGTTCCTTCAGACCCGTGGTACTGATGTTTTTGCATACCTACTTACCTACCACCACGAATTTCGACTGTTATGACAGCTTTAGAGCTAGCACCTGTACAAGCACAAATAGTACATAAAACAAAGAAAGGTCGAGATCGCAGATTTTTACGGACCGAGCTGCAAGCGAGGGACGCAAATATGCGATCGAGGGCTTTCTTTTCATTACTTTATTGTTGTGTACATAATTTTATGTCTACACTTGGCCAGAAAGCGGCTTTTTAGGTACGCCCAGCGTGCGGATAAAGCCACTTTATGGCCAGGTGTGGCATGAAGGTTATTTTACGTCTTCACCTACAATAAAAATTATAATGTATAATTATGTTTCTCATTTGTTTGCAGGTATATTTGCTGGTGGCATTAATAGTCATGATGTCTATAGCATCACTGGGCCTCTTCAAAATCAGTCGAGCCTGCAGTCGGTTTAGCGATGGTAAGCACCCACCACCGTAATTTCTCCGTTTCTTTTACGCTTTTAGAGTTGACAATCGACAGGGAAACCTGTCATGATCGCACATTTAGTTACTTAATTGTGTTTCGTCACGATGATTTCCCTCGTCGTAAAAGCGTGGGACACTGACGGATTTGAACCCGGGACGTCACGCTCTCGAGTCGACCCCTTGTTACCTACAGCTAAGAGATAAATGATAGTGGCGTGTTTTTTACCCGACTGCGGCGAAGCCCTAATTACCCGACTGCGGTGAAGCCCTAAAGAGGGTTATTAGTTTGACCTGTATGTGTATGTATGTATGTATGTCCGTTCCTATGTCCGCTCGTAACGACTCAACGGCACAAGCGATTTTGATAAATGATACATAATTATATTCGTCTTGATGGCGGAAGTATGAAGCGCAGGTATGAAGTTCGTTAAAATAAACAAAATTGCGGATTTTATGCACTTTTAAAGTGCACCGCGGTCGGTTTTTTTTACTAAAAATATTTAGTTCATACTTAATGATGACGTCAACACTGTTTGCTCCGAACTATCTGTCATTCCACCATAGTCTGAACCTTACAAAAGACCGACTGTGTGTTTAGTTAGGCTTATTACGCCGATTCTAATCAATAGTCGACCCACATCCACGATTTGCTGACGTAGCGAAAACAAACAAAGACCCACAACCCTATGCCTATTACAATAGATACTATTTTTATGTAACAAGAAGACATGACACGAGATAGTGCCTGAAAATCCTGCAATATGGGAAAAATAAGGGTATTTGAACGTGATTGGTTTTCTGATACATAAATGGATAAGATAAATGGAATAAGAACGTGTCCGTATAGTTTAGTAACCGTTGTTAACGGCTGTATATATTATTTGTTTAGAACTGGCATGATATTTTTTATGTAATGGGAAAGGCAAACAACCACACAGCTCACCTGATAGTAAGTGACTTCTGAGGCCATTTGCAATCTCAATATTACAAATGCGCTGCCAACCCTGAGAACTAAGATAGAATGCCTCTGTGCTAGTAATTTCACCGGCTGTCTTACCTTACCCCCACACCGGAACGCAACAGTACGGACACTGCTCTTTGGCGGCAGGTTAGTATGGCTAAGATGGTGGTAGCGATCCGGGCGGACCCTGCACAAGGTCCTACGACCTTATTTAAAGGTTGTTCTATGCGACTGTTTGAACGCACCAATCGCATCATTACCATCGCTACATTATGTATGGGCTCCCTATAAACTATGGAGTCGTTTTCGGTTATCTTGTAGAAGTCGCGTGCTTCTGCTATTTTTATCATAATGATCCTGATTGCTTTTATAAAACGGCTAATAATGGTGGCGATGGTAATGAAGCAAGAAAACGCTAAAAAAATCGCATAGAACTACCCTTTAGGTGATAGGTTCTCGAGCGGAGAACACGTACTGGCAAGGGTATTCCCTTGACTTGTCTAAAAATTTTTTGTCTAATTTCAGTTTGTCTAACAACTTTTACTATAATGAATTTTTTGTCTAAAGTCAATATGTATAAATTCATTTTTCATAATTATTGTTTTGTCGAAACTCGTTTTACCTAAATTATCATTTGCATAACTCTTGTTTTGTCGAATATTATTTTATCTAAAACTCACTTTGTCGATTCTTATTTTAACTAATAATTATATAGCCGAATATCATTTTAACTAAATTTTTTTTGTCTAAAAACTCAATACAAAGGTTACATTAAGCAAAAAGTAGGTTAGGTTAGGTTAGAACTGCGTCCCCCAACAAAAACAAACTGCTGTCAGAAAAGTAGGTTAGGTTAGGTTTGAACTGCGTCCCCCAACAAAAACGAACTGCTGTCAGAAAAGTAGGTTAGGTAAGGTTTGAACTGCGTCTAATACTAATAATATTATACAAAACCATAAATAATATTTTTACAGCAGCCCATAAAGCCACTCTGCTTGGGTAAATTATTAGGGCGTAGAACGAAAAGGGGGGACGGGGGGGCGGAGCCCCCCACAAGGGGGGCTCGGGGGGCGAAGCCCCCCGCATTAAAAAAAACTCAAACCATAAGTTCAATTAGGTTAGGTTAGGTTAGGTTAGGGTTCGAACTGCGTCCCCCAACAAAACCGAACTGCTGTCAGAAAAGTAGGTTAGGTTAGGTTTGAACTGCGTCCCCTAACAAAACCGAACTGCTGTCAGAAAAGTAGGTTAGGTTAGGTTTGAACTGCGTCCCCCAACAAAAACGAATTGCGGTCAGAAAAGTAGGTTAGGTTAGGTTAAATGAAACATTATACGAAATAAGTATAGAACAAACAAAATTATGCAAAATGTATGTTAGACAAAAAATAATTATGTTAAACAAACATTATATAAATGTAGATTATACTAACTAAAAATTAGACAAAACAATATTAGACGAAATAAATTTAGGTAAAATAAGGATTATACAAAACGAGTTTCACTCAAATAAAAATTAGGCAAAATGAATAATTATGCAAAACAATATTAGTCAAAATGAAATTAGGCAAAACGAAAATAGGCAAAAAGTTGTTAGGCAAAACAACGTACAACCACTGGCAAGCGCAGCGTGGGACGGCCACCCAAGGTGATCGGATGACCTGGTTAGGGTTGCGGGGACTCGCTGGATGCGGGTCGCTTTTATCCGACCCATGTGGAAATCTATTGAGGAGGCCTGTGTCCAGCAGTAGACATCCTATGGCTGCAATGATGATGATGATGAATTGCATAGATTTCCAATTACTTCTTGATGCGGCGATTCTAATCCAGGTTGGCCCTGCCGTCTTTTTGATGTCGTCCGACCACCTGGCTTGCAGTCTTCCAACGCTTCAGGCACCCGTTCGAGGTCTCCAGTGTAGAGCTCGCTGGCTCCATCTGTCATCGTCTCTGCGCCCTATATGGCCGGCCCATTGCCAATTTAATTGCTGCATGCCGAATCCTACACCGGAGACGACGATGCAACGGGGCCACGCCGTTTCGTCGCCAAAATAGATATATTATTCTTACGTTTCATGACGCATTGGTTTTTTTACTGTAATGTCATGTTAACATGTATTTATAAATAAATAAATAAATAAATCTCTTTTGCCGATATCGGTGACTTTCGTGCGTTGGTGATGTTACATTACTGATTGCAATGATGTTGGTCATTATATACGGTTTCCGAACGCATAATAGAGGATTTATAATATGGGTGTAGCAAAATAAGTTTAATTCATTCATTCATATAGTTTTTATTGTTTCAGCTCCAAAGATAAAGGACGAGCAACACCGGCTCACGAACTTAGCTTGCGTCAGCGGATTGCTTACCTTCTTTGGATCAGGTTAGTGTTTATTTAACAGCGGCCTCGAACATAAACTTAGTTTTCGTTATTATAACAAAACGGGACTCGCGTTTCGTTACAATAATTAGTGAAAATCGTGACACGTTTAGTTGTTCTTGGTGACTAAAGCAGGGGTTCCCAAGTGTGCGCCGCGGCGGCCTGGTTTTTTTTTAAAGCCAGACTAACTCGCATCCCTAGTAGGCGTAGTGATAGTATGACCGGGTGGTCGGCCGTGGCGTTCCCTGGGGTCGAACCAGGTCGCTAGCCGGCAGTGGCGTGTCGTAAAAGATATCCTTGGGCAAGCCGGTGCAGATTTGGGGTACATTTTCCTTAAGAGCTGTAGAATAAGGTGGTCAAGTGCCTGATATTAGGCAAGCCGGTAGGAATCGAGTTCTTTGGACGCTACGCTACTGCTAGCCGGACCACCCCGAGTGAATCGGACTGGGTGGGTGCCGTGGGCGCCTGAGGTCGAACCAGGCCGCCTTGTCCCGGACCAACTCTATAGGGGTGGGACTAGGTGCGGCGCCCTGGTGCGCCGTAGAAAGTAAAGAGGGGCGCCGTGAGTCGATCCTCTATCATTATCTGAAACCATATTCGCGGGTACTTATAAAGTAACAATACCTATTTTGAGCGAACTAGGGTAGGGCGCCGTGACGAAGAACTAAACTTGTGCGTGCGCCACGGGCTGAAAAGGATTGGGAACCCCTGGCCTAAAGGATTAAATCATACGCTCTCATAGTGCATCAAGTTTTCTCCGGTAGTGTGAACACTATGAACAGTCAGAGAGCAATTATTAATACATGCATTACTTTTCCTTTCGCTTCCTCGCCGGTGACTGAGCGAGCGAAGCGTCACCATTTCAGCTTGGGCAAAATGCTTTCGCATCTCTGTTTATACGGCGGATGTCCCGCCGTATAAACACAGTTATTCTCCTCTACAGGTCGAATTTCTCTGCAAATTCTTGTGAAATTTTGTTTTTAATAATTATATAGGTTTATTTTGCGATTCACGTTTTGGATTTTTTTTAAATGGCGGAGCATTGGAAGCTGATAGACTCTCGAGGTCTCAGCTCACAGAATCAGTACCTACAGGGTATAATCATTAGAGTGGGCCGTTTTTCGCGATTTTTTGAATATCGTAAGGGGCCATTCATTTATTACGTAAGACGATTTAGAGGGGAGGGGGGTCGACCATGTCTTATTTTTTTCTTACAAGGGGGTGGGAGGGAGTTTTGATTATTCTTACGTAAGATTATAAAAATGCGCAAACTTCAGATAATACTTTTAAAAAAGCGCGAATCCGCGCAAGATCTGAAGCGCGTGCTCGGTTGCGTATAGGTATTTTATCAAAAAATTAAAAACTATTAGTATCTGCAAAGAAAGGTCCCTACAAAAATGTTTCTTTGAAAAATAAAAATTAAAACAACCCAAACGTAAAATTATTTTTCCTTTAGATTCTTACGTAATAAATATTAAATAGGGGGGGAGGGGGTCGACCAATTCTTATTTTTTCTTACATAGAGGAGGAGGGGGTTAAAAACAGGCAAAAATCATCTTACGTAATAAATTAATGGCCCCTTAAGTACATAGTTTTGACACCAGTCGTGCATAATGTACATAGTAAGATAGCCCGGTATTCGGCAGATTAACATCATTACGTGCCAACAGATTGCAGCGGCACTTCCACTGATGAAGGAGCTATTCGGATATCTCATTCGAACTTATTTTAGCACGGTCACAGTTTAGTTAGGGCCCCATAATATGATGAATTACGGCAAATAATTTTACAAGTATGTATGTGTAATATCCCAATCTAAACATACCTACTCGTAACAATTAAATCAATATGGCTTTGCTAATCCGCGATATGAAAACGTGTTAGTCAATTAGTGGTAACCCGTTATAGTTACTTGCGTGTTTGTTCATGCATTCATATGCAAAATGAAAAAACATGCATGTTGGCGTTGCCACTTGACATCAACAGTCACAGCGACAGCTCAGTAGGTGGATGCAGGTTCTTGAGACTGTAGATCTCGGTTCGATTCAGGTTGGATAAAACAATATACTCGTACTTATTATAGTTCAATGGGATGAACAAGTGTAAGGCATGTCCAGTGATAATAGCACAGTAAATAAATAAAATAAATAAATAAATATTAGGGGACGATCTTACACAAATCGAACTAGCCCCATAGTAAGCTCAATAAGGCTTGTGTTATGGATACTAGACGACGATATATTTAATAGATACAAATACTTAAATACATAGAAAACATCCATGACTCAGGAACAAATATTCGTGCTCATCACACAAATAAATGCCCTTACCGGGATTCGAATCCAGGACCTCTAACACACACACACACAGTATAATAGCAGTAATTTATCTTCCTACAAAAGCTACATCGCGCGCTTGAATGTGTGCGCGCCGTGTACGAACGCACTACGAGCGAAGTTTTAAGAATACGTAAGAATGCTCCAGTAAGGATACGTGTCGCGCGCTCCTCAACGGCCGTAGTTGGACTACTTGTTCGTCTTTATAATAATAATAGGACTTTTATTTTTTATTCGAATGGCATGTACTCGTAGATCACAAAGGAATAGTAGATTGTGTCACAAGGGAGCAAAATGATGTATTTACGGCGAGGGCGTATATTGAATCCTGAACGAAGCGAAGGATTATACAATAGAATCCCGAGCGTAGCGAGGGATTCTAAAGTATAATCCGGAGCGTAGTGAGGGATTCAAGTGTTAACGCCCGAGGTGAAAATAATTTTGCTACCGAGTGACACATACTGCTTTTCACACCGACTATGAGGAAAATTCAAATACAAACGCTACTTACCAAAATAACGAAATATATAGTTACTCAAAGAGCATCACACATTATTATTAAAAATTAAATGTTAAATTGTCAAATGTATAGTCTATTATTATTTTATAAAACGATTATTATTTGTTACGGACGAGACGAAAATACCACTTCCATATTATATTTATGGCCCTCGCCTGCGGCTCGGACCGCAAACACCTGTGATCTGGGCCATTCCTTATTATACCGCCCTCGGTGTGTAATTTAAGTCTATGGTATGGCATATTCTAAGTGGGTTCAAACTAAAAATACCCTGTTGCCCTTGAACAGAAAAGTGTTACTTTGATCCCTCTTATGAGGGAGCAAAATACTTTTTTCTGAATAGGAGGTGTGAAAATAATATTACAATCGAAGTATACAGTAAAATACAAAATTATGTCCAAGTTTCTTAGCCATTCAGCCGCGTCGTTTGTCCGCGTCAGAGAGAGCAGCAGGTCCTTCGGATTCCCAGGCTAAGCTCTAAGTGGGCAGTGCTGTATAATGTGTTGGACAGTTTGGCACTCGGCTCCGCGGTCACAACGAGGAGAGTCAATCCAACCACAGAAGTGTTTGAAGTGAGCGCATCGACCGATCCCTGTGCGCAATCTGTTAAGCTTGCACCATTAGTGGCGTAGGAGACCAAAACCTTTCATTTTAACGCCTAGTGAAATTTGGTCGCTAACATTTCCGCCGTTTTGTGAAAGCCACTCTGAAGTCCACTTGTCCTTTAGGCTGCAACCTGATTCGAGTAGAGTATGCGCCAGTCGGTTGGGCGGGTGCCGAAACCGGGTGAAGAAACTCGATAATAATAGGACTTCTTCTGTAAGACATCTACTGATACGTCCAGAATACGGACGCTCGGATCATATTGGACGGCATTATGCTAATTGCAATCAAATGAATGTTCTGATTGATGCAGATGACGGATGACTCAGGCTAATTGATGACGCCATGTTTTCGCCGAATGCTCCGGTTTGCGATTATGACTAACAGAACAACAGTTATGTTACCGTAATAAGTTTGTAGCAGAACTAGATTTTTAGGGTTCCGTAGCCAAAATGGCTAAAAAGGAACCCTTATAGTTTCGTCTTGTCCGTCCGTCCGTCCGTATGTCACAGGCATTTTACTTAAAAACTACAAGACCTATACTGACGAAATTTGGAATATAGATGTCTTGTAGATGCCGCAACTAAGTTTGGTAGTTAAATAATAAAAATAAAAAAATCTAGGGGGGGCACTCCATACATGTAACAGAAGCTAAAAAAATGTTTTTCACAAAATGTCAACGTGTGGTACATAGTTCGACAGCTCTTTTGAAAATATTTTAAGGTTTTTAAGTAATGTTTTTGATTAAGTGAATACCTTTGGAAATAATAGCTCCAAAAGTTGTGAAAATTGTGTCTCCCCCCCTCTAACTTCTAAACCGTGTGTCCGAAAAATATAAAAAAAATTACAAAGATAACGCTTAATTAATACTTGAAACTAAAATTATTTTCAACAAGATCGGATTAACCGTTTTTGAGTTATTGCCGATAAACTGCGCTTCTCAACAAAAGGACGTAATTGCTATGAAGATACGCTCTTTTGTTGTTGTACTTTTTTTACATCGTATTTTTTACCTTATAGTTACGGCTATGGAACCCTACACTGAGCATGGTCCGACATGCTCTTGGCCAGTTATTAAATGTACAAATCTTTTTATATTAAGTGGCCAATCAAAATCACATCAATTCTTTTACTCAGAAAATAGACTACAATGGCACTTTTAAGAGTCTGAATAAGCAGGTCGGGAATTGTTAGCCGGCTTCGGTCCGGACAAGGTTCCATTGAACAAGTTTGCACATCTGATGAGGAAAAGAGAGTCGCCCAACTGCGAAGAGTGTGGTTCCATCGAGGATGTGCAGCACTTGTTGGTGGAGTGCAGTGGCGTGGCGTCAAACATATTCTTAGTAAAGCCGGAGCAGATTTGGATTACTTTTTCTTCAGGAGCAGTATATACTCCGGTCATGTGCTTTAAAACTGGCAAGCCGGTGGGAATCGAGTTCTAGGAACGCCACGCCACTGCTGGAGTGTGTCCGGACTCGAGAGAAAAGGGCTAAGTTAGCTATAGTTTGGGGCTTAACGTGCAAAAATGTACGCCTCTTTAATTCCATTTTGGCGGAGCCCCACTCAAAGGTCGCCAAGTTTGTATACGGTTTTTTTTAAAACATAGTGTACAAATTTGGTAACCTTTTTGTTTTTTTTTTTAGGTATTTATGTACATTTTTTATTGTATTTTTGCTTTGAAGATTGTACGGTAGAGGCTTAACGGAGCTGGCATAGTCAGTCTGACAAAAGCTCCCTAAAAATAAAGATTAAAAAAAAGAGTCTAAATCTAGTCTACCTAATGTCTACAAATCACAACTTGGCAAGTCACCACCATTTTTTGTTCCAGTGGTGTACTTCTTCTCGTTTGTGGTGGTGTTCAGCTTCTACCACTTCAGATACGTGCGCCGCGCCATATTGCTACACGAGGCCGAGTGCGAGTAGGCCAAAGGACCGAGTGGGGAGGCCGAACGGCCGAGTGGGGAGGCCGAACAGCCGAGTGGGGAGGCCGAACGACCAAGTCACGAGGCCTAACGGCCCTATCAGTCGGGCTGAACCCCCAATCAAAATACAGAATTATCATAATACCACATTTTCAAAACACCCGATTCCCGAATTATCAAATTCGCCGTACCAGTAGGCCTATGATGCTACGCTTTGTCACGCGATAAATAAATGATAAAGCATCCGTCACTCTCACACACTATTTGTCAGAACGTGACGGATGCTTTATCATTTATTTATCGAATGACAAAGTGTAGCATCAATGCCTACGGATTTTCAAAATATTTCGTTTCCTGAGTAAGCTCTGATTGTATTCTGGAAATGCGGTATTTTAACCACGAAAGAACCTTGTAGCCCCTTTTATATTAAACTTTTTCATTTAGCTTCACCCGTATATTTATTTAGTTCTTTTCAGGGTTCCGTACCTCTTAAGGATCCCTTATAGGATCAGTCGTGTGTCTGTCTGTCTGTCACAGCCTATTTTCTCCGAAAGTACTAGTCCGATTGAGCTGATATTTAAGACGTATATTAAGGTTAATGACCCAAACACAGACATGTCACGAAAATATATGAATTTCAATCATGGGGGCCACTTTTAGGGGTCAACTAGAAAATTAAAAAAAAAGTTAGCAAACTATATTGTGTGACATATAAAATTAAAGGGCTCACTGTGAAAATCTCAAATATATATTTTTTATAATTTTTATATCAATAGTTTTGAAGTTATTTAAGAAAATAGGCAAAAAAAGCATACAATAATTCAAAATATTGGGATATTTCGACTTTGTCTGACGATAGAGTCGGGAAGTGAAACAATTGAACTCTTCAGTTATACTGTTATACAATGCACCTGATTTAGAGCAATAAGTGTTTGACATTACGGTAGGCGATTTTAGTTTTTATATTGTATAACCTGAACGGAAATAGGTCCGATTGTGTTTCTGTGATAAGTTTTTGTCTAACCAACAGACGAAAATTACAATACAATTTTTTTACTAATGGATGAATTTTAAACAAACAACATATTCAAACTGTCTATGGGTGTACATATTTTTGTATCATAATCGTACCCTTGGTCAAATAACGACGCATCTGCAAATTGACAACTTTTCAGGATCTGTGTGTATCATGTAGTCCGTTTCGAAACCAATATAAAAAAAATTTGGCGTAAAGTCGGGCCGCGCCGCCCCTGTGTGCGAAGTGTGCAGCGCACACAGGCGCCAGGGCAATAGGGGCGCCGGAATTCGAAACACGACGACAATAAAGAGGTGCTTCATAGGTTTCGCACACAGGCGCTGCCGGGGGCCGGCGCGGCCCTGATCACATGCGTCTTTATTTGACCAAGGGTACGATATACATAAGTATATGTTGAGTACATTAACCGCTGGGTGTGAACGGGTGTAATATGTCACGTGGTCACAGCTTGAGCCAAAAACGCCCTACTGCAATATAGGACGATTGAATAGAGGCACAAGAGAAACAATACACAAGGTCTACACTTGTAGTAATAAAGTAATGTTAAAAGTTACATATATAGATACAAGAAATCAAAGTACATAGAAAAATTAAATGGTACTCACCTGTGGTCCAGACCGGGAATCGAACGCGGTACCTCTGGATTTCCGGCCCAGCGCCTTAACCACTCCAAGCCAAGTGGTTAAGGCGCTGGGCCGGAAATCCAGAGGTACCGGGTGCGATTCCCTGTCTGGACCACAGGTGAATATTAAATTTTTCTATGTACTTTGATTTCTTGTATCTAATATGTAACTTAAAATGTGGTGTAATTTACCCGCATTAAAAACAAATAAGGAAACATCATGTTTCTTTCATATGTATATTAAAAGTTGTAAGTCGACTGAACTTCAATGTTTTCTAATAAAAAGATCATCATCATTTAGGCTATATATATCCCACTGTTTGGCCCATCCTACTCTCATAGATGATGCAAAATGTAGTATTTTGCAGACTTGATGCTTGTAGTATTTTGCAGACGCCTGGGCCCCGTTTCACGAAGCTACAAGTTACAATTTTACAAGTCTTAACTAGCAACATTGGTCAAATCAACCAATGGCGTTGCTGTGTTTGACCAATGTTGCTAGTTTAGACTTTTGTAACTTGTAGCTTCGTGAAACGGGGCCCTAGTCGCGAAAAGGAAAGTGTCGTGACATGCAATCGCCGAATGCACCTCCCCCCCCTTAAACAGTTACTGTTAAACTAAAACCTTTAAAACTGAAAACTGCTGAAACCACGGTTAACAGGGGAAGTAACTTTCTGTCAAAATCTTACTCGTCTTTCTGAGACAAGCTTTCAGTAGCGTGGCGTCCTAAGAACTCGATTCCTACCGGCTTGCCTAATATCAGGCATTTGAGCATATTATTCTACAGCTCATATGGAAAATGTACGCCAAATCTGCACCGGCTTGCCCAAGGATATCTTTAACGCCACGCCACTGCAAGCTTTTTATTGCCCACTGTACATTTTTGTATAATCGCATGCAAACTGTATACCTATGTCATAATAGGCTACTTGATGACAGTTCAAATCAGCTTCTTTTTATGAAGTGTCAAAACGCTCCGAAAGTATGCAGTTTAGTATGAAATACTATCTTGTGACGTGCTTGTGACGTCATGCTCAACATGGTGCCTTATTTTTAGTTTTCGTCATTGTAAAATCGTTGATGGCACGAAAATAAGTTTGAATGATTTTATCCGGGCTGTTTTGGAAGCGTAATTTGCTGGTTAGAGTTAATGAATTTATTTTGATTGTTGTCAAATACCCTATCATAACTTTAACTAATAAAATGAGCTCATACACAGTGGATTTTAGTGTCCCACCGAAACTAGTATTCACGGCAGAAACCGAAACTTCCATATAAGGACATGTTTTTTTCGGCAGAAAAATATTGCCCATCATATTTATAATCAGTCAGTCTTAATTTTTAAATAACATATTAATCATTTATATTTACATTTGAAGTTCAAATTCAAAAAAATTCAAAATTCTTTATTTTATAATAATACATCTTTTATGATCTAAGGTGATGGAGCCACCCGGTAAGCAAAAAAGCCTGTGTTGGGTGGCGCCGCTCTTCCTTCGGTTTTATGATTTTATTTTAAACTAGGTACACTAAATTAATCTAATGACTAAGAACTGTAGTACTCTAATTACATGGCTAAGTTGGCACAACATTAAAATATAGTTATGCTAATATGCTTAGTACTATAATATTAATTACTAAGTGAAATTTAACATTTGTTCACCTATTTATAACTGAGATTAAATGAAATGAAAGGAACCTACAAACTTACACGTGTGTGTGTGTGTGTGTGTTGTCATAATCACTGTATTAATGTCTCCGTTTCATCGTATGATTTGGCCTTAAGCCAATTTATGATAACTCTCTTGCAGTCATGGTAGTCTCTCGAGTAAATGTCAAGGTGTGTATTTACTTTATTATAAAATATGTTATTTTAAGAAGTAATTATTAAAATAACATATATTAACGTCTTATACAAAAAAAAAACAGTAAATTTGAAATAGAGACTGTCAGATCGCAGAGCCAAACCCCTCAATTACAGTTTCGGTTTCGGTCGTAGCACAGACCACCTCCACTAGACGGAGCATGCCATACGACACGAGCTCACCACGCATATGTGCAATTAAATATCGGTAGATATTACTAATACAACGCGTGTTTCACATCTTTTTTTATCATTTTACGTTTCGAGATTGTCGTCGGATTGAACAGAAATATTTATTTCACGTTTGGTGCACACACAAGTCAGAAACATGGTCGCAACTGAACGAGCGGCCGGTCGCGTAATGTCGTAATGCTATACAATTGAACATATCAGATGTGAGCGCGCGCCGCCCAACATGCTCCGTCTAGTGGAGGTAGTCTGTGGGTCGTAGGTTCGGCTGGATGGCAGTGCAGTGGAAACCGAATCTAGGCCGAAACCGAAACCGAAAGTTCGGTCGGACCCTAGTGGATTTATCTTAAGTAATTTAAACTATCCTATGCCCACCTTCTGAGTTCATCATCCAGGGTTTCTGGTTTCTCGCCTCATTTTTAGGGTTCCGTACCAAAATGGTAAAAAAGGAACCCTTATGGTGCGACTCTGTCTGTCTGTCTGTCTGTCTGTCTGTCTGTCTGTCTGTCTGTCCGTCTGTCCGTCTGTCACAGCAAGATATCTCAGGATCTACTGATGCTATCAACTTGAAACTTGGAATAGTGTTAAAAGTCGCTGATTCGAGTCTATTGGATAGAAAAAAAATCTTATACCTTTTTTACTTTTTTTTTAAAGGGGTCCGAAATGGGATGTGGTAAAACAAAAGTAGAGCTATTATATCGAGTGGGATATCAAATGAAAGGGCTTAATTTGTAGATTCCAAAACATTTTTTGGTTTTTTTCTTAATTTTGTACTTTTTGATTTATGACCAAAAACGTTCAAAAAAATACCATTCCCCCCCTATTATCTTCGAAGTTACTGAACAGAAAAATCTGTAATAATTACCAATTATTAATATCATCCTAAATATTACAGGAAAAATAAAACGGTTTTCCTAAATTGCATCGTTTTTTAGAAATTTTCAAAAATCGTACACATACTTATTTGCTCCTACTAAGCTAACGGCCCTACAGTTTTTGTTGAACTATTCACGTATCGACTTACGAGTTTGTACGGAACCCTCGGTGAGCGAGTCCGACTCGCACTTGACCGGTTTTTTTTTCTCGAGTTTCGAGAAATCTCGACTCCAATTTCTCGAGTTGTCTCGACTCTCGAGTCTTTAGTAAGAAATTGTAAATTATTGTTGAAAATAAAATAAAAAACAAATAAAAAGGGTATAATTTAATCGATCACCAAAATATTCATATGAGCGTGAGCAGAAATATGTATTTGGTCAGCCAAAATAGCTAGTTGGTAAGCAACTTATGGTTAGCAAACATTTATAAATCTGTCTGCAATTAATGATATACTGAACTGCTCTAAATTATTTTGGTCAGCAAATTGAGTATTTGAGCTGCATTAAGCGACCTACAATTAATCAAATTTTGGTAAGCAATCAGTAGGTAAGCAAAATATTTCATTTTATCCATCAAAAAAAGGGGGCAATAAAACCTAACTGGTCATTCACAAAATGGGCGCAACTATATACCTACTGGGTGTCACTGTGATATATACACGGTGTCACTGTGTTATATACAGGGTGTAACGTTTCAAATGTTTATCATTGTTAAAAGCCAAAAAATGGCGAGCCTGACTTTAGCCCTTATTTCGTTTTTGCCGGTACTCGAGAGTCTCGAGAGTCAGCTATTTATTTCTCGTCTCGAAGGGAGGTGAAACTCTCGAGTTGTCTCGAGTTCGAGAAGTCTCGAGCAGAAACCCTATCATCATCAGATCAACTCAATGTTGCCATAATCTTGCATTGACACCAAACTTGCATAATTAATGCCAAATTTCAGCTGAATCGGATACCATACCAGGATGTGGTTGAAAATGCTTTGCAAATTTTGAAACCACAACCTACATACAAATGTTGCATTACATAAAAGTTTGTAAAAAATACGTTCCACTGTATATGTCTCCACTGCGCCTGCGGCGGTCATATATCACAATAAGAACGATAGAGATTAGTGGCGGGGTCAACGCACTCCATCCTTATAAGGCTTAGTATAAGACTTATCGACTTTTCAGTATTGGCTTTATTTGAGAAACGACTGTGGACTGCCCGTTTTAACCTTTCCGGACATTAACTACGCCATTTATGGCCTAGTTATGGGGTGACCGTTGTATTAAAAGGTTCGAACTAACACCTATTTGGATAAGGAGTATTTCAATTGCCTGCATTTTTCAAAACGACCGGGTTCGATTCCCGCTTAAAGTACAAGTTTTTTTTTTCAAATCTATGTATGCAGTTTTTCTTGTCCCTAAAATCGATGACATGGTTCCTAAGAGCAGATCTTCGTATGTCTTATAGTTTCAGACTTTCCCATACTGACCGATCGAAATGGGCCACCTGTATATAGGCAGCACTAAATCGACCAAAGAGACACTATGCGGACAATAAAGGAAACTTATCAGAGCTGAAAAAATGTCATACTGGTTAATGTCAAAGTCAAATATAGTAAGTCGTGGCCACACTGACGTTAATCGTCCTACATCGCGATAGTAACGGTGTTTCCCGTTAACACGTTCCCTGTGCCGGTGCCCCCAATGGGCCATGAAGGGTTTTTTTCAGGAGTCCGTGCTTTCACTATGGGGTCACTTTCCCATACTGATTGCACAGTTGGGACTTGTGACATTGTCCGATAGTTTTGAATGGGGACAGTAAATGTGTTGATGTGGCCCCACCATGGTGGAGTGCCACCAGGTAGCACCAGTTGGCAGCACTTTTGTTGTTCACGTTCCCTATATTTTTGAACCGTATTTTGTTTCGTTTGAGGTTAGTCATCATTAGGAGCATTCCATGAAAACATCAACCTTTTGTCCCTTACGAAACGCTATGGCAGCTACCCTAATAAAACGTATTAGCTGCTAAGAAACACTACCAATCTTAAAGCCGAGTTATGACATTACAATGCTTATAATTAGCTTCCTGAATTTATTTCTCGGAAGTATTAAAACGGTGGTGTCCCTTACGAAATATTTTCATGGAATGCTCCATTAATGTTTAATTTGGTAATTATTTAGTCCTATCGGTTTACCATTGCCCCGAATTGAAATAACAATACAATTGTAGGAAAGTTGGATTAAGTTGCGAACTTTCTGCCGTTGACTGACAACTTTCTGACAAGTTGCCGAAAGCAGGCGGCCCGCCTGATTATTTTCCGTTTATAATAACTCTGGATCAAAAGTAAACTGAATATAAATTAATTTTGTTGGAAATTACACTTTCGCAAACTTTGTTCTTTTACAAATGATGCAGAAAATTTTGTTTCTAACTAGGTTACATAACTAATGATTCGTAAACATAGTACCTGTGGTTTTTACCAAATTTTGAAGATTGGTAGAAAAAATAAATATGAAATATATATATGTCGTATCGTGATAAAATAACAAAGTTACATTACCCAAAAATATTTGATTATTGGCTTGGATAAAGTAGCAGAGAGGGCGCTAGTTATTACTTACCATCTAGTACTAAATCCTTTTTGAGGTTGGTTCTGAAATGCAGGCAGTTGTACATTAAAAAGATGAAATATGAAGTTGAAAGATGGACTGTCAGTCTTCTTTGGAAACTTAAGGAATAGGGTATTTGACAACTATCAAAATAAATGAATTAACTTAAACCATCAAATTACTTTTCCAAAACTGCTCGAATAAAATCATTGACGCTCATTTTCATATCACTATCGATTTTAAAATTGCAAAAACTAAAAATAAGGCACCATGTTGAGCATGACGTCACAAGTCAGTATTTCATACTAAACTGCGTACTTTCTGATCGTTTTGACACTTCATAAAAATAAGCTGATTTGTACTGCCATCAAGGGCCTCTTGTGCTGGCTGTGAATTTAAATAAATAAATAAATACAACAACCAAGGTGACCAAATGTGATCTGGAACCTCTGTGATGTGGAAATTGAAGGTATGATTGTGTTGTATTGTTACCCAATTCTACGTTAGTCGATAAAATACACGCAAGTCTTCATAAAAACCGTTGTAAATTCTCTGTTCACTCTCTTCACCGCAGAGGCATTGGTGTAACACAATCTTCAAGGGCTATTAAATTATACAGCGTGTACGCACAGCCTATAAAGAGCGAAATTTACTAAACTCGGATATAACGACAAAATGGCCGGCGCCGCCATTTTACGGCCAGTAAACATATCGCGCTACGCAATACGGAAATGCATTAAGTACATCGATAACATTATTGTAACTTCAACCATAAGTCTATACTATTAAGGTATATATTCGCGTCACGCGCTACGGCTTGAAGACCGCTACAAGACTGGTGGACTTTATCATCGTCCTACCCTACCACAAACAAACTGAACCGTGCTATTCAATGAACAAAATACCTAACAGTATGACTGTTTGTTTGGTCTATAAATAAGCAGATTAAATATTGCAAAAAAAATATATCATTATAGGTAGAGACTGAACCAGTTAAATTAATAAAAGTGATGTTTGTAAAAATAACTTACCTGGTTTTTATAACTCCACATTCGCAAATACCCCAATTTGTGTAAAAAAAAACGCTCATACACATACAAATATTTATTTTTAAAAGCAAGCTTTTTAATGCAAATTGTTCATGGAAACGTTACGTTAGCGACACTAACTTTTTATAGTATATTAAATACACAACTAGGGTGGTAATACAAAGAAAGGCTGAGATCGCAGATGTTGAGATGATTCTTGTGAATATGCGATCGAGGGCTTTCTTTATTATCTCCCGTGTTGTGTACAGCATTTTATGCGGCTTTTTTGGAAAAGGCACTTTATGGCCAGTTGTGGCATAAATACTTTTGTTTGACAGGTAAAATTAGGAAACTGAATATCAGTATGGTAACATAATAAATTGTCTTTAAGATTGGTAATATTTTTTATTGGTAAAGTTTTATTAGGGTAGCTACCATAGCGTTACGTAAGTGACAAAAATTAGATGTTTTCATAGAATCCACATGATAATCAAACATACCAGCCAAAAATCGAAACCTTAACTAAACTCACAAGGAAGCTCCAATTCCTACAATACAGACCCGTCATCAGATCAGCTCGATTTTGGCATAATATTGCATTACGTATCACACAAATTTACACAAGTATGCCAAACTTCAATAGAATCTGAGTAAGTGGGTAAAATTGGTTTTTAGGGTTCTGTGCCTCAAAAGGAATAAACACGGAACCCTTACAAGATTACTTTGTTGTCCTTCTGTCCGTCCGTCCGTCTGTCCGTCTGTCAAGACCCTTTATCTCGGGAACGCGTGGAGGTATCCAGTTGAAAATAGAACCATATACTCTGGTCTACAGTCTCTTGAGCTGTGAAAAAAATCAACGTGGAAAAAAGATACGGCCGTTTATGCCGCAAAAAACGTAATTTCGACACTCAAGAAACCAAAATTCAAAGGGTACTTTCCGTTGACCTAGAACTATACTACAAGTATAGGGAAATATCTTAAAACTATACATTTTTAATTAAATCATTAAAAAAATTGACTTCACTCAGGGAATCAAAATTTATAGGGTACTTTATTATATAGGTACCGAATTGGTACCGAACCCTGGGCGGGCGAGTTCGACTTGCACTTGTCCGGTTTTTTTTTAATTTAGGCACGGGTAACTTACATACGAAGTTTACGAGTGAAATAAAAGCTTGTAAAATAAAACCAATTAATTTTTTTTGGTACCTGGGCGTTTTTCCAAAATAAATACCGGGGTAGCTACTTTCTCAACATATGGACTTTTGAGGGTTTTCTGGCTCAAAATCGTTAGTACTTTCGAACCTTATACGTAAAAAAAGTGTCCCAAAATTTGTATGGATTTTTCTTCTTCCACTACGTCACGTTCATACAAACATTATGCAAAATGGTGACGTTCGAAAGTACTAACGATTCTGAGCCAGAAAAACCTCAAAAGTCCATATTTTGAGAAAGTAGCTACCCCGGGATTTATTTTGGAAAACGCTAACCTACCTTACCTACCACAATTTGAAATGACAGTCCAGTCCATACACTTATCCCAGATCAAATTAAACTTTACAACTCCGGCATATCAAAACCCAATTACTTGATATTCTGACACTGTGGATAAGGAACTGTCAAATCGCAAATTGGGCGAACCGAGCCCGGAATCACCCTCTTCAAACTCCACGGTTGACAAATCACACCCCGGTGACTCTGAGTTACGCATAAAGTGACCTTTAAGATGCTTGTAGTACATTACATAAACACAGTAAGGTCACCCGGGACAAAGCAACTAAGCGGCCATTCTCACGAAGTATGACTGCGTCTAATTACCGCGTCTCCATACATTTAGTATGAAAACAGCGTCGCGGTAATTAGGTGACCGCAGACATACTTCGTGAGAATGGCCGTAAGAGGCGAAGGTAAATTGAAATTTCTCTCAATCTAATGGTTTTTAACACGATCCCTGTCCTGTTTGTCCCAATAGGTTGAGATTGGGCAGCTAAAAAAAAATATGTGTCTGTTATTTAAGACTACTCTCTAACATATATCAAATCGGAGCCGGACAGTTGGGTACCTTTCCTTGTAAGAAACGTCTTCGCGCGCTCCTAAACGCCCGAAGCGAAACTATGTAGTTGTCTGTCTTTATAAATACTTTGGCACTACACACAAATGGTCTTGCCATAGTCCCAAAATCATTAATAACTTTGAAATGAAATGAAATAAAATGAAATGAAATTAAATGAAATGAAATTAAATGAAATTAAATTAAATGAAATGAAATGAATTTATTGCGTATGGAATTCAGTTAGGGGCAAGTGCTGTACGTGTGGACGGTTTTACCTGTGGACACTACTCATACAGAGAAAACGAATAACCATAGTCAAATACCAATCACTTATTTGAAAAGTATTTTTTTCATATGGCAACACTAGCTAATCGCCATCTTTACTGATTACAGAAACTGTGTGTTTTGAGGCTGCCGAAAGTTTTTGTGACAAAAAGTAATTTTTTACCTTCTTTTAAAGCATGTTTTATGTAAAATCTCTAAATGTTGCGGGTGTCTTTGCAATGGCATATTAATTTATATGATGTAAACGTTATTTCTACAAGATTTCGTTAATCGTAGGTAGCATTTATAGTGACCGGTATGAATTCAAAATAAAAACCGCCGAAATTGTACCTGTGGATACCTCCGTGAATGTACCTGTGGACTGTCCATAGGTACAGTTATACTGAATGTTCCTGTGGACAGTAAAATTAATATACAATATTTTTGTTTGTTTTAGTGCCTCGTAGTAAAGCTGGGAAAAATAGAGACAAGATATGCCTAGACACTCTGACTGCAGCTGTTTGGGAAGTAGAAAATGGAAGTTCAGTAAGGAAAGCCGCAGAGAAGTTTAAAATCCCAAAATCGACAATCTTTAAAAACATAAAATTAAATCACTGTCAAAATATTGGTGAAGAAGGCTTAGAACTCCTAAAAAATGATGTCAGGAGGATATTTAGCGATACTGAGGAGCAACAGATATATGATTACTTAAAAAAGCAGCATTACTACACACAGCATATTCTTCTGCTGACAATGGAGGCATTTTAAAATCCCATAATTATACTTGAGATTTTGCTAAGAATATTAGATTTCAAGAAGAAAAAAAGTAACTGTGATATGCAGAGCAACATATAATTACATGTTGTTTAATTGTATGTTGTTAATTACGTTATTCTAGAAGTTTATTCTGTTTAAAAGTATGTTGTTGGTTAATGTCCGTAGGTACGTTACCGTCCATAGGTACGTTTTTGGAGTCCATAGGTACAGACAGTAGATGTACCTATGGACAAAATGAGTGTTTTTTTTAAAATGCTTCTATCCGCCATCTGCGGATAGCTAGCGTAGAAAACATATGTGGACTTTGAAGATTGTTTAATTGTGATTAAAACAAAATAAAGAATTCATTTATAATACGCGTAGTTTTTGTCTAACAACTGATTAAAAGTCAAATTCTGGAAAGTGTCCACAGGTTGAGCACTTGCCCCTACATTACATTAGATTTGCAGATGACATAGCACACAGAAAAGTCACACTGAACCCTACCTTTGCAGGCGTACACGCTTATTTTATTCTAGATTAAATTTAATATGATAGAGATATACAAAATTGAATTTTAGATTGATAATTAATATAATTAAAAATGTCAATTGTTTTCAAAATCTAATAAAAGCAATACCAATGTTACAGTCAAGTTAATTAATTTCCATGTATTCTTTTAAACTATAAAAAGTCTTGTCTAAAAGCCATGACTTAACCATTTTCTTAAACTTATGTTCACTCAAAGTTTTGAAAATGTCAGGTAATTTATCAATACACATTATATAACAATTATTTGATGCAAGTTTAAGGCGAACAGGGGGCTTGTATAGTTTATGCATATATTGTTGTCGTACTGCTCGGGAGGATATTGCTTGAACTTCTTGAAACAACTGTTTGTGTTTACGTACAAATATGCAAACCTCCAAAATATAGAGACTGTGTATCGTCAGAATGCGATGTTTACTGAAATATGTTCGGCATGATTCGTATCTCTTCAGTCCAAATATTGCTCGTAGACATCGTTTTTGTATTAAAAATACGTCATTCATGTCTTTGGAGTTCCCCCATGTAACTATACCATATCGTAGGGCAGAATCCACGTACCCATTATAAGCTGTGATAGCGGCCTCTAGGGACACAGTCTGCCGGACCCTTCTGAGAGCGAACACGAATTTATTTATTCTGGGGCATACGTTTTGTAAATGTGCCTTCCAATCACAATGACAATCCATCGTTATCCCTAAAAACACAGTTTGTGACACTTCTTCAATGGTATCACCGCCATAATTTACATTCAAATCTTCTGTTTTACCTTGGGGTGTACAAAACTGCATAAATTTGGTTTTAGCCATGTTGACTTTTGCCCACATTGAATGCTTCTGCCTTAGTAGGTCCACGTCTTCCTCGGCGCGCGCTTCGATCGCGTACATGCAAAAAATTACGATTTAGACAAACAAAAACTTAACGAGCATAAGAGCATAATCCTAAATTTTAATAATATGTGAAAGTTTACATATGAAAGAAACATGATGTTTTTTTATTTGTTTTAATGAGAGTAAATTGCACCACATTTTAAGTTACATATATAGATACAAGAAATCAAAGAACATAGAAAAATTAAATGGTACTCACTTTAAGTTAAAAACCTATTAAACTAGATGATACGAAAGTCAAAGTATATGGTAAAATTGAGGGCGCTTGCTGAGTGCTCCGGTCCGGAAATCCAGAGGTACCGGGTTCGATTCCCGGTCTGGACCACAGGTGAGTACCATTCAATATATGTGAAAGTTTGTCAAGATGTTTGGATGTTTGGAGGTTTAAATGTTTGTTAATTACTAAATTACTGCTGAAGTTGGCATGCAAGTAAACCAAGTCCTGGATTGATACATAGCACACTTTATATCCCGGTAAGGAGTTCCCTTTAGATAATAACGGAAACATCGCGGGCGAAGCGGCGTTGAAAAGTTTTACTTAGATTATTTATATGTCAGTAATATAATCAATTGATCCTCAGTGCCAGACATCATTTTTCCTTTATAATATTTTATTCAGAAAAGCAATACATCGATAACCCCACCTGGGACAGTATCGTGCATCGCATTACATATTATGATGAATGAAGATTGTCTGACGTGTTGGCTGCTGTGAATTGATTGATGTCGTCTCTAGGGCGTCATGAGGGCTGTATTACAATCTGTACTATAGGCAGGGCCGCGCCGCCCCTGTGTGCGAAGTGTGGAACACAGGCGCCAAGGCGATAGGGGCGCCGGAAGTCGAAACACGACGACACTAAAGAGGTGCTTCATAGGTTTCGCACACAGGCGCTGCCGGGGTTCGGCGCGGCCCTGACTATGAGGTACCTATCGATTTACATATAAAAAATCCATATTGTTATAGAGTGCGACTACGGTAAGTTTGCAGGGGTCAAAAAAAGGTCTTACTAAAAAAATGCATATGGCAACATCACAAGAAAGAGGATTAATTAATTAGTCTTGATACTTGGTAAATATCCTTCAGTTTAATAAGTAACTAAAGAATGTGTCTACAAACCTACTGAAATAAATATTCAGGGCAGTCTTGCACAAATCGATCTAGTCCCAACCAATCTAAGCAATGCTTGTAATGTATGTACATATTTAAATACATAAAAATACATAATATTTTAATTTGGGTATTTGAATTTGAATTTCTGAGCCGGTCCATAGGTACCAGTAGCGTGGCGTCCAAAGAACTCGATTCCTACCGGCTTGCCTAATATCAGGCATTTGAGCACCTCATTCTACAGCTCTTAAGGAATATGTACGCCGAATCTGCACCGGCTTGCCCAAGGATATCTTTTACGCCACGCCACTGATAGGTACTGTGCATATTTAAAAGGTCGCTTCAATAGAAATATTGAAGTTGCTCAAGCCTTTGAGTGTAAATACTCGTACGGAATCTGTTTACTGATCCACCATTTGAAAGACCCGATATCGTCAATCACGCAATTTAAATGTCCACCCTTTTTCAATGAAAATCCGATGAACTTCCAGAGACCTATTCTTAAAGTAGATAAACATTTCAATTGTTATTCTTATTCTGTAAAGATACAGCGCTCTTCTTAAAAAATAATTAAGTATTTACTTATTTTAAAACAATAAGTTGCATAAAAGTTTTGTTGAAAAATACGTTATATCTTTCTATCCAGTAATAATGACGTTCCGTTGTTATTTACCCAACCAATCCGTAGTCACAAATGAAATGAACTATATAGTAGTAGTAGTATGAAAAACACATTTCAAACATAGGTAATTGATACCCAGAAAACAACCGTGAGACTCAAACATAAATTATTGAAATAAAAACCGGCCAAGTGCGAGTCGGATTCGCACACGAAGGGTTCCGTACTACCGTCGAGCGAAAAGACGCCAAAATACACATTTTATGGGTATTTATTTTTCACTTTATTTTGTTTTTATTATTTGTTGTTATAGCGGCAATAGAAATACACATTCTGTGAACATGTCAAGTCTCTACCTATTACGGTTCCAAAGCTAGAGCCCTGTGACTCACTGACAGACAGACAGACAGACAGCGGCGGCTTAGTAATAGGGTTCCGTTGGAACCCTTTGGGTACGGGACTCTAATAAAACGGATAAACGTTGTAAAAGACGAGACTTCCACTCTTCTTTCTTCTTCTCTCAACAAAAACGCTCTTCTTCTTACAAAGTCTTTTTACAATTAGAGTGATCCGTTTTTATTTCAATATAATTGATGCCATAGAAGCAAACAATGACACCCTGTGCCCCTCTCCTTCGGAGAGGGGCACTACTTCAGTTTTACCAAAAGTGGTCAATATTGACCAAACGGGACACAGACCAACCAAAAAAAAAACAAACAATGACATTATTTTGTTTGGTTATAAGTACATTTTGCTATATGAGACTCGACCTTAGGTGGATCATATATGAATCCAGATGTCTAATCTAATATTTCATCAACTACAAATCGATTCACAAGAGCTGGCACGAATGGACTGAACGAAAGTAATGTCACTTGTCACTGTTGAGTGACGTTCTTATACGGGAGGCTCCAAATATTTTGTAAACAAGTTCAAAACTGCAATGATACGGCAGAAAGGTAAATTTGACAGTTCGCTACAAATATTTTACTATCATGGAGTTTTTATTTCATTATGAGTAGAGAAAGAAAATATGCGAAACTCATAAGAAATGTTGATGTTTCGCTGCAATTTCCGCGGTTTACGGCGTCAGAAGGCGCCAGTACACGCAAACAAGGTTGCGATTATGCGGGTAGGGATTTTTTTAATTCATAAAACGCACAATGCCCACAAGCTATCTGCTTTGCTCTAAGGTTAACTAGTAGAGATTGCCCTATGGCATTAAGTTCGTCTTTTGTACGATAAGTTTTCTTTTGTGCAATAAATTTAAATACATAAATGCAGACTGAATTAAGCAGTTATGAGACAAGATTGTCTAAAAACACGTTTGTCAATCTGTATTTAATCATTTTGTGATGTACACATAGACATTATCATTCACTCATTCAATCCAGCCTCATTCGTGCCAGCTCTTGTGAAATGACCTAAACCTACCTGTACCTCTTTTATTCGAGGTATTTTTGAAAAACCGAACTCGCCCTACTTTTATTTGCGAACTGCAAACATCGAAGTGGCCACCCGGCTCCGCAAAACTGATGACTAAAAAACTAAAAAAAATCTTGTATACTTTGTATGTCATTTTCTTTGTTGCTGTTAATTGGATATGTGAGGCAGGTTTTCAAAGGGCATGCTCGTGTGACGTGGCTACCACAAAAATCGAGTTGATTGGATTTTGTAGCCGTGTGTTTCTGGAATGCTGGGATCATCCATAAAGTACGTCACACGCTAAGGGGTCATCCATATAGTACGTCACACCCATGGCGGGGGGGGGATCTAGCCAAATGTGACAGCCTATACTAACAAGGTCAAATACGTTAGGAAAAAGTGTGACATGGGCCCCCCCAAAAGTCTGAAAAATCGTGTGTCGTACTTTGTGGATGACGCCTAAGGGGGAGGGAGGGGGTCGACGAAGTGGGCCATTATGTGACAAGGGGTGGGAGGGGTCCCAAGTTTTGTGACGTCATACTTCAAAATCTATACATTTACCTAAGTGTTAAAATGCCATACTTGGGCATAAGGTTTAAAATGTTTTTTTGGTGAATTGACACTCGCTCTACTAGTGTCAAGCGCGTTGATGTTGATTGTATTAAAAAATAATTTAAATAGAAATTAAACAAATTTCATTCATTATCTCGTATTCAGCAAAAACCTTCTTACATGACGTTCTTTGTGATACCCTAGCTAGAATTCTGATCGCTCTTTTATGTATTGTGCTACAAAAGCGGCCTGAATATTATACTTATTACTATTCCCCCAGAACTTTATGCTATATCGTATCCTTGACTCGATCAAAGCATAATATACCATTTTTAGCTGGGCCAGATTAGGTTCATCTCGAAAACTCCTGAGTGCATAGCACGCAAAACCAATAGAATTGGTTACAGCTTCCAGTTCATCTTTCCAGTTTAGGCTGGAGTCGATGTAAACGCCGAGAAACTTCACAGAGTCCGCTTGTTTGATTGTGGTCCCGTCAGAAACAATCTGCAGAGCGTCTTTTCTACTAGTTGTAGTCTTAAAAAGCACAGCATTGATTTTGCTACTATTTAGTTTCAGATTGTTTACGTCGAACCAGATCTGAAATGCTCTCATGGCGTTACTTGCTCTTTCATTTAGTTGCTGGATGTTTTCGGCTGTTATAATAGCGTTGGTGTCATCAGTAAACAACACCAGTTCTGTATCCTTGAGACAATTTCTAATATAGGATATTAAATCGTTGGTAAATATAACGAAAAAGATTACTTAACATGTTTTTAGGATGATAAGTGTTAAGAATTCGTTTACGCATCGTTTAGTTATACTTTGTGCAGGTGCAATGCAACAAAATGGACGAACGACGAATAACGATTTGAATTACGAAATATTTTAAAAAGGACACTTGCGGGACAATTTCAACGTTTGCTCCTCAATCCACCCCATTTTTGTACCATTCGTGTCCATATCTGGATATGGACACGAATGGTACAAAAATCTTCATAATAAATTGATACATTTGAAATATTAACGATTCATTGCCATATAATGACATAACACATATCTCGTTGTTCTACCTATATTATAAAATGTCACCGTCCTGATAATACCCCCTCGCCAAAGACAAATGAGGATTGTCTTTTCAAAAGGGCTTATATCTCTATGAAAACCATACAAAAATAAACCCTTTTGAAAAGACACTCCTCAAATTGCGTGGGTTGTCCTTCGGCAAGTTGAGTGTCCCTTCGCATTTCACCCCTGAACGGAGACTGACGGACCAATGACGACATTCATTGCTACGATACATCGCTTAGATACGAAATATATACAATATGGGATTTTTAATAAGAACTTTACATTTCAATGCAATTTTGTTTTTACGATTATTTTACGTACCCAGTGACTTTTGGGCCATCAAGACGAATCTAATGATGTATCATTTATCAAAAACGGGTGTGTCGTTGAGTAGCTTAGTAGTTATGAGTGGACATAAGAACGGACAAACATACATACTTACATACAGATCAAACATATAACCCTCATTAACCCAACGCATTGGGAGAGCTTGGCGCAAGATCGATCGAGCAAAGTGGAGGCATACCGTGGCGATAAATGTGCAAGCCTTCGAGGAATCGAGAATGGATGAGCTCGATGCAAAGCGCGAGGAGCTAAAGACCCGACCATCAGCGGTCATTAACTAAAAGTAAAATCCACAGACCTACGGACTACATTGACCAGTAAATATGAACAAATGTTGCCACAGTTTGGCCAGTGTCGTTCTCATCGATATTAAAATTATTGTTACATCGTAGGTTTAAGGTCCACCCAGACGGGACAATCAAATTGGCAATTTGATCGGCTAATCTATATACCAACTTTTTCCAGTGATTTCGACGGATCAAAAGGTCTGTAGACCCCTAATTAGAGATAAAAATTTAATGTCAAACCAGCAATAATGTACATGAAAATTATATATTTATGATAGTTTATTGAATACTACATTCAATTAAATGAATTAATAAAATTATTTTTCTTTATTTTCAAATTCCCAACAATGTGGTCCATCTTTTTAACAAAAAAAGCGGGTAACTTCAGAAATAGTTTACCACTATTTACAAACTACTTTTATGTATCTAACAATATACGTTGTCATTGCTATTACGAGTGTTTATTGAAACTGTTACGTGTTATTATGGATTCGCAAGATTCGGGACCAGAGCCATGTTCATCAAAATGTTCGCCTCCAACAAAAAGGAGAAAAAAATCTATTAGTGAAACTGAAAAAGAGATGATTCATCGAGTTTACGTTTATATTTATAATGAGATGGTAGACAGATTGCAGGACGAACAAGATATCCCAGAGGACATTCATGTCAATAAAAACGAGTGTGTCATGAAAACACCTCTTATTTGAAATTAATATACTTATTTTTGATTTAAATTAGTCTGTTATTTGTCTTTACAACTTGTCGATATATTGTTATCGACATATACCCTTCACTATTTTTATTTTGCTGTTCCTGGTATCATTTTACCTGTCAGTCATTTGTCAATTCAGTCCGTAGGTCTGTGGATTTTATTTTATAATTTTGTCGGTGGGGTGCTGACGTGCAGTGAGTGTGATCGCACATTCGTTGCAAAAATTGGCTATGTCAGCCACCTGAGAGCTCATGAGCGGCGCTCTCAATTAGCCACATAACGTCGGCTAATATCCAGTCGCCGTGGTCGAAATCGGCCAGGATACGATGATGATGATGATGATGATAACCCTCCGTTTGGGCTTCGCCACAGTCTCCATTTAGCTGGCCTAAATTAAGGTCAGCAGGTCACTCGACCCATCATGGTCCCAGGTGTCCCCTTCAGGGCCCTGGGCATGTTGCATAGTTAAGTCTACTTTCTCTCCGAAGGAGAGGGGCACAATTCTAGTTTTCCCAAAGTGGCCAAATTTGACCAAACGGGACACAGACCACCCAAAAAAAAAACTTCGCCGCAGTCGGGTAAAAAGTATGTCATCAAATCATACTGCGTGTTTACCTGAAGTCAGTGTCAGATACGAATTTTTTTTTAAAGTATTGAATATGACGTTCGTATGTAAGTTTTGACGTTTTTCTCTACGACTTAGATACGAGTTTTTTTTTAAAGTACTGACGAAATGTCTTCCAGATCGGCAACGGATTGGTAACGCGCCTGTGTGTATAGGCGGTGGTAACCACTTTCCATCAGGTCTGCCTGCCTCTGCCTGTTTACCAGTTTAAGGTATAAAGTTTTACGAATGCGTAAGAATGCCCCAGTACGGATCGCACTGGCTGCGCCTCGACCTTGAATATGCATCGCGCGCCCCTACTACGGCCGAAGTTTGACTACTTATACTTTGCCTAAATTCATTATGAAGAGGCGCTGATGTAACCTCTTGACAGGCATTAGCTGAGCGTGCGATGCAAACTCGCTAAGTTGTGCCGAGGTTCATGCAGCGGTAAACGAGTGCGCGCAGATTAACCGCGACTGTACCGATCAATTTGTGTCACAGCAGATTAGCGGTACTGGCGTGCACGGAAGTGGCTCAGATTTATATTCTTATTATTGTAAATTGCTATTGTTTTTTAATCTGACAGTACTTACTAGCCTTACTGGCTGTTGTAAAAATCGGACCAGGTGCCGTGGCGTTCCCTGGAATGGAACCAGGTCGCTTGGCCCGGACCACCTTGAGAAGGTCGCACTAGGTGGGGGCCGAAGCGCCTGGGATCGCACCAGGTCGCTTGGGCCGGACCACCTTGACGTTTCGCTGATTGCTCAAAGTGAGCAACGGACCAGCGGGAAGGTTGAATCCTGCTGATGACGGGAAGGTTGAAACGGATCAACCTGCTGATGAAAATAAGTGAGATATGCTACGAGACGTATCTAGATAGAGTTTTTTTATGATGTTGTGTGTATGTGAGTGTCTTTGTAGGCACTTTAGGGTGTTTGTAGGAAGATATTGATTTAGGACTTTTACGATTTTTGATGATCATTGTAAAAACCCGATACTTAAATCGCGTAAAACATTATTTATTTACCTCGAGGGTTCGGACGTGTCGTAACTTCCGTGGTCACGATTAATCACGTCAAAACGAATCAAATGAACCCAAACACGGTGAATTGATCTTGTGTAATTTAGATGATCCATCATCAGATCAGCTTTATGTCATTATAATATTGCATTGTCGTCTGATTTACAGATCTCTGCAAAATGTTAGGTCAATCCAAAACCGGGAAGTGGATCAAATTTAACTGGCAAGATTTGATTACAGACACATAGACACTGGGACAGGTGAAACTAAATAGAAGCTTGTAAAAAAGATATTGCATTTGCATTAAGTCTTTACCACTTGCGCACGCGAATGTACGGAGCTCAGCAACAAAGTTATCCGCCATGCTGCGCGAAGCAGCAGCTTGCAACAGCTGCTAGTGATGGGACATATATCGATACAGTTGTTTATTCGCGTTTAATTGACCGAGCAAACGAGTAAGTTTATTAGTCGATAAGGAGGTCAAATCGGCATTATGTTTATGAGGAAAGCATATCGATAAAATTAATTACATATTCGCTTTTAATTGGCCTATCGTCCAAAGTAAAGGGGACAGCGTTCTGTGTTTATGGGCGAACTATATGGGTAGGTATGTCGATACAATTCATTATTCGCTTTTAATTGACCGCATGGACGAAGTGAGCGTGGTTTGTAAGGGAACAAGAGAGACAAATCGGCGTTTTATAACTATACTTATCGACTTCAAGTTTTAAGGTTAAAAGGCAATTTAGGAGTAAATTGCCTTTTAACCTTAAAACTTGCTTCAATCTTAAAGAAAATCATAACAGGCGCTGAAAATGGAGTTAAATATTTATGACACATCTTCCTGAGATGATCTTTAGATAAGCCTTTCAAAAGAAAAAGGCATTATGTTCATAAAAAACTTCTATAAACGTGTGACGTTTTTGTGATGGTGAAATAACTCTATTATCTCGCACGGCCGTTCTGAACCCACGTGTATTACTTTCTTTATACTTACTTAACATTATTAAGGCAAGACTTGTCCTTGGCGGCTGAAATTAGTGAAACTGAAACTTCATGATTATTAAGTAGTAGTAGTATATAAAGAATTGAGGTGAATGATTACTCACACAGCTAAATAGAGTACTAATTGCAGAACAAGTGTTGAATGAACAAATGTGTGACTATGATTTAAGTTCACGATAAATATTTTTTTTATTTTCAATATAATATTACATGTAAACTGTATAAGGTATAGGAACCAAGAGTGTAATCAAGAGAAAAAAACCTATAACTAATTAAAAAATCTAAGTTAAAAATCTTAGCTAAGGGTCTTAGTTACTTATTCTTTATTTTACTATATTTATTTTAAAATAATTATCAAAGCACAGCATTTTTTTAAAAGTAACAATAACATAGTCAGCGATTTGATAACGTTAAATTTGGTATTTATACGAAATTCGGGGACGGCATGATAAAAAACACTTCAAAGAAGTTTTTATAAAAAATAGTTACTTAAATAAAAATAAATAAACATCATATATCTTACACAAATGAAGTTTATTTAAGTAAAAACAACTTACCAAATACAAACCAGATATTCACAACGCAGGTTTCGTCAAAATTCTCAAAGTGGCAAATATCCGCAACATGCTTTGTCAATATAAATGTCGCAGCCAACTGGTTTAGTTAGCCATTCCATTTGGTTAACTGCCTAGCATATTCACTAAACAATGACCCGCCAGCAGGTCGACGAAGCCCCGCTGCGGACACAAGCTGACTAACAAACCTAACCTAAAATAAGGAGTGTGTTTAATGAAAAGGCTAGGCAGCTAACCAAATGGCTAACTAAACCAGTTGGCGGCGACGTAAATACAAAGAAATCCGCTCGATTAGTTAAACAATAAAAAAAAAAGAAAATGTCCCAAACTAAGAAACACGACTACGATTAGGTATATATGTATAGATAGGAAACATCTATGACTCTGAAACAAATACTCGTATTCATCACACAAATAATTGCACTTTCCAGGATTTAATCCCGGGACCTAGGTATAGCTTCTTGGGCGTCATTTCCATTGGGTTTCTTAACAATTTTAGCCCGCGGTCGAATTAACTTTCAATTTAGTATTTACTCAGAAATTCAGTGACAGTACGATAAAAAAAATACTTTCGATAAAAAACTTGTACGAAAAACAGTTACCTACAAAATCTTTTATCGACCCGTCCCATCACTACAACTGCTAATCTTCCCTCGATGCTGAGATGGACGCGCGCCTGATCAGAACGATTGGCAACCGCAACTTTAACAATCCACAACCTAATCTCAATTTTATTCCTTAACGAACTAAGTCCATTTTTCCTTAACAATTCTCCTTACATTTATTCACAAATTTGCTCTCCCATTTTCAACTTTAAATACGACAGGTTAAGGTCTTTTTTTCGCTTACTTTTAAGAACAAGGTCACAGTCTGATTTGAGGTTTTATAGATACAAATTTCCTTGTACAAAAACCATTATTAATTGATCTATTTTCCTTATAAAGAGAAAAGGAGGTTCGAAAACGGATAAAGATCATAATTAAATGGATAATGTAGGCCTATAATGGATTTCTGGTCGTTAAAGGCTTCATTTGTAAGCTATAATTATTTTGGGTCTTTATTGAAAGGAAGTAAAAGGACTGAGAAAGGTTTTAATTAGGATTCTAGGGGTCTGTGGCAAACTAAACTCGTATTTCAAATACGGAACCCTAAAAATTAGTAAGGACATATTGTCAACCCTAACTACCAGCCACGGTCTGCCACTACTGGACATAGGCCTCTCCCAAAAATCGCCACCTGTATGGCGAGCGCGGTGCCGTTTCACGGCGTACGGCGCCGTGCCGTGGACATGGGTCCGCGCCCATACTCGGTGGATGAGTTCTTTCTAGACGATAGTACATTACTTACATACCGAGGCCAGTAAGGTAAGAAATATCCCAGATGACATGTAATTGTCGGCCGATGATCGGATGTTGGATGTCGGAGGATAGTAACGAGGCTGGCAACCCCTTTTCACGCCCAAGTATAGGTAGTTTCACGAGAGTTGAGGTGAATGATTACACACGCAACTACATGAAGTACTCATTGCAAAAAAACTGAATGAATGAGTGAGTAAATAAACACAAGGCTATAGTTTAAGCAAGCTTTTTGGTCTAGATCTTGCGATTCACTGTTGAACCTGCTATCGGTACGAAAAAAGAACAGTAATTTCAAAATCTCGCTGTCATTACATGACAGTGTTGTTGTGTGCAAGGCCTCAACACTTGTGAAACTACCTATCTGTAGAATGTTATTCTCAAATTTGCAATTAAATAAATTAAACACACTCCAAAAATCAAACTTTATTTTCTACATACACTAATTAAAAGTAAAGTAGATAGCAAAATAGATTTACAGAATGAAAAAAGTTCAATTTCCTTTCCAAAAACTATTTCAGTACCTACACAATTTTACCGCGAATATTTAGATGAAATATTTTAAATGTGTACCTATTCGTGTAGTTCAATTTCAATTTAATATTATTGGAATTGTTTATAATATGTTATTTGTTATGTTCATATCGATTTTATATAAATAAAACTGCAAAATATAGCAAACATCGTTTATTGTTTTTTTTTTAATGGTCGCACGCCGTAATGCTGTGTAATGGAAATTAAAAAAATAACATCTTGGCAAGGCAATGTCGTAAATTCCATTAAAGGCCTCTCGTCTAGCTGCACCGGAAACGAGGTACTTTGCGGCCTATTATAAGGCACGTAATGTCAATGTTTCATTGCATGTTTGAAAAAAATAAGTTAGCGCGCTGGTTGCAAAACTGGAACTCTAAAAAGTACAGAAGGATAAAAAAAACCAAACCTGGCAAAGCAAAAGCATTCATAATGAGATGACCAACACTGCAATAATATGCTGGTTGCAGTGAGGGCTAACAATGTTCAGCTCACCAGATGTCACTTCAGATAATGGGACTTAGCATCCATAACTTTTGTCGCAAAATAAGTAGGTACCTTTTGAATGTGCCAAAAGTACGCTTATATTACACAGGTCAACATTGATTAAAATAAAAAATAAATAAAATAGTTTATTTCTGCAAGTAGTACTTGAGGGCTCAAGGGCTCTTTTGGATTTTGCGGTCCATGATATGAAATTTTGTAATGACAATGCAAATAGACCAATCAGGCTCTAGGTTAATAAAAAAGTCTCAATTGTCTTACCTTCATCTAATGCTTACGAAAAATTGAGACAATCTGATACACCCGTGATTAAATTCTGAAATTGTGCATAAATTCTGAAATACAAAAACCTAGTACATTATGTTATGATACGAGATGGGCTATGTTTTTCGGTGTTGTATCGTTACTGTGGATTTCTTAATACGAGATGGGACCACAGTGCCATGCGTATGGGTTGTAAGGACACAATGGTAGATGATACGTCACCCAGGATGATGTCACAAATGAGGGGACTGGTTGAAAAATTGGATGGCTTTGGGCATAATTTCCGTAGCGTAGTTGGTAACGCGCCTGTGTTTGGCCTGGATACGAATAGCCGAAGAGATGCAGGTTCTAATCCTGCCCGAGACATATAATTTTTCTCTTGTAATAAAATATTAAGATAACTTTGTTTCGAGCGTACATCGCTATACACCTGCAGCTTGTGGACGAGGTACACGTCTTCAATACAACGACGCATTCAGGGTTCTGTTGCGGCTGCCGCGGTTCTGCAGCGCGTCGAGAATGTTTGCGGACGCGCACGCCCAAGTAGCACACAAGCTGTATAAAAGCTTATACAGCTATTATACCTCCAGTTTAGGCGCTATAAGAGCTGTATAAGCTTTTATACAGCTTGTGTGCTACTTGGGCGTGGACGGTTTCCACGCAACGCTGCGCAAGCGCTGCGCCGCTACGCTCCGCACAGTGCGCGACAGCCGCCACGGACTCCTGAAGGTTGTGGCAGAGAGATGGGACAGTGCTCTAACCAGGTACTGGTCATCTTATCATCTTAGTGTAGGTACTAACATAGTTATTTAAGTTTCTTTAGTTGTTTACTAACCATATATGGATGCAATGGTCCGAAATAAACGTTTTTTTCTGATTTGAAAAGGTTTTTTTTAATTAATCTGCGTTATCTATGAGCTCAGTGGCGCCGCCATGGTAATAAAAATCCTCTCGCAGCCACCTACCTTACATTGTACACCCTACAATGTATACAGGGTGTTCGCGAGGAACCCGCATAAATTTACCAGCATATAGCTGAGGTCGTAATGAGTAACTAACATTATATGAACACAAGTCGAAATATGATTTTTAACTTTTTTTTACTTTTCATACAAATTAAATAAATTATTATTGGTTCACCAGTAACACAATGCCTTAGGATGAGCTGGCATGATTGTATTAAATGAGTAATATTTTCATATCCATTAATGTGGAACTTTATTGATTAGCGTCAAATGTCAAAGTGAAAAATTGGACACTTGACATTACACATTAAACAACAATTTCCGTAATGTGTCGGTCTCGCAACATCGCAATTATAAAGTTGATTAACACTGGAGATGTTACAAATCTAAAATAATTAAAAACTCGAAAACTAATCTTCACCTTACTTTATACGACATTTTCTTTTCTAAACATGATCAGGAATACGCTGGCAAAATTATGCGGTTTCCTCGCGAGCACCTTGTAGGTATAGGTAACACTTGGATGAGCTTGCTAGCTTATTAATATTACTTACGCTGAATTAAGGTGTCACCACATTCAGTCACCTTCACCTATTCATGATGCCTTTGACATTCTGCTTAGCACCGTTAAATAATCCATGAGACGGCAATACGGGCGACTCAGGATTGTCGGCTCATTAATCATTGAACCATAGGAAGTCCACAGACGAATAGTGAAGATAGATAGGCAGATCATTTATTTCACGACAAAATAGCAGTATAAATTTGTACAGACAAAATTTATAATGACTCGCTATGATCGTCAAAAACAAAAATACAACCCGAAGCACTTTGGCTAACCGAATTTGGCAGTAAAAATAATCTTAGGGTTATTCTTCAGAAATATGTTTGCGACTAATTCCTCTGTCTCCATACATTTAGTGTGAAAAAGGGCCAGAGGAATAAGGTGACCGCAGACCTATTTCTGAAGAATAACCCCTTAAAACTACTTCCAAGTGCGATTCGGATTCGCACACAAAGTATATAACACCGTCGAGCAATAAACGCCGAAAAAAACACGTTTTTTGTATGCGACCCCCTTATATTTTTGGTTTTATTCTGTATACTTTTTTTTTATAGCGCCAATAGAAATACACATTCTCCATTAGGGGAGACCGGGTATGGTTGTCTCACGGGTTGGTTGTCACAGCGGCCATAAAATAATACCTACTAAACGAAGGAATAAGTGCATCGATTGGTGAAGTACGGAAGGATGTACAGCTCTTGCGATCTTTTAGCACCGATCGATGTACTTAATGTTTCGTTTAGTATTATTTTATGGCCGCTGTTACAACCAACCCGCGAGACAACCATACCCGGTGTCCCCTACGGTTCGAAAGATACAGCCCTGTGGCAGGCGAACAGACGGACAGACAGACAAACGGACGGTAAAAATGAACTGAACTGATACTGGTAGGTATAAACCTTTCAGTAGCCGATGCAGATAGAAAAATAGCGTGCGATTATCGTCGCAAATAAAATCATGACCCAACCCATAAGATTTTTTTTAGGTATTACCTAAAAATAACTTGGGTACTAATAATTAAGTGCAACAAATTGGCAGATTTCGTATTAAATGGTCATGCAGCAATTTTCTGAGTACCAGAGCAGCAGTAGTTAACTGGATACGGGACACCGCGCTCCAGCCTCGGGCGAGGTTCATTTTCAACTAACCAACTCACTAATCCTGTCGCCGAGCCTTAATTCGAAGATGAGTGGAGGGCATACCGCGAGATATCCACGTTTCTAGGATTTAGAACGGTCGTGACATATCTTGCAACGATCGCGAGAAGGGCTAGCTTTTCGTTCATGCGATAGATATACAGAATGGCCCATTTCGATCGGTCAGTATAGGAAAGTCTGAAATTATAAGACATACGAAGATCTGTTCTTAGGAACCATGTCATCGATTTTAGGGACAAGAAAAACTGCATATACATAGATTTGAAAAAAGCTTGTACTTTAACATGGATTTTATTCGTTTTAGATATCGTGGCCTTCTGGCTTTCTGGCCAAGTGTAGACATAAAATTATGTACACAACACGGGAGGTAATAAAGAAAGCCCTCGATCGCATATTTCCGTCCCTCGCTTGCAGCTCGGGCCGCAAACATCTGCAATCTCGGGTTTTCTTTGTATTACCACCCTAGTTGTCAATATTTCTACCTCGGTTCTTCAAGAGAGGATTGAGTAGGTTTAATCGTCACCCCAGTAAATGGGTTTTTCCCGTTACGCATAGAGAAAACCCTACTTCCTGGTCAGAGGAACACGCAATAGTACCTACATTACTTACCTAGGGAGGTAAAACAAAGAATGTCTCAGATCTAGGGTTTGCAGTACCGGGAAATTTTTGTATGAGAGAACCGGGAATTCCCGGTACTGCCATCTGAGTCAGATCGCAGGTATTTGACGCCCGAGCCAAAGGCAAGAGCGATAAATATGCTATCGGAGGCTTTCTTTATTAGGTACCTCCCGTTGTAAGTACAAAATTTTACGTCTCCCCAAGGCCAGAAAGTGGATTTTCCACACGTGGACCGCGGAGTGCGGTAATTGCCACTTTGAGGCCAGGTGCGACGTAAAACTACATATGGTAATGGAACCCATTCTAAGAGTTCTAAAGTAAAAGGTTTTTAAAAAATATTTCTCGTTATAGGTAGCTAGAGAAAAATTATGCGAAATAAAATTCGGGCTAACAATGTTTTCGGACAAATAAAGCGTATGCCAAATTGTAGGCATCCTAATATACCGTTACGTAATCCCAAGCTCTTAATGGCATTTATGCCACGCCTGGCCATAAAGTGGCTTTTACCGCACGCTACGCGTAGGCTACGCGTACGTAAAATGCCGCTTTCTGGCCAAGTGTAGACATAAAATGATGTACCTATACAACACGGGTGGTAATAAAGAAAGCCCTCGATCGCATATTTAGCACCCTAGTTGTGTAATGGACTATTACCGCACTAGGTGTATAATATACAAGTGTGCCCAGTGTGCCCCGATCTCAGATCTGTGGAGGGCATTTAGCGCCTGTCGCAGTAATACTGTGCCGATGCGATTAAACCGTCCAATCGCGCGACTGAGGTGGGAATGGGTTACTTGTACCAAGAATTACCTAGATAGTATCTAGGAAGTGAGCTTGTTTCCATCTATATTCTATGTAATAACTAGCTATCCCGGCGAACTTCGTTCCGCCTCATAATGTTCCGCTTATAAACCGAAAAAAAACCTGACCACGACGCCGTTCGTTTAGTAGGGCGAAAATGGGCTTTGATTAGGGTTTTATTTCTATACTAGCTATTTCCCGCGGCTTCGCCCGCGTTGTTCCCGTTATTGTCCCAAAGAAACTCTTTACCGGGATATAAAGTATCCTTTGTTTCAATCCAGGACTTGGTCTACTTACATGCCAAATTTCTGCTTGATCCATCCAGTTGTTACCCCGTTATGTAGTAACAAACATCTTCACAAACTTTCACATTTAAGTATAATATTAGTGTGAAGATTTTCGAATGTTAAAAGTTTAAATATACAATTTAATATAACCAGAGATCGGAATAGGTAGAGTATATTTACCTAAACTTCGAAGAACATAGTCGAAAAGTGGAGAGTCCCTTACAACAAATTTTTTATCCGGGACTTAAGTCTCGGAATCTTACTAAAAAAATATATTATTGGTATTCTTTAGCACATTTCTCGAACATTCTCAGTATATCTGTCTCTTTCTAATAGTGCTGTCTCTTTCACTCCTTCGAGAAATTTCGCCATATACTGAAGTGTAGTTCAATTTGGCCCATAAGGGGTCCTGAAAACGGTTTTTTCAGGTTATTGCGCCATCTGATAGAGGGTGTCCTGGAACAGACTGAAAACATGTTTCAGGCGCCTGAAAACAACGGCAACCTGGGTGAATTTTCAATCTTCTACTATGTGAAAGAGCCACCTCTGAAACGGCCTGAAATCACCTTTCAGCCTGCTGAAAACGCTTCTAAAGCACGGAAAATCACGTTTGAAGTTTTAACCTATACCATCGGCGCAACACACATACACACATTACTTTTGCGCCGGTGGCTCTTTCACATAGTAGAAGATCGAAAATTCACCTAAGTTGCCGTTGTTTTCAGGCGCCTGAAACATGTTTTCAGTCCGTTTCAGAACACCCTCTATAAGATGGCGTAATAACCTGAAAACCCGTTTTCAGGCGTTTTCAGGACCCCTTATGGGCCTTTGAACTACACTTCAATATAGTTATGGCGAAATTTTCGAAGGAGTGAAAGAGACAGCACTATTAGAAACAGACAGCTATACTGAGAATGCTCGAGAAATGTGCGAAAGAACACCAATAATATATTTTTTTAGTAAGATTCCGGGATTTAAGTCCCGGAAAAAAATTTAGTTGTAAGGGAGTCTCCACTTTTTGACTTTGTTCTTCGAAGTTTAGGTAAATATACTCTACCTATTCGGATATCTCTATATAAACTTTCAACCCCTATTTAAACCCCTTAGAGGATGAATTTCGAAAAACGGTGATATCACTTTTCTTGTTATCTAATAAAAAGTTTAAATATGACGTTTCAAACCTCTTACTTCTAAAATCTTAGACTCTCCATACAAATTTTGAACCTAAGGGGATGAATTTTTAAAAAATCCTTTCTTAGTGCACATTTAGACCTTATAAGGATCCTACGTGCTAAATTTGGAATTCCGAGGACCAGCGGTTTGGCCTGTGCGTTGATATACAAACTTTCAACCCCCATTTTAACCCCTTAGGGGATGAATTTTGAAAAATCCTTTCTTAGTGCACCCCTAGACCTAATAAGGAACCTACGTGCTGAATTTGGAGTTCCTAGGACCAGCGGTTTGGGCGGTACGTTGATATACCAACTTTCAACCCCCATTTAAACCCCTCAGAGGATGAATTTCGAAAAACGGTGAAATTACTTTTCTTGTAATCTAATAAAAATCTAAACATGAGATTTCAAACCTCTTACTTCTAAAATCGTACTCTCCATACAAATTTTGAACCCCTATTTGAACCCCTTAGTGGGTAAATTTTGAAAAATCCTATCTTAGTGCACCCCTAGACCTTATAATGAATCTACGTGCTAAATTTGGGATTCCTAGGACCAGCGGTTTGGGCGGTGCGTTGATATACAAACTTTCAACCCCCATTTAAACCCCTCAGAGGATGAATTTCGAAAAACGGTGAAATCATTTTTCTTGTAATCTAATAAAGAGTCTAAACGTAAAGTTTCAAACCTCTTACTTCTAAAATCGTAGACTCTCCATACAAACTTTGAACCTCTATTTGAACCCCTTAGGGGATGAATTTTGAAAAATCCTTTCTTAGTGCACCCTTAGACCTTATAAGGAATCTACGTGCTAAATTTGGGATTCCTAGGACCAGCGGTTTGGGCGGTACGTTGATATACAAACTTTTAACCCCCATTTAAACCCTTTAGGGGATGAATTTTGAAAAATCCTTTTTTAGTACACCATTAGACTTTATAAGGAACCTACATGCTAAATTTGGAATTCCTAGGACCAGCGGTTTGGGCAGTGCGTTGATATACAAACTTTCAACCCCCATTTAAACCCCTCAGAGGATGAATTTCGAAAAACGGTGAAATCATTTTTCTTGTAATCTAATAAAGAGTCTAAACGTAAAGTTTCAAACCTCTTACTTCTAAAATCGTAGACTCTCCATACAAACTTTGAACCCCTATTTGAACCCCTTAGGGGATGAATTTTGAAAAATCCTTTCTTAGTGCACCCCTAGACCTTATAAGGAATCTACGTGCTAAATTTGGAATTCCTAGGACCAGCGGTTTGGGCGGTACGTTTATATACAAACTTTCAACCCCATTTAAACCCCTTAGGGGATGAATTTTGAAAAATCCTTTCTTAGTGCACCCCTAGACCTTATAAGGAACCTACGTGCTAAATTTGGAATTCCTAGGACCAGCGGTTTGGGCTGTGCGTTGATATACCAACTTTCAACCCCCATTTAAACCCCTTAGGGGATGAATTTTGAAAAATCTTTACTTAGTGCACCTCTAGACCTTATAAGGAACCTACGTGCTAAATTTGGAATTCCTAGGACCAGCGGTTTGGGCGGTACGTTGATATACAAACTTTCAACCCCCATTTAAACCCCTTAGGGGACGAATTTTGAAAAATCCTTTCTTAGTGCACCCCTAGACCTTATAAGGAACCTACGTGCTAAATTTGGAATTCTTAGGACCAGCGGTTTGGGCTGTGCGTTGATAAACAAACTTTCAACCCCCATTTAAACCCCTTAGGGGATGAATTTCGAAATACGGTGAAATTACTTTTCTTGTAATTTCAAATCTCTTACTTCTAAAATCGTAGACTCTCCATACAAACTTTGAACCCCTATTTGAACCCCTTAGGGGGTAAATTTTGAAAAATCCTTTCTTAGTGAACCCATAAACCTTATAAGGAACCTACATGCTAAATTTGGAATTCCTAGGACCAGCGGTTTGGGCTGTGCGTTGATAAACAAACTTTCAACCCCCATTTAAACCCCTTAGGGGATGAATTTCGAAAAACGGTGAAATTACTTTTCTTGTAATCTAATAAAGAGTCTAAACATGAAGTTTCAAATCTCTTACTTCTAAAATCGTAGACTCTCCATACAAACTTTGAACCCCTATTTGAACCCCTTAGGGGGTAAATTTTGAAAAATCCTTTCTTAGTGCACCCATAGACCTTATAAGGAACCTACATGCTAAATTTGGAATTCCTAGGACCAGCGGTTTGGGCTGTGCGTTGATATGTCAGTCAGTCAGTCAGTCAGTCAGTCAGTCAGTCAATCAGTCAGTTTCTTCTTTTATATATTTAGATAACTATGACCACAGCAGGTCGACGAAGCGGGGCTTCTATTTCTGCTCTGGGGGGCACAAGCTGACTAACAAACGTAAGGGGCCATTAATTTATTACGTAAGATAATTTTTGCCAGTTTTTGTATCAGCAAAATTAACCCTGGATAGAGATGAAGGAAAAAGTGTGCATACTATGCACATTTTGGCTTCAACTGCTCCAAATATGTACCCTGATCATCTTCATCGCAAGACGAAAGACGCACTGCTGAACAGGTGCCTCCCGTAATTAACACCACCATGGCCATGGCCACAGTATAATAGGTAGTAATAGCTAGGGATGTAACGATACACAATTTTGCCGATACGATACCGATACCGATATTTGTAGTAAATTATCGGCGATACCGATACCGATACCGATATCCTTAGCTAACTAATGAAGTATGAACTTCAGATTTATTATTTGTATGTCCTTATTATACCTAAAACTTGGCTATATTTAACAGAGAGTCAACCTTGAAGGTGTAAAGTAAAAATAAATAAATTGTCAACACAGTTTTTTTTTTTTATTATGAACCAAATATATAATTAACAAAGTAATTATTATTGCACAAGGTAATATACCAATATATAAATTAAGTCAGTAATTGAAATTACTTTTTGCAGATTTTTTTTCATACAACCAATTCTTTTTACGCTCTTGAAATAGTTGAAATATCGGTTGTATATTATCGGCGGTACCGATATATCGGCGATACTGATATACCGGCTGATATATCGGTATCGGTATCGTTACATCCCTAGTAATAGCATTCATTCTTCTTCCTACAAAAGGTGCATCGCGCGCTTAAGGCGAGGTAAGACGAGAATCGGGCGCGGAAGCCTAGTTTCCAAATCATTTTTAGAGCACTTATTTGACTCGTAGGTCACTATAAAACATATATAATAATATTCAGAACTGTATCTAGGGCTTCCTCTCACCTAGAACACGATAGCGAACACTTCGCTCGATAGAAAAGTAGCGCGAAAACACTATAAAATAAAGTATTTTTTTCATTTTGTTCATTACCTTTTCTGACAAAATTAATACCTGACAATCATGATTTCACAGTCATGCAGGGCATCCTCTCATGTTTGGGTTGATAACGTATACTTTTATGCTAGAAATCGAAGATAATCTGCAATAATCTGCATTCCGCCCGACCCTAGTTGTATGTGAAATGCGAGCCAGGTCCTACCGGGCCTTAAATGTATGCGCGTCGTGTATAGCTTGGCAACTTCGTTGGTGACACTCATATGTGTGATCTTTGTTATGTGCAGCCGTAACTACTTACACAAGTTACCGCCAACACGAACGGTGACCGACGGAGGCTGCACATAACAAAAAGCGCACATGCGAGTGTCACGAACGAAGTTGCCAAGCTATAGATATGAGCGACGATGGCCCATTTCACGGCGGCGGCGGCGTCGCGGCGTCGTGGCCAAAATAAGGAAAATCATGTTTTGATGTCAAATTAAGCTGTTCATTCTAATAAATCATCACAAAATGATTAAATACAGGTTGATTCAATAAGCTATAATCGTGTTTTGAGATTATCTCGTCTCATAACTTCGTAATTTTCGTATGCATGGTGTATTTTATGAATAACAAAAAAATCGCTACCTACATAATCGCAACCTTGTTTGCACACTGACATCCAAAGCGCCATATACAGGGTGATTCGAGAGACGTGAGCAGGATCAACCCTACAGATTCAGCAAGTTATAAGCTACTGTTCCGTACCAGTATTAGTTAGATTAATGTATATTTATTTTTGGAGTTGAAGGAAAATGTTTTAAATTATTTACGAGTTTCATAGTTCATCTACAATTATATTCGTCTAGTACCAATACTCTTTGCTTTACCTGTGAAATTGTTTAAACCTTGACATTGCCAATTTCTCCACAGCCAAAATGCTGTCATAAGAGTTAAAAGGGTTTATCTTACTTTTAGAGTGGTCATGATTGTAGAATGTAGAGAATTAAATTTTGTACGTAGGTAACAAAAAGTAAAAAGAAAGGAAAAGATATATGGGTGTTTCACTTAAATACAATGGTGAACCGTCGATTAATGTTTACTGAATCCTTAGGGTTGGACCCGCTCATGTCTCCAGAATCATCCTGTATATTACAACATATCTTATCTTTATTACTATAAGCACAAAGATGTGTGACATCTGGCGCTTTAAATGTTACAGACTATTTACTGCTAACAGTAATCTCATCTTTTAATTTGTCCAAGTTAACCATAATTACATGTAGAGTGAATCTCAGAAGACCGTAAGACTTGCAATTGCCGACTTGGCATTAAAGTTGGCACTAACTTGGCACTTGTTGGCACAGACTTGGCACTTGTTGGGCCTAATCACAGGGCTGTCTCGTGACTTGTGTTAACTGTGTTTGCGCTCGGCTAGTTATCGTTACATTTTGAATTCATTGTGGCATGAAATTCAAAGCCTGTAGCTGAGTACACCGAGTAAGTTCACTCCGGACAGTCCGGACAATGACGTAAGTCCGGACAAGCAGCCGGCTTATTAAAAATGGCTTCAGTTCTCTGTTGGCGAGGCTCCGTCCGGCTATTTATTTTAAGGTCCTTGATTAGGTCAACCACAATAGTATAGTCATTTCCACTGTACATTATCAAGAATTTCCAATACCTATCGCTTGTAAATACGCGTTCACCATCAGGCATTGCTGGGGTCCTTTTCGGGCCACCCATGCGATTTTGGTAGATTTGAAGGGCTCCATTCAACTGGGAGCCCAAAATCTAAGTGATTTTAGACAATAACTGAGGTCAATTGCTTGTCAGTTACAGAATAAACGGAAGAAGTCGCCCACCGAGCGTTCCGTACAAATTTGTAGGTACATACAGTATGTAAACTAACGAAAAACATATATTTAAACCCGTGAAAGCTTAGGTGAGAAACAGGGTTATGGTAGATAACTTATTGAGAAATAGACACTTTTTAAAATTTGGATAAAAATAATGATAGATAAATTAAAATTGTGTTACATCCTGTATTCATTGTTTACAATCCTATCGTCTGACAAGTCGAGGTCAACATCAAAACAGCAAGAATCCGTTCAAGTAAAAATGTCCGTGACACTTGCGGTTAAATACGACGTAGCTCTTCCACCGCTACCTACTTATGACGGATGGTTATTTTGATGAACAATTTGCATCAAATTTGATTTTCGCCGAGCACGCCTTTACAATAATACGTGCGCTTTAAGGCTGTTTTCGCGGCGGGAATCTTTCGCGTACAGTCGAAAAGCTGCCGTAGGTACCATTATTACTGCAATCACCGTAGATGACAATCATGTCTACGACCTCCTGAGCAATGAAATTCAACGTAATAGGGTACTTTCCTGACAGATCAAATGAGTTACTTTTTATGAATTGTCAAAACGCTCGGATAGTATGAAGTTTCTATGAGAAAAAGCATAATGACGTCATTGTGCTCAAACATCAAATCATCTCCTCATTTATAGCTTTTGGTCTTTTAAAAATCGTTTAAAACGTTAAATAGGTGAATTTTAGTTGATTTTTGCAAATTTTCGAAAGCAGATTTCAAGGCTAGCGTGAATTAATTTATATTGACTACAGGCAAGTACCCTATTGTAGTTACGGAAATACACATAATACTTATTGTTTATTCATATCCATGACTAAAGAATGACATTTTGAAAATGCTTTGTCAATTCATTGCGAGGAACCTTATTTTGGTTCAAGTGACATCAGGACAACAATGAAAGTCTTTACGTATGGATACTATTTTCCTAATAATTTTAACATAATTCGGCTGCTACTCCTGCTAATGTATTTGGAGCATTCCACGAAAACGTTTCGTAAGGGACACTACCTTTTTAATACTTTACACTAGGGATGTAACGATACCGATACCGATACCGATATATCGGTATCGCCGAAATATCGGTATCGCCGAAATATCGGTATCGCCGATATTATACAACCGATATTTGAAGAATTTGCTGTATGAAAAAAAATCTGCAAAAAGTAATTTCAATTTCTGACTTAATTTATGTATTGGTCTATTCTATAACCTTGAGCAATGATAATTACTATGTTAATTAAATCTTTGGATCTTAATAAAAAAAAGAATTTTGAGTTGACAATTTATTATTTTTACTTTACACTTTCAAGGTTGACTCCCTGGTAAATATAACCAGTAGTCATTGCCATTAGTTATAATAAGGACATAAAAATATCTGAAATTCTTACTTCATTATTTAGCTAAGATATCGGTACCGGTATCGGTATCGCCGATATTAACTACTATATATCGGTATCGGTATCGTATCGGCAAAACTGTGTATCGTTACATCCCTACTTTACACATATAAAATTAGGAAGCTGAATGTTGGTATAGTAATATTATTACTTGGCTTTAAGATAGGTAGTGTTTCTTAGCAGCTAATAAGTTTTATTAGGGTAGCTACCATAGCGTTTCGTGAGGGACAAAAAGTAGATGTTTTCATGGAATGCTTCATTTAGTTTCAAGAGAAACGTGTTTTTTAAATAGCTTACACTTACTGACGTGCAATAATAGTGAAAAATTAAGGGACGTGTTTACAATGATGGTTGTAAGTCCGTTTTTGTTATGACATTAACATAACATTCCACAGGATGATGCGAGAAGTGTTAAGCGACTTAGTAAAAGGTAAAACTTGCCTATTTCAATAAAATTATAAATCTAAAGATAATTGACAAACACTAACAAAAGGTGCGAAATATTACTAAGCGCGACTTGGCCATCAACGGGGTTGCTTTGGTTCTTGTAGGTTTACATACTGTATATTAAAGTCGGTAGGTACCCTGTACATTTTGATTCCGTTAGTCTATTTTTTATGATTTAATTAAAAATGTGTAGTTTTCAGATTTTTTCCTATACTTGTAAGTACTAAGTATTATAAGACCGCTACGATTACTTGCCAAATTTCATAGTTCTAGGTCAACGGAAAGTACCCTTTGAATTTTGCTTTCCTTGAGAGTGTCGAAATTTTACGTTGTTTTTTTTTACTTTAACTTAGAAGCTTGATTTTTTCACAGCTTCAAGGAACGGTAGACCTGAGTAGGTATACGGTTATAATTTAAACTTGATACCTCCACGCGTTCCCAAGAGACAACAAAGTAATCTTATAAGGGTTCCGTTTTTTCCTTTTGAGGTATGGAACCCTAAAAAACTAAACTAACATTTTCCTGCACATATGTAGACTGACATATTCAAAAGCACTTGCATATTCGCGATTCCGTCTCACGCATATGCATAATTGGCGTTAATTTGCCAAAGCATGTATGTATAGGAATGGGACCTGGGTGACACAATATGCGATTATTATTTCCTTACTTTAAGGAAATGTTATCGTCTGTATTCTAAGAATATTTAATTCATGTGTCAGTCAAGATAGCGTACACCGTAAAGATATTCAGAATCTGATACAGCCAATAAATAGTACCCAAATAGTACCGACGATATACCTAGGTGAAAAAAATAGTACCCTTAAACTTTTCGAAATATAAGGCCTGTTCACGGTGTACGCTACCGGGCGTACACCGTTTGTATCTCTGGAACGGCTTTGTTTTTGGAAACGCTTTATATCTCAGAAAATAGTACCCAAATAGTACCCTAGGGTCTTAAAATTTCATTTATCTAGCTATCGTAGAAGCCGAGATATTCCATGACCAAAATTTCACACCGTCAAGCTGGCGTACCCGGGAATTTCTTATAGAAAGAGCTCACTATATCTCGGCTTCTACGATAGCTAGAGAAATGAAATTGTAGGGCCCTAGGGTACTATTTGGGTACTATTTTTTGAGATATAAAGCGTTTCCAAAAACAAAGCCGTTCCAGAGATACAAACGGTGTACGCCAGCTTGACGCCCGGTAGCGTACACCGTGAACAGGCCTTATATTTCAGAAAGTTTAAGGGTACTATTTTTTTTCACCTAGGTATTTCGTCGGTCGGTACTATTTGGGTACTATTTATTGGCTGCATCAGATTCTGAATATCTTTACGGTGTACGCTATCTTGACGTACACTAATTCATGTGTACTGATAGCTTAGTAAAGTACCAGGGATCTTGTATATTCAATGTATCCAAGCAAAACTAGTATTGCATTTTGCAAACATAACTTAATAACTGCGATCATACTAACCAGTTTGCGCGCACGCAACGGGCAAATCTATATGTGTCTCTCTCTAACACGAGCCTAATGACCTTTATTATAACTCTGGCTCGCTCTACAGGCTATCGTAAACTTGACCTTTTATGATTTTTCTTGTGTCATTCTTGTATCGCTGTGCAAGGAAGATGCGCGTTTAATTTCTTTTTAATAATTAATAACAAAAACATTAGTGAACACGTCGAAAATGGTAAGAAATTGTGTTTTTTCTATAGTGATGTGCTAAATGGTGAATTAAGTGACGTCAATTGAAGTTTTTAATTATGTTTTTAATTAGTGTTGTGCGAAGATGGGACCGGTTATGGAGGTAGATTTTTTAATTATTTACGACATAACGGACATTCTAGATGGAGGGACTGGTTTGTAAGCGATTTTGCTAGTATCAAAACAGTTTTGAGGTTAGGGTGGATTTTCATCCGCGACATTTGTATGACATTTAGTTTGGCATACAAATGTCGCGGCCGAAAATCGACCCGTTAATTGTGTCACTGGTAAAAAAAACAAGATAAGATACAGTGTCTACCTAGGTATATATTTTTTGCTTATTGTTCATTAGATAATGTTTATAAACATCTGCGCACTGTACCTTGAAGCATTTATAAATATCATTATGCGTCATCATACAAAATTACCCAAAAAATTCATGTATATTATACTTACTGAAAATTACTTACTTCGTGGAACTTGCGATTTGCGAGCGAACTGCGGGCGAGTTTCCATACAAAATCAGTCCCAGCGAACTCGCGGCGTGTTCGCCGCGATCGACATTTGTATGGAACTTCGCTTCTAACTCACGCGCAGCTCGCTCGCAAATCGCAACTGTGATTAAGCTCGAAATTCAGGAAACCATTCTAAGATTTGGTTATAATTAATAAATAATAATAATAATAATAAATATTAGGGGACAATCTTACACAAATCGAACTAGCCCCATAGTAAGCTCAATAAGGCTTGTGTTATAATTATATTGCGTGTAAAAATAGGCTCCCACTTGCTGTCATTTTCCTTAAAGATATATTTGTCAAAATTATGTATGGGACTAGTTCGATTTGTGTAAGATTATCCTCTAATATTTACATAGGTATCACGAGAGTTGAGGTGAATGATTACACACACAGCTACTTGAAGTACTCATTGCAAAAAGAGTGAATGAATGAAATGAATGAGTGAATGAAACACAAGGCTATAGTTTAAACAAACTTTTTGGTCTATCTTGCAATTCACTGTTGAACCTGCTATCGGTACGAAAAAAGAACAGTAATTTCAAAATCCCTCTGTCATTACATGACAGTGTTGTTGTGTGCGTGGCCTCAACTCTCGTGAAACTACCTATACCGTAGGGACAGCCAGCCAATTTCATGTATCTTAGGTAATTTTTTTTTAATGAGCTGTTTTGGAATTTGGCAAATATAAATCCTACTTAATATTATAAATGTTGAAAGTTTGTGAAGATGTTTGGATGTTTTTTTCTAAATAACGCGGTAACAAATGAATGGATTGAGATGAAATTTGGCATACAAGTAGACCATGTCTTGGATTGAAACATAGGATACTTTATATCCCGGTAAAGAGTTCCCTTGGGATTAATAACGGGAAATAACGCGGGCGAAGCCGCGGGTAAATGCTAGTTACCTATATAAGTGTAATCTTCATTATTATTAATAAACTAGCACCCGTGGCTTTACCCGCGTTGTTCCCATTATTGTCCCAAAGGAACTCTTTACCGGGATATAAATCCTATGTTTCAATCCAGGACTTGGTCTACTTACATGCTAAATTCCAGCTTCATCCATCCAGTTCTTACCCCGTTATTTAGTAACAAACATCCAACCCAAATATCCAAACATCGGAACATCGAAACATCTTCACAAACTTTCACATTTATAATATTAGTGGGCGAGGTGAGACCAGAATCGGGCACGGAAGCCTAGTTTCCAAATCATTTTTAGAGCACTTATTTGACTCTTAGGTCACTGTAAAACATATATAATAATATTCAGAACTGTATCTAGGGCTTCCTCTCACTTAGAACACGATAGCGAACACTTCGCTCGATAGAAAAGTAGCGCGAAAACACTATAAAATAAAGTATTTTTTTCATTTTTTTTCATTTTGTTCATCACCAGTTACCTTTTCTGACAAAATTAATACCTGACAATCATGATTTCACAGTCATGCAGGGCATCCTCTCATGTTTGGGTTGATAACGTATACTTTTATGTTAGAAATCGAAGATAATTTGCAATAATCTGCATTCCGCCCGACCCTAGTTTGTATGTGAAATGCGAGCCAGGTCCTACCGCGCCTTAAAATGATCTGAACACAACGGCTGCCCCATATCAAAGACTAGTAAGTGCTACAGATCAAATTAAAAAGGACGTAAAAACATTTTCATGTTTATGTTTTTAAACCCTTTTTAAAATTTGATCTGGAGCACTTACTGGGTTTTGGTATGGGGCAGCCGACAACCTCTTCGTGGACATAAGAGAGCTTATCGCCACTACTTTGAAAAAACTCGTATCTAATAACGTCGTAAAGAAAAACGTCTAAAGTTACATACAAACTTGATATACACTTACTGCGTTTTTACCTCGAGTCAGTATCAGAAACGTTTTTTAAAGAGCTGACGTTATGCAGATGTTATTGAACGCTTCATTTGTTCAGTTATTGCTGCTGACTGTACAACACCAAAGTTATACAAATCGGAGCCAATTTTATATTCGTACTTTTAAGTAGGGATGTAACGATACCGACATATCGGTATCGCCAATTATATACAACCGATATTTAAGAGCGCGAAAAGAATTTGTGGTATGAAAAAAATCTGCAAAAAGTAATTTCAATTACTGATTTAATTTATTATATTGGTCTATTACCTTGTGCAATAATAATTACTGTGTTAATTATATATTTGGTTCATAATCAAAAAATCTGTGTTGACAATTTATTTATTTTTATGCCTCACCTGGCCATAAAGTGACTTTTTCCGCACGCTGCGCGTACGGAAAAAGCCGCTTTCTGGCCAAGTGTAGACAAAAAGATGTACACAACACGGGAGGTAATAAAGAAAGCCCTCGATCGCATATTTACGTTCCTCGCTTGCAGCTCGGGCCGCAAACTTCTGCGATCTCGGCCTTTCTTTGTGTTACCACCCTAGTTGTGTAATGTACTATTACTTTAGACCTTCAAGGTTGACTCTCTGTTAAATATAGCCAAGTTTTAGGTACAATTAGCTAAGATATCGATATCGGTATCGCCGATAATTTACTACAAATATCGGTATCGGTATCGTATCGGCAAAATTATGTATCGTTACATCCCTACTTTTAAGACTTAAATTTCTGTTAGACCCCACTCCAGTGGCAGAAAAATTATCTCCTTTTTCCACTTTCCTTCGGAGGACTTTGGGGATTTATGTACATAAGTTACAAAAATAATAGCTGAAGGAAAACGCGACTATTATCAATAATAAATAGTTATGTGCATTGTGCAGGTTTCGTAAAGTGCGAGCAAAATTTACTGACGTGCTAGGGTTTACTAGGCTTACGATATATCGAATGAATTAAATATGTATGGAGGTATGTGTTTATGCTAATGAAAGTACTTGTTGTCATTATTAGTGTTCATGGTTTATTTATAATGTTAAACTAAAACTTATTAAAATCTATAACTAAATTGTCTATAGGGTCATTTCACGGTAAGAGGCATGTGAGTCACAATTTTAATTAAGTTTTAAATCATCATGATGCAAATGAAAGTGTTTATGCCATAAAATGATGTAGACATAAAATGATGTATTGTATACAACGCGGGAGGTACTAAAGAAAACCCTCGACCGCATATTTACGTCCCTCGCTTGCAGCTCGGGCCGCAAACACCTGCGATCTCGGGCTTTCTTTATATCTTTCTATATATCTCTAAAGAAGTGTTACTTATCATCCCTAAATAGATATACTAACACTAAAATGTGTATCTTTAATGAAAAAAACACGGAATGAAATCGTGACTCGTGTTACATTTACGCGGAATGAAGATTTACGAAAATTATCTTATCATGATTGTCAATGTGAGTCCCTCAAGTGCTCGTTTTGTTTGGTTTGTCTCTGTGTGTTTTACAATAATAATTGCAAATGGTTTTGTAGTAATCATACATTTAAAATAAATAACTATGGAGCAGCTGCTTAAAAAGCATAAATTTTTCGGCAAAAAAATATCGATTTTTGTTGTATTGTTTGCATTGTCTCGCTATCGAACTTGCGAAAATTATTACTTACTATCCCAAGTGTAAAATTTAGAATTTTTTGTTTGAAATTGTAAATATAATAAATCATTGTATGAATTGATTTTGTTCCATTTCATCAGTAAAAAATATTGATTGTAGTATTTTATAGGTAATAAAATAATGCAAATAAATATTTTAGATCTTAAATTTAGAACCATCGCCAACCCTAACTGGCTCTCATACGTCATTTCAATTCAATAGGTTTTGCTCGCATTTTACGATGAGTGAATTTATATGTCATGGCGACACCACTATAGGGAATGTGCACGACGAAGGTGCTGTCAACTGGTGCCTCCAATCTAAATCATGCTGGGGCAACATTGACTGAAACGCCGTAATTTATTGCGATGAAGCCCGATTAACGTCAGTGTAGCTACGACTTACTATATTTGACATTGACACTTACATATTATCATTGACATTGACAGCTTGATTTGACAGGGGCGATAGTTTCCTTTATTGCCCGCCCGTGTCTCTTTTGTCGTTTAGTGCTGCCACCTATAGTTCGTGCACGTTCCCTATTCGACTCGAACCTGGGACGTCGCGATCCGCGCGGTGTCCCTAGATTACCAACGCTCTTTGCCCTAATTAAACTGCGACATACTTATCAATCAAATAATTAGAATGACGCGCAAACAAAAGATAATTGTGTCCGCGTGTACAATCACACTATTAACTGTACATTTATAAATGAATGTCAACTTTATTGCAACGTGTTAAAGTCTATGGGTGGTCAGTTAAAAGTGGCTTCATTTGTACTGTATACGTAGTCAAGATAAACAAAACAATAGGGTAACTTGTCCGTCAATACAAATTATTTCACGCTGTCTAGCCTTTAAATCTGCTTCCGAAAATTTGCGGCATAGTAGTTTTTCTACTCCTGTACTTTTATCTGTCTTTTACTTGGTCACGCACACAAATATAAGAACATACATAATATGAGCTCAGAGAAGTCTATACTCTATTCCCCATACCAGCACTAGTGTCGTTATAGTCGCAAAACGATACTGCTAGCAGCCACAGACTTCTAAATCTAGGTTAAACTTAGGTCAAGGATTAAGCGCTCAATTGTAACTTTACGATAAAAATATTAAAAATGCACAACTACCAATATAAGTAACTCTCTCTCTCCACAACAAACTCACCCGTTTTCTTTTTAAACACGTTCCCTGTCCCGGAGCCCGCAATGTAGGAGGTTTTTTTCAGGAGTCCGTGCTTCCACTATAGGGACACTTCCCCATACTGATTGCACAGTTGGGACTTGTGACATTGTCCGATAGTTTTGTATGGGGACAGTGAACGTGATAAGTATAATGCAACATACAAATAACTGGGCTTTTTTTAGAGATGGAAAGGTATACGGTAACATCGATCTAGTAGTTTTTACGTGATGGAAGCACAAACAAACCGACAAAAATTTCAAAAACTATTTATTTACGTTCATTACTTATTTTTAACTAGCATTTACCCGCGGCTTCGCCCGCGTTGTTCCCGTTGCTGTCGCAAGGGAACTATTTACCGGGATATAAAGTATCCTATGTTCAATCCAGGACTTGGGCTACTTGCTTGCCAATCAGCTCAATCCATCCAATGGTTACCCCGTTATTGAGTAACAAACATCCAAACATCTTCGCAAACTTTGGCATTTATAATATTAAGTAGGAAGTATAGTAGGATACACCTCAGTTACTTTTTAGAAAAAATCTTGAATGTACACAGTTCTTACCCGACTGCGGCGAAGCCCAAAGGAGGGTTATGTGTTTGACCTGTATGTATGTATGTCCGTTCCTATGTCCGCTCGTAACTACTCAACGGCACAACCGATTTTGATAAATGATACATAATTACATTCGTCTTGATGGCGCAAGTATGAAACGCGGGTATGAAGTTCGTTAAAATAAACAAAATTGCGGATTTTATGCACTTTTAAAGTGCACCGCGGTTGGTTTTTTTTAGTAAAAATATTTCTACGATTTTATTATATGATACCTATAGATCAGCGGTCGGCAACCTGCGGCCCGCGGGCCGCATGCGACCCGTGAACCGCTCACTTACGGCCCGCGAGCCTCCCTGGCTATTTTGTATGTAAAGCGTATAGTATATTCAGAATTGTATAAAATCACAAATTATTAACAAAGTGCGGCCTGCGTCAATTTCGTTAGCTACTATGTGGCCCTTGGCTGCTAAAAGATTGCCGACCGCTGCTATAGATTAATAGATATTCTGAAATCTGCAACTCGCCTTGACATTAAGAAATATTTGAGCTCGTTTCTTGTAGAGGAAAACCCGGTAATTACACGTCAGCCGCCGCGTGTGATTGTTTGTGCCTCTTAATTGATTGCCGACCTAGGCCAAGAGATAGACCACATTTACCCACGACGGGCAAAACGGAACCAATGTATAAGATTTTATCCCTTGAAGTGAGCTAATGCTGTTTAAGAATACAATACCATTGAGAGGTTAACCGCAGATTAGGATAATGAGAATATAGTTTCAAAAAAAGTATAACTGCCTTGAAAGATTATTCATTATAGATTATATTTACTAGACAGTAAAGTGTAAATGCACTTATAGGTAACTGCAATCTTAACTTGTTTAGCATTTCACATTCGCCCGACGCTCGGCAGGTGCATATTTCGTAGAGAAAAGACTTAGAGATCTATGAACTTTCAACGGATTATCGGTTCTATGACCGTAGTGATAAGGTAAGGATAATATTCTTTCAAGGCAGTTATACTTTTTTGAAACTATATTCTCATTATCCTAATCTGCGGTTAACCTCTCAATGGTATTGTATTCTTAAATTAAACAGCATTAGCTCACTTCAAGGGATAAAATCTATAAAGACAGACAAAAGTAGGTAATCCAACTTCAGCCGTTTAGAAGCGCGCGATTCGAATTGTATTGCGCGTATGTGTGTGTGTGCAGTGCAATCCGAACTGGAGCATTCTTAAACGTGTAACTTTTTTTAAACCTGACAAACTCACAACCCATAACCGGGCATGGTGATTGTCGGGCCGGGTGGTTGGCCGTTGCGGTCCCTGGGCTCGAACCAGGTCGCTGGCCAGACCACCCAAGGGCGTACGACCGTGTGCCGTACACACAGTCGGCACGCATAAACGTGTAACTGCGTTCGTTCACAGCGCGCACACATACCTACACCCGCGCGATGTACCTTTTGTAGTAAGAAATAATACTGCTATTATATAGGGTTGTTTTGGAGTCGGGATTTTTAAATTTGTAATTTATGGATTGTTGTTCAAATACTGAATGAAATAAGCACTTGACTTCGACTAATATTATAAAAATGTAAACTTTATTGAGCTATGAAATTTGTTTAACAACTTTGTGTAGGTATAGTTTTGTTGTATATTGTATTTATAAATACAATATACAACAAAACTATAACTAATCAAATTTGTGGATAATACCATAGTCTTAACTTAATAAGGTAGATAAGTACAAATCAGAATCTGAAACTGCGTGTCTATGAGTAAAATTCTCGATGTAAGAATACTTTTAATTTAATATACCTATTTCCTATCCAAAAAATTTACGCATTTACGTTCCCCTGACCCAACAAAATGTAATAAAAAATTAAACCGTTTATCTTTTCTCTAAGTTATTTACTTGTTGTAACATTGAGTTAATTTGTCTTCTCATCGAACATCTCTAACGGGGTGTCTTCCTCTTCAACATGTTTAAGTTTTAAAATAATGCTAGTAGAAGAAGTTCTATTAATGAGCAACATAAAGCAAATGCAATGCAGCAATTGAGACTCGGCCAAAAACAAAACCAATACTCTATTCCATGGATTTAAAACGGAAGTATTTCGAAGTAGGTACTTCCATAGTTTGTCTATCAATGCGCTATCCTGGAATTTTTCCGGTAATAAAAGTTAGAAAGCACTCAAGGGGCGATTCCCATATCAAAGTAAAAAAAAATGGATACCAAAATTCTTGATTTAAAATTGCCTCACGGTAGTTAAAAGAACCTGAACGAAAAATGATTTAAATCCATTCTATCGTTTTAAAGAAAATCATAAATAGAAAAAAAAATGCCCACCTTAGCATGTGTATTTACCAATTCTGAATTTATATTTTAACTAGCTTATCTGAGCACGTTCTAACAATAAAATCGTAGATAAATATATGGCTGTGTCTTATCTGGCACATATTTATTCAAATTTTATTGCACGTAAGAAACTTATTGTACAAAAGGCACAATTAATGCCATAAGGTATACTTTACCAGGTACTCTTTAAGCAAAACAGAGTAATTAATGTCCGAGAAAAATTATAGGTATTTAAACGACATTTGTTAGAATGTTGTTAATTTATGTTATTTAGTTAATACAGGCGGAAAACACGAGCTTTATGTTTAAAACTATCAACATATAATATAATTACATAGATTGCTGTTTGAATAATAATTACATAATATATGGATTGATTACATAGATCTTTTCTGGAAATATACATTTACTTTTTGCAAAAGTAGCATTTTAATGGCAACCCGTTTTGGCACTGAATTATTTTATTTTATTTTGACTATTTTACAACTTTTTTCTGTGGTATGTTATAGAAAGACCTCTCAATAATAGACATATTAGTGAAAAAAAACTACTTTAATATCATAATTAAAAACTCACCAAGATGGAACAATGTTAAAATTAAATTTTTAGACTTTCCCAAAAAAAAACTCTTCTCTATACTAAATCATAGTAGCGGTGTGACGTCACACGCTTATACTTGTATGGGAAAATCAAGAATTTGCCTTGCTATGTTAAAACTTGCGTTTATCCTAACAGTTTCATAACAAAGTTACCGTACATTTTATGGGTTATTCAATAGTGGTAATAGTGTTTCATATTTTTAAAATGGACTTTCCCACGCAAATTCGAAGGCTCATAAACAAGTTATTCTTTAGGTATTGAATCAACATATTTCCTTATTTTAACAGGATCTTATATAATTTTGACAAATTTCGGGTACAGTAAAATAGCCCATCACGTTCGTAATGGCCGTATCTCCAGCGCTTATTTTTCATTTAACTCCTTTCTCAAGGGCATCACAGCTTGTGATCCCCCAACTCTGACTCGATGATCAGTGAAAATTCATCTAATATTGTCTTCGGTTTCCGCGATTATCACTCATAGTAATAAAACAACTTAAACGGATTAAATCGCGTATATTACTACATTTTAAGTCCCGACGTCTCGTAACCCTTTTCAGCGTTCGTGGTCGCGGGTAGACTGAGAAAATCATAAATTTCCTTTGTCAAAATTACTGTTGTGCAAACCTACCCACTTTAAAAAATACAAATTCAATATTAGTGTTGCCAGATCGGCCTAATGTAATCCGTTTAAGTTGTTTTATTACTATGAAAATTCATCTAGTTTTATTTGCCCCCCCCCCCCCCCCTTCCCTAGTCTTTCTAAATCTACGTGTTTGTGACACGCATCTCGAACGACTTTAGAATAGGCCCCCTGGCCGCCCGCCAGCCCCTCGCATCACAGATACCACATCCTAATTTATAAGATTGGTTCGTCCAAGATTCTCGTGAATGACCGCAATTGCAAACTTTGCGATGCGATTGCCTCCAGTGGTTCTACTTATGCCTATTAACTTGGCAGAAAGCCAGTATTGCAGTTATAAAGTTTAAGGTTTTGCGGGAGTACTAATTTGCTGAAAGTTGCTTTGATCCCGAATTTATAGACATAATTCCTAGCAAGTGTGCGGCGCACAGTGGCCGAAGCGGCCATTTCCATCTCAAAAATCTGTAACTTTTTTGTTTATTGAGATTTATAAATGAAATTTGGTATACGTAATCCTAAATAGATACGCAATCATATAATCAAAACGCGTTTAATATAAAACGTATATTTATTGAGTAATATCGGGTTGAAAATAAAATTTGATGGTTTATCATACAAAATTTTATTCTAATATTTTTTATTTAATTTTTTCTTCATATAACTAAGTATTAAATAATAAGTATTAACTATTAATGATAATAAAGTGGTTTTAAGATAGGTATATTTGAAGGCATTGTTATCAAAATTGTGGTAAAATCAGATACTCCAAAATTACTCATGGGAAAACATCTTATCAAATATGAAAAAACAACGTCTGATTACACTAATATATCGAACATAACAATACACATATAGAAATAGTTCCATGAATGGTATATGTAAAAATAATGGTTAGTTTAGGAAATATACTTTTTCCCTCGGCTGTCATTTTTGTTTGTAGCTCGAAATGGCGCAATAATGACGCAGGTTTTTTTGTTTCCTTGGATTATTGAATAGTTAAGGATTCCAAAAATGATAATAACTCGACATCGGCAGCTTTCGGCAACAAAGAAACCTCCATTTGAATTTAAAATATATAGATTTTTTTCATAGGAACACTTGAAAATTAATAAAAAAATACTCATATTTTTTTCTGTAAAACTATACTGCTGTAGCAAACTAGAGATCCTATTCAATCTAAAACTGTATAATACTTATATATTTCCTTAGAAAACTTAGAAAATATCAGAAGGTAAACTTCACGAAGCAATAGTCCGGTAACTATGAAATTATCGACGTTCAATGTTTCAGTGCAATTTATGGTCAGTAAAACCTAATAATATTATTTTCCGCTATAATATGAGGTAGGCCTGTTATCATAGAATGTAGAACTACCAAAATTATATCAAAACCACGACTTTCGTCCAAACCATTTAAAAGATGGAAATGGCCGTTTCGGGCCACTGTGCGGCGGCGGGAATGCGCCAGAATTACGAGAGCGACGTTATTGGTAATTCTAGTACAGGTTGATTCACAAAAGCTGGCACGAATGGAATGAATGAGTGAATGATACTGTCTACGAGTATGCCACAAAATTACTAAATACAGGTTGATTTAATAAATCGTGTTTTGAGACAGTCTCATCTCATCACCCAAATGCAGTGTAAAAAAATATTTGCAAAATGTGCAATCATGGTGAAAATTCAGATATGACGTTGTACTGTACTGCAAATTTTACATGTATGCAACTATGCATGCATGTATGTTACGGAGCAAATTGTACAATATGCTCCGTAACATTAAATTTGCAGTCAGTAATGAAATCCTAAGTCGCATATTTTCGCCGTAATTTCGTGAATTGTGGCGTCAGTGTAAAAAAGGGTGAAATGAAATAAAAACTCCATAGTTGTAAAATATTAGTAGCGTAAGGTCAAATTTACCTTTCGGCCATATATTTTATCTACATAGTTCTAATAATGTGCAGATTATAATGTATTTTTTACTGTTCTTCAATAACAAATAATAATACCACTCACAGTGAGAATAATTTCATTTATGCCACACCTGGCCATAAAGTGGCTTTTTCCGCACACTGCGCGTACGGAAATAGTACATTACATAACTAGGGTGGTAATACAAAAAAAGGCCGAGATCGCAGAAGTTTTCGGCCCGAGCTGCAAGCGAGGGACGTAAATATGCGATCGAGGGCTTTCTTTATTACCTACCGTGTTGTGTACATAATTTTATGTCTACACTTGGCCAGAAAGCGGCATTTTCCGTACGCGCAGCGTGCGGAAAAAGTCACTTTATGGCCAGGTGTGGCATAAAAGCCGTTTTATGGCCAAGTGTAGACATAAAATGATGTACACAACACGGGAGGTAATAAAGAAAGCCCTCGATTGCATATTTACGTCCCTCTCTTGCAGCTCGGGCCACTAACTTCTACGATCTCGGCCTTTCTTTGTATTACCACCCTAGTCGTGTAATGTACTCTATTGATCCATTCGTGCCAGCTCTTGTGAATCTACCTATACGCATTACACAGCAGTAGCATAATTCACTCACTACTTCACCATCGTAATAACCATATTTGGAGGTCACTCTGCTATGGTCCGTCAAAGTCGATGCGACGAGTGAACCGGTATATTTTGACAACCGATGACAAACTGTTATTACTAAATTACCGGTCAAGATATTTTATAAACGAGTATGTCGGCGAAGCTCTGATTGCCAAAAATAATATGAATCTGAAGTATTCTTAATGTTACCAGCTAAAACCCAAAAAGAATAATAAAATGCAACCTAAAGAGGTTAACAATAAAATATTATTAAAAAAAATACTAAAATTACTCTCGGTCTATAATGATGACACGCACGAAATGCAACCTAAAAGATTCTTTGGTCGTCTCGTCACTCACCGCTGGTTAAAATACGAGCGTATTTCAATTTATTGCATAAAAGCAATAGGAAAATATCAAAATATTAAAAAAAGGAAAAGGTATAGTCATATACTCTGTACTTTTAGGTATCTAAAAAAAGGTAAACAAAAACACCACGTGACTCGGGTCGTTCAGCCAATCAAAGTAACGTTATGTATCTGTGGCACAATACCACTGGCTGAACGACCCGTCACACGTGGTTTTTTGTTACCTTTTTTTAAATACCTAAAAGTACAGAGTATAGAAAAAAACTGTACACAACATTCCGAGTTTCGAATAGGAAGGTATTCTTGTCGAAGGAGATTTGTCTGATCTATTGTATATTTGGGTATACATCGCAAAATATTGTCTTCGGTTTCCGCGATTATCACTCATAGTAATAAAACAACTTAAACGGAATACTAACTTAAAACGGAACGGAACTTAAATGTAGTAATATACGCGATTTAATCCGTTTAAGTTGTTTTATTACTATACATCGCAAGTTTTCATTTCAAGTTCAAATACCGTCTAACCTGTCAGTCCGTGACGAAATGTATGGAGTTTGGCACTAATCGTCAGTTCTGTGACGACCTGTTAACTGTCAGTTAAGCACGCACTTTAAATAAAAAAGCCCAGTTAGCATACGTTGCAATATAGCGTTAAGAACCGTCCGCGGCTACAAATGAAGTAAAGTCATGAAACATCGAGAGTATACGCTAAGTAGTATACGCTATTTAATCTATTTATTTATTACCATCTGCGATTTTAGCTCAATTCACGAACGTTAACTTAAGCTGCGACCAAACCGCTGCTCAAAAGACCTTGACGCTCCGTAAACGCACTGACGCGCCTCAGGCGTCACGTTTTTGACGCATGCTGTGCACACCGAATAAAATAAAGGGCATTGATGCATCGTAAACGCAGTGACGTGACTCATGCGTCACGTTTTTGACCACCTTTCAAATCTGTGCTTGAAATACTTAGTGTTCATGTACTATGCATGCGTATTTTGAGCACAGGCTGTAGCGGCACGGGTCAAAAACCGTGACACATGTGTCACGGCCCTGCGTTTACGATGCATCAATGTCTTTTGAGCTGCGGTATGAACAGCATGCGTTAAAAACGTGACATATGAGGCATGTCACTGCGTTTACGTCAACGTCAACCACCGTCGTCGTCTTTTGAGCAGCGGTTTGATCGCAGCTTTATCTGACGTAACTACAATCAGGCGTGGCGTTCTGTTACGATTTTTGTTCCAGATCAGAGCCCTACTACTAGCAACCGCTCTCGTGCTACCCTCTCACCAACAGCAGACCCCCAACTCGCCATGTCCCAACGTGTTCAGCTACGAACCACCGGGCACCGAGCCAGGCCGGTGGTACGGAGTCGTCAATCTGTCCACGGACAGCATTCTACACTCTGTGTGGGTTAATATAGTGCTGGATAGCAAGGCTGATATACTTGGGGTAAGTCTGTCTACTGCCTTCTTCGCATTGTTCATGGAGACACCATGCTCAGCTATCGGCACCGAGCCAGGCCGGTAGTACGGAGTCGTCAATCTGTCCACGGATAGTATTCTACACTCTGTGTGGGTTAATATAGTGTTGGATAGCAAGGCTGATATACTTGGGGTAAGTCTGTCTACTGCCTTCTTCGCATTGTTTATGGAGACACCATGCTCAGCTATCGGCACCGAGCCAAGCCGGTAGTACGGAGTCGTCAATCTGTCCACGGATAGTATTCTACACTCTGTGTGGGTTAATATAGTGTTGGATAGCAAGGCTGATATACGTGGATTAAGTGTGTCTTCTCAAAACATGGATTTAACATGGATAAAACCTCTCTGGCATACGTGTTTCACCCTCACATCCAAGAGGGTTAGTTTCCGTAGCGCTGAGTGTACCTACCACCAACTAAGTTCAGCTCTCGGTCTGAGCTGGACAGTGGTATAGGGTGGTCAAACTGACCACGGACAGTACTCGTATTCTGCCCTCTGGACTTACTATATCACCTTTAAGCGAAAACGCAGCCCAGTAGGTGAAGATCTTAGATATTAATTTGTAATTAACATTATAGAGCAAATCAATCATGCCATACAATTAAATAAATTCGGCACTCTGTGGATTACTTAATATAGTGTTGGATAGCAAGGCTGATATAAACGGGGTAAGTTTGTCTACACAAGACATTGATCTTTCATCATCTGGCTAGGTCTGTAGAGGAAAGTAACTTTTCTGGCATACATGTTTCAAATCCAAGATTCCAAAATACAAAACATAAAAACAAATACGAGTACAAGAAAATTATGAAAAGAAGGTAAAGCACCAAGCAGCCGGTGAAGGTGTGCAATAAAATATGATTGTATTGTATTGTAAAAAACGGAAGTGTAATATTTTAGGATCGAGCGATCGGTTTCCTTCTGTGTGATAATGATCAACCATGGACGCAATAGGTTCTGTTCTCGGAATCATTACAATAACATCATTTGCAATATCGTGATAGATTGCTACGTAACGATCGAGATAATATTAAATCGAACTCGAAGCTTCCTTGTATAGGCGCAGTATACGTATAAATTATTGTTTAAGTGTCCATATGGACAAACCTGGAATTTTACGGATTATAAGTAAAATATCCTAATATGGTTCATCTACCAAAAAAAAAAAATTTAACAGAAAGTTATCAGACAACCTGTGCTTTAAGAATGTTCTTGTCATACCCATCATTGCGTTTATCTATGGTAGCTAATTTTACCGCTACATGGTATCATGGTATCTGTCTCTGTCTACTATAAATGCATAAGAGAGCAGAATGAATTTAGGATTTTGGTTTTGGAGAGACTTGTCGCTGTTAATTTTTATTAAAATAAACACAGGGTTGAAAATTTTCAAAAATTTCTGGCTTTGAGACCACTCAACTAATAAACTAAATAAAGCCCAAAAGTTTGGGTCCATCCATTACTGCAAGAGACTATATCGTATCACTGTGACTAGAGAATGCAATCTCGCGAGATTGGGGTTCAAGCGAGATCTCGCGAGATTGTGAATATGAATACCGCGAGATCTCGCCAATTTCGAGATCTCGCGAGATTGGCGGTTTTGTATGTTTGTTCTTGCAATAATCACAAATTGTGATCACAATACTTAAATACATTAGGAGAAAAAAAAGGATTAGAGATGTTATGAAATAAAAATTTATTTTAACGTATTATTTTTATAAACTTTTACGTAATGACGTAGCTAATAATAATCTATAATTTATCAATAAACTTTCAAGTAGTAAACTTTGGTGTATCATTATCAATTATCATGTATCTAATGAAATAAGAAATAAAATAAACAATCAGTCTTCTCTTCTAACATAAAACAAAAGTCTTTTAATAATAAAATAACAACAACAAGTCAAAAACTAAAATGAAAAATGAATCTCAGTAACTAAGTTGAGTATTAAATATTCTGTGGTTGAGTTGACCAAAATTGAAATATTATTAAAAATTAAAGAAAACTATACCTACTCAGAGATCTATTAGAAATTAAATATTAATTAACAGATATACTAATAAAATAAAAAGCTTGTTCAGTAATCAGTTTGCGTCACACGCAAATCTCACATAGTCGTTATAAACTGTATTTTCCGACATCGTTCGTTATTACACTCGTAAATCACATAGAAAACTCTTTTTTGCATTAATAACCACAAAAACACTCTAACGCGATCACGTTTTCACGTTAACTTGACAACAACTGTTATTAGTAAACTTTTTTATGCTCGAGCGCAATCTCGTTAAACTCGCGAGATCTCGCCAATTTTTCGATCGAGATCAGTCTCGCTAAAAAAGGCCGAGATCTCGCAAAAACGAGATCTCGCGAGAACGAGATTGCATTCCCTAACTGTGACAGATGACCATCACGTGCTTCCAAAATCAGTATACTTGAACCTTTTCTTCCAGAACTGGGTCGGGGACGTAACGACATCAGACAACATAGATTTCAAAATAGAGAACACGAAGATGAAAATCCACCCCGGCCCAGCCACGGCGGTGCGGTTTTTTGTGCAATACAATCCTCTAAACAAGGCCCCAAAACTACAAGCCATAAGACTGAACGGCCGGGAGATCTGTAACGCAAATAATCCGCTGCCAGCTGTAGAGAGGCCGGATAGTGATAGACGGACAACGCAGAGGCCCAGGCCGGATCTGAGGCCGGAGGATATGCCACAGTCCAAGCCTGTCCATGGACAGCAATCGGATGCTGGGCCGGTCTATTCCTCGACGCAGGGGCCTCCGCAGTCTCCTGTGAATCTTAACATGTGAGTAGTTCAATTTATAACTTCTATGTCTTATGTATTATATATATTTATATTCACCAACGGCAATCAAGTATGTTGACCGTAATCAGAAATGTGCACATAAATATATGGAACTTGCACTCAGGAATTACGCTTGTATTTTAATACGAAATTGTTGAAAATGTTATGTTTGATGCAGGCTTTTTATTAATGGCAGTTACTTTTACATTATAAGGTCATCAAAAGGTTTTTTACCCGACTGCGGCGAAGCCCAACGGAGGGTTATGTGTTTGACCTGTATGTATGTATGTATGTCCGTTCCTACGTAACTACTCAACGGCACAACCGACTTTGATAAATGATACATCATTAGATTCGTCTTGATGGCGCGAGTGTCACTGGGTATGAAGATACTTAAAATAAACAAAATGGCGGATTTTATGCACTTTTAAAGTGCACCGCGGTCGGGTTTTTTTTAGTAAAAATATTCAGTTATTTCTCTAATAAAATATTCAGAATTCCTTGGCAGTCGTTAATGCTACAATAAAAAAACATTATTACATTTTGGGTGTAGCATATCGTTGCCGTGGATTTCTCAATATGAGTTGGGACCACAGTGCCATCCATATGGGTTGTAAGGACTCAATGGTAGACGATGCTACATACGTCACCCAGTATGACGTCACATCCTGAGACTGGTTGAAAAATTGGATGACTTGGGCAACGTTTCGGTGGCCTGTTTTGGCCCGGGTAGCAGTAGGAGATGCAGGTTCGAATCCTGCCCGAGACATATAATTTTAAAATTTTTCTCTTCTAATAACATATTTACATATAATAAGTATGGAAGCGTCACTGACGCTCAAAATCGGTCTCACGGACTAAGTGCTAACGGGAGCGGAGCTAGTACATAGTGATCTGAGGGCACGGCAGTGCCCCGCCAAGTCGACCAGAACAAAGGCACGGCCGTACCATCCTTTTCTCGAATTACTTATTCTGTGACGTAGTCGATCACACGACGGCATCAACTTATACGGTAAGGATATGCCTCGTTTTATTGTACAGTCAAGTGCAAAGACGTGCATCGATTAAATCGTTTCATATATATGGTGTTACTCGCCCAATTTTACTCGCTTACTCGCCGGCGGTGGCACAGATGCCTAACGTACCTACCATCAAAATTCAAAATAAGTGAATTCATACACAAGATACACTGTCCTATATTATTTATTTACATTAAGCCTTCATTGCAAGCACACTATTAGCTTGCCAAGCTATATTTGTACATTGTGTATCAAGGGCGGTAAGTAAAGAATTACAAACGAGTGTTTGTTACAAGGCCGAGGCGAAGCCGAGGGCTTTAATAACACGAGTTTGTAATTCCTTTACCGCCCGTGGCACACACAATGTTTTTCATCACACTTGTGAGGAAATCTGATTAAATTGTAAAACTGACAGTGACATTAGTGACATATTCCATAGACAATGCAAACGTCAAGTCACGTTCGGAAACCATAGCGGTAAAGACTAAAAATGGTTTATTTTATATTTGCAAAATACTGAAATACTATATTTAGACATTTAATTAATGTTACAGAAATATGTTTTTACAAGTATTTGCAATAACAGTTCTCTTTAAATAAATATTTCAGTAATAAAAGTTAAACAAGTAAGTTGGCGTTTCCTTTGAAAATGACAAATAAGAGTAAAACAGAACTAGCGTTTCAAATTTAAAAAAAGAAAACCATTACGCCCTAGGGCGTAATAGTTCATTTACGGCCCGCAAAACCTACGTGTAATTACACCATTTTCGAGCAAGTGTGATGAAAAATATTATAAATGTGGAAGTTTGTGAAGATTTTTGTATGTTTAGATGTTTGGATGTTTGTTACTAAATAACGGGGTAGCAACTGGATGGATTGAGCTGAAATTTGGCATGCAAGTAGAACAAGTCCTGGATTGAAACATAGTATACTTTATAGGTATATACCGGTAAAGAGTTCCCTTGGGATATTAGCGGGAACAGCGCGGGCGAAACCGCGGGTAAATGCTAGTAAAGTATCTATGAAGTAGTATAATATAAGTGAGTGTTGCTTATATGTAATGTAATATATGCAAAACTCACACGAAGTTGATCGGAAATGTTCGGAAAGAAAGCTAATCTTGGCTCGGGAATATTCCGGATTTACTGAAAAATATGTGACTCGGCTCAGCCTGAGTGCCCATCACTCTTGCGGGCGGCGACGGCTTTGGCAAAACGCATTCTTCAGGGCCTTTTGCAGTGTAACGACATGCAAAGAATATTTAAAACTAAGAAATTTATTCAAAACTTAGTTATCCCTGGCATATAAACAGACGTTGCATAATAAATTCTTCAACACATTGCTCGTAAAGTGGCTATTATTTCTCTATTCTTACGCCAGGAATACGGTTTATTACACACTAGTGCGTTTTACTTTACGTTGCCGCACTAATGTTTTTCACATAACACTGTTTGTTTTAATCTCCTCTCTAAAAAGAGATGTTTATCCAAAAACGTTATAATTATTTACATAACATAATAAATATACTTGCTTCAGTCAAAATATGGTAAGAAAAGATAAAGTATCTAATAAATAACAATAGGTGTAAACGCCATTAGAACCTACGGCGGTTACGCCCTTTGAGTCTAAAGGTTTCGATATTTAATCATTAATTATTTAAAAGTATCTATAGGAATACATAATTACTCTGATTATTACATTTATGAACAATAAACAATTTTATTTATTATTTTATTTTATTTATTAGTAATATTTCTGGCTGTTTGGGGCATCCGTCGTTGCCTCTACTTCTTCCTGCGCGCGCATCAACCACAGATCGTCGCGGGAAAATAGTACATTACACAACTAGGATGGTAAAATAAAGAAAGGCCGAGATCGCAGATGTTTGCGGCCCGAGCTGCAAGCGAGGGACGTAAATATCCGATCGAGGGCTTTCTTTATTACCTCCCGTGTTGTGTACCCACATCATATCTACACTTAGCCAGAAAGCGGCTTTTTCCGTACGCGTAGCGGAAGCACGAACGCATTCACGCGCGAATGCAATTGTCAAATTCTTGTTTCGACAAATGCTTGTTTCGTCAAATGCTTATTTCGTTAAATGCTAGTTTTGTCTAATCCTCTGTTCGTCAATCCTTTGTATTGTGCAGTCCTTGAATAGTAATAAATTTGTTCTGTCACATACTTGTTTTGTCTAATTCTAGTTACGGCCAATCTTTATTTAGTCGGATCCTTGTTTCGTCAAATCATTGTCTCGTCTAATGCTTGGTGAGTCAAAGTCAGGTTTCGTATCGATCGTGTTTTATTAATTTTACGTGTACATGTACAACCAAAACTTTTATAATTTTTATAATTAATTTATTTTATAATTCTTACATATTTCAGGAGGTAAGGATTTAGTAGTCAATAAAATTATTGATTATGGGTTCCTAAGTAGGTAAGGTATTTAGAAATAGTGTTATTCTTTGTATTTAAAATTAATAAATAAATAATATAGTGATAATTTTTAATAGGTATAAATAAATGCTACATGCTTGGTTTATTATGCTTGGTTTTTTCGTACATCATTAAGTAGATAAATGTATAGGTATGTATGTATATATCCGTTGCTTATTTTATACACATTACACATTTCATTTTACTTATTTATTTAGCTATTTTTAGAATATCTACTTCTTAATTTTAACTTATGTATTTTTGTAGTAATACATTTTACTATTTGATTATACCGTTACCTGACTTAAATGCGTTATTTACAAAATAAGGTTTTGACGAGAAAATGATTTGACTCACCAAGCATTAGACAAGACAATAATTTGACGAAAAAAGGATCCGACTAAATAAAGATTGGCCGTAACTAGAATTAGACAAAACAAGTATGTGACAGAACAAATTTATTACGATTCAAGGACTGGACAATACAAGGGATTGACGAACAGAGGATTAGACAAAACTAGCATTTAACGAAATAAGAATTTGACGAAACAAGCATTTGTCGAAATAAGGATTTGACAAGCGTTTGTGCTTCCCGTAGCGTGCGGTAAAAGCCACTTTATGGCCAGGTGTGGCATAAACTAAATTGTGCGCCATTTTGTACTAATATTTGTTTGTTTACCATAACGCTGGTTTGTGGTTGTTGCAAAAAAATACGACTACAAGTAACTTAGATTAGAACAATAGGGTATTTGACAACAATCAAAATAAATTCATTAACTCTAACCAGCAAATTACGCTTCCAAAACAGCCCGGATAAAATCATTCAAACTTATTTTCGTGCCATCAACGATTTTACAATGACGAAAACTAAAAATAAGGCACCATGTTGAGCATGACGTCACAAGCACGTCACAAGATAGTATTTCATACTAAACTGCATACTTTCGGAGCGTTTTGACACTTCATAAAAAGAAGCTGATTTGAACTGTCATCAAGTAGCCTATTGAATTTGACGCCGCTTGATATACTTTTTAGTGAGGCATACAATGCTACTCGTATCGCCTAGTGAGTGACTGCAATACGGCCACATCTCAAAAAATATTTTTTTTGAGATTATTGTTGATTACTGTCACGTACTATGTGTCTTATCTTTGGATTCGTGGTCTCTCTCGTGGTCTCTCTCTCTCTGTTATGTAACAACTATAACTTTAGTTTGCCTAATATGTTGTAAACTAACATTGTGGAATGCAATAAATGATTGAGTATTGAGACTGATGTTCAGCATTGAACGTTGGTTGGCCAGGTTGAAATCATGTGACGATGATGACGATTAATTTATGAGTCAGATTATAAACTCAAAAATCGGCAACGTATAGGTAACACCTCTGTACGTCTAGCACAACTGGCCGCGACTTCGTTTCTCGCGCGACAGAGCATCACTTGTCACTGTCACACGATATTGAGTGGAAAGAGATAGGTAGCGTTTGTCGCGCGACATAGAGTACCGTTCAGTTGTGCTAGAGGTACTGGAGTTGCAGATATCCATAGGCGACGTTGACTGCTTTCCATCAGGCAGCTCGTCTGCTCGTTTGCCACTTATAACATAAAAAAGGGACTAAGTTGCCGTCGAAATGTGAATGAAACAATGAATGAATGAATGAAATTTATTGCGTATTGATATTTGGGTTACATTACAGATGGATAATATAATAACACCCTACCCTGCAGTTTTCATGTTACCCTGGTAATTTAAAAACCAAAGTCCCGTATTTACGACCCAGGACAAGCGGCCTCTCGACAAGGGGAAGATGAACAATTATTTACCCCTTTCGCGCCCATATTTTATTTAGGCCGATATAAAATTCCGGACCCTTTGTAGTTCGTGACCGTAATTTTCCTACGTCATCTTACAAAGTATAACGCATTTATTCCGCCCTTTAAAACTACAAAGACTCAACACAAAGACGGGTACAAACGAAATTGAGACTTTTCGAAAGCTAATAAACTTTAAACTCGTCTGACGGTGATTTTTGAGTTATTTACCGACTCTTGCATGTGTTAGGAAAGGTCAAATACGCACAAATAACATATTATTCCTCGTAACTTAATTACGAGTATTTCAATTAAATTTCAACAGCTTTTATGAGTCTTAATTATTTGAGGAACTTTTCAGCGACTGGTTAACTTTGTTGACCTTTGTCGTTAAAGCTTTATTGTGTAATAAAGCTTTTGTTCATTATGCGATATTATGTTTCAGGGAGAATTTTTACGAGAAAGCATACCTGAATGTGCAGTTCATGAAATTCATAAAACTATTATCATAAATTTAAAGTTCAACTCTAGTCGGCTGTGCCCAGCGTTGCCAGACGTCCCGATTTTGGCGAGACGTCCCGATTTTTAAATCAAAATTAAATGTCACGAGCGGTACAGGCTCAGTCCCGCTTTTCGGGGACTTTTTGACTTTGATTTCTGTTTTATTTATTCAGAAGACGAATAAGACTCAACTACCTAACGACATGGTAAATCTGATTTAAAATATCATATTTTTATTAAAACACATTTTATATGGCTATTTTAGCTATCCATTGTCACCATGTAATAGTACATTGTGTATCTAGGGCGGTAAGTAAGGAATTACAAACGAGTTTTTGTTATAAGCCCGAGGTAAAACCGAGCAACTGGCGCATTTATAATGAATCAGTATTTACATGACAAACTATTCCGACGAAATGACCACGGCACTCAGTAATGAGAAAAATAAATAAAAGGAGGAGAAAAAAATAAGTTCATAGGCATGTTTTTTTTTTAATTTATTAACGTAGTTGGTTATTTTGTAGAACTTGGCTGGTTCTACACAGTGGCCAAATAGTACATACGTACCGAGTCCAGTAAAGCAAGAAATGTCTCAGATCACATGTAATTGTCCTCGGCTTCGCCTCGACCGACAATTACATGTGATTATTGAAATACTAAACTAACACTAGTTTAGTATTTACAATCCCATCCCACTAATATTATAAATGCGAAAGTTTGTGAAGATGTTTGGATATTTGGATGTTTGGATGTTTGTTACCTTATAACGGGGTAACAACTGGATGGAAAGCAAGCATGATGGATGCTGGATGGATTTTTCAAGCTGAAATTTGGCATGCAAGTAGACCAAGTCCTGGATAGAAACATAGGATACATTATATCCCGGTAAAGAGTTCCTTTGGGACAATAACGGGAACAACGCGGGCGAAGCCGCGGGAAAATGCTAGTAATTTATATACCACAATCTTATTTATCGCCTAGACATGTCCGGATTGATATAAATTGTTTTCGTAAGTTTGCATACTGTATATTTTTTAAAGTGTTACGGAAAATTGTGTTTACTAACAACAATAAATTCAAACGAAGTCATGATATTGTTAACGCTGATGCTATCGCGCCGATGACGTGTGGTTATTGGTTATTGCGCTCAATGCGCTCCATTGTCAGGGCATGGTCGACTCACTCAGGCCTAAATAACACCCGGGATTAGTAATTCGCCTGTTGACTCGATTTTTTTTCTGGCGTAAATCGATTCTACTATTTGTGAGGAACAAATATCTATACGACACCTAATACATTTGTATAAGTATAACAGCCACAAATTATAATCAAAAGTAGCAGATCGGACTGAGCATTGAAAACGGGTCCTCCTATGACGTCATCGCTTCTATCGCTGTACTAAGTTGTATGAAAAAAATAGCATTTTGCCATTTTGAGCACGAAAAAGTGCGTTTAAGCACATAGTTCTCGTACATTTATTTTTTCAGTGTTATTTAAGCATTCCGAAATTAACTTTAATTTTTTTTAATAAAAAAGTATAGTTTTTTTTAAATTTTGTGGTCTCATAACTTTATATTTTTTTATACATTTTTGGTTTATTTCTTTTGTGTTATGATAATTTAGTATTTTCCAATCCATGTGACTATATTATGTTGTAACATTCAACATTAGTCAGCATCCGAATTGTATGTATGTAAACACTTTATTGCACATAAAATTACACAGAAACAGTACAAAGATCAATGGTTATGTACAAAGGCGAACTTATCCCTGTAAGGGATCTCTTCCAGCTAACCTTTAAGCAATTGTGTTTGAAAAACGTTCTAATTACGGTTTATGTGTCAAACAATGATTTCAAAAGTAAGGATGGGCCCATCCGAACAGTTCGGAACTATTTTCCCCGTAACGAAAAATGCAGCTATAAAGACCAGCTGCGCGGTGCACGCGCCGTGTCGCACTGCCGACTGGCACTGATTTGGCGGTATTTTTACCGCCAAAGCGTTGGAACCGTCTGCACGCTCGCTTAGCCCTGTCCTTGGTACGCGTCAATGGTGTTATATCATATCGGATAATTGGTACAACAATAAAAAAAATATCTTCGAAAGATATGAACGACCTTAAAATAATATATTTCGTTAAAAAAGGATCTATTGCCACAAGATATGACAATTAAAGGTAAACTTAATAACTACTATTAACACCGGGATATTTACCATGTACCTATGTTTGTTTTTACGAGTTCCCGATATTTCGGCACTGTTGGAACTTGGAAGCGCCATCATCACGGAGTAAGTGACGTGCTGCGAGTTTAGTTGTACCCGCACACCATAGCGATCTACACAGATATATAAGAAACAAAGATGTGAAATCACACGCGTTTTGTATTAGAACCGCTGTCGCAGGTTTTGCTCACACATACATTAACGCCGTGCACATGCAAAGACAACACCCACAAATAAACTAGCGTCACCGCCAATCATCAAAGAATACAGCGACACACTACAGCAACGCTGTCGTTGCTATTGGCTAGTACACACTAACGCCCGCGCCGTCTCAATACACGCACACACTTAAATATTTCATCGACGTAAGGGCTTGACAAAGAATAAAAAGTTATCGATGAACGAATGAATGAATGTTGCTTCGTTCATCAATCACTAAAAATAAATACCTAATAACGAATCGTAATTCGTAGTTTCTTTTGTATGATTTTTTTTTTACAATGATGGTGTTCAAATGGACACAATGATGAATTAAATTTTTTACTACAATATTATATAAATAAATGATGTTGTGTTGTGGTAACTTCTTAGTTGTATAAATAGATTACGAGTAGCTAGGCAAAGAATATATATTTGAAGAGCTGTCGCTATCATTGTCATGATTATTTATTGTTCTTTCTCACATAATTGGTGACCCCGACGTGATCAATTATGTGAAGGAATAGTTGAATAAGATATTTCCTTTTCCACTAAAAACGTAAATATATTTATTTAAGCAACAAAACAATAATCATGACAATGACAGCGACAGCTCTTCAAAGATATATTCTTAACCTAGCAAACCTATTTAGACAACTAAAAAAGGTGTCGCCACAATGTAAGTACAACACGGAAAAAAAAATCTTTATAATATGAAGATATTTTAGAATCTTATTTCCCTCCCGTTAATCTAAAAGTAAAATATCCTTTACTTGTACTGTACAACTTTGCGTACAGTACAAGAGTAAAATCCTAAAACTGGCATTTTTTTTGACAAATTGGACGTAGTTATGCAATAACGTTCCAATCCACAAAACGAAGTATCAACCTTCTGTCTTTAAAAACAAAGTCCATAATCCAATAACTTTTGCATGTGGAATGGAACGTTATTGCATAACTACGTCCAATTGACCTGGATAAGTTATTTTTACATACTGTTGTTACAATTGAAATTGAAAAATTTGTAGGGAATAATAAGGGAAAGGGGTAGAGAATAACATTCATTTTAAAATAATCAAATACTTTAATCGCCCCTGAACAAAATATATTTATTGACATATAAGTAATTCTTAAGACATTCTTTACATATAAGTCATTTTCATCAAAGTGTTTTGAACTAATCACACTATTTTTACTTGGAAACCAATCCTTTCTCCCAGTCGCATCGATCCATTTTTCTTTTAATGTGGCTTTAGCAGGAAACCTAAAACATCACAATGATTAACTGTAATAAACATAAAATAACTGCAACAAAATAATTGCTTGAAATGCAAAATTAATATTTTATATTTATTTAATACGTTGTCAGTGCATTAAATTACAGTGCAAAAAATATACTATGATTTATCTTAAAATGGTTCCATTCATTCATTCATCCAATCATATCGATATTTTTATCGAACAGGTAACTCACTACTGTTAGTTCATTCAAAATGGACTCATGAGAATTGACAAGGTAAAATGAACTTTATCGGTGAATTAATAGAGTCGACTTCTAAATAAATGCCAAATAAATTAAATCGAAATAAAAATATTTCGGAAAACTCATTTTATTTACATACCTGTGGTAAGAAATGCCTCCTTTCGATAAATTTTGGATGCGACTTCTATTTGGTCACCTTAACACAGAACAGTTTGGCATAATTGCTTGTTTTAACCTCACGAAAACGTAAAAATGCAGAGCTCAGCGTGTGACGGCGGTTACATAGCAACTGTCAACTGTTCTCTCGCTATAAGGTCATTTTGCCCCTATAGCTGAAACGCGCGCCACGCCTACTGACCATATCCATGTTTCTTATAAATCCGTGGCGATCTACCCTCTTACGGGTTCGCTTCTTCCGCGCGCGTTATCAATCGTTGTTGATAAAATCGTATAATTGCTCGACACGATAATCCATTAAAAACATTACATGTAAAAAGATGCAAGTCTCGCTACGCAGTTCTTCTACAACAAAAAAGTTTTGAGAGGGGGGGGGTCCACGGAACTCGATACCCACCGAATTGCCTATTATTTACCCGCGCCTGTGTGAGTGCGATTCATACTGGAGCATTCTTAAATGTTATAGTGCGTTCGTACACGGCGCGCACACATTCAAGCGCGCTATGTACCTTTTGTAAGAAGAAAATTTACTGCTATTATGCTGTGCCACAGCGATATTACTCAGCTTACACCTTACTCAGACTATTTGCTTCGCAACTTACGAGGGCAACATTCGTGCTTTACATAAATTAATAAAAAAAGATATACAGGGTGGGAGGGACTATACCGACATACTTTAGCCATGAATTCCTGGTGGTGTGACGAGTAAAAAATGTTATATCAACATGGGTCGAATATTGTCATTTTACATTAATACGTAGTCTTATGGAACAAAATAAATCAGTAAATTAAGCCCCTCGTTATAAACATGTCCTTACTGGCTGAAAAGTTATCAAAAAGAAAAAAAAAAGCTAAAATGGAAACGAAATGTCAATTTTTTGGCCTCGTAGTCGCTTACCATCAAATACTGCGAAGGTTAATTCCTGTTTAGTTAAAGGATTTAAAAAAAATAGTAAAGGTATCTTAGTCACATTTATTAGGGCTTGTTACATTACACACTTGGGATTTTTCATTTACAAAATAATGAATATCTCGGAAAGTAAGCGTTTTTCGTCTATACATCACATAACATTTTTTACTCCTAATAGTTGTTAGAATCTATAGTTAAAGTTTGTTGGTATAGTCCCTCCCACGCTGTATATAAATCAGATGACAATGCAATATTATAGTGACATAGAAATGATTTGATAATGGAGCCGGAATGTGGTCATAGGATTTTCTAAATAAATAAATATCGGGGGACAATCTTACACAAATCGAGCTAGTCCCAAACTAAGCAATGCGTGTACTTTGGCTATGGGTACTAGACGACGATATACATACTTATATAGGATTTGAACCCGGGACCTCTAGCTTCGTATTCATAGGCGGTGGCACTCCCAGTAAGTAAAACGTGTCGTTGAAATTACGTAAGACATCTGGTTGGTTTTTCCAATGGCCGGAATAAAAGACGTTTCACGATCAAGTAGTAGTGCCAGCTTGTAATCCAATCAAATGTATTCAGGCCCCGAGCTCAATTAATAAGGATGAAAGCGATCCAAGATTTAGGTTGCGCCGGAATAAATGGGATCCTAAGTGGGCCAGGCAAATATCCAGATCCGAAGCTGCGGAGTGGATAAATAATAGTACATTACATAACTAGGGTGGTAATACAATGAAAGGCCGAGATCGCAGAAGTTTGCGGCCCGAGCTGCAAGCGAGGGACGTAAATATGCTATCGAGGGCTTTCTTTATTACCTCCCGTGTTGTGTACATCATTTTATGTCTACACTTGGCCAGAAAGCGGCATTTTCCTTTTCCGTTACTAATTTTACGTACCCAGTGACCCCTAAACCACAGTGTAATACAGTAATTTTTATTCCTACAAAACATAGGTACATCGCGCTTGAATGTGTGCGCGCCGTGTACGAACGCACTTACAAGCGTTTTAAGAATGCGTAAGAATGCTAGCGTATGGATCGCACTCACACAGACGCGCGACAGCACGTGTGGCGCGCCTATAAGCCAAAGGGCCGAAGTTGGACTACTTGTTCGTCCTTACTTTGCCTAAACCACTGATTCCATCACGGCTGCGCGTACGGAAACAGCCGCTTTCTGGCCAAGTGTAGACATAAAATTATGTACTATAATCTGTATCTATATTGTGTAATGTACTATATCTACAAATATGTCAAATAATTCCCCTTAGCGTTAATAATGTCAAGTATACTCTACCCTGATCGCGCGGCATTTGAAGCACCCTCGATTGATTAGCGGCAGTATTTGAGCTGCCAATAACTATATCAATCATTTATAATTAACCAGTAGGGGAGACCGGGTATGGTTGTCTCACGGGTTGGTTGTCACAGCGGCCATAAAATAATACTAAACGAAGGAATAAGTGCATTGATTGGTGAAGTAGGGAAGGATGTACAGCTCTTGCGATCTTTTAGCACCGATCGATGTACTTAATGTTTCGTTTAGTATTATTTTATGGCCGCTGTGACAACCAACCCGCGAGACAACCATACCCGGTCTCCCCTACTATGAGTATTGAACGTAGTTATGCAATAACGTTCCATTCCACATGCAATTTTTTTTGTATTATGGACTTTGTTTTTAAAGACAGAAGGTTGATACTTTGTTTTGTGGATTGGAACGTTATTGGCAATAACGTTCCAATCTTAACTCATTGCATAACTACGTTCATACTATTACTTATTCTGTGGCTCTAGTGAGTGGTGAGTCTAGTGAGTGGTGAAAAAGTGATGTAAAAAAATCGTAATTATCTCGGAAAACTCTTAAAATATCCAATTAATCTTTAAGTGCCTAAATGATCAACTCATAGTTCTAAATAAAATGGTAAAATATTTTCACCGAACTAAATTCAAACGAAAAATTTGCGTAAATAGCTTTCTACTTTGAATCATCGAGAGGTGCTTACATAGCAAAGAAAATACTTAGCATAAAACGATTTTAAAACTCGTTCCCTAGTGTTCAACACTTTTAGATATTCCACGTAAAGTGACTCTAGTACCCGTGAGATTAAAATTTGTTTTTAAAGGCATGTCAAGTTACACGAAAAGCTTTTTAAACCTAAAAGAAGAATCCCATTATAATGCATTGTAAAGGCACAAAAAAATGGTGGAATTCAAGTACGTTAAACCTAAAACACGCGACTATATTTCGTCCATTGCCACTTAAGTTATGCAATTCTTCGAACTATGCGGTTACTTCATTTCTAAAATTAGCCCTCTACGCTTCATTACTTTTTAAAAGAAGAAAGTTTCGTTTAAAGCCCATCGTCCAAGCGACCACGTTTCAGTGCTATAAACATACGCCGTTTGGACATTAGTTAACCGTCAGTTTTAAGAGAACTAGCGCCTAGTTAAGGTACAAACCTACTAATATACTATAAATGTGAAAGTTTGTAAAGAAGTTTGGATGTTTGTTACTATAAGTAAACGAGGTAACAACTAGATGAATTGAGATGAAATTTGGCATGCAAGAAGACCAAGCCCTGGATTGAAGCATAGGATACTTTATATCCCGGTAAATAAATAAATAAAAGAAAATTTATTTACCAACACAGTAATAAGGTACATTACAAAAAAGAAAACTTAAACTGAAGTGTGGTAAAATGGATTGAGACTCGGCGAAGTCGCTGGTTTTCAGTCTCCAACCGTAACTTAATCTGGGGGCACGGCAGTGCCCCCGCCAAGTCGAGCAAAACAAAGGCACGGCCGTACCATCCTTTTCTCGAAGCCATTCAGGCCATTTTCAGCCTCCCGTAATTTTATACTGGCTAAAGCTACAACCCTGAAATTTCAGGGATATATAGGGCACAATAAGACTTATCCCAATATCATTCAATTTGAACGTGTAGTTTAAGAACTATTGCATGTCAAAGTTCCTTAGTTTTGTCACTGACTGACTGATTCACTGATTCACTGACTGATGATCATCATAATTCTAAGGTACTTCTAGCAGACTCACAGGCTCCAAATTTTAAACATAGTCAGTTTTTAGCCTATAAAGTCCTAAAAAAACCTCCAAATCTTGCAATTTCAGTCACAATTGCACACATAAGTTTGTAATCCCATACAAATACATGCAATTACAAAGTTTTGCAGTTAAAGTTGGAAAAGAATGGATTGGAAAGTAATAAATAAAGGAAGGTCACTTACAAAAAGAAATGAGATCCCATCAAAAACATTACATGTAAAAAGATGCAAGTCTCGCAACGCAGTTCCTTTAAGTACAACAAAAAAGTTTTGAGATGTAATGATAAACCAAGTCAGTACCGGGGGGGTGTCCACAGAACTCGATTCCCACCGACTTGCCTATTATTTAACACATTTTATAGATCTAATAATAGGCAAGTCGGTGGGAATCGAGTTCTGTGGACACCCCCCCGGTACTGACTTGGTTTAACATTACATCTCAAAACTTTTCTGTTGTACTTAAAAGCACTGCGTTGCGAGACTTGCATCTTTTTACATGTAATATCTAAGTACTTAATTCTAGACTTAACTAAGTGAGTTAGGTGGTTGCTAAACAGTTTCTTTGGGACAGTAACGGGAATAACCCTTGATAAGCCACTGGTAAATGCTAGTATTAAATACAAATGCCCTTGTACATTAAGTGGTCTAGACTACCATTGTTAACAAAACACAGGGCTTTCGAGGATTTCTATTCGGCATTCAAATCCTTGAAACAGTACTTCTGACCCAATTAGCCTGTTGACTCGATTTTTTTCTGTCCTAAATCGATTCTACTATTTCTGAGGAACAAATATCCATGTGACACCTAATACATTGGTATAAGTATAACAGCCACAAATTGTAATCAAAAGTAGCAGATCGGACTGAGCATTGAAAACGCTCTATACAAAACGGTAGGAATTTATGACGTCATCCGTTGCATCGCTGTACTAAGTCTGTATGAAAAAAATAGCATTTTGCCATTTTGAGCACGAAGAAGTGCGTTTAAGCACATAGTTGTCGTACATTTATTTTTTCAGTGTTATTTAAGCATTCCGAAATTGGCTTTAATTTTTCGTAAAGACGATAAAAAAAATATCGTTTTTTTTAAACTTTGTGGTCTCATAACTTTATATTTTTTATACATTTTTTGTTTATTTCTTTTGTGTTATGATAATTTAGTATTTTGCAATCCATGTGACTATATTATGTTGTAACATTCAACATTATTCAACATCCCAATTATCAAAGCAGCCAACAAGGCAACGTTTAATTTCAATAGTATCTCCCGTTCCACTCGGATGCGCGTAAATAATACAACCAGGGGCGCCGAAGAGCTGATTAAAGAGTTATTTATTACCTAGATTTATAAACGTATTCACCCGTTTAAGCAAACAAGGCGAGGAAATACGAAGAGTTAACTCTTTTAGGGTGTCCCTTATTAGGCATAACTAAAAAACTCCTATTATAAAAACGCATAATAGTCTAGGCTAAGCAAACGATGATTGACGGCAATTGAAGTTAACGGCGTGCAAATTAGGTCGCCGCCAGTGCCGCCACTTCTTTTTAGCACGCGAGGTACAGTCGCCATCAGATACATCTGAGCTGTCTGCCGTGTTCAGATATTTATGAGTACACTGACAGCTCAGATATATCTGATGGCGACTGTACATGCAATTTTTCCTTCTATCTCGATATATTCCTGTGGTGATTATGTAGTTCCGGCCAAACTACAAATTTGTCAAGAATACCATTCCAGCAAGGCGAAATCTTCTGAATATTTGCGGCCAAGGGAATGATGTTCTTTAAGAACCACCTTTTAACGACAATAATAGTACATTACAAAACTAGGGTGGAAATACAAAGAAAGGCCGAGATCGCAGAAGTTTGCGACCCGAGCTGAAAGCGAGGGACGTAAATGTGCGATCGAGGGCTTTCATTATTACCTCCCGTGTTGCGTACATCAATTTATGTCTACACTTGGCCAGAAAGCGGTTTTTTCCGTACCTACGCGTAGCGTGCGGAAAAAGCCACTTTATGGCCAGATGTGGCATAAATTATATAAAAATAATGCACTTTATTCATGCACAGGTATGATTCACATGATTGACACCAATCAATTCCATATTAACTGTATTATGCCCAGTAGATATTAATGTTTTATCATTTTATACGTATTTCTATAGTATTTTTTGTCACTAAGCTGATCTCACTGTGCTATTTCTTTCCTTTCCTAGTAGTGCACTTTTTTCGCTTTCATTAACGTAGTGAACCTTTCCATGCTTGTTAACAGTGGTGGTGGCCCAGTTCCAGCGCAAAATGTTGGCACGCAAACCGGTAACGGGTTCGGTACACAGAGTACCGGTACCAGCTTCGGTACGCAGAACGGTGGCAGCTCCAGCTTCGGTACTCAGAGCGGTGGCAGCTCCGGCTTCGGTACGCAGAGTGGTACCGGTACGAGCCACAGTAGCGGTACCGGTAGCAGTTTCGGTACGCAGACCGGTAGCAGCTTTAACGACGACCGGAGGAGGCCGGACAACGGGTACAGATTGACGACTGCGGCGCCGATGCGTACCACCTCTAGATACGACGACGACGACTCTGAAGACGGGTAAAGTAGAGCCCAGATACTTCAATTATTTTATATGTATAAGTATAATTCAAGGTCATATTTATTCTTCAATGTAGGCATATTAAAATGGACCTATGAATGTCAAGTATTACAACAATATGACATTAATACATTAGATTTCTTTAATACATTACATCTAACTTAAAACAACAAACTTACGTACTTTTATATCATAACTTAATGACTACCACACAGTTTTTTGCACTTTAGGTTAAAAATTAATGATTACTCATGCAGGATGTTATCATTTCCAAATATTCCTGACCAAGATATAGTCGTTTATTTTATAGTTTGTCCGAGCAATCAGTAGCGGGTAAAGGATCGCTTTTTTTGGACAGAGCAGAAACGCTGTAACGTGCTATGGATTAAAATGGACTTAGACTGTTTTGTTTTGGCATCAACTCTAGGGCTGTGCAGACTTTTAAAAAATGTAAGAAGAAAGATATTAAAGTAAAAGCAAAATGTATATTTTTAAGGTGATTTGGGTCGATCGCTTTTCCATACAAACATAAAAAGGGTCATTGCTTGTTTCTACGTCATCAATTACGTTTGAAATGTCGATTTACGTCACACCTGTACCTCTAGCACAACTGTGACACGCGACTCTTTCTCGCGCGACATATGCTACCTATCTCTATCCACTCAATATCGTGCGACAGTGACAGGTGATGCTCTGTCGCGCGAGAAACGAAGTCGCGGCCAGTTATGCTAGACGTACTGGCCATAAAGTGGCAATAATCGCCCGCTACGCGTGCGGAAAATCCCACTTCATGGCCTGGGGGAGACGTAAAATTTTGTACTTACCACGGGCGATACTAAACAAAGCCTCAGATCGCATATTTATCGCCCTTGCCTTCGGCTCGGGTGTCAAACACCTGCGATCTGAGACATTCTTTGTTTTATCGCCCTAGGTAATTAATGTCTAATGTACTATTTCCGAACTTTATTTCGTATAGAAGAGAGAAAAATTATGCGGATTAAGAATTCGGCCAATAAAGCCAAATAGAGGGAATCCATCAAAACCTACAACTCGGCGACCATTGACTCAAAATATTTATTAATAGATGTCTGCGCTCATTAAACAGGTAACAATAACAAGTATGAGTCACTGCGGTTTCCCTCGCGGATAATGTTAAATACCATTACAGAAACCGAGTAAGGTCGTTATCGGTAAACGCTCTTTTAATTACTTTGTAATAATATGTTTTACCGGTACGATAAAAAAAAATTACGTCTACGCGATAGAAATACCAAAGTTTTAGTAAGGGGAGTTACCAGAATATTGCGTATATAATTATACTCCATATACAGAATGATTGTGGAGACGTGGCAAGATCAGCCACAGATTCAATATATTATAAGCTACTGTTTCATACCGGTATTAGTGAGATTAAGGTAATTTTTTTTTGGTGTTGAAAACAAAACATTTTGTATTTGCCACGTCACTTACAATGAGACTACTTCCATCAAGTACCAATGATTTCAAAAGTAAGGATAGGGCGGTCCTGTTCACGCACCTAGATGTTATATAAAATATAATACCCTACAAAAAAATTACCCTGTCGGTAATACTAATTTTTCATGGAACTATTCTAGTCTTTGGTAATTGGAATAACAAATGCATTTAGACGAAAACATTTCTTAAGCCGCAAAAAACGATGTCTGGGATTCGTTATCTATTAAACTTTCCTTTTAGTTACCATTGTCTCATTCGACAGGTTTCTTGTAAATATCCTAACTACTTAGGGTAGGGGAGAATAAAAAACAAATTCTCTGAATACAGCGTGTAAACCCAATACGGGCGAATATTTAAACGGTGGTTAGTATAGGACCTAAATAGTACATTGTGTATCTAGGGCGGTAAGTAAGGAATTACAAACGAGTGTTTGTTATAAGCCCGAGGTGAAACCGATGGCTTTAATAACATGAGTTTGTAATTCCTTTACCGCCCGTGGCACACACAATGTTTTTCATCACACTTGTGAGGAAATCTTAGTAAAATAACCTTACTTTTCGACCCAGTATGACAAGAAAATATTAAAACAGACAGTGACATTTGTCACATATGCCCATTGACAATGCGAACGTCAAGTCACGTTCGGAAACCATAGCGGTAACGGCCATTTTAGTTGATTTAATAAAAAAATAAAGAAATACATTATTTAAACATTTAATTAATGTTACCGAAATATGTGTTTATATGTATTTGCAATTACAGTTTTCTTTAAATGAATATTTCAGTGATAAAAGTTAAAAAAGTAAGTTGGCGTTTCCTTTGAACATGACAAATAAGAGTAAAACAGAACAAATAAGAGTTAAAAAGAAAACCATTACGCCCTAGGGCGTAATAGGCCATTTACAGCCCGCAGAACCTACGTGTAATGTCACCATTTTCGAGCAAGTGTGATGAAAAAGTATATTTAGACAACTTTTGCTTAAAATTACAATGAAAATAATAACCATACAAAATAATTCGGCCCGCAATGTAACGCTACGCTACACATTCAAGTTGACAAACACGCAAATTGACAGTTACTATAAAAACGTAATAGCATGCATATAGTACATTGCTGCTCAGTAAATTTTCAAAAATTATTTTTGGGGTCAAAATTAAGTGAAACTTAAAAAATCCTCTTAGTTACTGATTATACGTTTTTAATAACAAAAAAATTGCCCATATGGAATTTACAGACTGTATAATAAGAAACAACGTTGTCTATGCTTGTAATCATATTATGTACCTAGATTTGATTGAGCCCTCTGTACCTTTGCTTTTTCTATATTGTTCTTAATTAATTTGCATGATGTAGTTGAGAATTGAGATGTACATATATAATTACAAAATGTTAATACTTATATTATTTAAAGAGAAATAATCCTTGTATCTTTTCCGCTTTAGATGATATGGTGATTCGAGTCGATCGGGTTTCCATAGTAACGTAAAGAGGGTCATCGTTTGCTTCCACGGCACCCACAAACAGTGGCGTGGCGTTAATAGAATCCGATTCCCACCGGCTTGCCTATTTTAAAGCATATGACCGCAGTATCTACTACTTCTGAAGATAAAATAATCCAAATCTGCTCCGGCTTTACCAAGAGTATATTTGACGCCACGCCACTGGTGCCCACCCACAAATAGTGGGTTTATTTGTACATAATTAGAATCATAATATTGTCAATATTTTGCAATACGTTAGCTTAATTAAGGCAAATATAAGTTACGGATCAATTAATTTTAGTGCTATGAGATGAGATAAGTAGTTTCATCATTCAAAAACTTATGTCCTCTTTTTTATGGTACGATTTTATAGTACATTACATAACTAGGGTGGTAAAACAAAGAAAGGCAGAGATCGCAGATGTTTGCGGCCCGAGCTGCAAGCGAGGGACGTAAATATGCGATCCAGGGCTTTCTTTATTACCTCCCGTATTGTGTACATAATTTTATGTCTACACTTGGCCAGAAAGCGGCTTTATCCGTACGCGTAGCACGCGCTAAAAGTCACTTTATGGCAAGTTGTGGCATAAAGGTATTAAATAGGATTGATAAAAAATTGGCAGCTATACTACTGGACCGTACTTGACAGTGGCGCCAACTGGTGAGCACAAAACTTTACCCCTCATTGTGCCCCATTATCCATATTCTAAGGGTAAAGGGACTAAGAGAAAATCCGGCCCTGCGAACAGTTGTTATGAATAGCTGAAGCTCATGTTTGTTTTCGTTGCAGGAACGATTATTTCACGGGCGGGCCGACGTTCATCCTCCCCAACAAACCGAACAACAATAACAACAACAACAGAGGACAGGTATGTGACCCAGTGACCTGGCTAAACGAGCGCAATACCGGTAACACGCGTGCGATGTTTTGTTTTGAAAATATTAACGTAATACAGATTTTTGTACTTAGTTTCATAATAATAGGGTAATAGGGTTTATAAGTACGCCGGGTGGAACGGAAGGAGGGACTATCCTGTAAATATAGCATTATTAAACCCTTTAATAGGGCAGAATCAAAATGGTAAAGGGTGAATCAACTTTTTTTTGCTTTATGCAAAGATTGCCCTTTCTCCTTATTTTGTTCACTTTTTGCATGTTTTAATATTATTTAAAGTGAACAAGATCTTACATCTAGAGATAGATTAACTAAAAATTAAAATAAAACTCGTTTTTAACAAATAAATAGGGTGACCCAGCGGATGAACCCTTATTTTCATACAAAAGTGGGGGACAGATATGTCCGCTGGGTCACTGCTTATAAACAAGTTATAATAAACAAATTATAATAAAAAATATTTCCATTACGTAGCTTTATTATCTGTCTTTTAAATGAGCATATATTTCATTCAAAAAATATCCGAATAAAGATTTCCTTTCAATTTTAGTCGGAGAAGGTGAAATTTGTTGACAAAGAAAAGTTGATTCACCACAAAAATGACCACCTTACAACATCGTCTTTTAGCATTTTCTTCTTAATCAGCACTATTAGGACAATTGAGCCCCGAGGAGATTTAAACTCCAGATCTCGGTGATTTTTGGGCGTTAAAGATTTAACCTTAGTATATTATTTTCTGCAAATAAACTATGTTGATTTCTGTCACCGTTTTCAAGTTTTAGCTTGTTAAACTTTCATGCAAAAAAACCGCGTGCTTCAACCCTATTTAGAGACAACAAGAAACGTTTAATACCTTTTTTGTTAACGAAAATTTCACAAACGTCGTAGGTTAATTAATGTGACACATTGACAACCACGAAGATCATCTTTATAAACAAAGGGGCTACATCTAGCAAATTAAATATAATAAATGTAAATAATAGCGTTGAAGCATACCTTTTTGATAGTTTTGGTTTTCTTTATGTTATAATAAAATCACATAACTAATGCTTGACTTGACGGTTCTATATCAAATATTATGACACTATATTTTCAGGAAAGTCCCTCCTTCGATTTCACCCGGTATACTAGCCACCCTGTATATTGACAGCGTAAATAACCACATTTTTAATTAAAAAAACCCGACTGCAGTGCAAAAAATACCGCGTATATAGTAATAAAGTGCATAAATTCACCATTTTGTTTTTTTTTTACAAATTTTAAATACTTACCCAGTGACACTCGCGCCATCAAGACGAGTCTAATGATTGATTATTTATAAAAATCGGGTGTGTCGTTGAGTAGTTATGAGCGGACATAGGTAGGGACATACATACATACAGGTCAAACCCATAACCTTCCTTTTGGGCTTCGCCGCAGTCGGGTAATAATAAATCCAATCTCAGTAATCCATTTCGTTTAGAAAATTGGAATAGCTACGGATAAGATAATATTTATAAATGAACGAAATCTGGATTAGGTAAAGATGGAAGCCACACTATGGCAAAACCAAGCTAAACTCACTACCTATCAAGCAAAAGTAAACTTTATGATTAATTGCTTAAGGTTTTTGTATACGTCTATTTATATTATGGTTTTTCTAAGCTTTAGTGTTTGGTATTCCGAGTGTTTCCTTCAAATAATCTATCCACAAAGACACGGTCAAAGTGGGCGGGGTCTTTTCACAAGTTAAGCTGTTTCGTGTCTGCAGTATTTTGAGATCAGTGTGATCTTAATCCGGGCCGGATTGCTTTCCTTGGAAGTGGCGGGCAAAAAACTGCTTTATATTAATTATATTCTGTCTCGCGTCCGTTCTGTAGTACCTGCACAGGTAACTTAATAAGCAGTAGAGTAATACATACATGAAGTTAAACTTATCTTATTTTGACACATATTAAGATTTTGGCTTAGCCGGATAGTATAAATATTGATTAAATGTATTTTCATTTTTTGATGTAGCTTTTTTGTCAGAAGTTAGTAATTTTAGGTCTTTCTAATTCAGAATCATGACCGCTGCTTATTCTGATTAAGAAAAACCGTCACTATTTTTTTCCGTACAATCTTTAACTGTCAGTTTTGTGACGAGCCATTTAAACAGATCGCCTGTAATAATCTGAAGGGTATGAAAAAAGTCCCGAAACTGAGTTTTTTTCGGACACTTATTTTCTTTGCAGGAATGAATAGTGCTTGTGATGTGATTCTAAGTATGAAAAGCCCAAAACTAATTAAAAAAAAAACAAATGTAAAAGATACAGTCAAGGACAGATAGACACAAGGGGGGGGGGGGGGGCACAAGGTGAAACGATGACCTGGTGAAGGTTGCTTGACCACGCTGTCTTAAGGCTAGGGCGTGCAGTACCGGGAATTCCCGGTGCTGCCGTACTAAAATTTCACGGTACTGCATGCCCCACTTAGGGCCTTTGCACACGGCATATTTTAAACGCGCCGTCGACGTGCGTCTCGTAGCGCTGTGTCTATCTAAGTATTTTTAAGGCATAAAAGGGCATTTTTATTTTAAAATCTACGGTTAGGCGAAACATAAGCTATGTTCAAATACCGTCTAACCTGTCAGTCCGTGACGAAATGTATGGAGTTTGACACTAATCGTCAGTTCTGTGACGACCTGCTAACTGTCAGTTAAGAACGCACTTTAAATAAAAAAGCCCAAAAGCGACAGCGCTACGGAACGCGCGTTGACGGCGCGTTTAAAATACGCCATGTGCATATAGGCCCTCAAGTATCTATATCTTATCGGCTCCAGCGGCCAGACTGTTCTGTGACAAAATGTGCCCTGCTCATTGCCATTTCAATTTCCAATTCTTCAAACTCTGTCGGTTATTTTTATTTACAAGCAATGATCTGTAAACACTTAGATACTGCTTCTAACTGTTGCTGTTCCTGCTATAAACAAAGTCATTATTTGAATAATGGCATCCTGGTCTTATACCGCGAATAAAATCAAGATTTATCCTTGAACATAGTACCATATTTGAATTATTCACGAGAAATGAGTATTTATGTATTGTAAGGTAGACGTCCGAGTGCTCGACACTGTCCCAGTAGTCGCCATCTTGAATGTTAATTCATTAGCAATAGAGGTGACGGCAGGTGGCGACTAACTTGCGACCCATATTGGGTGTTGCAATGTTCGGACCAGATGGTCGGCCGTTGCGTTCTCTGGGGTCGAACCATGTCGCTGACCGGACCACCACGGACTACAGTTTGCAGAGGTCGAAATTTTTTTTATTAAAAACAATATATATACAGCGTGGGAGGGACTATACCGACAAACTTTAACTATAGATTCTAACAACTATTAGGAGTAAAAAATGTTATGTGATGTATAGTCGAAAAACGCTTACTTTCCGAGATATATTCATTATTTTGTAAATGAAAAATCCCAAGTGTGTAACAAGCCCTAATAAATGTGACTAAGATACCTTTACTATTTTTTTAAAATCCTTTAACTAAACAGGAATTAACCTTCGCAGTATTTGATGGTAAGCGACTACGAGGCCAAAAAATTGACCTTTCGTTTCCATTTTAGCTTTTTTTTTTCTTTTTGATAACTTTTCAGCCAGTAAGGACATGTTTATAACGAGGGGCTTAATTTACTGATTTATTTTGTTCCATAAGACTATTAATGTAAAATGACAATATTCGACCCATGTTGATTATTTACTCGTCACACCACCTATGTAAAAGTATGTCGGTATAGTCCCTCCCACCCTGTATATATGGATGGATGGCAACATGCGGAAACTACAGCAAGAGGATTATTTAGAGGGTCCTTGGCAATGATTCTCGCCTTTATAACAAAATGTGTCTACATCCTTACTTGAATAAATATCTGGGTCAATCTTGCACACCTAGTTTCAACGAAACTATGAATTTAAATATTATATTTAAATATGTACATGTATACAAACATTGCTCAGTTTGGTTGGAACTACATCAAATTGTGCAAGACTGTCCTGAATATTTATTTCACGAGGTATACAGGGGGTAGGGGGGGCTTAGGGTGTTCAATACCCCCCCCCCCCCCCCCTCCTTAGGACATTCGAATAGTTGCGGAAAAGATGATCACATCACATCACACTAATATTATTTATATATGTGAAAGTTTGTGAAGATGTTTGTTACTAAATAACGGGGTAGCAACAGCAACTAAATGGATTGAGTTGAACTTTATGCAAGTAGAACAGGTCCTAGATTGAAACTTATCCGGTAAAGAAACAACGCGGGTGATGCCGTGGGTAAATGCTAATTGTCTATTAATAAATAAATTCTGGACTACGTAAAGATGGCAGCTGCCTACACCAGTATCGATGAAATTATTTGTTTCGCGCTCGCTGTGCTTGCGTTTTCACCTGGTTGTGCTATGACCCCCCTCCCCCCGCCCTCCTTAGACTTTATATATATACGTGCATATATTGTACCGCTATTGTTTTAGCAGGCGGAATGCGGGAAGGTGGTGCGGAACAACCCCAACCCGCTGGTGGTCAACGGTCATCCCACGCTGGAGGGACAGTGGCCCTGGCAGATCGCTCTGTACCAAACACAGGTAAGAACATTTCATCTTCTAGATTATCAAATTAGTTGTTGGTTGGCATAACCACTTCAAGTGTAGTAAGTTTTCGGCGACCTGCTGGCGGGTTATAGTTCAGTGAAAATACTAGGCAGTTAACCAAATGCCTGATTCAATCTGCCGTATTTATTATTAGGCACATCGTGATATGCCTGGCCAAATCTTGCATTTCATGATATGCCTAGGAATTTCATGATTTGGCTAATTATACGATCGGCTGCCGACATATATAATTCGATAATAAAGTTACAAATAATGTTTAAATTCAGACGGTAGACAACAAGTACATCTGCGGTGGTACGCTAGTCACGCGCAGCCACGTAATCACGGCCGCGCACTGCGTCACGCGCAAGGGCTCCAACCGCATCGTCAACCCCAACACGCTCACCATCTACCTGGGGAAGCACAACCTGAGGACGTCTGTCGAGGGCGTGCAGATCAAACTCGTGAGTATTGGCACTTCTAGATGCGTTGAGAACCCTAACACGCTCGTCTACCTGGGCAAACACAACCCGAGGACGTCTGTCGAGGGCGTGCAGATCAAACTCGTGAGTATCGACACAAGGTCAAGCGAGTTGGCAACCCCAACACGCTCATCGTCTACCTGGGGAAACACAACCTCAGGACGTCTGTCGAGGGCGTACAGATCAAACCCGTGAGTATTGGCACTTCTAGATGCGTCGACAACCCTAACACGCTCGTCTACCTGGGCAAACACAACCCGAGGACGTCTGTCGAGGGCGTGCAGATCAAACTCGTGAGTATCGACACAAGGTCAAGCGAGTTGGCAACCCCAACACGCTCATCGTCTACCTGGGGAAACACAACCTAAGGACGTCTGTCGAGGGCGTACAGATCAAACCCGTGAGTATTGGCACTTCTAGATGCGTCGACAACCCTAACACGCTCGTCTACCTGGGCAAACACAACCCGAGGACGTCTGTCGAGGGCGTGCAGATCAAACTCGTGAGTATCGACACAAGGTCAAGCGAGTTGGCAACCCCAACACGCTCATCGTCTACCTGGGGAAACACAACCTCAGGACGTCTGTCGAGGGCGTACAGATCAAACCCGTGAGTATTGGCACTTCTAGATGCGTCGACAACCCTAACACGCTCGTCTACCTGGGCAAACACAACCCGAGGACGTCTGTCGAGGGCGTGCAGATCAAACTCGTGAGTATCGACACAAGGTCAAGCGAGTTGGCAACCCCAACACGCTCATCGTCTACCTGGGGAAACACAACCTCAGGACGTCTGTCGAGGGCGTGCAGATCAAACCCGTGAGTATTGGCACTTCTAGATGCGTCGACAACCCTAACACGCTCGTCTACCTGGGCAAACACAACCCGAGGACGTCTGTCGAGGGCGTGCAGATCAAACTCGTGAGTATCGACAGAAGGTCAAGCGAGTTGGCAACCCCAACACGCTCATCGTCTACCTGGGGAAACACAACCTCAGGACGTCTGTCGAGGGCGTACAGATCAAACTCGTGAGTATTGGCACTTCTAGATGCGTCGACAACCCTAACACGCTCGTCTACCTGGGCAAACACAACCCGAGGACGTCTGTCGAGGGCGTGCAGATCAAACTCGTGAGTATCGACACAAGGTCAAGCGAGTTGGCAACCCCAACACGCTCATCGTCTACCTGGGGAAACGCAAACTCTCAGGACGTCTGTTGAGGGCGTGCAGTTCAAACTTTGCAGACACTGTACATTTAGCTGTAATTAATTTACCCAGGTCCATAAGATAGATATGTAATTTTTTTTTTAATAATTCCAGGTTTCCGAGATTCGAGTACAACCACAATACAACGCGTCCTCTTACAGCCGTGACGTCAGCGTGCTCAAGATGAGAGAGCGAGTCAGCTATACCGACTTCGTGCGTCCCGCCTGCCTCTGGCCCGACAACGAAGTCGACCTGACCAACGTTATAGGAAAGAAGGGATCGGTGAGTGACTGTTTATTTAACACATTCCCTGTCCAGTGCACCCATTGGATATATTCGACTCCAGTGTAATACAGTACAGAGGCACTCTGGAGTCCAATGTAGTTATCCAAATGGATACACTGGACAGGGAGAGCGTTAACCTTTTTTTGTTTTGCTAGGGGGTCATCTATTAAGTACGTCACACGTTAAGGGGGAGGGAGGGGATCGACGAAGTGTGACAAGGGGTGAAGGGCTCCTAAGTTTCGTGACGTCACGCTTCAAAATCGAATACATCTAACAAGGAAGGGTACTCAACTGTCCGACTCCGATTTGATTCATTTTGATATATGATATATGAGTAGTCTAAAATAGCAGACACGTATTTTTTTTAGCTGCCCGAGTTCAACTTTTTAGGAGATATTGTCCTTCAAAGTACTGAAAAGTGAATAAACCCTCCAACTTCTACAGAAAAAAAATTCATGCAAGTTTCTAGTTAATTACTGGTTTCATTATATGTTGGAGAACATGAAAAAAGAATAGACGCGTGTTTTGTCATTTCACCTCAAACTCATATTTTCCTAAACAAAACACCCTTCAAAGTTTGAGCCCTTGTAAGTGTTATTGTATCTCACGGGCTCGGCTTTCAGCGTCGGGCTTCTAATAGACTCTTAATGCCCAATATACTATTGTTGTCAGTAATATCCTACTTAGTTCCGCTTTAAAAAAAATTTTAAAAGGCGGTCTTATAAACAACGGTAATATTTGCCTGAAAACGTCGCATTTACTTTTTCCAGCATTTTCGATTTTAAATAAACGGATCCGCCGAATTGTGAACAGAAGCGACCTGGTCGATTAATTAACCGCTAATTGATCGTTGCTCGTGTTTGCGGTTGTCCGTTTTTGTGCTGATAAGACTGAACAGGTCAGACCGAAAAAGGCTTTATAGAAAATTCAAATCTGCCTGCTTTTAGGGCTCCGTACCTCAAAAGAAAAAACAGAACCCTTATAGGATCACTTTGTTATCCGTTTGTCTGTCTGTCAAGACCGTTTTTCTCAGGAACGCGTGGGCGGCGACGCACACGCGCAATCCACTCATGGTGGTCCGGCTAGCGACCTGGTTCGACCCCAGGGAACGCCACGGCCGACCACCGGGTCCGAATATTGCAGCGCAGACTTTAAATAACCACATTTTTACTAAAAAAAACCCGACCGCGGTGCACTTTGAAACTGCATAAAATCCGCCATTTTGTTTATTTTAACGAACTTGATACCCAGTGACACTCGCACCATCAAGACGAATCTAATGATGTATCATTTATCAAAATCGGATGTGCCGTTGAGTAGTTACGAGCGGACACAGGAACGGACATACATACATACAGGTCAAACACATAACCCTCCTTTGGGCTTCGCCGCAGTCGGGTAAAAAGCGCACGCGCAAAATTTTAAATGGCTATACTTGGGTCTATAATAATTGAGGAGTCTCCTCAAGTCCTCATCCCACCATCAGAGCCAGATTCAGAAACAAATGCACGAGCTACACATACACACACGAGCTATACCTACAGCTATACACTTTTAGCAAATTTTCACTACAAGCTCATTTCCCCATGTCATCAGCAATGCTACGAGCATAACGCAACGATATTTTTGGTTGCGAATGTGTTAACTTAAGTAAGATAAGATTATCCTTCAATATTTATCTATAACCAGCTCTCCCGGCGAACTTCGTTCTGCCCCATAATGTTCCCATTATAAACTGAAGCAAATCCGTTTTGTCATTAAAACCCGATCACAACGCCATCTACCGGGTCCAATTCTGTGGGTCTAGTGAAAAGGGGTACAAGTCACATTTATACCAGGACCAAAAGGTCACAACTCTATTGTACGACTTATGCCCTTTTGCTCCTAAGTTAAATGCGACTTGTGCCCCTTTTCACTAGAGCCACAGAATTGTATATTCAAACCATTTAGGGATCGACTCTAATATACACACAAAGTTCCATCCAAATCGGTTCAGCCACTTAGGATTTAGGTGGCAACACACACGAACAGACTGCTCCAGATTTCCCGGCCAGACTAGAGAGGCCCCAGCGGTGAACCCTTCATATAAGCCCAAAAGTATGGCTTGGCTTGCCTTCTCAATACCAAGTGCCTAGGGCCCCTGGATCTCTAAATACGGGCACACAGGCGCCAAGGCAACAGGGGCGCCGGATTTCGAAACACGACGACAATAAAATGCTTCCTAGGTTTTGCACACAGGCGCTACCGGGGGTCGGCGCGGCCCTGATAATATATTTATTATCAGGGCCGCGCCGACTCCCTATCTGCCGTCCTACGACTAAAACTAGACTAACCTCTATGGAGTTGTATAGATGTTAGTCTAGTTCGCTCGTGTCCAAAATACCGCATTCCGGAAATACCAGATTTTCGATTTATGAGATTCCTGTCTCACCACATTACCGTAACACTAGATTATAAAATCGTAAGTTACTCAAGTATCTAAATCACTTTGTTGGGTGTGTTATTTTGGGAATCTTGTATACGGAGAATCTGGTGTATCGAGAATCCGGTATTTTAGAAATCTGGTATTTTAGGAATGCGGTATTTTGGGAATGAGCGGTCTAGTCTTAGATATCAAGCGGCAGATATCTAAAATATACAGGTTGTCTTTAAAACCAAAGTACATACGGATAGGGCTGATAGGCCAGCTCATAAGACACCAAATTAAATTTGACCTCAGTAAAGATCTCTTAGATCTCCGAGATATTAATGATCACATTAAGTTTGCACCTAATTTTGTAAGTGACGTCAAGCACGCCAGGTGCAAATTTAGTTCAACCGGATCGAATGAGAAATTGTAGACGAAGTCGGCAGACAGTCGGCAGACAAACAATACCAATAAATTTTGTAACAAAATATCATTATCTCAAAAATTATTACAGTATTTAGTAAATGTAATAGCATTTTAGAAACTACAATAAATGCGCAATTTTTTTACGTCATGTGCCAGGTTGTGTTGGTACATTTTTTTTCACCACCCTCGTTCAAAATCAGAGGTGAAACTTGGTGAAATGAAATCAAAGGTGAAATTGGGTGAAATCTGAACAATATTTTTTGTTATTTTACTGTCTCCGCAGCATGAAGAAATTAACAAAAATAGGAATTGCGTTCAATAGCATTGTTATATAGGTACCAACCCATAGCAAAAAACAGATTTGATTTGAAAAATACTTGATATTTTAGTCATGACACTCAAAACACCGAGTCAGGGTATCGCTTAGCACGAATTTTGCAAAAACGTGAATATCTCAAATACTTAGATAAATTTACTTAATCTGGTTTGTTATGAGCCCTTTTCGTATGTTCGTTGGTTTTAGGGACACCCTGTATATAATATGTTCTACAGGTGGTAGGCTGGGGCTTCGACGACAAGGGTGTGGCGACGGAGGAGCTGACCCTCGTGGAGATGCCGGTGGTGGACCAGGAGACCTGCATCCGCTCCTACAGCGAGTTTTTCGCGCGGTTCACGTCCGATTACACCTTCTGCGCAGGATACAAAGATGGTAAGTTCTCAAAACAAATGAGCGAGAGCGCTCTTAAGCACTGACAACTAGGTTGCGTACTTTTGCTGCCGATGACGACAAATGCAGACCCGTCTTTCCCAGTGGGCACTTTGGGCAAGTGCCCAGCGCCCCACGATCGATAGGGGTAGGGATCTAAGAAAATAGTGTCCTGTCAAAGTCATAGGGGCCCCATTATCCTAATATGCCCAAGGTCTCCAAAAGGTTAAAGACAGCCCTGGACAAATGACTCCAAGCTGCAAACAGAATGATTCAGTTTAAGTTTTACATTGATTTCTCTCTTCTTCTTAGTCGGTCCGGCTGAGGATCGTGACCGAATGCAACTGCCCTCCATGTTCTTAGTTTTATGGACCGCCTGATAGAGCCTGCACTTAGCAGCCCTCTTGATCACATCGCACCAACGCGCCTACCAATTTACCTTTACCGTAAATTACCAGTATCGTATATTTGCAGATTTATATATATATATTCAATTTAAACATTGACAACGAACAATGAGTTCTTGCAATTATAATAATATTCATTCACACAGCACGAAAATCAAGGCAGCTAGGTATAACGTCAGTCAAACAGAGAAAAAAGGGGCAGAAAAAATGTTAGAGCAGAGACAATGTAAAGATAGAGCAGGTATTTCCATTATCGATAATGGGGTATTTAAGAATGTAATCAAAATAAATTAATTAACGCGGTTGGCGTCAAATTATGTTTCCACAACTGCTCGAAAAAAATCAATTAGTTACTAGGTACCTACACTAATTTTCGTGCCATCAATGATTTGAAAATGACAGAACTAAGTACTTATAAAAATAAGGCACCATGTCGAGCAGTGACGTAGCCAATCACATCACACTAATATTATAAATGTGAAAGTTTGTGCAGATGTTTGGAGGTTTGGATGTTTGAATGTTAAGATGTTTGTTAAGTACTATATAACGGAGTAAAAACTGAATGGATTGAGCTGAAATTCAGCATGTTCTGAAAAATATTCAAACCCCTTAGAAATTTTAATAGGTAATTTATCTTAAAGGAGAACACTTTATAAATTTATTTTAAATTTTTTCACTCTTTTACATAATATACTGTAAATACTGTTATATATTCTATAAATTTGCTGATTCTAAAACAACAGTTTTAAATTTATCTAAGCACCTCTATATTTAAGTATCAAATATTACATTGCTTACAGGAACCGTCGATAATAGTACAGGCACTAGGAAAAGTATGTTATATTTGTGACGTTTATCTCTACTAAAACTTAATCCCAATGTTGCTATTTTAACACTTAACTTACTAAATCTCTTGGTATCGATTAACTAATTACAACGCTATAATGCTTATCATAACGAATAAACTAATTAGGTTCGTAATACTTAACCGTTCTTTATAAAGTAATTAGTGACTCTCAAGGCTTACAACTTATTTCTTTACCTATTTCATTATTTTAAAGTTTTTAAATCATCTAATTCAGTGGTTCCGAACCTGGGGGTTATTACCCATCCAGGGGTAAAATTAAGTTTTCTCAGGGGTAATAGGCATGAATATGAAGTCGGTTTACTTTAAGTACTTTCTTATAAGCTTATAATGGTAATAAAGGTTAAGAACCACTGATCTAAATGAATAGCCGCTACACCAAACACCTGTTGGGACCTTGTATGAGTCTTATTATGGATATTATATTAAACCATAGAGACTCATTTATGGGGATTGTTTAACAACCGGCCCTCAACAAATTAATTGCCTAGGTTCAATTCTAGTTAAAGTTAATAAGTTAATTATATAAATATGTTTATCTGCTTCGCTTTTATTATTTAGTTACTCCCCTTTGCGACACACAACTCAACCCTTAGAAAGCATATCAAGTAGATTAATTGTTCATGAATCATACCTTGAACGAAGTGTCAGCGGCCACAGCAAGAATCGACTCGGTGAATAATTTGGCAGGCTCAGTCGATACGCGCCATTGTGCTATTTCTATTGCTGACACCAGCCATCTGTTAAAAGAAATTTGACAATTGATTCCAATTGGAATCACTAAGTTACCGCATCTTTTATGTGTGTATCGATGCTTCCCTTGTACACAATGACACATAGTAATTTGTACACACTAAAATTTACTTGCCATGTGAATAGAATAGAAATATGGTTCAGCCAGTATTGGTGGACTTATACAAGTCCTCCAATTGCACACAAGGGTGTGAGTGGCGTGAGGCTTCGTCAAGCACTCGTGATCATTGGAGAGGTTGGCCATATCCACAGACAAGGAAGCACGGGTTCTGAAGAACCACCACATGCATACATATCCTGTCATACAAATAACCACAGTCAGGGAAGCACGGGTTCTGAAGAACCACCACATGCATAACCTGACATACAAGCACGGGTTCTGAAGAACCACCACATGCATGTATTAGGACGCAGAGCCCGTCAATTTGCCGTTACGTACTCACAGGGAGCCGGCACCATTTGATTGTCTTCACAAGAGAGACAATCGCGCGCATAGAATTACCTCTCCTAATCAAGCCTTTAGGTAAATAGAATGGATCCGTTCTACCCCTTGAACCAGTGACTACTTGAAAAATTGCTAGTTCATCAGCTCAGCGAGTTTCGCGACCAACAACACCTCAACGTAGTTTACAACAAGGATATTAATATAACTACAAAGAAACATCGATAAATGGCGGCTTGCCCATCTACTTAGCTTTTGTTTGGTGCGTAGAGTCGATCCCTCGACGCGGCGCTGACACCTCCTCATAATCACTTAACACTTAACTTTGAGATTAGCACAGTACTATTACAACCGTGTATGATATACTATGACGTTGTTGCATATGCGATTTGCGAGTTTTGCGACTTACTATGACACCTTAAAACTTATTCAAAATAAGATCCTCTTGTGACGTCACTTACCATTGACAGAATAGAGTTTCTCGGTAAGTGTTGCTATATACAAAATCATCGGTACATGTTGCCATGTACAAATCGCGAAGCTGCCTTCGCGACACACCCGCCTCGCGAGCTGCTTAATTTATAGTTGTCATCAAATCACGAGTCCATTTGCGGATTTTTCCCAGAGCCTGGACTGCAGCGGCTCTACGTTGTTTCTCATCTCTTGGATTTTCATCTGATTCATTATTACTTTGGGTTTCGTCATCAGAATCATACAAATTTTGCTCTTGTGTCAATCTCATGTCTTCATCTAAGTTAATGTCTATTAGCTTCTCTCCCGTGTCTAAATTGGTGCTGTGCCTTTCATCGTGGTCTTCATTATCAATTTGAACTTCGTTCCTTTTTTCTTCAGAACTGCTCTCTAGGCTTTCTCTATTTTCAGGTAGTACTTGAGGTAGTTCATTGATGTCTATATCTGCACTTTCAATTCTGGCTGTTGTTTGCCTCTTGTCATTTAGATAACCTTGCGTTTCTTGTTCTTCAACCTCCAACGGATAGAGATGTGCTATAGATCTCGTGAATATGTTGTTTCCAACCTTCACACGAGCTACTCTACACAAGTTATCCTTGCCCATTATGACTTCAACAATCTTTCCTACCTTCCAACCTTCACGATTCTTGGTTTCACCTTTAATCTGCACTACATCTCCTATTTGAGGAATTTCGTTGATTTTTACTCTTGCTTGCTTAGGTGAATTTCCATACCGTTCTCTGAGACTCAACAGATAGCGATTGATGAACATTTCCTTGTACTCGTCCATGATCTTATTTCCTCGTTTCCATCCTTCTATCAGTCGTTGTTTGATCGCTGAATTTGAGAATGGTAGGTGATGCATGAGTACTTGTACGTTCAAACATCTTCCTGGCGTCAAGAAGTCAGCTGGTTTCAAGACATGGTCTATATCTGATCCTACATATGTCAGAGGTCTCGTATTGACCACTGCTTCAACTTCTTTAATAATGGTCAGGAGTTGATTGTCTTCTAGCATATGTTTTGCTAGCGTTCGTTTCAAACAGTGTTTTACTACTGCTACCAACCGCTCATATGTACCTCCATGCCATGGTGCTAACTGGGGAATGAATCTCCACTTGATCTTTTCATTCAACGCTCCCTCTTCTGTCATTACTTCGGCTAGTAGTCTAAATTGAGGTGCATTGTCTGTCAAGATCAAGCTCGGATTTCCTCTTGTGGCGATGAAACGTCTGAACGCCATCAGACATTCGTCTGTAGTTAAGTCTTTGACTATCTCTAAATGTATTGCTCGTATCACGAGGCATGTAAATAGACAAATCCACCGTTTCTTTAGACCATTTTCTGTTCTTATTAGCATCGGGCCAAAATAATCTGCACCGACGTAAGTATATGCTGTAGTATAATTTACTCTCTCTATTGGTAGCGCAGGTGTTTTTGGTAGAGCATATGGTCCTCCACTATGTTTAATACATTTCGCGCATTTGCTTAGTGTTTTTTGGACTTGTGCTCTCCCTTTAGGAATCCAATACTTTTGCCGTATAAGGCTTAAAGTATGTGGTACACCAACATGATGATTTTTCTCATGAGTTTCCATAATTACTCTTTCCGTGAACTCGCAGTTCCTAGGAAGTAATATGGGATGTTTCGCATCATAAGATAGATCAGAATGCGTGAGTCTGGTTTCGCATCTTAAAATCCCATCTGAATCTATAAACAGTCCAAGATTATGAGACAAATGTGTTTTCTTTCCTTTAGACTCTTCTGTGAACATTGTTTGTTGTAATTCCTTTATTTCCTGTAATTGCGAATTCAAACTTTCATCCGGTATTGATCCCCCTGTTTCTGATGACTCTTGTTTATCATCATTAGTAACTTCTGTGTCCAACAGACCCTCCCCCGACAGAAGAAGAGTAGTGTTTGGTTGGCGTTGAGGCCAATCCCTTTGATCTTGTGATAAGAATTCTGGTCCTGATAACCATTTGCTTCTCTCTTCTTCTGACGTTGAAGGTCTGGTCGCTACATCAGCAGGGTTAAGACCGGATGGAACGTGTCTTATGATGAGATCTTTATTTTGTTTTATTTCTTCCAATCGTTTGGTTACAAATGGTTCAAGCAATTTGTCTGAGTAATACCAATCTATGACTATTTGGCTGTCCGTCCATAATGTTACTTGCGTTATGTTCAGTTGTAAGAATTTAAGTACATATCTTATGAGTCGACTTCCAATTAGCACTCCTAGTAATTCTAAGCGTGGGATCTTCAAGTTGTCTTGATCTTTAATAGGAACCAAGCGTGATTTTCCTATTACAAAGTTGACTTTGTTTTTCTGAACTAGGTAAATCACGGCTGCGTAAGCTAGTGTGGACGCATCTGTGAAGCAGTGAATTGCTGCTTCTTTGACCTTAGGTGCAGTGATAGTTCTTGGTAAGCATATCTTTTCAATTAGTTCCATCTCTTTCAATATAGTGTCCCATTTCGGAAGTAGATCTTTTGGTATTGGAGCATCCCATTTGATACGTCTTTTCCATAGTTCTTGTAGGAGTAATTTTGCTGACAACATGATTGGTACACTGAATCCACAAGGATCATAAATGGCTGCCATAGTTTTTAGGATACCTCTTTTTGTATGTTTATTGTTCTTGTTGACTTTGGCTTTTAATTGCAATACATCATTATCCAAGTTCCAGTGTAAACCTAATGTCTTTACTATTGTATCCCTTCCGGTGTCAGATATTTGTTCGATGAAATCTTTAGAATTAGAACTCCATTCGCGTAGATTCATTGATATTTGTGCAAATAGTTCTTTACTTTCTTTATAGAGTTCCATGGCTTCTGTTACTGTTTCCGATCCTGTGAGTAAGTTATCCACATATAAATCCGCTGCTAGTTGTTTAGCATGATTATTGTCTGACCTGCGTAGGTGATGCTTCACAGTCGCGTTTAGCAAGAACGGGCTCGATATTATCCCAAATGGGACTCTTGTAAACCTTAGATGTATAAGGTTGTTTTCCGAAATCGGCCTATTTATGTCCTTTAACCACAGGAATCGGGTAACATCTCTGTCATTTTCATGTAACCCTATTTGAAGAAATGCTTTTTCTACATCTGCAGTTATACCTATAGTATGACATCTAAATTTGATGAGTAATCCTGTCAGGTCTTCTAGTAGCATTGGTCCACAATACAAGCATTCGTTAAGGCTCTTATTACCTTTTGTCTTCGCCGAGGCATCATAAACAATTCTAATAGATTTCCCCGGAGCTGATACAGCGTGATGAGGAAGGTAATGTATCGGATGGTTCTTAGTTATGATGTCAGGCACTTGTTCGATTATTCCTTTAGCCAATTGATCTTGTAAGGTCTGATCATATGCTTGCAGTGTTTCCGCTTCTATGCGTTTCAGTAGACCTACTAGGCGTCCATACGCTAGTCCTAAGTTAGTCTCGAGGCTTGGTTGGAATTCCTTCCATGGCCAACTGACATAATATCTCCCATCTTCAAAAGTGGTATTATCATTAAAATGTTTTATGGCTTCATCTTCACGATTAGCGTTCGGAGAGTCCGTTATTCCAATAGATTCTAAATCCCATAATGCTTTCACATTACCATTGTCCAGTGGTATGTCTGGTTCAGTTAATCTAGTCTCATATGATGCTTGAAAGTATGTAAGTACTGACAAATCATCTCTTTGTTTATTCTTGGTTTTTCCTGAAAGTATCCATCCTAGATCTGAATTTACCAAGTAAAGGTTTTCTTGTATTTGTATCTTCTCTGAGGATATAAGTGAATGATAATAATCATTTCCTATAAGGATATCTATCCGGTCGTGAAGAGATCCATCATCAGCGAGTGGATATTCGTCTCGATGTTTCCATTCAGCTAGTTCACGACTATAAGAACAGATACCTTGTGTAATGGAAGATACAACGTTCGCGAATATGACCTTCTGTTTATTTGTTATCGACTGGATGTTCAGTTTGACCAACGGACTATCTATTTCTTGAGGTGTTTCTGAGCCGAAGGTGAATATCATAAGATGATTATCTTCCTCTGTTTTCAGGTCAAGTTTTACGGCAGTATCTTGAGTAACATAGCTTCTTTGGCTCCCGGAGTCCATCAGTACTCTGCATTTCAACGTGGTATTGTCTGGTCCTTGAACATTGACAATGGCAGTTTGTAATATGGTAGATCCTCTTTCGTTGACTTGTAGTGTACTGGTAGACTCGTTCCTCTGCCGTGTTCTTTTATAACACAGTGCTGTATTATGATGTCCTCTTTTGTTACAATGTTGACAAACTCTATACTTCTGATTACAGTTCAAAATCGTATGACCAATACGAAAACAATTATAGCATCTGTTGACTAATTTTGATTTCCTTTGACCTACAGTTTTGTAGGTGGTACAATCGTCATTTAAGTGGTCTCCATTACAGAAGATACAAAATAGCTTCCTTTTCTTGTTTCTGAAACATTGATTAACCCTTTCATCCTTGGAATTAAACATCCTTTTTCTAGTATCTTGTGTTCTATTGAAGGCTGCCACGTTAGGTTTAAATCGTTTATTGTGATTCCTCATATCATTAGGTTTCTGCATCCTGGTTTTATTTCTTATTCTCTCTTCCTTTACATGGAGTGTCTCTGCAGTAAAATTAGTATCCTCTCTAGTACCCTTTTCATAAGTCTTCTTTGCATCTTCTCTTGCCTCCAGTATGACATGTAATTGTTTCCTTATTTCATCGACAGTGTTGTTGCTTAGCTTTAACTTTAACTCATATATGACATTTTCAGGGAACTTCTCCATTATGAGGGATCTAAAATTATTATGTTCAATGTTCTCACCGAGTGTATTCAACACCCGTAAGTGTCTTTCAATCTCATCGAGAGTCTTGGTACACTCCTCTTGCCTTTCTGCTCTTTTAATTTTATATAGTGTTGAGTAATGAGCGTCTACTATCTTCGCTTTATCACCATACCTATCCTTCAAAGTCGTTACAGCAATTTTATAATTATCGTTGGTGGTCTCTAATCCTTCTAAAATGGTTTTGGCTTCACCTTTTACTGAAGCTTTCAAGTATAATAATTTATCTACATCTTTCAGTTCTCGTTGGTCGATATTCGAGCTGAATTGGTCCCAAAATTGACTCCATTGAAGTACGTCTCCCGAAAATGTTGCTAACTGAAGTTCAGGTAATTTTCCTCTTTGAGCACCTTGGCTTGAGTTAGATGAAACAGCTTTATCCCTTTTAAGTTGTATTCGCGTATTCAATTCTGCTAATGCTTCATCTCCTTCCAACTGGTCCGTTGTCATGTCAGATATTTCATCCGCATTATGTGAGGTAGATGAATTGAAGTATTGATATAATTCAGTATTAAATCTGTTGAGTATCGCCTGTAGTTTAGATGATATAATTCTGGCTTGTTCCAGATCACCATCAGTCCACGGGCACAAATTGCATAGATCACCATTAGTCCACGGACACGAAGTACAGAGAAGCTCCCGTGATCTATTATTTTTGACACAAATTTTCTCAACCTGTTCAGGTATATTTCGTCCATTATTATGAATTAATTGATTCAGTCAATTAATCGTCTGAAATTGTTTTGATTATTCAATAATATTAACACAAGACAAGATAAGACAAGATAAGACAAGACTAAGACTAAGACCATACCAGTCTTGTGCATGTGCATATACAAATGCATGTACAAATAAGAAATGTATTTCCTGTTTGTACATCCAATAATCATTATTAATGAAGACAACATGTGTTGTGATAAGATAAAACACCATTTGCCATAATTGTTTATGTTAAACGAACAACACACAATTATAACAAATGTCTCCGACACACTTGGACAGAATTATTGCCTTAAAACAAAAATATAATATCGGTTCATATTCTTTAACTGACTGTAACCAACAGACAAATCACTAGTAACATCAAATTGCATCTCAATGTTATTTGCTCTGCATAAGACATTAATTACTTATGGTCATACAATTCTACCGAAGCAGTTAAGACTTCATTTTAGGGTAGTACACAAAATAAACACCGGGCTCCATGTTTATTTACCAACAGACCATAAGATTGTCATAATAAATTAGATAACAATGCTATAAGTTCCATTTCCGATAAACCTTTAGCATATCTCCCAAATACACATCATGTGTGAAGCAAACAACATGACTTATTTAATGATGCATAAGTAAACGATATGTCTACTATAATTATGTGATTTACCAAATAGTTTAACCATAATTTGTCTGTTCTCACATTCATGTTACCATTGAAGTTTCAATTCAACCAAGTATCATATCTCATGACATTTAAACATGACCTGGGTGTCATTTTTCATCAAATGTACATAAATTCACATACCTTATTTGGTATCATATGCGTCTGTTTGTGTAGATCGAACTGCGTCGATTCTCAGCGGGCTTCCTTGTTAATCCTAGTAAACAAACACAATTATGATATAACAATGGAATTAATGGTTCCATACATGACCTAATAATACTAGATTCATAGTGGTTTGAACAAAACCAAATCGAACCAAACATCAGATTCTGATGTTTTATTTTGTCGTCCATAATTTTCTTTATTAACGATTACATACATCGTTAATAGTAATCTCTTTGGTCACGTAATTTTTCGGTTATGCCGGTGACTTGTTTATCTCTCATGAGATTTGAAAATATGCTTGTTCCATATACTTTTCAATCGTAAAAATATTAGCATATTCTCATGTATAACATAATATCATTCTCACCTGATACTTATTGACGTAATTCAGTATCTTATTCGTAGTTTTTCACACGTTTCACCAGCGAAAGTATTCACTTTTACTTTTGAAATAATTACGCAGTTGTTCCGTAGCGCGATACCCTTTGAGAATGACCGACAAACACCACAACGCTGTCAACAAACAAATACGTATAAAATTGGAAGCATCTTCCAATTTCCGCACTTATAATTAATTTACGGATGTTAATTGTCTTAATCGTATAATAATTATCAGTAAATTAATTAATTTGTCGCGTTTAATCGCATATGCAACGTAATTTATTTCGTGAACGAGTTTATGTATGACGCAATCTTCTACGCAGTTTACAAAACAAAACTCGTTTGCTGCGTTTCATTCATATTCGCCCTCTGCTGTCCGATAGCGAAACTATTTTCCGTAAGTCGATATGTCCAACTGATACTTAGTCGATTTTCAGGAACATTCCTTATTCATATTTAAGGTTTTCTCATGAAAACGCCCCCTGTGGGTGAGTAGCGAAACTATCGTCATGTACTTTTCCATGACGTATCGGTATCCTTTCTTTGTACACTAGACGACGCCATCTGTAATCGAGTTGCATAACTACTTAGCTACGTCCGCTGCGTTCCACAGAGTTGGTGGCTCTGTTTCGCTTCTTTCTTCATTCTTCTACTTAGTTCGGCTATTCGTCACGCGATGTCGCTTATAGTCATTGTCGTACGTTTCATTTTATTTTTATAATATAATATAAGTACATCATAATTTACAAACATTTCTCAATTTACATGATATAATATTCATAGGTTGATTCCTGAACAATTCTGACATTTTTGCTTTCCCTGGTCGAGATGTATTACGCTTTTAATTCCAGCTATTTAACTTCACCAAGTTTGTTGGGACCTTGTATGAGTCTTATTATGGATATTATATTAAACCATAGAGACTCATTTATGGGGATTGTTTAACAACCGGCCCTCAACAAATTAATTGCCTAGGTTCAATTCTAGTTAAAGTTAATAAGTTAATTATATAAATATGTTTATCTGCTTCGCTTTTATTATTTAGTTACTCCCCTTTGCGACACACAACTCAACCCTTAGAAAGCATATCAAGTAGATTAATTGTTCATGAATCATACCTTGAACGAAGTGTCAGCGGCCACAGCAAGAATCGACTCGGTGAATAATTTGGCAGGCTCAGTCGATACGCGCCATTGTGCTATTTCTATTGCTGACACCAGCCATCTGTTAAAAGAAATTTGACAATTGATTCCAATTGGAATCACTAAGTTACCGCATCTTTTATGTGTGTATCGATGCTTCCCTTGTACACAATGACACATAGTAATTTGTACACACTAAAATTTACTTGCCATGTGAATAGAATAGAAATATGGTTCAGCCAGTATTGGTGGACTTATACAAGTCCTCCAATTGCACACAAGGGTGTGAGTGGCGTGAGGCTTCGTCAAGCACTCGTGATCATTGGAGAGGTTGGCCATATCCACAGACAAGGAAGCACGGGTTCTGAAGAACCACCACATGCATACATATCCTGTCATACAAATAACCACAGTCAGGGAAGCACGGGTTCTGAAGAACCACCACATGCATAACCTGACATACAAGCACGGGTTCTGAAGAACCACCACATGCATGTATTAGGACGCAGAGCCCGTCAATTTGCCGTTACGTACTCACAGGGAGCCGGCACCATTTGATTGTCTTCACAAGAGAGACAATCGCGCGCATAGAATTACCTCTCCTAATCAAGCCTTTAGGTAAATAGAATGGATCCGTTCTACCCCTTGAACCAGTGACTACTTGAAAAATTGCTAGTTCATCAGCTCAGCGAGTTTCGCGACCAACAACACCTCAACGTAGTTTACAACAAGGATATTAATATAACTACAAAGAAACATCGATAAATGGCGGCTTGCCCATCTACTTAGCTTTTGTTTGGTGCGTAGAGTCGATCCCTCGACGCGGCGCTGACACCTCCTCATAATCACTTAACACTTAACTTTGAGATTAGCACAGTACTATTACAACCGTGTATGATATACTATGACGTTGTTGCATATGCGATTTGCGAGTTTTGCGACTTACTATGACACCTTAAAACTTATTCAAAATAAGATCCTCTTGTGACGTCACTTACCATTGACAGAATAGAGTTTCTCGGTAAGTGTTGCTATATACAAAATCATCGGTACATGTTGCCATGTACAAATCGCGAAGCTGCCTTCGCGACAACACCTACCTAATTACATACTCATTTAATTTCTAATAAATTAGCTTATTCTTGATTCCGATCATACCTGATGTTGGAGCATGCCACGGAAACGTTATCTAAGTGACACTACCTATTTAACACTTTTAACATGTAAACTTAGGAAGCTAAATATCGGTGTGGTAATGTCATAACTTGGCTTTAAGATTGCTAGTGTTTCTAAGCAGCTAATAAGTTTTATTAGGGTAGCTACCATAAAGTTACATATGCGATAAAAACTAATGTTTTCATGGAATGTTAGTTTGATCTGATCAAGTTTTTCTTTTGTAATATTTTTTTTTATATTTGTCTCAATAATTTCCAGGCGTTAGACGTTTGGAATGCTATTGATTTAGGCTATTTCCTTTACGTCACACGGCCTTAAGTGATAATAACCGCCCGCTGCGCGTGCGGAAAATCCTAAAGTGTGTGGGGAGACGTAATAGTACAATACACAACTAGCGTATGTATTTGTACATCGTTTTATGTCTACACCTGGCCATAAAGTGGCTTTTACGGCGCGCTACGCGTACAGAAAAAGCCGCTTTCTGGCCACATTTTTTGTTATTGTATCCACTACTTGCAAAAAACCAAAATAAAACCTAATACCGATCAGCTCGTCAACAAACTTCTACTAAATTTCAGAAGGAGGGTGCCGTTCACTGTTCGCAGCGAACTACTAGCTAATACATATGTTACATTCCAGGCAGCAGCGTATGCAACGGCGACAGCGGCGGCGGCATGGTGTTCTTCATGCGCAACTCGTGGTTCCTGCGCGGGCTAGTGTCGCTCTCCGTGGCGCGACAGAACGAGTACCGCTGCGACCCGACGCACTACGTCGTGTTCACCGACCTCGCCAAGTTCCTGCCGTGGATACAGCAGAACATCAGCGACGAGTAGTGCTAGTTAGCTATCAAACCCTAGTTTTAACTGTCAATTCTGATGCTTTAATGAAGTAAAAAGTGGACAAATACAGGCAAAACTTTTAAGATACTGATTACTTCCATACATTCACTAGTAGATTTATCAGATGTAACAAGAAGTGTCAAACTGGCCATATAGTCGAGATGACGTGTGCCAATCGGGCTTTAGCCTGCCCGAGTAACCTACTTACACCTATAGTAGTTTACATAGATAGATAGGTAGGTAGGTACTAAACGACAACGGAGGCGGCATGGTGTTCTTCATGCGCAACTCGTGGTTCCTGCACGGGCTAGTGTCGCTTTCCGTGGCGCGACAGAACGAGTACCGCTGCGACCTGACGCACTTGGTACGTCGTCTTCACCGACCTCGCCAAGTTTCTGCCGTGGATACAGCAGAACATCAGCGACGAGTAGCGCTGGTTACCTATCAAACCCTAGTTTTAACTGTCAATTCCGATGCTTTATTGAACAAAAAAGTGGACGCATACAAGCAAAAACTTTTAAGATACTGATTATTTACATAAACTCACAAGCAGATTTATCAAGTGCGAAAAACAGTGTCAAACTGTCCATATAATCGAGATAACGTTTACCAACCGGGCCTGCCCCGAATACCCTACCTACACTTATAGTAGGTTACATAGATAGATAGGTAGGTGGGTACTAAACTACAGCGGCGGCGGCATGGTGTTCTTCATGCGCAACTCGTGGTTCCTGCACGGGCTAGTGTCGCTTTCCGTGGCGCGACAGAACGAGTACCGCTGCGACCTGACGCACTTCGTACGTCGTCTTCACCGACCTCGCCAACTTCCTGCCGTGGATACAGCAGAACATCAGGGATGAGTAGCGCTAGTTAGCTATCTATCAAACGCTAGTTTTAACTATCAATAACGATGCCTTATTGGAGAAGAAAGTGGATACGTAGCAGTAGCGTGGCGTCATTTGAGCACCTTATTCTACAGCTCTTAGGGAAAATGTACGCCAAATCTGCACCGGCTTGCCAAAGGATTTCTTTTACGGCTTGCCAAATCTTTTACGCCACGCCAGTAATAAGTAAGTAGGTACGTACTTTTCAATATTTTTACTATTGCCATTTTAGAGGCAGATTTATCAAGGGTAAAGCTAGTTGGTTAACTAATATACCGTGGACACAAGTAAACCATGAAATTATAAAATCACGACTCATATTTTTTCGGTTTCAAAATAGTTTTCCTTGAAATCGTATGGTGATAGATACTCACGACGATCATTCTAATTTAACGTGTGAAGCGGAATATGAAACAAGGTGTAGCATATTCCGCTTCACACTATAAAAAGGATGCTGAGTAATACAGGATGATTAAGGAGACGTGAGCTCCTAATCCTACCCCTACCGATTCAGTAAATGTGAATGGATAGTACCTACACCATCGTATCTTAGTGAAACACCAATGCCTTTTTCCTTTCTTTTTACATAGTTCATAGTTATTTATTCATTCAACAATATAGCGTTTGAAATATGCACATTGAGGTTACGATTTATCAATTACATCATTAAAATTTATCAAGTACCTAATATTATTTTTATATTATTATAGTCTACAATTCAAATTAAAAAAATACAATTTCACATTCTATATCAAATTACCTACCTATAATAATAACAATGATATTTGTACCCCATTACCACTAAGTGTCCAGCTGATAAAACTTGTCCACTGAATAGAGACACTTCCTCAACAAAAATGCCTTCAAATTAGTTTTAAACTTACATACATTCGTTACTGACTCCCAACTACCTGCAATATGTTTAGTACAACGCTTAATTTTCTACAATCATGGTAATCCTTGAACAACTAATTAATAAAGATAAAACCTCTTTAACTTTTATGACAGCACTTTGATTATGGATAAGGTAAACTGTCATAATTTTTTTGGCGTATTGTACTGAGGTATTCTAATTATAGTGACCATGAAATTCGTAAATAATGTATGAAAAAATTACGTTTATTTCACTAAAACACTGGTACGAAACAGTAGCTTATAATTCTTAGGCTTGTATACTACTCACGTCTCCCGAATCTCCCTGTAATGTTGAGTTTGAGTTTCCACAAATTACGTCACACGATTTTTCCGCTCGTGTCCAAAATACCGCATTCCTGAAATACCAGATTTTTCAAAAAACCTGATTTTCCATTTATGGGATTCCTGTCTTACCGCATTCCCGTTACACTAGATTATAAAATCGTAAGTTACTCAAGGATCTAAATCACTTTGTTGGGTGTGTTATTTTGGGAATCTTGTATACGGAGAATCTGGTGTATCGAGAATCAGGTATTTTAAAAATCTGGTATTTTAGGAATGCGGTATTTTGGAAATGAGCGGATTTTTCAGAGTTTTAGACCTTCCCTCCCTCCCTTAACGTTAATCGGTTTTGGAAATGTATATCAAATATTCTACGATGTAGTGAGGAACGCGATGGACCGGAGTCGATGGCGGGAATGTATTCGTGCCAGAAAGACGACCACCAACCACGATCATCAGTCATGATGGTTACAACTAAGGAGGATATCTTCAATTCAAGTGTAAATATGCACTATGTAGGTAAACGTTCCATCCATTTTCGACTTCATCGTCACATAACATCAATAGAAATTGAGGTCGAATGTTTACCTATTATGTATAAAAACACTGTCGTGAAATTCACGGTAGTTAAAAATAATAAGAAAATAGCCTTTTTAGACGTCTCTACTAGGTTAGGGAAAAAATAATAGGTAAGAACTAAGAATATGTGCGAACTAATTTTTAAGATTTTTAGAGGGCCGCAACTAGTGGCCCAATGGCCGTAGCCCGGCCGCGTTTGCTCGCTCGGTCGCGTCGAGTATTTATCTCGGACACTATTGGGTCTACCTACAGAGATCATTTTATTATTTCATATTGTAGAAAACTTAGTGTACTTCAAAAAAGGCCTGAGAAGGTACTATCAAAAATTAGTCCTTTAGGGTTATAATCGCCAAATTCTGAAAACCGAAATTTTCGCGGTTTTTTTTTCGATTTTTGACCAAGTTGCGTTTGGCGCTCGAGGTCACAAACTTAGATTATTCATTCAACATCTTAAACAAGTCTGCAAAAAATCAGAACTACTGGATTTTCGCAAAGTACCCCATACTTTTAGATGACAAGACAAGGTTACTGGATAATTGCGTTGTTTTGCAAAACAGGCTTCAATATTGAGAAACCGCCCTCTCTTCACTCTGCGCCCTTTTCGACAAAATAAAAAAGGTGAGAAGTAAAAGCCAGTTGAATGGCGCCAAAACCAGAACAAAAGGCAATCGGCCCGGAGCGGCTATGCCGCCCATGGCCGATTGGCGCCCCTAGCCGATTGGCCCCCCGGGCCATAGCCTGGATGGCCCTAGGGTAAATACGTCCCTGGACACACATGCACACAATTTTAGATGTGAAATTTAATAAAAACCGGTCAAGTGCGAGTCGGACTCGCGCACCGAAGGTTCCGTACAAAATCGTCAGTAGATACGTGAATAATTAAAGAAAAATTGTATGGTGGGACAAACTTAACTTTGCTCTTGTAAAACTGTTGTCCCCATACATCGACATATGCCGCGGTTAGTTTAGTAGGAGCAAATAAGGTTGTCTTACGATTTTTGCGAATTTCTGAAAAACGCTGCAAGTTAGAAAAACCGTTTTATTTTTCCTGTAATATTTAGGATAATATTATTAATCGGTAATTATTTCAGATTTTTCTGTTCAGTAAATTCGGAGATAATAGGGGGGAATGGTATTATTTTAAACGTTTTTGGTCTTAAATCAAAAACTACACGTTTACTGAAAAAAACAAAAAACAGTTTTGAAATCTTCATATTAAGCCCTTTCATTTGATATCCCACTCGATATATTAGCTCAACTTTTGATTTTAGACATCCCATTTCGGTCCCCTTTACAAAAAAAGTAAAAAAGGTATAGGTTTTTTTTTCTGTTCCATAGGCTCAAATTAGCGGTTTTTAACACTATTCCAAATTTCAAGTCGATAGCATCAGTAGATCCTAAGATATCTTGCTGTGACAGACGGACAGACAGACAGACAGACAGAGTCGCACCATAAGGGTTCCTTTTTTACCATTTTGGTACGGAACCCTAAAAATGAACAAATACGATTGCTTATATCCTCCGTTCGTTAGAATAAAATACAGCTTACTTTGGTATCAAAATATGGTTTTCCTCATTTCTTCTTACAAATCGGGCTTCAATAATAGTATTTTTTCTACTCCTGTACTGTTATCTGTCTTTTACTTGGTCACGAACACTAATATAAGAACATACATAATATGAGTTCAGAGAAGTCTATACTCTATTCCCCATAACAGCACTAGTGTCGTTATAGCCAATTTACGTTATTGCTAGCAACCACAGACTTCTAAATCTAGGTTAAACTTAGGTCAATGATTAAGCGCTCAATTTTAACTTTACGGTAAAAATGCACAACTACCAACTTAACAAACAATTAAAATCCTACGGCTTTTAAGAAAAACGAAACTTTCTGAACTATATTCATTGATGCCAACATAAAAACAAAAGTATTTTTAATATATTCACTGCGTGTCAACTTAATTTAAAAAATAAAAAGTTTACCATAGACACATACTGACAGTCATACGTCATATTCCTTCTTTGCAGGTTATGTCTTGTTTGTATTTTATAAGTATTTTAAAACCTGTCGTAGAAAAAGTATTGTATGCAACGTTGTATAATTAAGTCAAAAAACGCTCATTGCGTCTCTATTTGCGATACTCGCCGCGTTCGCGGCTCGTATCGCAACTCACGCAATGCGCATTTTTTGAACCTTCTTATACAACTGTTGCATAAAATACTATTATGCAACAGTTGTATAAGTGGGTTCAAAAAATGCGAATTGCGTGAGTTGCGATACGAGCCGCGAATGCGGCGAGTATCGCAAATAGAGACGCAATGAGCGTTTTTTGACTTAATTATACAACGTTGCATACAATACTTTTTCTACGACGAGGTTTTAAATTATAAAATACAAAATTAATCATAACCTGGAAACAAGGCAAATATGACGTTTGACTGACAGTATGGTGTCTATGGTAAACTTTTTTTTTTAATTTAAAATATACTTAAATTAAAAATACTTTTTTTATGTTGGTATCAATGAACTTAGTTCGGAAAGTTTTGTTTTTCTTAAAAACCGTAGGAATTTAATTGTTTGTTAAGTTTGTAGTTGTGAATTTTTACCGTAAAGTTAAAATTGAGCGCTTAATCCTTGACCTAAGTTTAACCTAGATTTAGAAGTCTGTGGCTGCTGGCAATAACATAAAGTGACTAAAACGACACTAGTGCTGTTATGGGGAATAGAGTATAGACTTCTCTGAACTCATATTATGTATGTTCTTATATTAGTGTTCGTGACCAAGTAAAAGACAGATAACAGTACAGGAGTAGAAAAAAATATTAAGAGCCAAGGCCACGCCGCCGCGGCCGAGGAAATTTTCAGGCCACGCCGCCGCCGTGTAATTGGCCGTCGGCGCTCATTTCTACCCAAGCAGCGAGAGTGGCGCGCGCTCGCTACTAAACTTGTGGCCGCGTTTAGTGGCTGGCCTCGCGCGAACACTCGGCCACAGTCGCCGTCCACGGCGTAGACCAAGTGGCAGCCACTAATGGCTAGTGGCCGTAATGTGCGCCCTTAACCCCTTGAACGCCAACAACGCCTAAAGGTGTCACTGACCGCGGAACGATATAAACCTAAATAGTGATTTAAACTTTCACGATTTTCACTCATTATTATAACTTAATCGCATGTTTTTACGCGATTAAGTCCCGTTTTGTTATAATAATGATATAAACCTACATGCACAAGTTTGAAGTTTAATTTCGGTTTTTACAATGTTATGACACGGCGTATGATTTGCAACTTTGGAAGAAGCATTGAAAGGGTTAATAAATTAAGTATCTGCACTGCACGTACATATCGCTTAAGTACTGATATTAATAGGTTATTAAAACGGGAATATTATGTATTAAAGTATGCATTTCACTTGATTGTATGTAAATAATCTATTTGACTCAGAAATAGGGCCGCTAAGTAATTGTTTTTCCGTCACCCCAGACCGTGAGTGGCATTTACTGCCCACTGCGCGAAAAGAAAATCCCGCTTCCCGGCCAGGGGAAAACGTAAAAGTATATGTATTACGCACCCAAAACAGTAATAAATAAACAGAATGTCCCAGATCGCAAGTGTTTGTCGCTCGAGTCGCAGGGGAGGGCCATAAATCCGCGATCTGGGATTTTATGTCTGTCCCTGGCCAGGAAGTGGGATTTTCTCCGCGGGCGGAAAATCCCACTTATCTAACCTAGGGTGACGTAAAATGATATACACGTCGCGGGCGGTAATGGAGAAGCCCTAGACCAAGGGTCACCAATTAGTTTCTTCCGGGGTCCGGTTTTTAAAATAAAATGACCATCGCGCTCCGTTTCTTGGTAAGTGGGTGAATCGACTTTTAGACCCACACTTTTGACGTCTCTAGCGTTACCGAAAATGTCTCTGGATTTACCAAGAAATCGAACTTTTAATAGGATATTTTTCTATTTATTAAGTTTATGAAACGGGGCATTCACCGTTCTAACATGCACCATAAATCTGGAGGCACGGCAGTGCCCCCGCCGAGTCGAGCAAAATAAAGGCACCGCCGTACCATCCTTTTCTCGAATTTAAACATACACAAACCATTACTTAAAGGCGTTATTTTACAACTAAAATTAAAAGTTGCGGACAGCGTCGTGTGGGTAAAAAAGTTGATTGACTCAAATTAGGTAGTAGACGTATATTTAAGTATAGCCGCCACTAACAGCTTGGGCCTCTTAACCTTAGGTGCGATACGGTTATACTTTATTTTACCGCCCTACGTGTGTAATATAATGTAACACCTACTTATTTAAAATTTAATTTACATTATATTTTTAAACTTAGGTATTATGAAAGTAGGTGAGCTGCTTTGTAAACAACTTAAAAACACAATGAAAAGCTCAAAGTGACATTAAACGTGTACGTGTGATTATGATAATATATTGAGATGAGATTAAATATATGTTTTTACGAAATGACAGTTTTATTCATTACTAGCGACCCGCCCCGGCTTCGCACGGTGTTTCTCTATTATATTAGGCATGTATTATACATATAAACCTTCCTCTTCAATCACTCTATCTGTTAAAAAAACCGCATCAAAATCCGTTGCGTAGTTTTAAAGATTTAAGCATATATAGGGACAGAGAAAGCGACTTTGTTTTATACTATGTAGTGATAGTATAGTATAGTATTTATTGATTGCATAAACCAATACATTAGGACTTAAACCTAGGTACAGGTACCCTGGTACCCTACCAGGGTACCTATACCTATGCCTATAGCAATTTACATGTTTATGAATTACTTGTTATACCAAAATTCATTCTATATAAATAATGTAAGATTCATAAAGACTTAGTGACTTGACTAGTAGGTAATTAAATGTGTAAAAAAGTCGGGTAAAAAGTATCCTGTGTCTTAACTGGGCTCATACATCTACCTGTATATAATGTAATAAGGTGCTAACAAATGAGGTACCTAATTAACCTAACCTAACCTAACCTACCAATATTTTAAGAAATGTACATCAACACAATCAACTTTTATAGAAATTAAGAAAACTTTATATGATATTTTTGGTTTTCATTTCCTGAAGAAAATAATTAAATTAAAATTCTACCCAAATTTAATCATAGGTTACCTACTGTTAATTTAACTGACAAGAACATTTTCTGCCAAGTGGATGTCGTTTTCTGTTAAGTGGCCAGTTCTTTCATATTGAAAAGTTAGTAGCCATAAGATGATCAAAGAAGTCTTAAGAGGAAACAGGAGGGCAGTTTTTCCATACAAAAGTAGTCCCCTGTTTCCTCCCTGGATAATGCCAGTAGAGCAATAATTTTTTGTCCAAAAATCTATGGCTACTATTGATATGTTCCTATGTTTTCCTTTTTACGATAAATTGATTCTCAAAAGAGATATTAACCTTCAAAAACCTAAAAAAAATGCCAGATTTTCCGCTGTGTTCACACATCCAGAAAACAAATTTGACTAGATTATTTAAAAAAAGGAAAACATAGGAACACGGCCAAAGCCTTTCTTTAATGTTTAATGAAAAAAATTGTTAAATAGGTTAAGTTTTGGGGAAGAAATCAGGGGACTACGAAACGTTGTTTTCATGAAATTTTAAAAGGTATTTTCGGTCCAAGCTGCAGTTGTCTCTATCGCGCTCTGCGGGCGAGAGGCGGGCAGTGCGGGACAGCGACACATTTTACAAATACCTAATTTTCAATTCTCTCGACCTTACTGTTTCCTCTTAATCGCTGATTATTGTTTACCTTTACCTCATTATATAACAGGGTGCTTTCCGTAGCAAATTTACTTCTCTAATTTTCTCCAAAAAAACATCATTTGTTTATTGTTTTAGACAATTAATAAACTCAGAAAGCTGAGTACTATCCGCCATCCGCCCTAAAAATATTGGTACCTAATTTATTAGCACCTTATATATGTGTTCCTCACAAATACTTAGTATAGAATCGATTTAAATCAGAAGCAAACTCCGCTGCTTACCTATTATTAACGTATTAAGTACTTAGTAAAACGTCTAGGTCGTCAGCAGCGACAGCAGGCAGAACGACTTAATTGTATAAAATCTTAAGCAATCCATCTACCTAATCTTTATGCAATTAATTGTATAAGGACTATGTTAGCAAAAGGTTTTCATCGTCAAATGTCTTAGTTACCAAATGTCCAAATAGATGAAATGACATTGCAAAACAACTAGGTGGTACCTACGAATAATGTATGAGTGGATACTAAATTCAATACTGTCATAAAAATTTGGTTCTTTGCATACTTATGAAAGGAAGTTGTAATTTATACGTTTGTGTGCTAATAACAAAGAACACAATAGTTAAAAAAAAAACACTAACCACTAGTAGAAAAACAAGACCGTTCAAGGTATAAAATGACAACGGAGAAATAATCACGATAGTGGATTTAAAATTTTGGTAGGAAAAATACATCATGAAAATCTCTCGAGTTCATTTTGTGTTGTCCATTATATTTTATACAGTGCATTGCTCGGTTGCCTCAAGTGAATCCCATCTGCAATCTCTTTTAACCGTGGCATCACAAGCAACTCTGGCTGAAGACGGCAAGCTTAATTTTACGCAGTTAGTGGTTAAATATGGACAGTCCGTTGAGCAATACGATGTAGTGACTGAAGACGGGTACGTCCTGACGGTTTTCCGTATCCCAGGTGAAAAACCCCCCGTTCTGCTGTTTCACGGAGTCGCCGCTTCATCAGATGCTTTTATTATGAAAGGTAATGCTTCACTGACGATCACTCTGGCCAACCAAGGTTATGACGTTTGGGTCGGGAACAACAGAGGAAACCTATACGGCCGACGCCACGTCACTTTGAATCCTGATACTGACAAAAAGTTCTGGGACTACAGTTTTCACGAAATTGGCCTTTACGACATCGCTGCTACTATAGATTTCATCCGACACAAAACAGACACCGAAAGCATTTCGGTCGTCGGCCATTCACAAGGAACGACCGCCTTTTTCGCGCTTGTATCTTCAAGGCCGGAGTACAATAAGAGAGTTAACCTTTTCATTGCGTTTTCGCCCGTAGCCTTCATGAACGATTTATCGTCTCCTTTACCCGTCCTAGCAGCGTTGGGACCCGCCATTTTCCGGGCATTAAAACAATCCGGAATAGAAGAACTGCTACAAAAGCATAAGGTGGCATCCGATCTTCTAACTATTGCGTGCACCAAAGGCGCTTTCAGCTACAACTTATGCGGTAGAGGAATATTTATGGCGATAGCTGGAATCGATCCAGCATCACTCAAACCGAAAGATCTATCAGTTGTATTTGGACATTACCCGTGCGGAGTATCCAGAAAATGTCTGGAACATTACGACCAGATCGTTTTAAATGGTCGCTTTGCGCAGTACAACTATGGTGCAGAAAATATAGTCAAGTACGGGAGTTCGTGCCCACCAGAATATAACTTGACTGCGGTGAAATTGAAGGTTGCTTTATTTTTTGGCAAAGCTGACAAGATAGTAACCGAGGTAAACGCCAAGCGACTGAACGCGGTACTTCCTAACGTGGTACACTACGAAGTGATGGAACCTCCACATTGGGGACATTTAGACTTTATGGTGGGAAAGAATATGCCGAAATATCTTTACCCATCTTTATTGAATCTTCTAGAGAAATACAGTTCGTGAGCTGTTAGAATAACATTCAGGTTTCAGCTAAAATCGGACGTAATCATAGACCTAATAGAAAAAACCGATACGTCTTACGGATCACGGAAAGGTGTGATGTTCTGTAACCGAACCGCCGAAGTTGGACTACTTGTTTATACTTTGACAGCAGTATCAGCATCGCGTGTTAGCGCCGATAGATACCCGAAACATCTTTCTAAAATCAGAAGGTAATTCTCGAAGCTCACTGTCTGTCAGTGGCGTGGCGTCCATAGAACTCGATTCCTATCGACTTGCCTAATATTAGTCAGATCAGCACTTAATTCTAGTGCTCTTAAAGAAAATTGGAGCAAAAGCTGTTCGGGTTTGCACAAGTATTTTTTAAACCCCACGCCACTGCTAGGTATAATAACTGAATAAAGAATCAAATCTATTAATCAAAAAGAAACTTCTTCAATGTAACATATTATCTTGCGAATACATGTTTTTTCCAATTAAGAATGTCGGACTTTTATTTTTTACTATTTTACCCAAGTATAATTTGCCTGCAAGGATGAATAAACTCTTATAACGATAGCCTTTTCTAGCCATTTTTTTTGCATCAGGTTTAAAGTATCCTAAAACTAAAACAGTGATCATTCTTGGCGCTTACAGCTTGAAAAAAACCTATCAAAAACATTAAACGTAAGATGCAAGTGTTTTTGATGGGATCTCTTTTCTTTTCTTAAGTGTTCTTCCTTTATTTATTACATTCCATTCCAATGCATTATATCGTCACTACGTCACGTGACGTCCTACGTGAAAAGATACCTTATGAGGGTTTCTAGTTACGGAGATATGGACGTTTTTGTGAAATCCTTCAAAATCATCATTTTTTTCTTTTATGCAAAATTGTAAAATATAGGAATAGACGTGTATTTGTAGTTTGGTTTCACTGCTGTACGTTAATTTTTTCAATATAAAAATTGGGTTCAAAGTCTAGTAGAAAAGGTACCTTATGGCAGATCACATACAAAAATGATAAAGCTGTTGATAAAATTCATTAATAAAATTTACTAGCAACTTTTGCTTATTTCTTTTTTATACCACGACGGTGGCAAACAAGCATGCGGCCTGCATAAATGTAAGCAAAAATTTTCAAAATGATCCTAGAAAGCTGAAAATTTGGAAGGAAAGGGATTGGGAGCCACAGATTCGGAATAAAAAAAAATAAAAATAAATACATTTGTATGTCGTTTTTTTAAATTTTGTTCGAAAAAAGTCTTTAAACATTTTTTTAAAACAGATAAAAAAAGTGTTTTTGGCGAATCGTATAACTTCTTGACCATTTTTAGGACGAACTTGTTTTTTTTTTTCAAAATTTGACAAAAATAAAGAAAAAACACTGGCGAATGCAAAACACACTGCACTGGAAAATGCTGGCTTTGTATTACCACCACGTAAGTTGTGCAATGTACTATTTCTCAGCGCCAGAAGAGCGCCACATCATTCTGTCCCGGCTCAGGAAAGTCGTAGATCCGTGGCTGACATAACATACTTTTTATGCCACACCTGGCCATAAAGTGGCTTTTTCCGCACGCTGCGCGTACGGAAAAGGCCGCTTTCTGGCCAAGTGTAGACATAAAATGATGTACACAACACGGGAGGTAATAAATAGAGCCCACGATCGCATATTTACGTCCCTCGCTTGCAGCTCGGACCGCAAACTTCTGCGACCTCGGCCTTTCTTTGTATTCCCACCCTAGTTGTGTAATGTACTATTTTACCCGCCTAAGCCGAAACATAAAAGTCAAACTTCATCCTTCCTGACCGATTTCCATAAAATATGGTGTGTATAGTGTTATTACCCCGGTAAAAATATAGGATGCTTTTTGCAGACTATGGCGAAGCAAAACATAGACATTTAACTTATTTCTCTCTGGAAAGTCCTGGGGAAACTCTAGTACCTAAGCTAATAAGAACCACCTACCTACCAGTGGCGTGGCGTCCAAAGAACTCTATTCCTACCGGCTTGCCTAATATCAGGCATTTGACCACCTTATTCTACAGCTCTTAAGGAAATTTTACGCCAAATCTGCACCGGCTTGCCCAAGGATGCCGGCTTACGCTACGCCACAACTACCTACATAATTCGATTCCCAAATGCATTTATGTTATGCCTACTTACTTTGGATTCATTTATTTTTCTGAAATTCATTTGAAATTCATTTATTTTTCTGAAATCGTTAAATTTTTTGTCTAGAGTTTGTTCAAGCTAAGTTAAAAAAATACATATAATATGACAACATCACAGCAAGAGGATCAATTAGTCTTGGCAATCATCTTTCCGTTTAATAAGTAGGTATATAATGTGACTACAAACCTACTGAAATAAATATCCGGGAAAATCTATTCGATCAATGCGATCTAGTCCCAACCAAACTAAGCAATGCTTGTGTGCGTGCATAAATGCGTATATAAGCCCAAAAGCATGGCTTGCCTTCTCAATACCAAGTGCCTAGGGCAAAGTATAAAGACAACCAAGTAGTACGACTTCGGCCGTTTAGGAGCGCGCGACACGTATTTACACAGACGCCCGACGCGCGTCTGTGTGAGTGAACGCCATACTGTGGCAGTCCCGCGCAGTCGGCAATGCTTGCCTGTGGTGCGTCCGTACACGGCGCGCACACATGCGCGCTCCCGATTACCTTTTGTTCGGAGAAAAACTACCGTATACCGTGCCTAGGGGCCCTGGATTTCTAAATACGGGCCTGCCAACAATCTTGAAAATAAACGGTTTCGGGAGTGGTGAAGTTTTAGGCAGGGCCCATCGGTTTAATATCATATTGCGTATTGGCAATAGATAAACAGGTTTTAAAATAAAACTACTATCACTTTCTAAAACACTGTAATGTTAATACAAGAACCTCGGGTAGCAACAAAACAAACGAACTACATAAGAAAAGACAGGAAATATACAAAAAATTAGAACTTAAATCGTTTTACACTTAAAATAAACAGAATTCGGTAAAACCGAAATAAAGCGATACACAAATACCAAACGAAAATAACCTTTTTATAGAACAATAAAGAATTATTATATTCTTAGATTTTATTTCATTTAAAACACTTGTGAATATCACAAACTAATTAATAATTTGAAAAACGAAAAAATGCATCCTACCACGCAATACCTATATCATCCAAAAAATCCCTGCTTCATGTTAATGGAACGAGTTACAAGACGCACCCGAATTCGACAAATGACAGACGATTTCGGATGTCACTTCACGCCTTGGCCTCCAATAACAAACGATAGATGCTCCTCCTGTTCAGTGTTCACATAGTTATTAAATGTCATAGCGTACGGAGGTGCGGTGGCAAAAGTAGAACAGAGGGGAAAATGGAGTCTCCTGGGTATATTTTATGATTGAATGCACTACAACATACACTTTTCATTTAAAGTAGTGCCGACGTTTTTAGAATGATAATATTGAATAATTTTTCATACCTAGTTCAGTTCAGACCCAAAAAGAGTTTACAGATGTCGGCTGGACTTAAGTATTCATCATCATCGTCCTCGTTGTTTTCATTTAAATCTGTGTGTTATAGTCATTAGAAAGTATATCAATTAATTGTGAGAACTGTAAAAGGAATGAAATAGCATATGTAACATAACATTTCCATCATAGAATTTGATTTTATAAGTGTCATATAAAATGTGAATTTATTCATTCAATCATTAAAAGTTTGTAAACAATAACGACTCCATTTGCGTCTTCGTTCTACGTTAGCCACCGCATGCCCGTACGCTAGTCATAATGTAATGTCTCTCCAAATTATCGTTGGTCATATTTAATTTTCTCTGAAACCGTTAACTTCCGTTAGGAGGTACCCATTTTTGGAATCTACCACGCAAGGACATCACTGGTTTATTTCATATCATAGGAAAATATAAACTGTGGGTACTTAATCACAAATTTGTGAAACATGCATTGTTTCTAAATTTTAACGAGGACAGATTTTTGTGACATACAAATATTTTTTTTGGCTAGACGACTAAAACACACTGTTTAGTCCGTCAGTTAAAAAATATTGTATACGTATTTTTTCTTTGGTTTGACCAATTGACAAACAAAAAATGACAAGGATACGGTGCTTAGAAATTTCGAGTGACGTCACTCTTTGGTACAATTTTCACCTAGGAGTGACGTCACAGGCCCTCACTCCGGAAGTTTCATGATCTATACCTTTGTCGATTTTTAATAATTTGATAAACCAAAAAATACGTGTCCCATATTTTTCCATTCCAACTGACGGACTAAATAGAATGATATATTTTAACCCAGTCGTCATCCCTATTAGGTAAGTATAAGTTCTATATTTTCTCCGTCGCCATTTCAGCGCAACAACAGGTAGCAGCTTTCGTTTCATTTTTATGATCCGTCGAATTATCGATATTGTTACGGTTTTTTAAAATACATATTTAAAGTAAAACATCATTAATTTAAAAAAAATGTTAGATTACACACCTAGGTATAGTCTAATGAAAAAGCCGTATTCTCGAAATATGAGCAGCGAAGGTGCTGCACCAATATCGATATTCTCGGCTCCTTAATCAATTTTCTAATAGGTGTTTCTAGGCGAAAAAACCCAAACGTACTTAAAAATATATACACCAATGAGATCAAAAGTAACCTCCAGAAAATATTCAAATTTTCCGTCATATTAAAATCCAATATTGTATTCCGTCGCGTCTACCAGTACGGAGTGGGGCCACTTCGGCAGCGCTGGCCTCTGAAGCGCTCTTCCCCGAAGTTCGGGGCCCACGGGAGGTTTCGGCCTCGGTTCGGCCTCGGGCCTTTCCCTGGGAGGTAGTTCGGGTAGCCTACCCTGTTGGCGCAGGCCCCTGGCCGGCATCCGTTGCGAGGGGTGTTGGGGTGGCTGCCGCCTACTGGGGGGCCTGAGAAGTCTTCCCAGGGTTCCGGCATCATGCAGTTACCGCAGTTCCAAGAATAATCACCTGGAAGAAAACATGTTTCAGACCACTTGCCTAGTAGACAAGATATTAAGACAAACGCAAGTCCAGAATTTATGATAAAAAAAAAAAGAAGTTAGCTATTCTTTTCTATTTGAATGGCTTTGTATAAGGGCCTTATCACACTGGCGATTTGCGCGCTACGCAACGCTACATCCGTCACGTTCTATCCAATAGTAAGTGAGAGTGACGGATGCTTTATCATTTATTTATCGCGCGACAAAGCGTAGCATCATAAGCCTACTGTATAAAACACGCTCGCAACTCGCTCGCAAATCACCCGTGTGATAACGCCCTTGTTTAAATTGGACGTTATTTTAAGTAAGACAGATTAAGATACCTATGAGTTAATGCAGTTATAAGCGAAAATAATTTGGTATACATAAAAACAAGAACAATAAGACAAGTCTGATAAGAATCTGACCTGAATCCTCGTTTGCTAAAAAAATAAATAAATATTGGGGGACAATCTTACACAAAACTTAGTTGCAAACTAAGCAATGCTTGTACTACAAGACGATATACATACTTCCAAGTACTTAAATAGTTTGAAAACATCCATGACTCAGGACCACAGAAATATATCGAGATAAAAGGAAATAGTTCGTCGATTTGTATGAGAACCAAGTGTGTAACATTTTTCGCTTGGTGTTTGGACGCCAAAAGTCTAATTTAGTGATGGAAAACATAAATTTACCATTTCATTTGGTGGTATTTGAACAATTAATTGGGTACCTTAAGTTTTTTTAAGTGGTCCATATTATATTTTTTGTAGTAAGTAAACTGCTAAAAGTGTTCAAAACGGTGGCTATCCCATTTTTATTCTTTTCTGTTTTGTAGAAATATTTTTTTGAATACCTCATTTGACAGATGAAGCGGTTGGTGATATGAATAGAGCTCGTGCCTAAGTCTGCAATACGTGTCTTCCATAAAAAAAAGTGAAACCGTCGCAATAATAACAGCGATGATTCAAATCTGTCAGATGTCAACTTGACGGTTTCACTTTTTTTTTTAAATGGAAGGCACGTATTGCAGACTTAGGTACGACCTCTATTCATATCACCAACCGCTTCATCTGTCAAATGAGGTATTCAAAAAAATATTTCTACAAAACAGAAAGGAATAAAAATGGGATAGCCACAGTTTTGAACACTTTTAGCAGTTTACTTACTACAAAAAATATAATATGGACCACTTAAAAAAACTTAAGGTACCCAATTATACCATTATTATCAGATTTTCAAAATCTGATAACAATATTGAAGGCAGCTGAAGTTAACGGCGTGCAAAGTAGGTCGCCGCCACTTCTTTTTAGCACGCGAGGTACACACTTTCTCCTACTACCTCAATATACACGTATTTCTGTGCTCAGGACCAAATACTCGTACACATCCACAATATTTGCCCTTACCAGGATTTGAACCCGGAACCTCTAGCTTCGTAGGTGGTGTCACTCCCACTTAAATAAACGTGTCGTCAAATACTAGATTGCAATGTATATGCAAGTATATACCAGGTGTTGCCAGTACCTACTAGGAGCAAATAATTAAAACGTAGATTGTATTCCTCAAACTGAACAACATTTGTTTAGCGACATTTAAAAATAACTTATGTTTTCATTTTTCGTACACTATAAATTTGAAACCGCAATGTATTGCGATATTTTTTATGTTTGTAGCGTGACAGGCGACGTCAATTACACTGATGTTAACGGACATTAAAAATACTATTTAATTTGTATGAAAAAGATAAAATCTAAAGATTACATATATATTTTAAAAGTTGTTGAACGAAAGTTTTGTTGTTTAATGAGTAGAATCTACTTTTGATTATTTGCTTCTGTTACAGGCAACACCCGGTATATACAAGGGTTACACAAAACATAAACAAAGAAATGCCGTGTCATGAATAATATTTATTAATATATCATAACTATCATTTTGGCCAGAATTTGGAAGAATACTTTTCGTCTTTCATTTGACCTATCGTGTTTACAATTTAATCACAAAATTACATTTTAAATCCTAAATGTTAATTATGTCGTTTTACGAAAGTAAAAAGGTGGTAAAGGCCAAATTAAAGAGGCGTTTACTACGTTTTTCTTTCACGTTGATAATATTAAGTAAAAAATGATAAAACCAGTAATGAATATATAGTCTTCTAATATTTATAATAAGATCTGCTAAAGAAATACACAAATTGACAATATATATATAAATGATTAGCAAATAACTCCTATGCATAGGTATTTAAAAATATGACGAATTTTACTCTCCTCGTAAAAATAAGTTTACAACACCCAAAAAGTTAATTACATTGATATAAGGCTACAATTTATAAATATTATTGGTTAGGTATAATTTGCAAATAATTCATTGCTTAAAACTTCGATTATTAATGGAGTAAAATGTTTTGAACTAACTAATATAATATAATCTCCTCACGACTATAATAAGTATTATATGGGTGATATGGGATCAATGTGTTTTTCTCTACTTTACAAAATTAACTAAAAAGTAATATTGATCCACTCGGTCAGTTCTACTCCATCAATTTTCGTAAATGCTTAAGCGAGTAACAAACTACGTAAACATAATACTCTTTATTAATACCTATTTAACATGTGAAATAATATTTGACAATCCACAACATAAAAGTACATGGAAACTTAGAGTCTCCCCATATTGTCGACGCGGATTCGGCGTAAGCCGGTCAGAAAAAGCTTCATGTCCACACAATAAGAGCGAAATAGGCACCAGACCAAGCAACGCCTTTTTTTAATACATTTCCCCAGATAGTGGTACTTTTTATAGGTAAATAAAGCTCGTGCGGAAAGTTGTATTTTACGCACTAGTGCTTTTTACTTTTCAGCTAGCTTTCGTAATACTAAAGAATACATTTTGTTGCCAGTTAATGAACTATAAAGGATTAAAGAAGTATATACTCGTTAAATTATCATATGAGAAACACGTCGCTTGATACACGTGCGGAATAGTACATTGGTAATACAAAGAAAGGCCGAGATTGCAGATGTTTGCGGCCCGAGCTGCAAGCTAGGGACGTAAATATGCGATCGAGGGCTTTCTTTATTACCTCCCTTGTTGTGTACATCATTTTATGTCTACACTTGGCCAGAAAGCGGTTTTTTCCGTACACGCAGTGTGCGGAAAGTCACTTTATGGCCAGGTGTGGCATAAATGTCATTTCCACTCGTCCCGAGCCGACCGGTTGGCCATCCATGATTAAACAGTTACATACATAGCTCTATGTATGTGGTTTGTCAAAATACACTTCGACAAACGTAACAATCATAATTAAGGCTCTGTTGGGTTTCACAAAATAGACGTGCAAAATTTAATATTATTTATTATATTTTGCATACTCTCATTTCACTTACTCATTCTGTGACATTATATTTTAACAGAAATACTGCACATGTCAGAATTGAGTGAATTAGATTTGATGTTTGTTATGACAAAGTCCTAAAGCGCTCATCATTTTCATTAGCTCCTTGTCACAGTGATATCTCTATAAATATATCCTTGGCTACCATATTATACATTCAGTATATATCACGTCTATTTCGTGAACCTGAGTTCACATGAATAACACTTTCGATTTTCATAAGGCGAATTAACCTTAAATAATTACAAGCTAAAACTTAAACAAATACTACCTCATACTGGTGTAATTGCAAAGAAGCTATGATTACATCAGACGAACATAGAAAAAAAACATCGTTGACTGATTGTTAGTTAAGATAGCTGCAACGTAAAGTGACTTCACAAAAAGTCTCAATATCATAAAAAGTAAAATATTACTCCAACAAGTATTCTAATTAAACAAAATATTCATTAACACTTGCATGTTTTACATAATTTTGGAAGGAAACGTTCATAAATCATAGTTTAAACGTCGTCTGATGCAAACGCTTATAAATTATTACCTACACCTTCTAGAATAACGCGCTATTGCCATTACATTCTAAATCATCCGAAATCTACATAATTATTAGTCTAACCGAGCATCATATCAAAACATATTGCTAATTACTTGCAACGCCTAGAATTAATTCCCGGCCTTGTATATGTAAAGCCAAGACCTTATGCCCATTGTGACCCCCTTACTAACCAGATCTAGTACTCCGGGGTTCGCATCATGTCGTCTCGTTCTATCAAATATTGCTTCATGAAGAGTAATAAGAACGGCACGATACGAAATTCGAATGTGTACTTCGTACTTCTGAAGTACGAAATGACTCCGGACTCACCCCGCACGCCAAACGGCAACACATTAAACTCATAATCATAAACATCGGTTATTTTTTTAACACATCACGGTAGCTTTTTTTTATATTGTTTCAACTCTTTCAAGTCCCTCACGTTAGTAATTCTCAAACAAACATTTTCGTTATTTGAACAGATCTTTTTTACTATATGTTAATTTTAAGTTTGTAATGAGTGAAATGTGTATAATCAAAACGATCGAAATTCAAGAACAAAATGCAACTGTCGAATTTAGGCCAATTGAAATACTCGTGAAAACCCCATTTAATGTTTTATGTTATCTTACGTGTTTTCTTTTTTTAGCGACAATGATAATTGCTTGCATTTATAAACACTTAGAAGATCGTCAGTAAGAGTGTCACGACCAATAATTATAGAGATGCTACAGTTTATCCACCCTTAACTCTTATTTAGTAAACAGTTTCATAACCTCAAAATGTCACTCTGTTGCCTGGAACCGGTTATTTCCTCGTAAATAATGCAATACAATACTTAAAATTAACAAAGCGCTGTTCAAATAGTGTTGAGTCATCATTTACGGGAAAATAGGTGGAAGTGCATTTTAAGGCAGAAAATATAGTGCCTAGAAGCAAAGAAAGGGAATAGTCAGATTGGAGCCATATGCAAAGGTCTTCGTCAAGACTTGCGCTCTTTTGTACATCGTTTATATCTGACTTATTCCCTTTCTCACTAGAGGCACTGATATACTAAATGAGAAAACCGTCAGCAGCGATGACTTTGTCTAGGCTGCCTAACATTGCCTACTTGATTTCATAAACTTCCTCTAAGACAAACTGCACATTAACCTATTTAATATCAAATACCTATTCAATACTTGATATTTAATAGTTTTAAGTGCGGCTTGTCCTAAAGGAAGTTTATGAAATTAAGTAGGCAGTCTAGCCAAAGTTACGGCTGTTGCCGGAAGTGAGGATTGATCAACATTAATTAATACCGCATTAACAAGATTAGAACGTTATTGAACCGGTGAACCAGTACATTAGTTAGAAATTACGCTTCGTTTAGGCACAATTCACGTTTGGAAACTATTTCTAGCATTCTATATCTACTAATCGCGGAGTGGGGGAGACCTACGCCGCTTTACATTAAGGTCTGTAATTAACAACGCTTTTAATAAATCCCCACCCTTTTTTTACATAAAATATTTTATACATACAACGCTACTCGAATATACAATATAATATAGATTTCGGGACTATGCTATTAAGGGACGAGAAATGTGATGGATATCGAGAAATTCAATCAAACTTACTTAATTTATACATTTTTACTGCTATAATTTCAGAAGGTTTAACCACCATTGTTGTAAGATACAATTTAGTTCATCAAAAATCTCATCTAGTGCAAATTCATGGATTAAACCTTACAGTAACATTATTTAAGATCATACCAATTTACACATTACTATTTTTTTTCTGATATCCACCACAGAGAGTACGTTTAGGAAGGGACAGTCAATACGTTGTGCTTAGATTTTATCCGGTTTCTAAAAGTAGGTTATAATTGAATGAAGAAGAAAGTAGTTCTCTTACTTTAAGACTCATTTACAAATAGCATAAGTAAGACCCTAAAATATACAAGTCAATAAAATATATTTTCTTTCAAAAGAAGTAAAAATCGAATTAAAAATCAAGAAAAGTTACAAAGCTAATTATTTTGCCAATGTAAAATATGTGTATAACCAGATGTTAATTTACATTTAAATACTTTGACCACGTTCAAGATTATCGAATAATTACTTGGTTATGCGAAACCGGTAAAAATCTAAACAGATATTTAGGGGGAACAGGATCAACACCCATAGACTCCGAAACAACTACGAAACACTCGAATCACCGCATTGTATTGTCAATGTAACGACTCCATTCACAACGTACGCGTAGTCGCATTAATATAAACAAATCAAAAGACTGCAGAAGATTCTCTAAAATAAATACCGAGTAAACGCTGTAACCACCACTTATGTAACCGTATTCTCTGTAACCGCCCAATGAGTGTAACCTTAAACGCTGTAATCGCCATTTTAGTGCTATAGTAAGTGCTGCAACCAACCACCGTGTGTAACTGTAAACGCTATAACCACTAAATAATTGAGTGCAATCGTAAGCGCTGTAAACAACCACCGAGTGCATACGTCTACTCTAGGTTCAATTAGGGTATGGGATATTGGCTTGCCTATATACACCTCTATTGAATATACGGTCAACAATATTATACAATTAATTTATAATACGCGTACGATGTGTACAAAGTCTACCAAGTTTACACAAACTAACACCGATACATTAAAACTTCTATTTCACAACGGTAGGTATCGTCTGTTGACAACCAAAGTTAATGAATCGATTCCCCATGATTGAAAAAACTGAACAGAATTTTAGATCGCCGGCTGTGTGCGTGTTACTGTTGCCAGATGACCCGACTTTCCGATTTACAGGAGGATGTGGTCACACTCCGATTTTTCTTCATCGGGAGGCCAGTTGTACTGATTTTCAGACGACTATAGTAAGTATAGTGTCAACCGGAACAGTCCTGGGCCAGGTTTGATTCGGCCCGTCGCCAGTGCTTCAAAATAAGTAATCAACTCAAAATAAGTAATCGACTCAAAGGGCGTAAGCTCCATTAGAACCTACGGCGTTTACGTCCTTTGAGTCTAAAGGTATCGATATATGTTACGCGATAGGCGTATAAGTAAGGCAGCCAACTAGACTGGTCGCGTAGTTTATGTCTAACAAAATTAATTTTTGACCTCCGAAAATCAGCGTCCAGTACCATTGCAATATCTTATCATGGTAAAATCCTTTTTAGCGCGTACTTACCTACATAATATATATTTTTATTGCATTAGACGTTGCGCTAAATGACCAATTTCTTTCTGAGTAAGGTTTGGTTGTCAACTGGCGATATAAACCCGGCCGCATTCCTACTGAATTATACGTTTTCAACCTAAGCCGTATTGTACATCCTTTTCACAAAATCAGTAACTAGTTAATTGGCAAATGATACATTTATGGTGGGTTTCATAGCGATAACGGGGAATAATGATGACAGATAAAAGTTGTACACTTGGTTAATGTCGTTTACGCGTTAGACTTTCTATTCAGCCAGGCTAGTCACAACTTTGTTTGTTACGCGAACATGACCTGTCACTTTTACGCTATATTGATTGAAAAGAAATAGGTACCTAGTATATATATATTTTTTTTTTTATTTTTTTTTTATACAACTAGGGTGGTTTCGATATTCGAGCCTTTAAAAGCTTTATAGGTATAGTCAAACAAGGAGATAGGTATGCACCTGCGATACATACTTATTAGAAAGGTGCATACTTTCTTTGACTGTATGTAAATGGACTATTATATAAATAGGCGTAAAAGCCAACTAACCAAGTGTATAGACCTTTTTCACAAACACCAAACACTTCTATGAACTGTAGGGCTGACGCAATTAGCTGCTGAACTTCTTGTCCATGTCAAATACCCATCACTTTCTATTTAATACATAATGAGAGCAATAGATATTTATATTGTATTTCGTAGCTAGTTGTGTTTGCCCTTTGGCTAGACTTTGGATACATTTAGGCCCCATTTTCGTACATATGTAATAACAACGAAGCGCCTACAAGATAAGCTATAATATGCTGTTTAACAGACGATATTATTCTATTGAGCACATATCGTGTTTCATAAGCCAATACATTACGCGCCGCATGCGATTTTATACCATTGTATTACTAGTCTAAAATCGTATACTGTTTTAAGGACAATAAAAAAGTATAGAAAGTTACAGTCGGCGGCTGACATAAATCGTTTCTTTTTCAAGCTATTGAATAAGTAAAAGAGATGAATGTATAGCGTACCTATCAGTAGCATGGCGTCCAAAGAACTCGATTCCTACCGGCTTGCCTAATATCAGGCATTTGAGCAACTTATTCTACAGCTCTTAAGGAAAATGTACACTAAATCTGCATCGACTTGCCCAAGGATATCTTTTACGCCAAAAATCTGATTAAGTACTAGTAACTCCTGGTACTTTCTAGTCCTTTTTTCTGATTTAGCGATTCCATTGCCTTTAAAGTTATTAAAATCGTTAGGTACAATAATTAATTACTTTAACGAAATTGACAACATTTCATTTTTTCAAGTGGGCTATTTTATGTTATGTATTGAAAAAAAATCAAATTCCAAGGTATACGTGTTTTTTTATTTTCCCAGAAAAGCAATTTTTCATTCAAAAATATTAACTGAAAAAATAGCGAATGTTTGAAAGGTCGTAAACGACATATGACGTCACGAGTACGCATTTTCCTTTGCCCCTTGCTTTAAAAAAAAAATGGGTCGTGACGATTGATTGATTTGAGGTTTACGTCATTGTAATATAATTGTCAACACAAATTTTCTTCAATAAAATTACAAGTAAAAACGTAAACATGGCATCAAAAGAAACTAAAAACTGTTTTATAAGAACGTGTAGTAATAACACAAGACTGACATCACAAAAAAAGTTTTTTGTGTCCCTGCTGGGCAAAATGAGGCATGGTGTCAAGCGGCAGGGCTAGATCGTGTTCCTAAAAGGAAGTTATTCATCTGTGAAGATCATCTCGATGTAAGTACAACCGAACAATATACTTAACCTAGCCCACCTTTGTATTAGATTGGTAGTGGACTATTTACTGATAAAGTTTACTGTAGGTACGTACTCATGTGTTGTGATATTTAAATTAACTAGCTAATATAACCTTGTTTATATAGGACTTTCTTAAATAGTTATTGTCACTTGCACTTACAAATTCTTGCAGTGTGCATTGAAATCACCCTCACGGTGTTCAGGCTTATGCTTATTATACCTATTTGTCATTTCACAGTTGGAGAAAGACATGGAAAACTATAGATATTGGAAAGTCATGAATGTCAATGCAAAACTGAAACCTCGTCTTCCAGCATCACTCACAAGAAGACCGTGAAAAGAATCAAACCAGGCAGCACCGTCAACCTCTCATGATGAACCTACACCATCTTCTGCATCCTGAGGTGTAATGTGCTGCCCTATTATGACAACCCAAAACATACAAGTTAAGGTAGCGACAAAAGACAAAACAACACATTGTAATTTGGAACCACAAACTTATATATTTGGAAAATAAATATACTCGCACTAAGCCTTACAGTTTTATTTCTTAGGATAATGTTATTAGTTTCATATACAGGTACAGGTATATGTAAAGCAAGAACAGGGCTCAATGTAGGGCACACAATATGGGGTAGAAACTATCTACACGGTACGAAGCGGCACTATACAAAGTTCGAGACGATAAGGCAGCTTTTGCACCTCGTATCCCAGCCAAATTATATTTATCGTCCGTTTGTATGAACTCTAACATCATGGCAGTATCCACCCATGGCAAGTTGGTACTAAATGCTTGCACAAATCCATCTGAGGTCTTCATTTTTATGAGGTTCAATAAGTCCAAATACAAGTGCCAAATTTTCGTTTAAAGAAGCAGCGATATCCGTTTTTATTGCGATGTAAGCGTGAAAAGAAGCAGCAGTGTCCGTTATAAAAGCCAAGTCGTCAAGTATTTCAAGTGGAGCGAGAGTAATATCGTAAAATAAGAATAGTCGTTAACACCGAAATGTAAGAACTGACATGTCATTTGAAAACTTTTGACAGAGTGTGACAACCGGATACATGAAAAAAATTATAGATTTAGTTTTGTCTTTGGTCTATTGTCTATGTACGTACTATCTACGTCACATTTCCGGTTTACAGTTTTTCGCGATTATCTTGGAAATTAACGGGTAAAAAAATAAAATAACTGCCTCGTTACATACGGGAAGCATATTTGCCGAAATGGTTTTTGATTTAGCCCACTTCATATAATTTGAAATGTTGTCAATTGTCACGCAGGGTTGCGACACTCACATACACATTACAGAACATTTTCAAATGTCAAAACCCTAAGTATATAAAACGTTGCTGACAACCCTGACAATTCGATGCCGTCGCCGAAGTGTCACATCTATGCAATTTTATTATCCCTTTATAATCGCGGCTTGAGAACAAAAAGGTAGTAACTTACATTTGTAAGATTAATTTGAGATGTATGTTCATTCATATAGTCGATATACCTTTTTATTATCAAACCACGTAGTGGTAGTTAATAGTGATAGGTAAATACGGGTGATATCGTTATATAAAATTATTAAATTGACTTTAGCACAACTTATCGTTAGTAAAATTATTTTCCTTTCTAACAAGACACCGATCAGTTTTTTTATAGACCACGTGTCCCAACTGTTTACGGTACAATAAGTACAGCCAGTCATCTTAGTAACATGAAAAGATATCTTTACGAACGGGCATTTCTAAAAAAGTTTACACACCAATGAACAGATCCTTCATTGATTCCTAGAGTTCGACTACGATAACATTGCAGAGCGGAACATGACAACACCTCTTAAAAGTCACATTTTCATAGAAATTTGACTATTAAACGGAGGTGTTCCTTCCCATCTCGCACTCTAGGATACAATGCCGGATCTGTTCATTGGTGAATATTTTTGATGGTAATTTATTATATGTTTTGTTGATTCATTTGAAGATCATTGAAGTAAAATATTCTCGGTAGAATCTTAATTAACTGAAAAATTATCAATAATGGGTTTGTTTATCATTAAGAAAAACAGTAACAAAATAGGAAAGTTAAAGACTTTTGTAACAGTTAACGCGTTCATACGATTTTTTGCATCTACAAACCTTTTTAGAAATGCTCATTGCTCATATAACACAACGTAAAAAAAATTAGGTATACAGACATTATTGCCATAATTACGTCGTTTTTTTTTCACAACTTTGTCGCTTGCCATAAGGACGCATTAACAGGTTACTTGTATGGGGTTGCAAGCAAATTTCGGCTTTATTAACAGGTAGCGATTGGTACAATCACGAACTTTAATATGTGACCCAACTAAGGTCGAATCTGATACAATAAAATGTATACCTTCAGTACCAACTGTGAATTCTTTACAAGTTACCACGCAACCTTATTGTTATTGCATTATATTATAATTATAAATGAGTATTAAAATAAGTTTGTGTTAAAAATGTTTTTGGAGACAAGCTTTTATAGTCAAATGTACTTTTCTTTATATAATCACAAACTGCACGTCAAAACTAATAAAATTACCCCATACGCGATGGATTTATCTTATGTCATTTGGATGATCCTATGGCTACCAGTGGCGTGGCGTCCAAAGAACTCGATTCCTACCGGCTTGCCTAATATCAGGCATTTGAGCACCTTATTCTACAGCTCTTATGGAAAATGTATGCCAACACTGCACCGGCTTGCCCAAGGATATATCTTTACGCCACGCCACTGATGGCTACCATCCTGCTCCATCATCAGATCAGCTTCATGTCATAATAATATTGCGTTGCCATCTGATTTACCCATCCTTGAAAACTTTTAGATTAATCGGAAACCGAGAAGGGAGTCAAATTTTACTTGAAAGATTTGATTACAGACGAACACCGAGACAGGTGAATCTAAATAAAAGTTTGTAAGAACATTTCTACGAAATGGGTCACAAATTACAGAACTTGGCTGTATCTTTAGCTTGAAAACGACACACATATTGGTGACTTTGACTGTATCTTAACGGTTTTAAGATTAGTCTTCAGTACAGTTGGAACCTCGTAGTTATCAAAGATAATGTTAATATTTTTTTACTTCTTGAAGATTGCGAATTGTTCAGTTATATTAATTAATTTTGACAGATAATGAAAATTGAAGTAGAACCCAAATAAATCAAATTATTTTTACCATCATCAAACACAGAATAATATTTACATAAGACTACGGGGATGAGGAGCTCAAAATAACTACCTAGACAAAACTCTATTATCAATTAAATAAATAGTGGAGATAATTTTGCGTTATTTGTCTATATACATTTATTGGCCGTTGTACCAATAGAAAACCATAAACAAATAAACTTCATTCAGGTAATTCTTTAACAAAACAGTTGTTTACGAAGTTTTCTGCGGCCCGTTTCACAGTTTCGACTTGTAAAATTGTAACTTGCAGCACGATGCCACGGGCCACTGATGGTCAAAGCAATCGGATTATTTCGGCCACACATTCGTGTTAACATTTCTGTCCTTTTCTAAACATTAACTTGTAATAGTTGAAATCGGTGTCAACCTAATAGGAGCTACAATGGAACGTACAAATTTAGAAACCCATGACAATGTAAGATCATACAGTCGGCCGACGAAGATGTGGGTAGGCTCGCTATTGAACCCGCACGATGACTACAGCTCTGCTCCCCACGTCAGCTTAAACCGGTCAGAATAAGCTTTATGTCTAAGCCAGCAAACGGCAACCAGCGGCTTGCGGGCCGCATGCGGCCCGTGAACCGTGGCCCTTGGCTGATAAAAGGTTTCCGACCGCTGGTCTAAACAATAAAAGCGAAAAAAGACGACGTTTTGAGCCGAGCCAGGTGCATTTCACTCGTTTTTAGCCACATGCGCGGTGGGCGTAGCCGATCGAAACTCCGGCGGACTAAACGTCACAGTGGCACAATATAATTATCCTGACAGTACGCAAACGCCGTTGATTTTGGCCGACGCCGCCGCCAAGAACTGTGCGAATTATCAATAATGTATTTGAAATACATAAAACGAATCGTTTCCAAACTCATTTGCTTAAAAAAATCAGGGAATACTGTCAACTTGTATTGAATTACAGTGATACCTACTTTTTAGTTTGTTTGTGTACAAACAGAGTGCTAAATTATTTGGGTTCATCATTAGACCATTAATTTATTAGACCATGGATGCTTAGACACGAAGTCTTCACAAATTAACATAACCTTCAGCGTGGGCCGATATCAAAGAAAGTACGAGAAGTAGGTAAACGTACTTGCGCGATGTTTGCCGTGCTGTGGCTGTGGATGGGGCCTCGGCGCGCGCGCCTACGGGGTCTATTGTTTCTCTGCGAGATTTTTTTTTTTTTTTTTAAACCTGACAAACTCACAACCCACTTCCGAGCATTGTTATTGTCGGGCCGGGTGGTTGGCCGTTGCGGTCGCTGGGCTCGAACCAGGTCGCTGGCCAGACCACCCAAGGGCGTCCGACCGTGTGCCTTACACACGGCCGACACGCTCATCGGGCTGGGTATGTGCCGGGGGGTGCCTGGAGTCGAACCAGGTCACCAGTCCCGGCTTACCACGATAATCTCTGCGAGAATGGGTTGTTTTGTGTATGGAAACGCGTGAAAGTGAAATATTTGGTTATATTGCTCAGCCGAGTTGCACGTCTTTTTTGTGTGAACATAAAGCTTTTTCTGACCCATTTAAGCCGATTCCGCGTTGATAGATGTGGGCAGCAGAACTGTAGTACTATGAGCGAGACGCAGGATCTGCGTAAGGTATGGCAAGCCAGAGCTGCCTACATTACCGTGGTTAAACTCTGAAATCTGTTACAATAGTCTATTGACACGTCTTCAAAGTATTTAAAAGGCCATAATATTAATACGAGTAATATCAAACATCTATGTTTATCAACTTTAGCTCAAGTTATAATTTATTAATTTACAACTTCTATGAGCAATTTATGTTCTATTTCTATGGGTGTTATGTGTCAATAGACCAATGTTACACATTGCAAAGAACAGTGTTGTGATAATCGATACTAATGTATGGATGTAGACCAACTGTATGTCTTTACGCTGTGCATGTACTATGTGTCAGTGCACTACGTCTAGCCTAGAATGGGTCGGGGAGTCTAGACTAAGATAACAGTGGATTTGTGCTGAGACTGGGTCCCTTGAGACACGATTACTATTATAAGCAGTACATTGAGTATACCATTTACATTCAGTATGATGCACATATAATTTAACCTATTTAGTAGTAGTGATCCTTTGATCGAGAATATGAAAGCAGGGGCGTATATCGATACCTTTAGACTCAAAGGGCGTAAACGCTATAGAACCTGCGGCGTTTACGCCCTTTGAGTCTAAAGGTATCGATATATCAAAAGAAATACGATAAGATACATGATAATATTGTATTATTTTTGTATTATTCGGACCCAAATCAAAATAAGTTTCATTAAATAAATTGAACAAAATATCGCCTAAGGTTACAAAACTAATAGAACGTCTGGAATCTTATGGGGGAATATAATAGAGGGAACTCTATTTGGTATAATTTTGACTGCCCGAAATATTGCTTAGCAAACTTTATTACCCAGAGCGCTAAATTTCAAATACGCCCCTGCGGCGGCAGCAAATGATTACCTACGTGGCGACAATATACTGTTTATAATATTTCTTTCGTGTTTTCAATTAGGATCATGTGATTTCGTGCTGAGTTAAATTTCTTTTTTTTACGTTGAAATCTTTTATTCTGGACTTCAATCTAGTTTAAGTTTACGATAGAGCGAGACACCCAAAAGTAGACATGCGCAAAATGTTTCACTAAAGTGTGATATGAATCTTTAGCTCTCAAAAATATGTATCACACCTTTAGCTCAGTAGCTCCGCGGTGTGTTCAGTTCGACTTCATCTCACACTCCCCTTTGAGAGGGGGCGTGGGGGGGGCCATTCCTGCCCTCTGTGGCTGTATCTTCACACAGCACTACGGTACTGCGGTCTTCCGTTTTGGTTGCTTATGTGCTACCGTTGGGTCTGTGTGTGTTTTGGAGGTCTGGGGGGACTTTCTGGGTTGCTGTTGATGTTGCCCTCTTGTTTCTTCAGTCTCTTGCTTCTTTAGGTTTATTTGTTTCTGGTTGACGTTGGTCTGTCAGTGGCTTGGGTGCTACGTTGGCCTTTCTGCGGCTTTGTGGGTTCCTGGTGTCCTGACATGATTCAGGTGCTTAGCTCTCTTGGGAGAGCACGCGATCTCCTGTCTGGCGGTCTTGCGTGGAGCGGCGCGATCCCGCGAAGCGAAGGTTCGGCCGCGTTGTCCGCTCTGTTAAACATGGTTTTTGCCAGACGTCTGATGAAGGCGTCCAGTTCTTGCCAGTTTAGGTCTGTGTGCAGCATTATGTTTCTCATGTAGCGTGGTGCTCGTACTATGGCGCGCAGGGCTTGATTTTCTTGAGCACGCAGCTTTTTCTTGTTTGATTCTGAGACAAGACCCTCCGTAGTGTGTTAACGGCTCACTAGCTTTTATAGCTCAGTAACTCCAAATCCGAATATCTCCGAACGAAAGAGAGAGCATTTAGGTATACGGTGACAAGACAGGGACGAAAAGTTCGGGTTTATCGTGTCTTTTCTAGCAGCTCACGGCTCAATAGAGCTACTTGAGAGCGAGTGAACGAGCGAGTTGAAAGATATACTGAGTTGTTTGAATCGGAACTGAGCTAGTCAGCCGGTGAGCTAGACCGACTGATATAGCTCTTTTGAATCACTCACTCACGAGCAACACATGTCTACCCAAAAGATGCCTATGCACTCTAGTCTTTAGTCTTTTAGGTTATAGCTTTACGCTGGCTAGCTTTCCTCAACTCTACGTCTGGTGTTCAATAAAAGTGTTTCTATTATAATTCATTAGACAAATTTACGCAAGCAGAGAATACCACATTCTGTTTTTATGATAAATAAAGATGCTTCTTGTACAGTCGACTACAAAGAGATCGATATAACCAAAGTTACAAAAATATGTACGCGCGACTCTATTGACTTAACATTAAATTAAGGTCGTGTATACATATTTTTGTAACTTTGGTCATATCGATCTCTTCGTAGTTGACTGTACGGCAAGATAGTATAGACACTAGACAATAGATTACTATTTATTAAGATTGGTTGCGTAAAAATAAATAAATATTGATAATCAGTTTGGGTTACGAGAATATTGCAGTGTGTATTTAGTTAACGTTTTTTTACTTTGCGTTATATTGTTGAATTTTTTTTGGTACAATGTGAGTTTTGTAGGTTTTGGTGAAGATTTAAAAATAGTATTGCTTAATATACATAACGTTAGGATTATTATTATTACATTATAGTGTAGTTATTTGATAATACAATCTATATATTTCTAGGATATAAACATTGTAATAAAAATGTATTTATGTTTTATGAGATTTGAGGGTGAAAAATTGGTTATAGTGTGTTTACGTATTTTTTTAATCATACTATTTGAGAGAGATGTTGGTTTTTTTAAAGAAAAGTACTAACTGTATTTAACTCAGCACGAACGAATTACTTACTACACATTTTCCAACATTTAAAAAGACGAAATTCAGCTAAATATTTTTTAATTATCTGTAATATTATCTCCTCAATGCCTCAGTCGTAACAAACATTCAGCGTTTTTGTGAACAATTTTTGTTCATAACATTTTTTTTATAATATATGTATTTATAATTTAATTAAAAGTATTAAGAGACCTTTAATCACAGTTCGGTACCAAAAGCACTATTTATTGAGCAAAGGAAATGCTTAAAAAATTGAAGTTTTTTTTTTTAAGGCTGGTAACAAAAAATGTCCACAAAACTGGCAGTCGCAAGGGAGCGTCGTCGCCCAAATAACACACACGCTGAATAAGAGGTTATACAGCCTTTATAGCACTCGTACTTGATATATATTGACTGTATAAGGTCATACAGCTTGTGATACTTGGGAGATACAATCGGGTATATTATCTATGCTTAATTTACAGAACAAGCTTAGGAAGGTAACAGTGGACAGGGCTAACTATACGCAACGTAAGTACAGATCTTACATTGTTGTGGGATATTCTGAAAACTGACCAAAACATTAAAAAAAAATTATAGGGTTTTTTCGCTATGAATAACGTTTAAGAGCACTAAGAAATAAATACGCAAGTCTTGAAAACATCGACTTTTATTAAAATGCATAAAGGCGTGTCTTTTAGTTATCCATTTAACGTTATTATTGACAAAATCAAGGCTAAGATGCCACAGATCACTATGTATATTAGTAAAATAATGCAAGGTTCAAAAACAACTAAGTGCGACGACGAGCGAAGCGAGGTTTCACAATCGATGTTTTTGTTTTCAAAATATCCCAGACAACATCTTAGACCCTTAAACACTACACTACACGAACGCAAAGTCCCCCGCCTATATCCGACTATCGGACAGACGGAACTTCTTACAGTACACCCCTTTTCAAAACGGGCGGTGGTGGCTCATATAGGTGGGTTGGTAGTCGCGGCGGAGGTAGCGGTTGGAAGGGTTGGAATACATGTTATAGCCGGTGTATTCTTGTCTGTGGAGCATGTCTAGTTGGTCGAGGCTGTGGTGACGTTGCGGTAGCATCGGTCGAGGGTCCACTGAGCAGCGTGCAGCGGTAAAAGTTAGTTTACGTCATCGAAATATAATAAGTATGGAAGCGTAACGAAGGCTCAAAATCGGCCCCACGACATCGAACCACTAAGTACCAAAGGGGCGGAGCTAATATAGTCCGTACAAACTCTTAAGACCAAATGCTGTCAAACAAACGCAAGCCAAAAGCTACCTTATAATCAGAATATAACGTATTTTTTGGCTGGCGTTTGTTTGCCAGCATTTGGTCTTGAGTTTGTACGGACTATACTTAGTCTTGAACTAAAACGCTCACGTCAGTAAGTTTGTAACCAATCCCATTTTTTTTTTGTCTTTTAAACGATATGCAATTGCGCCTTCCCAAACTTGACACTAATATTTGTCATAAATGACTTTAGACTCAAACATAGTAAACATTAAGTAGGTTATCAGCCCCACTGATACATAACACGTATTGATTTTAAAAAGTGGGCGTTATGGGGCAAATTTTTAACGTAATTTTTGTTCCACACATTATATTTCGATGGTTTACGTCTTATATAATACATGGTATCCTTAAATCGCCGGCAAACATTTCACCGAATGTTTCATTTCATCGACATGTCATTTCGCCGAAAGCGTTTATCACTAAAACCGCTTTCCTATTGGGATTGACATAAAACAAACCTAACATAACCTTTTCGCCGCCACGTAAAACATAAAAGTCGCAAATCAGACGCCATGACATGACAGTGTCAAAACCGAAATTGAACTTTATGCTGGTGCATAAAGGTTTATATCGCTCTGCGGTCTGTGCCCAATATATGCGTCGTTGGCGTCCAACCTGCGGTGCCAATATATACGTCATGGCGTGGAAAAGGTTAATGGTTATTACGTGATACTATGAAAATTTTACAGATTCACAATAAAAATTTATCGACGACATGGAAATTCGATGAAACGAAACGCAAAAAGTTAGTCGACAAAACGGTCAGGCCCTTATTGTATTTTAATATAGACTTACCTCGATTATGGTGAAAACCCGCCGCCCAGCCAGCGTAGTACGCGGCCTTCTGCTTTCCGTGTTCCTCCGCTACCTAAAACATACAAACACACATCATACACAACTATTCCGCACTGCTAGTACAACGCGACCGCGAGATATATCACGACCAAGGACCATTAAAATAAGAGGACTGTCATTCTCCATACTCTGGATCGTAACCCGACCGCTTGGGAATTTCCGGGCAAAAACTAGATGGCGCTGAAAAACTAAACATTTAACGATGTTATAATTGAACAAAGAAACATAGTATAGTAACAATTAGTTCGTAAACAGCTAATAATAAATAAATTCTAACATTCAAATACTGTGTCACGTTTGCAAAGTCGAATAATTGTAAATAATATAATTATTTTACCAAGCTTATACATAGATGGCGTTGTAAATTCGAGGAACATCCTTTTGTATGGAGAATAAAAGTCCTCTTGTTTTAATGGTCCTTGATCACGACACAGCGCGTAACAGCCAATGACAACGTCCGTACACAGTGCCGGCTTTAGGCTGCGTTTCCACCAGACCTGTGCGAGGTAGCGGGGCGGTGAGGAAAAAACCGGCCAAGTGCGAGTCGGACTCGCACACCGAGGGTTCCGTACAAACTCATAAGTAGATACATGAATAGTTCAAGAAAAACTATATGGCGATTAGTTTAGTAGGAGCAAATAAGTATGTGTTAAGATTTTTGCAAATTTCTCAAAAACAGTGCAAGTTAGGAAAACCGTTATATTTTTCCTGTAATATATAGGATGACATTAATAATTGGTAATTATTACAGATTTTTCTGTTCAGTAACTTCGAAGATAATAGGGGGGAACGGTATTTTTTTTAACGTTTTTCACCATAAATCAAAAACTACTTATTTAAAAAAAAATACAAAAATACTGTTTTAATCTACAAATTAAGCCCTTTCATTTGATACCTCACTCAATATAATAGCCCTACTTTCAATTTGCAAAGTCTCATTACGGACCCCTTTAAAAAAAAAGTAAAAAAGTTACAAGAATTTTTTTACATCCTATAATCTCGGGTTAGCAGTTCTTAACACTATTCCAAATTTCAAGTCGATAGCATCAGTAGATCCTGAGATATCTTGCTGTGACAGACGGACAGACAGACAGACAGACAGACAGACAGACAGACAGACAGACAGACAAACAGACAGAGTCGCACCATAAGGGTTCCTTTTTTACCATTTTGGTACGGAACCCTAAAAAACCACCAATCAACGTGTCGCTCAGCGCGGCCCGGCATTGGTGGATTTTTTCCTCGCACACCGCTCCGCTACCTCGCACAGGTGGAAACGCAGCCTTAGAGCGGCCGCACATTGGGCCACTAATGGTGGTCACTAAACGCATCCACAAGTAGCAAGTGCGCGCCACTACCCCAACTTGTGGGCCGAACGCGGCAAAGAACTGTTACGTGTCTTTTATTTTTGAGACCAAATGTTGCTTAGAGAAACTTTATCCTGAATATTAATACTGTCGATAAGTATAGTAAAATAGGGAGTGTTTTTTTTTTTTCATTTTGGTTGGTTCGAGTCCCGGGCGAGGCAAGCGAGTTTTAGAAAATCTTTGTATGCAGTTTTGTTTCTCTTTAAAAATAAAGGAATTTCTCCTTTAAGTAAAATGAGCTAGCTTAAGGATTTAATGTAGTTTCCCTCCAGCGCCCGAGTTATCTTTCCACCCTGTATATATATATATATATTTCCCTCCCCACTACTACTAACCACACTACTACTAATACTAATTTATTGTTATAAACGTATAACAATAAATTAGTATTAGTAACGTAGCAATCAGTTTTTGTAGTTAAATTCCGCTCTTGGGTGGAATATGGGAAAACGGTGTAAAAATACCAAATATTTGTTTTACCCCGTGGTATTTGAATTTCAATCACTTGATTGATATTTATACTTGAGAAATATAGAAAAACGATCATAGTTAAGAAACTGTCCATATTTTTCAAGTCATTATTGTTGGTTGATCTTTGCTAAACAACGATTTTTAAGTATAAGAGTGTAAAATATTACATTCAATTTTTTGTAGACTTTTTGTTAGACTTAATTCTCCTTGACCTCTATAAGACTCGACATAATTTTTGTCCACTAACTACTGCAAAATAAACAAACAATTCAAACAGACAAAATAAAACCGTGATAACTAGATATCCTGTAAAAAAATAAAGGTGCACCAATGCTCTGTAACCTAAATGGAAACTGCGGATTCTTAATAAAAATTATAAACTTGCATATAAAATTGTTTACAGAAAAAAAATGCCAACGAAACAATTTAGCAGTTTATAAATGATGACATCAATAGTAAAACGACCAATTAACTATGTACGAATATGCCCCACGTGACTCAATGTGCTCCTATAAAAAGTACGAATGTGCCCCCCGTCGTGCATAAAACCCCTAAGAAAATAATATAAAAAGCGATGTTATTAAAGCGTTCTAAGCCGCACCGTATCGCCGTGTAACTGCTGGCGACTCGTCGCCCAATGTGCCCCAAGCGCAGGACGTCCAATTTGTTCATAGTACACGTGTGCCTCCCGTAGTGCCTACACAACACAGGTTAGCCCCTCATTAACAAAATAATATAAAGAAGCTCTGTTAATCAAGCATTCTAAACTTCTGACACATCTGACGTGAGATTTTGGCATTAAACATTAGGATACCATTAGCTAGTCTGATTTAACGGCATGCGAAAATATGACCAAACTGACCCAATGTTAATTAAACGCATTTGCCCCTATTACACTTAGACAACACTAGATGACCCCTTGTTAGCCAAATAAAAGAAAAACATTAGTAAAGGGTCCTAACAAGAACCATATGTTCACTGTACTCGTGTACATTGTGCCTGGACAACACAAGTTGACCCCTCTTTGACAAAATAAAAGAGTTAACAAAACGTTCTAAGTCGAACATTAATTACAGTATGCCCCTAAACAGGGTCACATTGACATAAGTTGCCCCACGTTGCACTATTGAACCGGATAAAAATCCCTAGTAAAGCGTTCTAAGCCGCACCGTGTCGCTGTAATTAAGCTTTCTTACATAATTATCTAGTGTTCTTTGCTAACATACATAACTGAGTAAAAAAGGTTAGTAAAATTCAATGTGTTTGTAGCAATACAATATACTTACTAGAAATATATTGTGTCTTTAAAATTTAAATAAAAGTGTTTTAAGCAGCACCGTGTAGCTGTTAAAAATTATGGTTTCCTATCAGTGGCGTGGCGTAAAAGATGTCTTTGGGCAAGCCGGTGCAGATTTGGCGTACATTTTCCTTAAGAGCTGTAGAATAAGGTGTTCAAATGCCTGATATTAGGCAAGCCGGTAGGAATCGAGTTCTTTAGACGCCACGCTACTGTTTCCTATACACATTAACATTCGCTGTACGAATGTGCCCCCCGAAAACACTCTCTGTTCTGATAAAAGCCAAATAAAAAGCGTTATTAAGCGTTCTAAGCCGCACCGTGTCGCTGTGTAACCGCAGGCGGCTCGAGGAGCGCGGCGCGCGCTTCACCGTCTCCGCCGTCACAGGCTAGAACAACACACAATTTAGACCCCCCAGCCAATGAGTCCCCAGGGTCCAGTGCGTACACGGGGTATTTTTACTCTAAAATTAAATAATAATAAGATAATTAAGAAAAGTATGCTACATACACACGTAATTAATATATACAATATAAATACAAGCTGCGAGCGCTGTATCTCTAGTAGCAAGCTTCGTAAAAAAAAAATTAAAAAGGCTATTATTTTGAAACCCATTTAATTTGATGAATAATCACGTGATGATGAAACCAAATGTTTTTAAAAGCTCCAACTAACTAATGGTTACGATTTATCCCGCTCTCGAAACGCGATGAAATCGACCCACTACCGAGTGGATCCCACAAGACGGCTATCGGAATAGAGGCAGACCGAAAACCATTACACATTTCGTAGGAGTGTTGGGAGGATGCACTGAATAGGGAGTTAGGGACGAATGGCGGAAAAGAGGGCTTCCCTTTGTCCAGCAGTGGGACTCCTAGACAGCCTATTAAAAAAACTGTTTGGTGTACCTACAATAAAAAAATAAAAAAAGGTTTCATACCCGTGTACGCACTTCGTAACTCCATATCAGCATGCGATCAATTTTGATCCTTATCTCAACACAACACAGTTCATATTAGAGCAATGTTCCCATGCAGTGTGAAGCTAGTGCGTTGTAGCTCGTGTTAGTTCGCGAAACCGCCGACAGATGGCGCTCACCTTAACGCTGAGCGGCTCTGTGCCGCCCTCTGGAATCACGTTGTTTAAAGCTGCTATCGCCTCTTGCGCCTCTTCCCGTTTGTCGAACCTGGAATTACGGAATATAGATTTTACATACATATATTTATATTTTTGTATGACTGTGAAATGGCGGGGTTTCAGTCGCCGTGATGGATACAAGCGGCTGAATCCACAGATATGGGTGACTTTATAATAGGTAATGGACTGTAATGGGGTGATTCTGTCCCATTACCAGATACAATGGACGAGCTGAAAATTTAAAAAATCTGACCATAGACGCGAGTTTATATTTACGGAATCGTAAATTTTAGCCTTGACCTTAAGTGTAAATGTAACCAGTGTGTAACCGCCATACGATAAATAAAATGTATGAATGGAAGATGAATGAGAGATGAGAGGTGAAAGGTCGGTTGAATTATGTTCCGTTGAAATTTTTCAGACTATTGACAATGATAGTGGCCAGTTTGCAGAATGAGGTGGTTGTTGATTTTACATATAACTGTCTTGAAAAAAATAATAATATAGAAGCTATCCCGGGCTATTATATTTAGAATAGAATTTAGTTTAAACAAGGGTCAGACACCGAGACTTATTTTTGGTCCTTACGCCAGCCGAGTCAGACAAGGGTAGAAAGAATGAAGGCATACGAAACAATTAAATGGCATCTAAAGAGCGTCTGTGAGAAGTAAACGCAACATCGTCTGAGTTTGCCATCTAGGTGATTGAATAGTGTACTGAATGGGGGAGTCAAAAGACAAATTCAGACTGTGGCTGCACCCAACGAACGCGCTTTTGTTTTGACAATGGTAATATAAGTGTAAGACGAGAGAAAAACAGCGTCTACGGCTGTGTAATGAACCGCCAAACAAGTGTCCGTCAAGATAGCGTACACCGTAAAGATATTCAGAATCTGATGCAGCCAATAAATAGTACCCAAATAGTACCAACGAAATACCTAGGTGAAAAAAAATAGTACCCTTAAACTTTTCGAAATATAGGGCCTGTTCACGGTGTACGCTACCGGGCGTCAAGCTGGCGTACACCGTTTGTATCTCTGGAACGGCTTTATTTTTGGAAACGCTTTATATCTCAAAAAATAGTACCCAAATAGTACCCTAGGGCCCTACAATTTCATTTCTCTAGCTATCGTAGAAGCCGAGATATAGTGAGCTCTTTCTATAAGAAATTCTCGGGTACGCCAGCTTGACGGTGTGAAATTTTGTACACCGTTAAGTCATGGAAAATCTCGGCTTCTACGGTATCTAGAGAAATAAAAGTTTAGGGCTCTAGGCTACTATTTGGGTACTATTTTTTGAGATGTAAAGCGTTTCCAAAAACAAAACCTAGGTATAAGTCCTAAATGTATTGGTTTATGCAATAAATAAATAAATACTAAATACTAAATCCACGCCAGCTCTTGTGAAGCGACCTGTAAATGGTTACCAAAGTATATTCACCTGACGAAGGCGACGCCGCGCGGCGTGCCGTTGCTCTTGTCCCGCAGGATGTGCTTCTGCACGATGCGGCCGTACTTGCCGAATATCGTCTCCAACTGCTCCTCCGTGATGGCGCGGGGCAAGTTCGTCACGTACAGGTTCGTCTCCTTTATCTCGTCTCCTGACGGACGGGCGTATGATACCTGGAAAGTGACGTTTAATATTGAATAGAAGATTCCCGCAACTTAAGATAATGATCAGATCACATCGCACTTGCTATAGTTGAAATTTTTTAAAGTGTCGGAGTTCTAGCAAAATAGTTCATTGCAAATTGTACCTTCTAACCTAGATAATAAAACTGCAATTAGAATGCATTTTCTTGTTACAACTCGGAGACTTTAAAAATTTTCAACTATACTAATATTATAAATGTGAAGTTTGTGAAGATGTTTGGTTGTTTGATACTAAAACTAAATAACGGGGTAGCACCTGGATGGATTAAGCTGAAATTTGGCATGCAAGTAGACAACGTTTTGGATTGAAACATAGGATAACTTATATCCCGGTAAAGAGTTAGGCAATAGTTCGTCGATTTGTATGGGAAATGGGAACCAAGCGTGTAAAATTTTGTGGTAGACGTTTAACGTTAAGAATGTAATTTAGTGATGGAAAACATACATTTTCCATTTAATTTGGTGGTATTTGAATATTTAATTATGACATTTATCAGATTTTTCAAATATAATAATGTGTATGTATATGTATGTATGGTAACAGATAATTAACAGTAACGATAGTTTACTGCTACATAAACGCATATTGCTTGTATCAGCGTTAACCCAACTTGTATAAATATAGGAGCGTTTTTATAATAAAAGCCTCTTTGAACTGACATAAACCGGGGGTCTCACTTCTCTCTACAACTGAATATGAAGCAGGTCTCAAGAAAAGAAGAGCGTTGTTCAGGGTTATCCCGGCCCATTTCAAGAGGTGTCCAGGGAAATCCCGGCCCATGTTCGAGGGTGTCCCGTCAACGTGACCCGCGGCCCGCGCCGACGATACCTACCGCAGCGACAGCTTAATCCACTTACCGGTTGATTGACTATGACTATTGTAAGTTTTTAATATAATATTCTAAAGTAATATGATTAGGTTACTCATACGATGTAAAAAAAATATATAGTTTGATTATGTGTGTTAAATACGGTTATTTAGTTTCGCGATACTGAACTGTAATTTATATTTTTTTTTACCCGACTACGGCGAAGCAAAAAGGAGGGTTATGATTTTAGCACCGTATGTATATATGTATGTATGTTTGTATGTTTGTATGTTTGTATGTTTGTATGTTCGTTTGTTCCCTCATAACTCAAAAACTACTAAACCGATTCAAACATGTGGGGTATCGTTAGATTCGTCTTGATTCTGCGCGGGTTATAGGCTAGTTAGTTGAAACTGAAATTTAATATAAAGGCCGTGATTCTCAAAAAACTCAAGGATTAAAAAATAAAAGTCATCGAGTAGCATCGAGTTACATATCAAATTAAAGTGCTTTAAAAACCTATTGCAAAAATGTATCACACATGCTGATACAAGTATATTATGCAACAATATTTTCATTTTTAATAACAACAAGAACGATATTCAACAGCTTGATCTCCGACGATTCGTTACAGAAGGGCTAGCATAATGTGCAGTAATGGCAGTCGTGGCACGAAACGTCATCACCCGTTACTTTCATAATATATTTGAAAGAAAAAGAAAAAACATATATTGATATTTTGACACCTGCTAAATATCCTAATGGCCTGCTATGCTAGACCTTTACATGTGTCATTCGTATTGAGAGATATCGGGTAACTTCGTATTTGCGAACATTGCCGAATACATGTCATTTTCATGCCGCCAACTGACGCGTGTGTTGTGTCACATCAAAAATGTTGAAATAAAATCGTTGTAATGCCGTAAATATGCTGCCTCACTGCGAGCAGATTTAAAAATATGTCTGAGGAGGCATATATTATCACCGGTGCGTATTATTGTATTAATATTGAAATAATTGTACATGTCGATTTTCTCTATCCGCAATGACAGTTTGCTAAGCTACTCAACTAGAGGTGTGGCTAAGATGAAGTCGATATTTTGTATCGACATTGGTTACGTATGAATTAAATAACTCAGTGCACCTAAAATACAAAATTAACCCTTTCAGATTTCCTAAAGATCCGCTTCTAGAAAAAGAGTGAATGAATACTACCGGCCGGGATAGTTTAGTTTCCGCAGCCCTGTAGCAGTAGCACAGTATGCGGTAGCCAAGATATTTTTCATAATTTCATACAAACAGAGAAACATACTTATCTAATTAAAAACTTATTTTAATGTAGCAACATATTTAAAAAAGTAAGTCTTGGACTCAGGCAAACAGCAGACATACGTATTAAATGCACTCAAAAATATCTACTCTTTAATTGCAATAAACTTCAAGGAAAGATGTTTCTAAATACGGTAACCATGTATTATCTTTGTACAGCTGACTGTAAGAGCCTTATCACTCTGGCGATTTGCGAGCGAGCCGCGGGCGAGTTTCCATACAAATGTCACTCGCGGCGAACTCAAAAAATACTACCCAAATAGTACCCTAGGGCCCTAAAATTTCATTTCTCTAGCTATCATAGAAGCCGAGATATAGTGAGCTCTTTCTATAAGAAATTCCCGGGTACGCCAGCTTGACGGTGTGAAATTTTGTACACGTTAAGTCATGGAATATCTCGGCTTCTACGATAGCTACAGAAATGAAATTTTAGGGCCCTAGGGTACTATTTGGTTACTATTTTTTTAATATAAAGCGTTTCCAAAAACAAAGCCGTTCCAGAGATACAAACGGTATACGCCTGCTTGACACCCAGTAGCGTACACCGTGAACAGGCCTTATATTTCGAAAAGTTTAAGGGTACTATTTTTTTCACCAAGGCATTTCGTCGGTACTATTTGGGTACTATTTATTGGCTGCATCAGATTCTGAATATCTTTACGGTGTACGCTATCTTGACGGACACGTATGAAAACTTGCCCGCAAATTGCCAGTGTGATAAGGCCCTAAATCGATATCTATAAATCACTCTAGTCACACTTAGTCGCACCCCTATAATAATTATTTCTTTCTACTCAATAACAGATGACACTGTGTTGTAAACTGCTTTAATCCATCTGTTGGCGAGGAGTGGAATCATATATGACAACATTTAGTTACGTTGAATCACGATATTCAAATAGGTGTTAGTGAAAGATATCTTTTCTTTGTACCTATTTTGCAGTATAAGTAAAACACGTTAGAATTGATTTTGATAATTCTAAAGTTGTTCCAATTAAAAGCATTTTATAAAAGTGTGGTTTGTACGTATGTTTTGGTACCGTTGTATGTCACCCGTTTTCATACTTTTTGACTAATTAACATATCAATTAATGTTGTTTCTCCTCCGCAAGCAGTACCGCACAGAGCCAAAGGCATGAAGCGCTCCTGGTTTCTTCGCGCAAACTGTATAGAAATGTCTAAATTTTGCGAGCCCGAAGGGCGAGCTTCAGGCTTTGAGGCCAAAGGCCGAACTACTCGGCAAACACCGAATAACCCAGCATTCCGCAATAATTTTAAGCGGGACAAAGACCGAATACCGGGTCGGACCAAAGGTACCGAGCGCCCCTGGTTACTTACGTATACCTATTAGTGTGATTTTTGCGAGCCCGAAGGGCGAGCTTCAGGCTTCGAGGCCAAAGGCCGAACTCCTCAGCAAACACCCAATAATCCAGTATCCCGCAATAATTTTAAGCGTTGGACCAAAGGCACCGAGCGCCCCTGGTTCTTACGTATACTTATTAGTCTAATTTTTGCAAGTCCGAAGGCCGAGTTTCGGGCTGCGAGGCCGAAAACCGAGCTCTTCCGCAAACACCCCGTCTCGTAGTAATTTTAAGCGGGACAAAAGCAAAGCATAAAGTGTCTTATATCGTTGTAAGCAAACCATGTATCTAAGTGTTACTGTTGTAATTCTTGTCATTTAATACTATTAAATGGAGGGTGCTCATGAAAGAGCTCGGTCGTTGGCCTCACACCCTGATATGGTTCTTAGGAAGGAAAAGGCGCTTAAAACCGTAACTGAATAATAACTAAAAATACGTAAATAAAATAAAGTTAAAAACTAAAACCCGACTACGAAAAAGTCTAAAACAAGAATCTTAGGTTTTAGTTCGCCAGGTACAGATAAATTGCAATTTTTTTAATTTAGAGAACGTTTCGAGTATGCCGTCAATCGTTCGTAGTCGGAGGCCCCTTTTTTGTTTGTCTTCTTGCCGGGGCCTCCGACTACGAACGATTGACGGCATACTCGAAACGTTCTCTAAATTAAAAAAATTGCAATTTATCTGTACCTGGCGAACTAAAACCTAAGATTCTTGTTTTAGACTTTTTCGTAGTCGGGTTTTAGTTTTTAACTTTATTTTATTTAAATACGGGTTAACGCTAATACTTTGCAGTTAATTTTTTTTTAATCATTTCGTAAATTCTAATATCATAATCATAATTGTTACCGCTTAACCCAATTTCAATTGTCGTAAACAAGTTGCGACAGATCCGCGCACGGACAGATGCATACCGCGCGCGTAAACAGAATCTTTAGTAGGTCGTGCGTAGTAAGTAGTACAAGTAAATTTTAATTATCGGTAAATGTAGTTTGATATTCACACTTAGATTTTTTTGCGTAAATTTAATGAACAATTACACTTCAGCTAGTTATTGGGCTGATCACCTAATGTAGTGAAAGTTAAATAATTGACTGATAATTGAATTAATAATTATTTTTCATATAAGTAGAATTGTTTTTTTAAAGGATTTTTTTTAAATAAATTATATTCTCTCAGTAGGTATAGGTATGGTACGGTACAGACTTAGTTTTAGGAGGTGTAGGCACATTCACATATGTGACCTAACATCATTTAGGGCGCTAGTCCTTTAGATCATGGTGTTTGGACTACTGTGCCCACCATGAGCATTATAGGAGACTTATTAAGTCTTAATGAATTTGTGCCCCGCATAAACTGTAAACGCATATAGCTTGTATCAGCGTTAACCCAACTGCGTTAAGCCTCTTTAAACTAACATAAAGCGGTGGTCTCACTTCTCTCTACAACTCTACCTCACAATCTTCAACTACTTTATTACAATGTTAACAGCGACTGAAGTTGACGGCGAGCAAAGGTCATTTTTTTTAGCACCACTGTTTTACACCCGTCAACTTACCGCCACGAAGTCCGACTGTTGTGACAGCTCTTAGAGCTAACACCCGTTCAAGCACAAAAAAAGCACTGTATCGTCCTCCACATAATATACTGTAAATGTACTTTAGCTAGGTCTACTATAGCTTGGCAAATTCGTTGGTGACACTCCCATGGTCCGCGCGGAGGGCGGGGGACGATGACATATTGAGCACTGCTACACACGATGCGAATTACAATACGGACATTTTTGCCGACGTCTCTAAAGTCCGAAGCAGTCTTTCGGTGCTTTCTGCAAATGCAGTTTGTAGGCAGATTTTTTGCATTTGAAAGAACTGCAGGCCGATAGCAAGCGGACTGCACAGTTAACAGTTTTGGTGCAGTTATTTCACCTGGAAAATAACAGCCTTCAAACTGCACTTTTGCAGCCAGAAAGGATTTTTTGAAATAGGTATGTATATAAATTATATACAATTTGTTTGGCTTGACATCCAATAACTTTGCCAATCGGCAGACTCATCTTTGCGTAGTTATCTCGTGCGCTTTTTGTGTGCAGTCCTGGTTATGTGCACAAGTTACCGCCAACACGAACGGCGGCCGACTAGCGCTTCTGTCAGACGGCCCGCCCACACTTCACACCGCCCCGCTGTACTTCGTCCCCCGTCGCCCGCGGACCATGGAAGTGTCACCAATGAATTCATATTCATATTCATATTTATTTATTGCGATCATGTTTATTGTAATACATAGATCTTAAAAGTAGGTGTTATACAGTAGGTACATGATACCCTGCTAGGGTATTGCAATATCTTACTAAGAACGAAAATTATGATGTTAGATAACGTAAAACAACACGGTTAACTTACGAATAACATTAATGTATAATATAATAATTATTAATTTATGTTAGAAATGTAATAATAAATTGAGTGCTAGGTATTAATAAGAGTTAGGCGTTTTCCACATTTGGTTACGGATCAATTGACATATTGTGCTTATAGCGTATCGTTTAAATATTCTTGAACGCTGTAATAATATTTAGACAATAACAACTGTTTTAATATTTTAGTAAACTTAACATCTGATTCTTCCGCTATCATTGTATCGGGTAGGTGATTATATATCTTTATAGCCATAACATACGTGCTATTGGAGTGCATTTTTAGTTTTGATATCGGTAATAACAGTTTGTTTCGATGTCATTGAATTGATGTTGTTGAATTTGCCAAGCTATGTTACTTATTCTGTGGCCAGGTGGCGGGAGGTCTTTCACGCCCACGCTTCGTTGTGGTAAGTGAAAGGCTACTTTAACCATATGTTTTGCCGGGCGTCTCGCCACAGAACTAGCTTAGTACGATAACATAAAGATGACACTGATGGTATACCTTTAACCGCTTATTCCTGAGCTGGTATCCGTTGAATGTGTCGATGGCCCTGGCCGCGTCCTCTTCCCGTGTGAAGTTCACGAACCCGAAGCCGTAACTGTACCCCGTCTGGAAAAGCGTGCAAATAATAAGTCAATTAGAACAAAGTGCAATGGCAGTGGGCGGGGCTTATTTGACGCAGAGCCGATAGCCGATGGGACAGTTATGGAGTAGAGACCTAGAAGGAAATGTTTACGCGATCGAATCAGAAATGAAGAAATTCGTAGACGAACTAAGGTAACCGACATAGCTGCCAGAGCTAGCAAGTTAAAGTGGCAATGCGCTGGGCTTATAGCTCGAAGAACCGATGGCCGATGAGGCGTAAAGGTTCTCGAGTGGAGACCAAGAACCGGAAGGCGCAGCGTAGGTCGTCCACTCCACAAGATGGTCTGACGACCTGGTTAGGGTCCCCGGCAGTTGATGGAGGTAGGAGGCGTGCGACCGTCCGTTGCGGAAGGTTTTGGGGGAGACCTATGTCCAGGAGTGGACGTATCAAGGTTGAAATGATGATGGTGATGACCGTGAAAGACCCGCCAGATATGACGCATGATGACCTGAAGAGAGTGACGGTAGCCGTTGGATATGGAGAGCTGAGGACCGGGTATGGTGGCGCGAACTAAGGAAGGCATGCCCAGCAGTGGACGACTACCGGCTGGTGATGATGATGAGTACACATTATATATTCCACTAGCTGTGATCAGTGTTAAACAATAAGTTTATGTAAACACAGAACCCCTAATGCGCCTGATTAATTCTTGATGGCAATGTGTCATTAAGATGTTGTTGGTATAATTTTTCTGTCTACTACTCGGCTGTCTGTCATTGTGACTTGCATCTTTGTAACTTCATATTTCTATAATTGCATTAATACACCGTATTAGTTAAAAGCCATTTCTTTTATTGTATTAATCAGCATCATATGGAAGTAAAATTTATTTATTTTTTGACTTTTTGGAAGCTGCCATGTCATTTAGCGCAAACAAAATATATCAAGCTATAAAATAAAACTTATTTTAGCACTTTTGCCGATGCCGGTCGTTTTTTTCGTACCGCATTATTGTTCTCACAAGCCCGCCTAGCGGGCGCTATCGGTTTCTGGGGTAGTTCTCAATTTTGTGTCTGGTCGTGAAAGTGTTGAACAAAATGAATGCCGTGGAAGCAAACAATGGCGCTCTTTATGTTTGTATGGACAACCGACCGACTCGAATCACCTTAAATTTGCCTTTTGTACGATAAGGTTTCTTTTGTGCAATAAATTGAGTAATTTATGCCACACCTGGCCATAAAGTGGTAATTACCGCACACGTACGTGCGTGTTGTATGTACTTACCACGGGCGGTAAGAAAGAAAGCCTCAGATGGCATATTTATCACCCTCGCCTTCGGCTCGGGCATCAAATACCTTTGATCTGAGACATTATTTGTTTTACCGCCCCAGGTAAATAATGTACTTTTCACACCTCCTATTCAGAAAAAAGAACTTTGCTCCCTCATAAGAGGGATCAAAGTGGTACTTTTCTGTTCAAGGACTACTGTTTATCGTCGACACCGGGCGCAGGGTGTCGACGATGACGACGAGCTGGACAGCACATGGACCCCACGGGGTCAGGCTTATTCACGAAGGCGAGCTATCAAAACAGTTTAAAATAATTTATTGTTGTTGTTATTTTTGTTTAGTCATTGGATAAAAATATTTTATAGTTAATTTTTAATTTGAACCCATTTAGAATAATGCCATACGTGACGTAAACCATAATAATCGTTTTATAAAATAGTACAACTATAAATTTAACTTTTATATTTAATAATAATTTGTGATGCATTTTGATTAACCATATACATATTTAGTTATTTTGGTAGGTAGCGTTTTATTCGAATTTTCCTCATAGTTGGTGTGAAAAGCATAAAGCAAAGTATTTTCACCACGGGCATTAACACTTGAATCCCTCACTACGCTCCGGATTCTACTTTAGAATTTCAATTGTAGAATCCTTCGCTTCGTTCAGGATTCAATGTACGCCCTCGCCGTAAATATATCATTTTGCTCCCTTGTGACACAAACTACTATTATGCCACACCTGGCCATCAAGTGGCTTTTACCGCACGCTGCGCGTACGGAAAAAGCCGTTTTCTGGCGAAGTGTAGACATAAAATGATGTACACAACACGGGGGGTAATAATGAAAGCCCTCGATCGCAAATTTACGTCCCTCGCTTTCAGCTCGGGCCGCAAACTTCTGCGATCTCGGCCTTTCTTTGTATTACCACCCTAGTTGTGTAATGTACTATTATGCCACACCTGGCCATAAAGTGGCTTTTACCGCACGCTACGCGTACGGAAAAAGCTTCTTACTGGCCAAGTGTACACATAAAATGATACAATACAATCCAATATTCTTTATTGTGCACCAAAACAAAAGATTACAAAAACTTAAATCTAAAACAGCATAAATGATGTATGTACACAACACGTATTTTGCATTATTATCTAAGAATCCGATTAATAATAACTAAATTTTCAATCCGCTCGCTTTTTGCTTTTCGCTTGCTTCAGCCATGATACTGACAACACAGTGATCAAGAATCTTGATTTAGCACTTTATGAATCTATGATTGAGCAATTCTAAAAAAATCTATTATAACCAATCCTTAATCGATTGCTATTTTGTTACCAATATTTTTGACGATTATTTATTATTGGTTGATGTTTTATTGATTAATTTGGACAATTAGGGAAAAATATTCCCGATAAGTATGAAAAACAATCAATTATAGTATTATTTATCATGTAACAAAATAGGCAACTTGTAACAGTAAAAGTGTCCATACAAAATTCAATACAAACTTCTTTAGAAATGCTCGTATACAAAGATTGAGAAACCACATCCACCACATCCACATCCACAGGAGAAACACGCGAAAAACACAACTAAGACTTTATTTATTACGCATACCGGAGTTCAAACATAGGAATGCAGGTCGGCGAAAGATATCTCCTTAAAGTAAACGAGCTTAAAATTCTTCACAAAATATTTAACCGACAATATAAATTAATCTGACATCACATTATAATAACACATAAATTTAAAAAAGATTTGTTTGTCACAGTCTATTTCTTAATTTATTAACCAACTAAAAAAACTACTTAAAAAAGCTGGAAGAGATCTCTTACAGAGATAAGTTCGCCTTTGTACAGTCAGCTGCAGAGATAAGTATACCCCCTGCCATACTACGAATGTATGACAGGGGGGCTACTTATCTCTGCAGCAGACTGGACATAACCATTGATTTTTGTATTGTTTTTGTATGATTTTATGTGCAATAAAGTGTTTACTTACATACAGACTAAAAGAAAATGTATGTATGTATGTAAAGACTTTATTGCACATATAATATACAGAAACAAAACAAAGATCAATGGCTATGTACAAAGGCGAACTTATGTCTGTAACAGCTAGTCTCTTCTCTCTCATCTCTTCCAGCTAACCTTTGAGCAAATGGGAAATAATAACTAACATCAAAGAAGAAAAGTAATGTTATCATTATTCTGGGTTATAGCAAAATTATCTCAGACGTATTACATCCACGCCACTGCATAATAGCGGGATTCAATTCGAAGCACATGCTCCTAAGGGAAGTAACTGTGCACTAAAGTAGTTTTCGAAATTCAACCTTAGGGTTTTGGGAGAAGTTTGCATAAAAAAGTCAAAAATTCACGCGGACGAAGCCGCGTGGCGCTAGGATCCATACAACAAAGGTGCTACGTAAATTATTAGCTCAAATATTCGACCACACAATATTTAAACGATTCGGTGCTCCCCTACAATCTGATAATCTGTCGTGACGTGACGCACGCACCACTGAATACCCTTATCAGCGCCTTTAATGAATTTTGTGACTTAACATTATAGCAAGAAGTCATTAAATCCTTTGATATAAATTCACGCCTTACCATAATTAACCCCCGATATAGTAGGTCCGTTACTTTTATCGCCAAGTCTAAAACCAAATTTATTCCAAGCTCCTTTAGGTCTATTATCAAGTGAATCTTTTATATGGATTACTGACGTTTTTATTTCTAGAAAACTCGATCGATTATCACGAATCTCGCCGAAGTTGGCTTTTAATTGTAACCACATAAAGTTTTAGGGGTGTTATTTAAAGAAATTATTGCTGGCACTTTTTAAGTTATTTCAGTTTTTATGGAAACTTCGGTTATTTAGGTAGTGAGCATAGTAAATCTATTCTCTCAAGGCCTGGGGTGACCGCAACTTGACAGTCAGACTGTTTACGAAAAAAAACTAAAGTCGATAAAATTAAAGAGCTCTAGAACAAAGCACAAAGTGGGTACCTAAATGTGAATGTGGAGTTAAACACTAACCGGTTAATTCAAGTATGGATAAAGGTGACGAAAACTGATGATGCTTTTTTTTTTCTTAAGCCTGTTTAAGAGTCCCACAACTAAGAGAGCTGAGACAGGCCAGACAGGAGATGGCAGGAAGGCCTGTCCTGTACTCATTTCAAATTGGGTAGCAGGAGCATTCATTAAATCGGGACGAGTGGCAAAAAACAGGGGATGGCCTTGCCTAGAACACAAGGGCTTTGCAGTCAATTGCCTCGGCATTTTGTGTTTATGTCGTTATACTATATAGGAAATATACAAACTTGTCATTTTGCGTTTCAGTCGTTATAAGATACCTATTACCTATTGCACGCTTATCACATTGAGATGTAGGCAAAAATCAAACTAGTCAATTGCGTGCTATAACTGTCTGAGACCAACAGCAAAATGTTTCTACCCACCTTGAAATCCTTCATAACCCGACAGCTCTCTATAGGCCCAATGGTCATGAACATGGCGTATAAGTCCTTCTCAGTCATGGTCTGCGGAAGATAGTTGACGATGAGGTTAGTTCTGCAGGAGTCCCCCGCAGCAGAAACTCCGCCGCCTTCAGACATGCTGCCCCAACAGCGCGGTGGGCCGCCGTAGCGACCTCTGTACTGTTGTTGAATTTGCTGAAATCAAAATGGTCGACATGTAGACGTTATAAGCTTAAATACACATTTACACAAGGTGGACTGTCAAACTCGACAACTTTCTGTTTTTACAGTCTGATTATCCAGAACTGCTGTCCTAAGTAGCAAATAAACTTCTAAGCTCAGTATACCTTCTTGCCGAAAACTGGTATTTTCTCATGCAAAATGTAACCTTAAGTCAAAAAATTACAACTCTACTGTTTTAACTATTATATTGAGTAGCCTTATTTATGAGGAATAGCCGATTTCAACACAAAAATGAGGCAACATGATGTTAGAAATTTGTTTACGAAAGTTTCTTGATTAAGACAGTCCACCCAGAGAAAAAGCTAGGTATTAAGGCGAACGCAAACTACTAAAAAGAAAACACATGAATTAAGGGCGATATGAGTTTTTGCGGATACTTTTTGGGCTTCGCAATGCGCCTGCGATTTTCTAGTTTTGCTACGAGTTTTCTACATCACGATAAGAATAATAATACCTACAGCTTGGAATAATAATTATAAAAATAGATTTAATGAAAAAAGACTATGAGAATGTAGTCCAACTTCACGGCGTAGCTGAGTTTACATTTTTTAGAAAACCAAATGGGGGAATGGCTGTTTTAAATCTATAAAGGAAAGCACAAAATCTAAGAAAATCAAAACATTAAATATAGTAATCCAAACGTGAAAACTACCTGGTTTATTAAGCTGAGCTAGATTAAAAAGTAAAATTCAAGTATGTAATGCATAAAATATACGTGTAAATTCAATACAAGAGGAGGTTCACATTGTCGCGCGACAGTGACTGATTTTAGGTACTTAACTCGTTTTTTAGGTAGCTCACGAGTCGAAAAAGTTAAGCAGCTAGTTCTTGACTTATTGATCTAGTTTCAAACATAACTCCTCTTATCAAAAAATGCCGCTACTTGTTCGATAAGAGAATCGACATGGTACTATAGGTATTGAACATTTCATTCACGAAATTGGCCAGTACTTCATATAAAAACTTAAATTAAAATTTTAAGAAACCCCCGACTAAAAAAAACTCTTGTAAGTAAAAAATTATATATAGGTACATATTATATTTTACCTTTATATATGTATCTATCTACTGACCTTTATATTTTAAGATAAGTTGCTGTCGAGGGACCTTCTGTTTTAGTACTGCATGTAGGTAAATAAAATGTATTTGTATATAAATAAAGAAATCCATAAACGGATTATTTCCAAACATAGCTAAGAACACCCACAAGGAAACCTGCCTTCACCTAAAAAACCGCATCTAATTCAGTCCATCCGTTTCAGAGCTACGATGCCACAAACAGACAGACACACATTGGTGTCAAACTTATAACACCCCTCTTTTTTCGTCGGGGGTTAAAAACAGACGAGCAACAAGTTAAGCGAATTTTTGTGTAACTGGGAGTCAGATTTTGCCTACTTCTTCTTAATGAACATTTAAACAGGATGCACAAATGCCTTAAAACAGGAAAGCCGTTGGGAATCGAATTTTATGGGCGCCAAGCAAACAGTGGGAAGTTATATTTCAAGCCAAATTCATTTTAATCCGTTGAGATATTTTTTCAGCTACAATGCAGCCAAAAAATGATTCTTTTGTCATATACAAAATTGCTGGCAAATCCTACGAAGTATCAAATAAACATTCCAGTCAGTACTTCCAAAGAATCCGCAATAGTGTGTACTGGTCATTATAAATACAAAATGCAGTAAGTGGAACAACAAATGTTTGCGAAACGCAAACTTAAAACAACTCTTTAGAGTTCTTAGCCGAAAACGAAGGTAGTTTTGGCTTCAGTCATTCTTTTAAACGATTCCTGACCCAAATATCGCGTGCTTATTTGCAGTATCGGCTTACTATAACATGAACGCTGCACTGCATAAGACAAGGTTGCTTTTGCAATGACAAAAACTTGGGAGATACGAGAGAAAGCAATGTATTACTACCCGGTTGAGCTAGCTTTGCACCTTCCGTCTATCGCGCCGCATACAAATTCGGTGCAAACAAAACTAAAACGGAGATGTCCGCACCAATAAATTCAGTTTTAATATAATGCTATGCCAAGGCTTTTTGATGCTCGGGCCTCGGATTAAGCTACTAACGAACATTGTATCGGATTTATAGTATAGGCGTGAGATACTTCCGATTTCAGAAAAGCTTGCAAGTCTTTTTCACAAGAATTTGGGATCTTTCCAAATAAGGCGTTTCGCGTTCTACGATTCGGGTCAAAGTGAGTAGAATAATAGTTTTACGTCACCCCAAGCCATAAGTGGCCTTTTTCTGCCAGAAAAAACCACTTCCTGGTCATGGGAAGACGTAAAATTATGTTAAAACGTAAAATTAGGACGCAGTTTAGTATGAAATACTGACTTGTCGTCATGCTCAACATGGTACTTTATTTTTAGTTTTTGTCATTTTAAAATATTTGGTGGTACGAAAATGAGTACAACTGATTTTAACCGAGCTGTTTTGGAAACTTAATTTGATGGTTACAGTTAATTTATTTGTTTTGATTGTTGTCAAACACCCTATCGTTCACAGCGTTATTCAGTAATAAACATCCAAACATCTTCACAAACATGGATGGCATTGGTAGGATTTTGAACAGGCAAAATTAAACCAGACTTATGAAAGACCGAAGCTAAAAGCATGTAAAACGCTTCAGACGTATATTAATCAAACAATCACATTTCCACACGAAACTGGAGCAGCGACTACGGCAGTGAAATTATACGGAAAGCGTCCGCAAACACAATTAGCCTTTTGTAAATTGACACCCGAAAAAACATAAGTTGCCTCGCGAAGGTTATGCTAATTGGGCATGAATTAGGGTGCAGTCGGCAAACGTATCATATTTATACGTTGTATTATGTATATCCTACTTAACTCTTTTCTTTATATTGGTCAGTAGAGTTAACCACCTATTTATTAGCTTTTCCTTAAAACAAAATACAAAAAAAAAACTACTTATATTATATAGCGTAAATAATCAAGAACACACACGAATATTTGTTTTCCTCTGAAAATAAAAATCTGTTCCGCAAATAGTTAATATTATAATTTATAAATGTGAAAGTTAGTGATGATTTTTGGATGTTGGTTACTAAATAACACGGTAACAACTGGATGGATTGAGATGAGATTTGGTTTGCAAGTAGACCAAGTCCTCGACTGAATCATAGGATACTTTACATCCCGGTAAAGAGTTCCCTTGGGACATTAACGGGAATAACGCTAGCGAAGTCGCAGGTAAATGCCAGTAGTATCTTATCTATATCCTATTAATTAATCAATTAATATTTTATGAATGTGAAGGTTTGTGAAGATGTTTGGATTTTTAGGTGTTTGGATATTTAGATGTATGGAGGTTTGGATGTTTGTTACTAAATAACGGGCTAACAACTGAAGGGATTGAATAGTACATTGTGTATCAAGGGCGGTAAGTAAGGAATTACAAACGAGTGTTTGTTACAAGGCCGAGGCGAAGCCGAGGGCTTTAATAACACGAGTTGTTGGCACACACAATGTTTTTCATCACACTTGTGAGGAAATCTGATAAAATAACCTTACTTAACCTAAATAAAATTGTAAAACTGACAGTGACATTAGTGACATTATGCGAATGCGAATGTCAAGTCACGTTCGGAAACCATAGCGGTAAAGACTTAAAATGGTTGATTTTATTTTTGTAAAATACTGAAATGCACTATTTAAACATTTAATTAATGTTACAGAAATATGTGTTTACATGTATTTGCAATAACAGTTCTCTTTAAATAAATATTTCAGTAATAAAAGTTAAAAAAGTACGTTGGCGTTTCCTTTGAACATGACAAATAAGAGTAAAACAGAACCAGCGTTTCAAATTTAAAAAGAAAACCATTACGCCCTAGGGCGTAATAGGTCATTTACGGCCCGCAAAACCTACGTGTAATGACACCATTTTCGAGCAAGTGTGATGAAAATGTAATTTGTCATGCAAGTAGACCAAGTTCTGGATTGAAACAGGATACATTATATCCCGGTAAAAAGTTCCCTTGGGATAGCAACGGAAATAGCGGTGGCGAAGCTGCAGGTAAATGCTAGTAATAACTAAATGTATTGTAATACGAGAAACCTATTTATACTCTTTAGTGCAGCGGTCGGCAACCAACGGCCCGCGGGCCGCATGCAGCCCGTGAACCGCTCACTTGCGGCCCGCGTGCCTCCCTGGCTATTTTGTATGTAAAGGTCGCTATATTAAGAATTGTATAAAATCACCAATTATTAACATAGTGCGGTCCGCGTCAATTTCGTTAGCTACTATGTGGCCCTTGGCTGCTAAAAGGTTGCCGACCGCTGCTTTAATGTATTATAGAAAGTAATATTTGTATTGGTCTTATGGAAAAGGCAATGTAAGAGACATGGTCTTATAGGTCTAAGATCATGGAAGAGACATGATCTTAGGTAAGACTAAATGAAAAAGACATGTCTTATAATGGATCGCTAACATAAGTCGCCTCGCGAAGGTTATGAATTAGGGTGCAGTTGGCCATAATATTATGAACAGTGAAAAAGTCCATACAAACTGGGCTGGTACACGCAGTACACGAATTTTACTGCATAGTCGCATTCAGTTGACTGTAACGGGAAACCTATTGGCCTACGCTGGGCCGGATATCCAGGGTTCGATTCCTAGATGGGCTGCAATTAATTTTGTCTATGAAACTTGATTTCCTGCATTTCGAGAGAAGAACAGGACTGACTGATAATAAAAAACTGAACAGTTAAAGTGAAATAACTTGTGACTGACAATTTTTAATTCCCCCAAATATCCTATTAATATTATAAATGTGAAGATGTTCGGATGTCTGTTACTATATAACGGGTTAACAACTGGATGGATAGTGCTGAAATTTGGCATGCAAGTAGACCAAGTCCTGGATTGACACATAGGATAGGTACTTTATTTATATCCCGGTGAAGGGTTCCTTTGGGACAGTAACGGGAACAACGCGGGCCGTAAATGCTAGTATTTTAATATTACTTCAATCTTACCTCCACGTATCGAGATCACTGTCAAACACCCGATTCCGAAGCACTCGGAAAGTTCAGTAATATAGGCCGCGACCGTGACCCACTAGAGGCGGCACCATTGTGAATTTGTGTTACATCCGATAGATTATCCGGCCCGGTTGTGTTGTGCATGTCTTTAGCTTGTACGGAAGAAGAAAACGCCTCTTTAAATCCGAGCGGTTACCGCAAGATAAGCTAGGAAAAAAAGCTAAAGATGGGACACCATTGCATTTCACGGTAGATTAACCGGGTGCATATGTTTGGCTTATTAGGAAGTAGGAAAGCTTTAAAATAACCTTGAAAATAAAGCTAAAAAACCGGATAAGTGCGAGTCGGACTCGCCCGAGGGTTCTGTACAAATACTGTAAATAAACAGTATTTTTTTAGGATTTAATTACAAACGTATAGTTTTCAGATTTTTCTCTACACTTGTAGTATAAGACGATATTAGGTCAACGGCAAGTACCCTATAAATTTTAGTTTCCTTGTAAGTGTCGAAATATACGTTTTCTGCGTCATAAACAGCTATTTTTTTACGTTAACCTATAAAATTGATGTTTTCACAGTTTCAAGGGACCATAGACCTGAGTATATGGTTTTAATTTCAACTCGATCGATACCTCCACGCGTTCTCGAGATAAAGGGTCTTGACAGACGGACGGATAGACGGACAACAAAGTGAATTTATACACCCGAGTGTATAATATATAGCGCTTTGAACGCTACCGACTATTTGACGCTTACTGTACCTGCGGTCACCCGAAATAATAAGTGATGATGTTGAAGCGGAACACGCATAAATATCTGACACGACTTTAGGAATCGAGTGGTGTCAGATTTTTTTGCATACCCCGTTTCATCATGTTAACACGTTCCCTGTCCCGGTGCCCCCAAGGTCATGAAGGTTTTTTTCAGAGTCCGTGCTTCCACTATGTGGTCACTCCCCCATACTGATTGCACAGTTGGTACTTGTGACATTGTCCAATAGTTTTGTATGGGGACAGTGAACGTATTAATGCCGGTAGCTGACCATAGCTTCGGCTCACAAAAATATATCGACATAGAAGGAAAAAGGTCCGATTTGTATGAGAACATTGCGTGTCAGATTTTTGACAGTTTGAACGGCCCGAGTGCAACTATGAGGTAATTAGGGCAAAGCGCAAAAGTCATGGCGCCTTAGGTCTACTTTAATTGTTTGTTTGTTTTATTTAAAAAAAAAATTGCTATTATTGTTTTATTATTAAAAATTGTGATGATGATCCTTATTGGGAGACATGATTTGATTATTAATTGTTACTTCTTTTTTTTTAAATCCCGTTTTTGACGATCATGGCGTGCATACTTGTAATTTCGTCTGTACAAAATACTGTTATTTTGTCGTAAAATAAATGATCTATCTATATATCTAATACATGGTGTGTGCTTCGGCTTATGCACTGATAGAAATATATTTCTTGAAACGAATAAAACCTCGTTAATGTAAAGTAAGTTGGTTTTACGCCACCTAGCCAATAGCCGCGAAGTTATATGGCATGATTACCCCGTACATATTAAATGTGACCGTGATCATTACGCGTTATGATTATGAATCTATAATAATGTCGGGTCGGATGGAACGCTGTTCTTTAAATTTTAGTATGGTGTATGATCACATTATATCTTACAAAAATACCATAAAGAACAGATAAGAATGTGATTTTTTATTTAATGCGCTTGTTTCCTGGGTAAAAAAGAATTTGTCCAGTTAGATTATAAAAAAATATTTAACATAATTTTTTTCTTGTCAATCAAACAAAAAATTACGGAGATAAAGAGGTATCAGCGTAATTGGTCCCATTCGTTTTTCGTTCAATTCGTATTTCGTCTCATTCTATATTCGTCACACATTCTTTATGCATAAAGCATAGTCTTAATAAAGAATGTGTGACGAATATAGAATGAGACGAAATACGAATTGAACGAAAAACGAATGGGACGAATTACGCTGATACCGATAAAGGAAGTTAAAATTCGGGAGTGGAGACTCACGTAGTAAAAATTGAGCCACGACGTGACGGCACGCGGAACTTTAACAGGCTATTATCTTCATTCATTATTTTTTGTTTATGTTCACAAAAAAATACGTGTCCAATATTTTTGTTAATCTAACTAACGGTTGGAACAAAATCAGGAAGACAAAGATTTAAGAATACTAAAGTATGGAGCGCACTCACACGGACGCGCGTGTGAATATACTGTGTGAATATATATTATACTGTGCTCATATCGTTTCGCGCAAGCAAAATGTATCAAGCTATAAAATAAAACGCATTTCATACATAATTGATGCCGTGGAAGCGAATAATGACCCTCCTTCTGATTGTATGGAAAACCGACTGACTGGAACCACCTTAAGCCATCGAAATAGGGTCTACATTGCTTGTCCGGTTATTTCGTGTCCGTAACAAGATTAGCTAAGTTTAAACAGATGACACCTGTCAAATGAAGGCCAGTGTCATGCGATCGCCGTTTACAGGATTAGCCGATTCATGTCTAGGTTTCCAAGAAGGTAGAAATAGTACATTGTGTATCTAGGGCGGTAAGTAAGGAATTACAAACGAGTGTTTGTTATAAGCCCGAGGTGAAACCGAGGGCTTTAATAACACGAATTTGTAATTCCTTTACCGCCCGTGGCACACACAATGTTTTTCATCACACTTGTGAGGAAATCTTAATAACATAACCTTACTTTTCGACCCAGTATGACAAGAAAATATTAAAACAGACAGTGACCTTTGTCACATATGTCCATAGACAATGCGAACGTCAAGTCACGTTCGGAAACCATAGCGGTAACGGCCATTTTAGTTGATTTTATATTTGCAAAATAAAGAAATACATTATTTAAACATTTAATTAATGTTACCGAAATATGTGTTTATATGTATTTGCAATTACAGTTATCTTTAAATAAATATTTCAGTGATAAAAGTTAAATAAGTAAGTTGGTGTTTACTTTGAACATGACAAATAAGAGTAAAACAGAAGCAGCGTTTCAAATTTAAAAAGTAAACCATTACGCCCTAGGGCGTAATAGGCCATTTACGGCCCGCAGAACCTACGTGTAATGACACCATTTTCGAGCAAGTATGATGATAAAGTATATAAGTAATAGCAGTAATTTTTCTTCCTACAAAAGGTACATCGCGCGCTTGAAGGGTTGCCAGATGCTCGCGAATTAGCGGGATTCTCCCGCTTGTTTATATGTCCTCCAGACTCCCGACAAAGGAGAAAATCTCCCGACAAACGACTTACAAACGAAACGACGACTAAGTCCGATCCACTCAAGGTGGTTCGGCCAGCGAAAATTTCTGCTCTTTCAGGCTAAGAAAACAAGCTCGCGCGCGAGCCCGCAGGGCATCTCCCGACCAAAGCCTGAAAATCCCGACATATTGTTTCCTGCTCCCGATAATAGGGTAATTCAATCTGGCAACCCTAGCTTGAATGTGCGCGCGCCGTGTACGAACGCACTACAAGCAAAGAAAATAAGAATGCGTATGAATGCTCCAGTATGGATGGCACATGGCACTCACAGTGTGCTATCGCGTCTGTACGAATCTGTGTCGCGCGTTCCTAAACGGCCGACGTTGGGCTTGTTCGTCTTTATACTTTGCTTAGATGCTTAAAATACGGATGGATACTACCTGCATGAAGACTGCGTACCTATATTTAAACACTGGTTTGAAAGGTACGCGTCAAAAACGTGACGCATGAGTGGCGTCACTGCGTTCACGGTGCGTCGACGTCACATAAGCGATGTAATCGCAGCCAGGACTCGCAAACTGGTATTTGCTCCATTCAAAAATACCGGTATTCTTTCCGTTCTTATCGTTCTTTGGTTTATTATTTCGTTTTTTAACCAGACATTCTAATAATACGAAATCATAACTTAAATATATTACTGAGCTCTACATAAAAAGCATAAAATAATTCAAAATATTGGGCTATTTCGGGGTTTTTGCAAAATACCGGTTTCGAGCCCTGTAGGCCTATGATGCTACGCTTTGTCACGTGATAAATAAATGATAAAGCATCCGTCACTCTTACACACTATTGGACAGAACGAGACGGATACTTTATCATTTATTTATCGCTTGACAAAGCGTAGCATCATAAGATAAGGCTACTGATCGCAGCTTTATACTACACATCCCAATCAGGGTCCATATTCGTCATAACCTCCCTTCATCATGGATCATATTTTTTGGGGTACCAAACTAATCCATAATTAATGAAGCCGGCAAGTAATGCTTAAACGATTCACATTTACATTGGAAGTACGCCAGGCCGACACTTTCAGTCTCTTTTCCTCTACAGTCATAGAGTAAAGGTGTGACAAGGAAGGCACGATCTTTCCGTTTTTCGTGGCGTTGGAAACCAAGCGTTGGTTTTTAGCATCGAAACTCGAAAGCCTAACCATACGGCAACTATTACATTGTCAGGGATTCGGCGAAGATTCGTGTTGGCGTCTTTTTCTCTGACATACAAAAAGAACGAAAGGTCAAGACGAGCATTAACTTTCGCAACCAACAATTTCGTAGCGCTACGCTCGTAACCGATAACATGGGGAAATGGATTTGTAGCGAAAATGTGCTAGGAGCCTAGTACCCGCGGTGTGGGTTCGTTCGTGAGGCGTAGGACATGCAATACCGGTTTTACTTGTCAATACCGGACCAATACCGAAAAACAAATGTATTACATACAAATAAAACCGGTATTGCATGCCCTAGTGAGGCGGCAGTGGCTTACACACCGTAAAGACGAAAAGACACGGCCTATCCTCTCTCTAATTTCTGCCCTAATAACACGTTCACCGGCGGGACCCAAATTATGGAATGTACTAGAATGACAATATGAAATACAATACCTATGATCAATTGATCATAGAACGATAGCGGCAAGCGCCGTACCGTACTGCGTGTTTATGTTGACTTACACAGATCAGTGTTGGCAAAAATGTAATCCCAATTAACAATTAACGATTACTGATTGATCTGTTAATTGCAATTAACCATTGACGATTACTGAAAAGTAATGGTTAATTGCAATTAACCATTACGTAATTGTTAATCGTTAATCGTTAATTGAGATTAACAATTGATTTAGCTACGCATCATAAGTAGGCAAGACATCTTTTTGAAAAATAGGAACAGCAGAGCTCACATCCACTTAGATATGTCTTAAATGATGATCAGGGTCTGATGATGGAGCCGGAAGGTGGCCATGGGAACTCCGTAATAAAACGTCGGAACCCCATCGTGTTTGGGCTCATTTGTTTTGTCTTGACGAGTACTCTGAACCGAAATGATATCCAGGGTCTGATGATGGAGCCGGAAGGTGGCCATGGGAACTCCGTAATAAAACGTCGGAACCCCATCGTGTTTGGGCTCATTTGTTTTGTCTTGACGAGTACTCTGAACTGAAATGATATCCAGGGTCTGATGATGGAGCCGGAAGGTGGCCATGGGAACTTCGTAATAAAACGTCGGAACCCCATCGTGTTTGGGCTCATTTGTTTTGTCTTGACGAGTACTCTGAACCGAAATGATATCCAGGGTCTGATGATGGAGCCGGAAGGTGGCCATGGGAACTCCGTAATAAAACGTCGGAACCCCATCGTGTTTGGGCTCATTTGTTTTGTCTTGACGAGTACTCTGTACCGAAATGATATCCAGGGTCTGACGATGGAGCCGAAAGGTGGCCATGGGAACTCCGTAATAAAACGACGGAACCCCTTCGTGTTTGGGCTCATTTGTTTTGTCATGACGAGTTCTCTGAACCGAAATGATATCCAGGGTCTGATGATGGAGCCGGAAGGTGGCCATAGGAACTTCGTAATAAAATGTCGGAACGCCATCGTGTTTGGGCTAAGTTGTTTCGTCTTGACCAGTACTCTGACCAACTCGTCAAGACGAAACAACGTTTTATTACGGAGTACCCATGGCCACCTTCCGGCTCCGTCATCAGACCCTGGATATCGTTTCGGTACAGAGTACTCGTCAAGACAAAACAAATGAGCCCAAACACGATGGGGTTCCGACGTATTATTACGGAGTTCCCATGGCCACCTTCCGGCTCCATCATCAGACCCTGAATATCATTTCGGTTCAGAGTACTCGTCAAGACAAAACAAATGAGCCCAAACACGATGGGGTTGCGACGTTTTATTATGAAGTTCCCATGGCCACATTCCGGCTCCATCATCAGACCCTGGATATCATTTCGGTTCAGAGTACTCATCAAGACAAAACAAATGAGCCCAAACACGATGGGGTTCCGACGTTTTATTACGGAGTTCCCATGGCCACCTTCCGGCTCCATCATCAGACCCTGGATATCATTTCGGTTCAGAGTACTCGTCAAGACAAAACAAATGAGCCCAAACACGATGGGGTTCCGACATTTTATTACGGAGTTCCCATGGCAACCTTCCGGCTCCATCATCAGACCCTGGATATCATTTCGGTTCAGAGTACTCGTCAAGACAAAACAAATGAGCCCAAACACGATGGGGTTCCGACGTTTTATTACTGAGTTCCCATGGCCACCTTCCGGCTCCATCATCAGACCCTGGATAACATCTCGGTTCAGAGTACTCGTCAAGACAAAACAAATGAGCCCAAACACGATGGGATTCCGACGGTTTATTACGGAGTTCCCATGGCCACCTTCCGGCTCCATCATCAGACCCTGGATATCATTTCGGTTCAGAGTACTCGTCAAGACAAAACAAATGAGCCCAAACACGATGGGGTTCCGACATTTTATTACGGAGTTCCCATGGCCACCTTCCGGCTCCATCATCAGACCCTGGATATCATTTCGGTTCAGAGTACTCGTCAAGACAAAACAAATGAGCCCAAACACGATGGGGTTCCGACGTTTTATTACGGAGTTCCCATGGCCACCTTCCGGCTCCATCATCAGACCCTGGATATCATTTCGGTTCAGAGTACTCGTCAAGACAAAACAAATGAGCCCAAACACGATGGGGTTCCGACATTTTATTACGGAGTTCCCATGGCCACCTTCCGGCTCCATCATCAGACCCTGGATATCATTTCGGTTCAGAGTACTCGTCAAGACAAAACAAATGAGCCCAAACACGATGGGGTTCCGACGTTTTATTACGGAGTTCCCATGGCCACCTTCCGGCTCCATCATCAGACCCTGGATAACATCTCGGTTCAGAGTACTCGTCAAGACAAAACAAATGAGCCCAAACACGATGGGGTTCCGACGTTTTATTACGGAGTTCCCATGGCCACCTTCCGGCTCCATCATCAGACCCTGGATATCATTTCGGTTCAGAGTACTCGTCAAGACAAAACAAATGAGCCCAAACACGATGGGGTTCCGACGTTTTATTACTGAGTTCCCATGGCCACCTTCCGGCTCCATCATCAGACCCTGGATATCATTTCGGTTCAGAGTACTCGTCAATACAAAACTAATGAGCCCAAACACGATGGGGTTCCGAAGTTTTATTACGAAGTTTTCATGGCCACCTTCCGGCTCCATCATCAGACCCTGGATATCATTTTGGTTCAGAGTAGTCATCAAGACAAAACAAATGAGCCCAAACACGATGGGGTTCCAACGTTTTATTACGGAGTTCCCATGGCCAACTTCCGGCTCCATCATCAGACCCTGAATATCATCTCGGTTCAGAGTACTCGTCAAGACAAAACAAATGAGCCCAAACACGATGGGATTCCGACGGTTTATTACGGAGTTCCCATGGCCACCTTCCGGCTCCATCATCAGACCCTGGATAACATCTCGGTTCAGAGTACTCGTCAATTCAAAACAAATGAGCCCAAACACGATGGGGTTCTGACGTTTTATTACAGAGTTCCCATGGCCACCTTCCGGCTCCATCATCTGACCCTGGATACCATTTCGGTTCAGAGTACTCGTCAATACGAAACTAATGAGCCCAAACACGATGGGGTTCCGACGTTTTATTACGAAGTTCCCATGGCCACCTTCCGGCTCCGTCATCAGACCCTGGAGACCTTTTATGAAAACATTGAAAGGCACCCTCGATATAACCGTCATACCAAAGTAATTGAAGCTATGGTTAATTGGGATTAACAATTACAGTAATTGCAATTAACAATTAACTCGTTAATCCCAATTAAAGTAATTGGAATTAACGAGTTAATGGAATACAAATGTATTCATTACAAATGTAATGGGATTGATAATCCAATTACATTTGTATTGGATTAATGCCAACACTGACACAGATATAGTGCCGTACGCCCCGTACGTAGCGTAAGCGTTTACGCCCCGTTCCCGATCCGAACCCGTCAACGAGAAACAAGAAATCTCGGATGGAATTCAAATGTTTTGTCAAAAGGATCCAATACTTAAAACAATATTGGGAGTGAAAATTTTGTTATACCGTCAGGTAAGGTCGGGGTACTTTGGCCAAATGTAGGGTAACTTTGCCCACCTTGTAAATCACATATCTCAAATCTATAGCACAGTCTAAAGGGTCCTGTAATAAACATAAAAACATGAACGGTCTGCTAAAACCAACCACATTGCAATGTTCCGTAATTTCAATGCAATAATAAAACCTGAATCGAGTTAATCCCAATGGCCATAGTTACCCCTCAGGGCGAAAGTACCCTAAAGTACCTTATGGCACTTATCATCGTTTAATTTAATACTTATAACTTATAACATAGTCATCAATTTCCTACTTAATGGAATTATGTTAGATATTGATGAGCGCTTTGTACTGTAAGTTATTATTGCAGCTCACTGTACACGTGCCGGGCCTACGATGGTCGCATGCATTGCGCGACTAATCACTACATAATTAATTAATACTTAATTTAATACTTATAACTTATAACATAGTCATCAATTTCCTAGTTAATAGAATTATGTTAGATATTCATGAGCGCTTTGTACTGTAAGTTATTATTGCAGCTGACTGTACACGTGCCGGGCCTACGATGGTCGCATGCATTGCGCGACTAATCACTACATAGTATAAAAACAAAATCGCTTCCCGCTATCTGTCTCTATGTATGCTTAGATCTTTAAAACTACGCAACGGATTTTGATGCGGTTTTTTTTAATAGGTAGATAGAGTGATTCAAGAGGAAGGTTTATAATAATACATGCATTTAGTATCAGCATTGCACCCGTGCGAAGCCGGGGCGGGCCGTAAATAATAAAGCAGTCACTCCAACACTTACGTAGTTTGAACATTAATGTTGCTTTGCGACCATCATAGGCCTGCGGATGTCTTTGAAGCTAATTGCAAAATGTACTTACATAAAAATCTCCAACCTCGGTTGAAGACGCTTAAAACACTACTAAATACAGCGAACTAAATTGAACCAAATTATGAATAATATAGAAATTTCAAATGAATAAAGTCCAATTAAAGCAAAAGATGAAAAAACGTGTTCTACGCAGAAAGAAAGAACAAAAACTGTTTTCCGCGGCCACCTAGATCTGGGTTGAATGACCTTGTAGATTTTTGGATTCCAAAAATGGTTTTGAGGCGGCTCGTTTCGATACAACATGATCATTAAAAAAAAAACTTAAAATATATATTTTTTCATCATACTTGCTCGAAAATGGTGTCATTACACGTAGGTTCTGCGGGCCGTAAATGACCTATTACGCCCTAGGGCGTAATGGTTTTCTTTTTCAATTTGAAACGCTGGTTCTGTTTTACTCTTATTTGTCATGTTCAAAGGAAACGCCAACTTACTTTTTTAACTTTTATCACTGAAATATTTATTTAAAGATAACTGTTATTGCAAATATTATGTACATGTAAACACATATTTCGGTAACATTAATTAAATGTTTAAATAATGTATTTCAGTATTTTGCATTTATAAAATCAACTAAAATGGCCGTTTTAGGTCTTTACCGCTATGGTTTCCGAACGTGACTTGACATTCGCGTTGTCTATGGACATATGTCACTAATGTCACTTTATGTTTTAATATTGTCTTGTCATACTGGGTCAATTAGTAAGGTTATGTTATTAAAATTTCCTCACAAGTGTGATGAAAAACATTGTGTGTGCCACGGGCGGTAAAGTAGTTACAAACTCGTGTTATTAAAGCCCTCGGTTTCACCTCGGGCTTATAACAAACACTCGTTAGTAATTCCTTACTTACCGCCCTAGATACACAATGCACTATTAAGTTCCAGTTTATTGATCTTTGGTCGCCTGTGATAGCCGATGTCATAAAAGGGATTCGCGTGATTTAAGTTAAGACATGTTATAGGCAATACTGTACTACAATAGTACATTACTTATACCTAGGGCGAGGGCGGTAAAACAGAACTTCTCAGATCGCAGGTAATTGACGCTCGAGCCGAAGGCAAGGGCGATAAATATGTAAGCCACGCCCGAGCCGAAGGCAAGGGCGATAAATACGTAAGCCACGCCCGAGCCGAAGGCAAGGGTGACGAATACAATAAAAGCCATTTTATGGCCAGGTGTGCCTTAAAGAAAGGTTCCATATTTACTGATTGCATTATGGAACTCTAAAAATAGCAATGAAACTATAGTTTGAATTAAATTAAAACATTAATACTATACATACCAGTGGCGTGGCGTAAAAGATATCCTTGGGCAAGCCGGTGCAGGTTTGGCGTACATTTTCCTTAAGAGCTGTTGATATTAGGCAAGCCGATAGGAATCGAGTTCTTTGGACGCCACGCTACTGATACATACATATACAATATAACAATAAAACATTTATGATTAGTACGAGCATTAAATGCTTGGATTATGCTACCTAAACTAATGAGTCTAAACATATAATACCTAATTTCTTTGTAAAACATATTCTGAATGTTTTCATAAACAGTTGCTACAAATTTGTTATAATACGCATAATTAGTAATTAATTAAGTACTAAGTATATTTCTCAATGAAGCAATACCAAAGTTACTCAAACCACAAAACAACATGAAGCAGTCAATATAACCCCATATATAAGGGGTGAAATGGGCGATACAAGGCGACTTAGCCCTAACAAATTGTTAGTGTGTATGTCTAAAATAAAAGTATTATTTATCTATTGCTATATTTGTATTCTAATAAAAGGACTATTACTATTCGTAGACACGACTCCACTTCAAGCGAAAATAAAGCTTAAAAGATCAGGTGGGGTTAAAAGAACCAGAAAAGAAGATATTCCAGAATATTTAGATATCGACACGTAACTGAAGGCAGGAAATATCCTATCCCAAGCAATAAAGAGGACACATGAGGTTTTTATGCTTTTCAATCGTCCTCGGAGCCGGGACAATTGAAAATCAAGGGCCTTAGAAGTGGTATATCGATACCTTTAGACTCAAAGGGCGTAAACGCCGTAGGTGCTAATGGCGTTTACGCCCTTTGAGTCTAAAGGTATCGATATGTACTACGAGAGGTTAGCAAAAAAAATCTTCCTTCCTTCTTAGATTAGGTTTTAAGCTAATCATTCGTTATTTTTTTAACTGCATAAATAAATATGTTTGCCTTCATTTTCACGCCGGTACCTATACTTTTCTTCGTTATTTCACATTACTCCACTTGACTATACTAATTTTGAATATGAATACGATTGTTAGGCTTCGGACGATTGCGTGCAAATGACATTAGGAACAGGACTGGAGTAGAAATCAGTGCTAATTTTTTTAATACTGATTTTTATTATTCGAAATAGGTTAGAGGAACATCAATCGTACTGTAGTCAGTTGCATTTATAAATGCAATCTCAGAATCTCAAATTCGCATTGGGTGAAAAATAACTTATACACTTCAATATTTATATACAATAAAAGTTTGTACCCATTTTTTATAGACGAAATGCCATCCATTGACAATGATAAAATAAATATATAGAAATTTTGCATAAACAATGTAAAACTGATTTGTACTCCAGACCTATTCCTTATGTCATTTGCATTCGGTCGCCCGATCCCTAATGATCATATCGCAAATTTCTAGGTTTTCTAGTTTAGGCATCAAAGCTCAAAAAGCTACGTCTGAACATATAAACATACGTTAGACTCAAAATCGTGACCATAATTCATCACAACACCCTTGGGCCTGTACCGGCTGCGAGGCAACGTGACGCCATACGAGTCATGGAGTCGGAGCTAAAACAATACAGTCAGTGTGGTGGTCTGTTTAACCCCTTGTCAGGGGTTACTCTGACCAATGAATGGGACTTGTTTCATGAAACTTTAAAGTGAATATGGATCATGGATCATGGAGTCAGAGCTAAAACAATACAACATCAACAACATTATCCTAAGGCACAGGTCATACCTATTTAGGAAGTAGAATTCTAGTTAAGTTAACTATGTAATAATTAACCACAAAATTAAAAATTTTAAAACAACCGGCTTTCAATAAGCTAATTTCGATAATAAATGCCGAGACTATGTAAAATAACCAACTCGCCGTATGTGTGCCTATAATATTTTAAAAGTTCTCTCAATAACTGTAAGATCCCATCATCAGCTCGTGATTTGGTTGCAATGGGAAAATAATGTTCAGCCATGTTCGAGTAATCGAGTAACAAACGTATAAATTGAATGCCGTTTTTCCTTTGCGGAGGTCAGTTAACATAAACACACATGAGACTCTATAAAAATACCCAAATCACCAAACCTACATAAAATTTTCTCTTTGTTTTGAAGTCGGTTAACTCTAGAAACTCATTTCTAATAAGAAATGCTCGAGAAACTATGAAAAATACCAAAATCGCTATATGTGTGCCTATAATATTTGAAGAGTTCTCTCGATTTCTCCAAGATCCCATCATCAGATCCTGAATTGGTTGCAATGGGACCACCTTTGATTTATACCCTTTCAAACAAAAAAAGAATTTTCTTAATCGGTCTAGCCGTCTTCAAGTAATCGAAGAATAAACCTACATAATATTTTCTCTTTGTTTTGAAGTCGGTTAACTCTAGAAACTCATTTCTCATAAGAAATGCTCGAGAAACTATGAAAAATACCAAAATCTCTATATGTGTGCCTATAATATTTGAAGAGTTCCCTCGATTTCTCCAAGATCCCATCATCAGATCCTGATTTGGTTGCAATGGGACCACCTCTGAAATATACCCTTTCAAACAAAAACAGAATTTTCAAAATCGGTTTAGCCGTCTTCGAGTAATCGGTGAACAAACACACAAAAAAAAAAATAAAAAAAAATAAAAAAAAACATACAGACGAATTGAGAACCGTCGTTCTTTTGAAAGCCGGTTAAAAAGATGTTTTTTGAAATAAATTATTATTATTATTAAAAAAAAAAAAACAGTGTGGTGATCTGTTTAACCCCTTAAATGGGGAGACTTTGTCTGAGTCTTAATTCATAACATTTAAAAATTAGTAGGATCATAGTGTCAGAACTAATACAATAGTGTCAGTGTGGGTGGTGTTCTGTTTAACACCTCGATTGGGGCATTTTGAGTTTGATGTCACTTAAAAATTGTATAGTAGTTACATTAAAAATTGTATCCATTCACGTTTCTATGGGATTACAGGAATTCTGCCGTCCGATATCTAAAACTGGACTAACCCCTATACAACTCCATAGAGGTTAGTCCAGTTTTAGTCATAGGACGGCAGAATTGCGGTTCAGCCTAGGCCTAAAACTCTGTCAATCATTTTAGAGATTGAATACTGAGAAGAAAGTGGGAGCTACTCGTTTAGACAACAGTTTCCTCACCTCAAAATTCACTCAGCTTACTTAACCTCGTGCTGCCCACTGTACAGTACATTGTACAAAGTGACATTCAACATCAATGCACATGCTTAAAAAAAAGGAAATTACGAGTTAAACGCCCCTTGTACAATACCATGCATCATTAGCAGTTTGGACGTGAAAATGAAAAGGCTATTATATTGATCTGTGATCCTCGATCCAAAGTTTGAGGTTTTGTGAGAGGATGAATGTGCGCGTCTCCTCAATTAAATTTATTATTACTTTTAATATTGTCTTCGGTTTGCGATTATCACTCATAGTAATAAAACAACTTAAACGGATTAAATCGCGTATATTACTACATTTTAAGTCCCGACGTTTCGTAACCCTTTTCAGCGTTCGTGGTCGCGGGTAGACTGAGAAAATCATAAATTTCCTCTGTCAAAATTACTGTTGTGCAAACCTACCCACTTTAAAAAATACAAATTAAATATTTGTGTTGCCAGATGGGCCTAATGTGTAAAGATGTTCACACACATGAATTATATTGAATAAATATTGAAATTAGGATAAATTAGGATTCGTGAGGCTATTGAAATCAAGAAGTATCCTAATTTCAATAGAGAAGATGGTTTGTCTCTACCACCTGCCTGGGATCCTGTATTACATCTCATCAAGGGACGGGCGAGACACAGCACTGTAAAACCTTAACACTGAACGGTGTTTGTTTCTTCTAAAAATAGCATACCTAGAGTCTTTTTGTTTAAAATATGTTCTTTTTTGCGTAAGGCAAGGCTGATAAGTTTTCTTGGCGTCTTCTTTCTTATCCAGTATGCCTTTTGGAAGCGCCGCTAGTTTCTAAGGTTAGGATAGTAAGCCCTTCTGGCATGTGTGTGAACGTCTTTACACATTTGGCCCGTCTGGCAACACTAAACTTTTTTCTGATTTGTTTTACCAAAAATAGCATACCTAGACTCTTTTGATTAAATTATTTTCTTTTTTGTATAAGGCGTGGCTGATAAGTTTCCTTGGCCTTCTTTCTTATCAAGTATGCCTTTTGGAAGTGCCGCTAGTTTTTCTAAAGTTAGGTTTTTTAAGCCCTTCTGGCATGTGTGTGAACATCTTTACACATTAGGCCCATCTGGCAACACTAATATTGAATTTGTATTTTTTATAGTGGGTAGGTTTGCACAACAGTAATTTTGACAGAGGAAATTTATGATTTTCTCAGTCTACCCGCGACCACGAACGCTGAAAAGGGTTACGAAACGTCGGGACTTAAAATGTACTAATATACGCGATTTAATCCGTTTAAGTTGTTTTATTATTACTTTTGTTTTTGCTTTATTTTAAATTTTACTTTTGTTATTCTTTTATAATGTTTAACTGATATGTAATTTCAGTGCCTTAGTTCTTCTGACATGCTGTGTAATTAAATTGTATAAATAAAATAAAATAAATAAAAAAAATTGTACATTGAGTGTTTCGCTAAAGTTGCATTTTTTTCTTGGGCGGCACGAGGTTAAAATAAGAGTTACTATATTGTAAAATGGGTTACTGCTTTTAATAAATGGTGCCATAATGCCTATGTCGATGTTTAGAATCAGACACATAAGAAAACAGGGGCGTAGCCAGGATTTTGTTAAGGGGGGGGCAGGCGTAGATAAACCAAGAATATATCTAAGGTAAATGCTGCATGAACAATGGGACAGCATCTTCTGGGGGGAGGGGGCAGCCGCCCCACGCGTAGCACGCTACGCCCATGTAAGAAGACATTGTTTTTGTAATTTCAGATTACTTTCTTATGCGCATAGCCCTTGTAGCCCATAACAAGGCAAACTCCGTATTGTAGCCCGTAGATGCCGAGCCTAGTGCCCGCAGGGCGCATTCTCGATGTTTTACGTGTTAAGATAAGAGACCGAACAGTAAAATTAACAATCATATACTTACATTCTCCAAAGAGTTGAAACTTCTGTCCCAACTACTCACAGGAGTCCCTCCAAACAGGTATCCTGGGTACCGTTCACTCATCACACAAGCGGGCACTCCCCCGTTACTAAACACTACTTCAATATTGAGCAACCAACATTAACACTTCATTATGATCTTAGAAACATACTTATATCTTCCTATTGACTTTATGTGTAGAGTACCTGAAATAAAAAGATATTACATTATAGAAATTATAAACATAGGTATTTGTGGTGTAGTTAAAATAAAGAATGACCTATATGGGTCAGTAAGTGTTTTTGGTTCAAACCTTAGATCAAAAGTCAAAATAGAAAAACACAAAATTGTTTATTTCCGCAAGTAGGCCCTCAAGGGCTCCTTTACATGTCTGATTCTATTCTTTTCTTTTAGCGCTTCGGGTAATGACCTTCTGGTGAGAAGTACCGCAAGAAACTCATCAGTATTTGACATTAATACATGAGATTTAATTAATAAATATGCGATACATACAACTAATATTAGACAACAAATTAAGTAATGTACGAACAAAGTCATCACCTATATCAGCGGTCGGCAAACTTTTAGTAGCACTTTGTTAATAATTTGTAATTTCATACAATTCTGAATATAGCAACCTTTACATACAAAATAGCCAGAGAGGCTCGCGAGCCGCAAGTGACTGGTTCACGGGCCGCAGGTTGCCAACCGCTGACCTACATTAACATACTCATTCAGTCACCAGAAATAAATATTGAAAAATAAATTTTGGGATATTGATTTTTTTTATGGCTTTCACTTCTTGCTGATTTAGCAAAGGCATACTTTTCATATTTTTCTGGCAACTACAAAACAAAGAATGGGATTCACCCTTGACCCAATTCTGTCCATTAGCTGGCATTTTTCTCATAACTACATATTTAGGTCATGTATGGAACTTCATATCACCAGAGCCCGGAAAATCCATAGCAAAACAAAAGACTGTCGCAATTCAACTAGTGTGAGAAACATTTTTTTATCGATATCGATTGTTGTGTAATATGAGAAAAAACGGCCCACCAAATGAAAAAAATAATAATACAAAATTTCACATAGGTTTTTATAATTAATTATACAGGTACAGATGCAATTTCTTCCTCGAAATTCACGTCAGTACACACAGCAGCACATGACATGCTTTCTTATTGGGTTTGTTATAGTGATAGGAGTATATAATCATTAATTTTTCAACATTCTCTGGGAAAAGACTGTTTCGTTTATCACTATAAAGCCATTTATGTATACTAAATGAACGTTCGACTTTAAACTCAAATTTTAGATGAAATAACACATATAAAACAAACCCTTAACTTACTACTTCTTTTGCGTTTGGCGTGAATGATTATAAAAGAATGTACCTAAACATATCGGTATGATTTTTTTTTAGACAAAACTTACTCGATATCGATAAAAAAATGTTTCTCACACTAGTTGAATTGCGACAGTCTTTTGTTTTGCTATGGATTTTCCGGGCTCTGCATATCACTATAGGTCGTTTGAGGTATGTTCACACATTTATATTACACTGTAAAATCTTTGCAACTAAATTTAAACAGTTGCACACAACTGTACTTAATAACATCAGTCATCAGGTCATCACATCTTACACTTATTATAATATGCATATTGGTGTAGGTGTAAATGTACCTACAAATTCAAAAAGAATCCTGTGAGAGGATAAAAATAAATAAGTAATAGTAGTAGGCAAGTGTAATGTTCTCCCAAACATTTAGTTTTATATTATGCTTATGAATTACACATTGACAATTAAATTAGGTCGTTGGTGAGCTCTACTGAAGTTGTAACTATTTATTTAATGGAGTTTATCTGATCAGATTCCAAATACAGATAAACAAAACAAAATAATTTTAAGTTATTATTAAAAATACAAATGAAAGCTAAATGTTTCAAAACCGAGTTTAACCCGTAAAAAAACGTAGTTTACAATGTGATTCAATACGTTTAATTTAATTGGAAAACTAATAAAAGATTGGCAACTATTGAAATATTTACGTGCAGTATTATGTTTCAATATTACAAATAGAGTCTTATTAACCAGTGTATAGGAGAAACCACTTATGTAACGGCGGAGAAAATATACTCACTTTCAATAATATAAGAAATAACTATAATCGCCTTATCCCTTGATGCTACAATCTTGTTAGCAAATTTACGCAAATTCTTTACTTGCGATGGACGATTTTTCGTGACAGTTTATGAAGGGAGATGTCAGAAAATGAAAACTCCCCAAAATATTTCCTTTTTTCTTATTTACAAAATTAATAAACAAAATAACACAACAAACGGTCCCCGGTGATTATTCTCATCTTATCACAAGAACTTATCTAAAAGATACACATTAATAAAAGTGTATTTTTTTCTATAGCTTGCTAGATTAGACTGTTGGGAAAAGATCTCCCTTTGTACATTTAGTCAACCCGATTTAACGTAACTTCGTTGTTATACATCCAACAGTAACGTAAAAAAAATAGGGTGACTATTTGGACTATATGGGCAAAGTGCCACGAATCCCTGACCAGAACGGGCCCCATCCTAAAGGGCCGTGAGTTGTTGAGTTTTGACGAAGAGAGCGCCCATTTGATAAATCGGACACGGGCCTAGTTAAGGTGTAGTTACGCCAAATCACTGACATCTCGGTCATCCCACCATCTCCTTCTTTTATGAAATATTCTTTCTTAATGTACCACACGCTGTCTCTTTGTAAAACATTCCTCTTTATCGTTTTTTTTTGCCAACCCAGATTGACTTACCCCTGGACAATCGTAAAAAGAGGTAGCTACGTCCCTATTGGTTGGATGATGAAATTGACTCGTTAGTAACTAACTTAATGCACAATCCAGCAATCTGATCAGAATGGGCAAAACCCATAGGATACAGGTATTTATCAAAAAGATTATTCATGTTTAATTATAACATGTGGCTGTGTTTTATCGGTTAGCTGATAAAAATTGGCTCATGTCGAAGTAATTTAAAATTTTAAACAAAATGCAGTCCCAAAAAATATAGTCAGGCTGACTATATTTTTTGGGACTGCATTTTGAGTCAGCTTACCAAAGTGACGCCTGAAGCTAAGGATTGTTAGGCCCCATGGTCATATACAATAAAATTGACTTGAATTGATTACAGGGCTATTTTAAGCAGGTGTATAACAATGGAAAAGAATTGTTTTGGAAGGAAATAAATTTAAATACAAATGTCATGAAACTTGAAAGGAGGATCCATTTTACCCTATTAATACACAAAGTTTTGAATTTATGGCAACTCAAAAATCAGCTGTCATTTTTCAGTGTAGCCAACTGCATTTTTTCGACAGAGAGGTATGCGTTTTGTTCGTATTTTTCTGAAACAGACTTCTTTTTGCAAGTCCGTTTTAAAGTTATACATTTTTCAAAAGTAGAATTTAAAGTATCAACTTTTATAATGGTGGTGTTTTTTATGAATTACTAATTCCAATTTTGTAAAAAGTTAATTGAACATTGAGAATTTTAAATGTCGAATTGCATAACAAAACGCATACTTTCAAAGCTATTCGATTTCCGCTTGTTTTCTGACTGACATATTTCCGGAGGCCATTTTGTAATATTGTCTACCTTCGTCTGTCTGTGTAAACGCAAAATTGCAAGCAAATACTTATCCACGAATGATTTCTTAGATCTACGTATGTGATTTCATATATTGTGAACTATTGTGTGTAAAATGATTTTGTAATATCGTGTCTGGATTTGCCATCTTAGATTTAACTAGGTAAGTACGTGATCATGAGCATGGCGTCTACTCAAAAAGCGTCGGTAATGTTAGTAATATCAAACGTCTTCTCTAGAAAAGATGGTAGTAATTATTAATTCCGTACTTGATGCAACGTAGGTCGAATATCAAGTGGTCACAATTTTTATGGAACATCGTGTTTTCGTAGCCTTATCGATTTTGCAATACCTACATCAGAGCCCATGGTCGTAAAATGGCATTACATAAAATGAAATCTTTCTAAAAACGCTTTATCGAGTTGAAAACGTTTTGTAGCGTTATCGCTAGTTACGTTTGTTTTCGTTTCATTGAATATCTTAAAACTTTGAGTAAAAATCATTTTTGGATCAGTCTTAATAAAATAACGTTAAGTCATCCTTCAAGTTAACTACTTTGACTGCACTATTTTCACCAGAGCAGATGAAGCTAATGGGTATTTTAATACGCTTTCACATAACAATAACTAGATAGCATCAAGAAACTCGTATAATTGAAAGTAGATTATAAGCACCAGTGGCGGGTTTGCAGTTTTGGCCGTCCTAGGCCGTAGGTCATAATAATTTCCAGCTGCCCCTTTCTCAGCACCTATCTTATATACTACCACCCCAATATCTGGCCGCCCTAGGCCGGGGCCTCCTGAGCCTTAAGGCAAATCTACCACTGATAAGCACCAACTATCAAGGTTATGACATTTTGGCAAGTCGGAAATTATAATTATAAGATCTCTCTAGCAACTCTGCCACATATTACCAGCCTATATTCTTGAGCAGTTTGAAATTCTAGAAAATTGATGGGCTACAAATTTTTTATGGGAAACACTAAACCTTGCCTTCATTCAGATGTGGGTAAAATAACAAATGAATTGGAAAATGGACAGGCTGTTTTAACTTTTTTTTAGGTACAGCAACACAGCAGCCATGAGTGTCATCATAAGGCTACAGAACCTCCCTTGGTCTGCTAATGCCCTGGACATTAGGAATTACTTTCGGGGCCTCTCCATACCCGAGGGGGGAGTTCACATCGTAGGAGGCGAGCTTGGAGATGCGTTCATTGCGTTCAGGTAGCTATATTGTAACCTTCACAAGCATTTTGATTCATTCATGGAAATATTTTCCTTGGAATTGTTTCACTGAAAATATTCCTCATATAATGATTTCAATACTTTGATCTTTTAGTATATTAAGTAGTTATAAGGATTATTATATTTATACACTGAAGTATTTTTAATAAATGAAAGAGACTTCACCAATATCAAAAATATGTTTTTGCAAATTGAATCAACCACAAAATTTCAACCCTTTTTGTTTCTATTTCTAAGATTCATGCTAGGTATATTTATATTCATATTTACACACTTAAATAAAACGGGAATATACTTTTATAATATTCTTACGATACTCAATATTAGTTACAACATTTTAAAGTTGTCACTAATATTGTTCATTGGACATACTATTAGAAAATATGAGAGAACAGACAATAACACAACATCCTTCATACTGTATTAATATCAAAGCTGCAACAATCACACAAAAAGTGTGTATGGAGTAGATATCATAAAAAAATGTTGATCTAACTAAAAGGCTTAAAGCATGTTAACTTTATCTACGTGAAATTATTCTCCTATGAGCTGTATGCATTGGTATTCAAACCAATATGTGCTGAAAAACTAGCCTGCTGGTCTAAAAAGACACCCAAGGCAAAAGGTCACCGGAAACCATTGGATCTTTAAGTTAGCTATGTCCATCTTGCCATCAGAGTTTAGTACTAAGTAAAATGCACTGCCCACGAGTTACCGTTTTCTCAAAATATTGGTTAGTATACCATAGGGAAAACTGATTTTAATCTAGCTATTACGAAGTAATTAGATGAAAGATAAAGTCCTAATAAGCTATTGGAACGTTCAACACCTGGTAAGTATTCCTGCATTGAAAAACAGACTTGTAGGGAATTGACTTTTGGTGTAACATCAGTTCTTCAATTTGTTTCGATCCAGCTTTTTCGAGTAAGTTTTTGTTTTTTGAATATATGTGACATCCCCAAGTAAAAAGTACCAATTTGTTGCTTGCCACAAGTACGTATTAACAGGTTGCTAGTGTAAAGATGTTAACAAACATCTTTATTAACAAGCAGCGATATGTAAGACAAGTACTGTCTTGAAATCTTACTTATCGTTGTATAGTTGGTCAAATTTAGGACTTGCGTGGAACAAGATAGGATGCTAAGTGCCACTTAACTTTCGTTAAATGAATTTGCATGTAGTTAAGCAAGTCATATAACCCAAACTTTTTCTATACTCATGGTTTTTTTTAATTGGGTCTTTTAAATTGGACCAATCTCCCTAATCTACATTCAAAATAAGAAAATATTTTAGAATCGACGCTTCAGTTTCTACAGGGTGACTGGAAATTTGCCGTATTCCTTGATAGGGGTTTTTCTACAGCTCATTTGCAATGATTTAGGCCCAGTCAACAAGGGGTCAAGACTCCTTGGTTTTTGAGATATTCAAGTTTTTTTTTGGTTTTCTTTTTAAATACCCGCCTCTTTACATAAAACTGGTGATTGTGCAATTATTGTAATGTTTTGGCACTTTTTACTATTGTAATGTAATCAGTAGATTATTAGCTATTCAAAACATGTTTTTTTTATTTCAAAATTGCGTAGTTTCTACACAATCACCAGTTTTATGTCAAGAGGCGGGTATTTAAAAAGAAAACCAAAAAACTTGAATATCTGGAAAACCAAGGAGTTTTGACCCCTAGTTGACTGGGCCTAAATCATTGCAAATGAGCTGTAGAAAAACCCCTATCAAGGAATACGGCGAATTTCCAGTCACCCTGTATATTTTACTTTATATCATAATATTAAATGAGCCTTAGAAAATGTATTCTAGAAATCCTGAGGTATGCTCTCAATACGCAGTGGAAGCTTACATTTATAAAAAAAATCAAAGCAATCACTTATATTTATATCATTATGTCCGGATTGAATGAGATGTCACTAATATTTAATTATTATTACCAACCTAAAATCTGAAACCTAACCTAAAGTGCCGCTGACTACAACTCTGCCTCGAATATACTTATTACCTTTTACGTTCGAGGCTCGAACATAGTTATTATATTACACTTTACGTTAGGAGGGCAGAACTATAAAGCTGAGCGTCCACTGGAGCTGTTCGGGAAAAAGACACCAAAACTGCACGGCTAGCACAACGTAACGGACAATGTACAGATTACAGAACAGTACACTGCGTTACAGATGCACGTTCCCCTTGGATGTTATGTACGAGTAAGTGCACACCGAGCAAAGATAAATCGCGCGGCGCGGCGGACGTCACACATACACGCCACGCACACTCATAGTAAATAAAGATGTTTGAAGATAGAAACATCTTTATTTACTATGAGTGTGCTAAGATGTAACGCGACGCGCGATGTACCTTTGTTTGGAGTGAACTTACTTGGTGTACTCTGGTTATATGCTGGGTCGCGCAAAGCGAGGTGAGGCACGTTAATTGGTGGATTTTTTCCTCGCACACAACTCTACCTCTCACAGCTCAGGTAGATACCGTACACTGTGCTGTAAGTCAACCAGCTAAATGAGTCCTGGTATGCGCGGGTAACTGGGGCGCTAAGGTGCCTAGGGTAGGACGATAAAGGGGACTAACAGAGGAGCGAGTGGCAGGGGTCCCCCGCGTCCCTGTACCCATTTATTGAGGAAACTCCAAAGTCTAACGGCGTACTTATCAGAAACAACCACTTTGTGGCAGCGCCCTTTTACCGACACCTGCGCAGGCTCCTAGTTATCAATAAATAGATGGCGCACCATTCTATGCACTACAAAAATCGCGCTATCGAAGTTTTCTAAGTCAGATGCGTATATAATATACCTACAACTTCCGATCAACTCTCATTTAACTACCGTTCCTCGGTATAACGTATAACTCTCGCAACGAGAGAAAAATCGGTATATTATCCTCTCATCTAGATGGCAAAATCGCAACTTGTCATGTATTGAATATTATTACGGGCAACAGAACAAATAGTTATAGCATACGTCACCTACTTATCCCTCGTCAATCGTGAAATTTCGCGCATAGGTATTGTCTTTCCAAAATAATCTCAATCCGTTGCTCCGTCGCAGCGAAACGACAAACCAGCAAAGAGCAACATTTGCAATATGTCTAAACATGAGGATTACCTACAGCTCTGTCCGTACCAGGTTAAATAATAATAATAATAATCGTTATACCTTACAATAATATAGGTAAGGTACGTTCCAGGGTATGAAAGGACATCGAAAAATCTTGATGAGTATCTGCGCTATCCTGTAGCAAAATACACTTGGACATTGGCTAGATATTTTATCCTGAGAAATTCTACTGGTATTTGTAACGTTGTTTTCGTCCTAATACTAACTTCAAAAGTCATCAACATTTTGTGACTGTATTTCGGCTTCAGGTGTGAACAAATATAATGTTTTTCGTCGTAGTTTTGTAAGTATTATTAGGACAGTAATAGCCCCGATTTAAATGCCAGTGGCGACTACCATCTACACCAAAATAACGGCGAATTCTGTGGATTTACCAGAATTTGTTCTACTGTATGTTTACTTATACCCAGCAACATCGGTTTTACTAGTAAGATATGGTATCTTTTCCGTTGATTTAATCAAATCTTGGTTATTTGGTTTAACGGCTAACATAAAGTGAGAAAGTGACAGTTTGTTTTTAGCAGAGCAATAATAACATTTTATACACTCTTACAAAAAGTGAGAATGAGATGTGTAGCTGATCATTAAAACCAGATACTTGGAGAAAACTAGGGTATTTCTAGCTATTAAAAACTCTGTGCTGATCGCCATCCGTGCAGAGAACCCCAGGCTCTGAGAATGAACCGACAGCTCTGACGTCGGGCGTGCCTGAGACGGGCTTTTTATAGGAAATTAACTACTTTCTGAGTCCAGGGGCTATTTTATCTTAGGGCTAAATGGGTCATAATCCGGCGCTACAGACAGCGAGACAGGCGTAGCCGGTGCAAGCCAACGGGGATTCCAGAAGCCGCCCCTCATTCTCAGTTGAACGAGACGCCGCACGATCCGGCGACGAATTTACGGCCCACGGCGCTATATCTCAAAACACGTCACATTTCAGTCCAGCTAAACCTTAGTAAAGTAGGCTGTAAACCACACAGCATATTTTACGGGCTTTATTTACAACCTCTTGACAATCTGGTAGAATATACCCATCGGCAATCACGCAGAGCTAACCTAACTACAAATGCCATCCCTAGGTCTAGTCCGATATGTTGAAGGGATTGAATGAGGTTGAGTTTTCCCTGCCGATGAGACAGATCTTACAGGCTTTTCTGAGAATAATAGGATTAAGTTTAGATGTAAAACTGAAATAGTTAACATATTATTCGTGTGACCATCCTCTCTTAACAACTGCAAGTTAAACGTCGACGTATGAGTGCATCTTGGAAACCAACACCTTAAAATATTCGGTACATCGTCATTTCGACCCGGAGGATCTCCATCAGACTTCCACAATGAAAAGCATTATTTTTATCAAAGGTATTCCAGAGGGCTTAACCAGGTCGTAAGTTCATCTTGTGAGGCTGCTTCACTGCGTCTTCTGGTTCGTGGTCTCCATTCGAGAACCTTAAGAATTCTGACATTGTGGAAGGACTTAAATTGAAAGGCCAAAAACGTTGATTTAAAATACTTAAAATTTAATATAGTAAGCGACTCTTGTATGCCAGGTTTTCTAACTGCTATGGAGGAGCATGGAATAGGATGATGATTCTGGATATTAAGTGAAATAATAATTTGTGTACTTAATTTCTTTAAGCTTTAACTCTTACCAGTCTCTAATTATACCACGGTCACTAAGTTAGGATTTTTATTCTTTTCCTTCATGACTTGGATGTTGGTTGGTGAGTATGAGTACGCCGAGATTAGTGTTCGTGTTTTCAAATCTTACACCGATTTTCAAAAGAATACCTAACCTAAGGTCAGTCGGGGCTAGGGTTGCCAATGTTGCCAGATGGCTGGGCCCAAATATCTGGACAAAAAATTAAAATGTCGGGATTTTGGGCTTCATGTCGGGAGAAGTAAATGTAATAAACTTTTTTTTATATTTTAAATTTCAATTAAATTGACTTACGCGCACTATCTCTGGTTCCGTTTGCAATTTTGTCGGACATTTTATATTTTGCCGGGAATCTGGATATCACACGGGATGTCGGCAGAATCCAGGCGATTCCCGACTACCTGCAACCCTTATCGGGGCAAGCGCACCTACGGGGCGAGCGCGCCTATCATAGAAAACTCGTCAATCAATCAATCATTTTGGTTAGTTGCGTGTTTGTAAGTTGACGCTTGTAGTGTAACATCTGCACTTTTCGAAATTTTTTATGATAAACACGCTTGCCCCTTAGCCTCAGTTGCCCCGACTGAACTTACATAAAAGTGTCTGACCTATCTTTATGTGATGACGTGCGAGTATGAGAGCGAAAACTAAGGTTATAAAATGTTACAGAATGCCTTTGTGTCTGGTATATTCGTAATTATGATCTATTTGCGTAGGCAATAAGTATAGAACACACAGCCGTTCCGTTCTAAACTCTTCACTAAAAATATGTTGATTTTACAATGCATATTCCTCGGTCATTGGTCATCGACTTTAATCTTCCTCGGTCCCAAAATATCAAGTCTCAAAACCATACTAAAAAAAAAACAAAGAAAAACAAGAATGTTACCAGTCCAAAACTGACCGAAACAACAATTTCGCTTGCGTTAGATGTTTTTTTTTTTACATATTAGTTATTTTTTAAGTCTGATATTTTGTTAATGAGGATGTACTTAGTAGAACAGTACCTACCTGAAGAAGAATTCGGTTCGGAACTAAAAATTGGTGTACTTTAGGTAATCAATATTATATATTTATAAAATAAAACACATCTCGCTCTGGGGCTTTAAAACAAACACTTCACGTGACGAGTGAGCGTCGCGAGTGCCTTTGTTTTACAAAGACGACTACATTATCATCGCACCATGCCAGTAGCCGATGAGTTCTTAGGAGCAAAACCTTTGCAACTACAAATGATACAGATTTAGATTACCTGAAAGTTGCGGTTAAGGCTAACCAACACGTAAGAGTTCTTCATCAAACCGGACCCACAATAATTTGGTATTTCAAATCTTATTGATTTGATATCAAAGTGTGAGTATGCTAAATGAGAAAAACTGATTTTATTTCAAGTGTAGGCTTAACTGTCTTAGTTATTCTGTGATGCTAACTGCCTTTCACTTGGCTAAATTCAAAGTTTTTCCCTTTAGTACACTAAATTTAGCCAAATCAGAAAAGCGACCTGTCAAGTGTAGGTACGATCTTACTCGTAAAGACGATGTTGCTGGAATAACGTTGAATGTTACCTCGATAGGTACAAATATTAATATATTGATTAGAAGCATGTAGGATTTCTAATCTGAAGGTAGAAAAAAAGTACTTAAATAGCAGAGATTAAAAATGTAAGTTTTTACAATTAACAAGCAATATCCTAACAGCACTGCCAGGGTCGGACTGGGCCGGAAAGGCCTGGGTGGCTCCACACAAACCTTGAGCCCAACAATAACGACCACAAGCCAAGCCCCGCAAGCCGGCCCTTGGGGGTCCGGCTGGCAAACGCCACCTCGACTATAAGTCCGAAACTGAGCACTCTACTATAAATCAATACTTTCTTAGCGCTACTAAGTGTAAGGATTTCAACATTTTCTCTTGGAATAGCCACTTGCACAGCAAATATACCTCGTGAGATGTTTGTTTCTGCGAAGTCTTCTATCAGCTCTACAGAGTTCGTGTTCTCTTCACCTCGTCCTCAATTCCTACTACTTAAGATTGTTCGGAGTGTCTGCTTAGTAGGAATCTTATAGAAATTCTCCTGAATCCTGTACTGCTCTAGGGCAGGTATGATTTACCTTATATTAAAACAAAATACGACGCTTAGCCTGATCGTAAATTGTATACATTAACTCTGAAATAGAAAAAAAATGATGGATCATACTCTCCAATTACAAGAAATACTACAGTAGAAGAACTAGTTTGATTGTTAGGAGATAGAGTAGTTAAAAAGCCATCTGGTAGTCCTGCTCCACTTCAACTGCTCTAGCCACGTTCATCTGCACACTTGCATCGGGTATCGAAAAGCAGTCCTAGAATTAATTTTTCTTCCAAGAATTTGACAGGGGTGGAACACTACTGTAGTAGGTCATTCGTGTTTTTTTCGTAAACACTGGAGGGCTTGTGGTTACCCCAAACCTACAAATATTGTATCTGTATTAACATTCGGATCTACGAAAGTCCATTTTTATTTCGCTCATCATTAAGTACTTCTATTTTAATCTTGAGCTTACGTGTCGGGACATTAATTTCTTGATTCACTCAATACTCAAAAAATGCAGCTTCATAATACACATGAATAATGAATCCGGAATTTTAGAAGTACAGTGATTTAGGAACAAGCCGTATTTTCTTGTGAAAACCTTCTCTTTAGTAATTATAAATGAGGGGATATAATCAAACTACCGAGATATGTACTGAATTTGTACTTAACCAGAACAGATAAATACACATAGGATGAAATTTCTCTAGCAAGTAGCCTGGCATTTGTCAAAATATTTGTAGTGGATTATTTTAGTGTGAAATGTAATTGACCCCAAAAAATTGTGATAAAATTCGATCATAATATGTAGTTAAAATTAGTATAATGCTGGTAATTGTCCCCAACAAATCTTAGATACCTCAACTTTGACTGTGCTTGTCTCCGTTACATCACCAGATTCGTTAGGTTGTTTCGAAATAGACAGAACGCGAAATCGATGAACCAAAAAGCAAAATACTCGCACTGACCTGTTAGATGTTGGGACTTCAGTAGCCTACAATGTTTACTTTAGTTTTTGTTCACCTATAGCAGGCTGCAGGAGACACCGCAGCACGCGCCTTTAGGACTTCTTCCACATACTTGTACCTAGTCTCATTTCCTGTCCCGCTCATCTACACACAAAGACTGAAGCAGGAAACGGACAGTTCTATTGTCAGCTCCTTAACTTTTCCACCTTCTAGTGTCGACTTCCAAATACTGGAGAATTACGATTGTTGATACAAATACCAAATACTTTGAAATATTAAACGTGACCAACTGTAGACGAGGCCGGATTCTAACCAGCACCGTTTTGCCGGGACAACGTGCTAGCCACTTAATCCCCCAAAACCGACCCCACCTGGCAATATACGGTTTGTTCCCAATTCTACAGATTTCAATTACAGATTCCTATCTCTACAGATTTCCCACTTTACAGATTCCCAATTCTACACATTTCCACTTCTGCAGATTCCCGATTCTACAGATTTTCAATTGTACAGATTTCCAAATCTACAGATTCCCAATTCTACAGATTCTCGATTCTACAGACAACAATATCTATACAATAGTGCGGTCATATCTGAAAATATGTATACGATTTTTAACTTTAGTCCCTAGACATAAGTTTCTAAATGTTTTGTTTGTTTTATGTTTGTGTGTGTTAGTTAGACGTGAATCTGTAAATATGGGAATCTGCAGACATGAAAATTTGTTGAGTTGAGAATCTGTAAACATGATAATCTGTAAAATTGGGAATCTGAAAACGTGAGAATCTGTAGAATTGCAAATCTGTAGACGTGGGCCCCTAAAGGCAACATACCAGCCACGTTAAAATTATTTTTACAAGTATTAGCAAACTTTGTATCTCTTTTGAAAGGCTTCTTTCTTGCCTTAACCCCACTATAGGACGCGCGTACACACTGTGTACGCAGGTAAAAGGAGTGCAGACAGGGGGCACTGTGTACTACACAGTGCCCCCTGTCTGCACTCCTTTTCAACAGTGTTAAGTCTGCGAGAGAGATGTGATTCTGTGGTATGCACTTGAGGAGAATATCAATTAATCTGTGTCAGTATGGATAATTTAAAAAGTCTACGGCATAAAAACGGCTATTGCGTGATAGGTAGATAATTGAAGATGTAGGAATATGGAGTGGACAAAACCTTATATGGAAAAACAGTAAATAGGTACGTATTATCGTATAAATATTTGCCCCCAATTACTACGGGGTTTCAGTAGGTTTTACTGGGTTATTCGTTGAACTTTGTCTTTTTGTGCACCAAGATAATCATGAAAAAGCTTATTCGTCGAGAGTATCTAGTGTGTAGGGAGGCGTTCCACAGGGTTCCATATTAGGTCCAATTTTTTTTATCAAATTTACTCAATTACCTTAAAAACTTTATTCATTATCAGATTACAAATTCGTAGTTTTTGTTGCATGTGAGGCCGTAGGTTTACAGAATAACTCGATGGCCTGATCTGACGCAGTTCGATAGTTCAAGTCTCAGATAAGGACACTCGGGCGCTGTTGCACCGATTCTTATACTTAAGCTCAGTACCTAGCAAACATTTTGATCTTGCTCTCATTTGATGGTAAGTTATCACTGGAAGATGCGGTATGGTTACCTGCCGGACAAGCACATCTGGCCGCGACTTTGTGCGAGAAAGAGCGAGACCTGGCACTTTCGCATTATATTTAAGGGAAAAGGACAAACAGTATTCACACCGCAAAGTATGGCGCTCCGCAATAGGGATGATGACTGGGTTAAAAATATGTAATTCTATTTAGTCCGTCAGTTAGATTATGGAAAAATATGGGACACGTATTTTTTGGTTTATCAAAATATTAAAAATCGACAAAGTTATAGATCATCAAACTTCTGGAGTGGGGGCTTGTGACGTCACTCTTGAGTACAATTTGTACTCAAGAGTGACGTCACTCGAAACTTCTAAGCACTCTATCCTCGTCAGTTTTTGTTTGTCAAACAAAACAAAAAATACATGTACAATATTTTTTCATACTGTAACAGACGGACTAAACAGTTTTTTTTAGTCATCTAGCCTATTGTGCGTGGGGTACTAATGCTTTATTCTCATCTTGAAACGGAACCTAGGTGTATATGAGTTACAACCGTCAAGCCAGAGCACACTAAGTAAGTTCACTTCGAACAAAGGTAAATCGCACGGAACTACGGTCGCGCACACTCATCTTTATTTACTATGGGTGTGCGCGGGCGACAGAGCGTGACGAACGGCGTCCCGCGCGATGTACTTTTGTTCAGAGTGAACTTACTCAATGCACGGTCAAGCGGTGTCAGTGAAAAGCCTGTCGAATTGAGTGACGATCGTTACCTTCAAAGTAAGTGGAGATACGTAAACGCAGCTTTACAAACTAAGTAAATACTCGTATGCGCATCCTTTATTTTGACTTAGGTACCTATTTAATTTTATTATTTGTAGTCTCTCGTTTTGTATATACTTAGTTATAGCCTACCTGTGTCCTCATTGGGGTTATTGATTTCACTTCTTCCGTTTTTATTATCTATTTCGCCGTTTGACCCTGTGGATGATTTCAGCATTTCTCCTTACAGCTTCCGATACTTTAAAACTAGGACTTAGGATAGGAGATATAGAGGCCGGGTCATCAGACCTTCTCCTGATCAGGACCTGGGATTTTGGGGGTGTGTTTTTTTTGACATACGCAGTTGCGATTGCGGATATTTTAAGACACAGCCGCAGATGCAGATATTCGTAAAAAAAAATTGGGAAATAATTTTTATAGAAAAATATTCTAGTCAGTCAATTAGAGTCTGTTTTTATCACGCGTGCGGTGAGTCACATAAACGCAAGAAATACTCATAATAGGTGAACCTATTTAAAACACTGAACTTAATATGCATATACCTTTTTTTTTGACCCAGAGAAACCGTAACCTAATGCTGTCGAGGGTACAGCCAGTTGTTACGCATTGGTTATGTAAGGCTCTCCGCTCCGGAAGGGATTGGCCTACCCACTAAAACTCTGGGATGCTAAAGGTACATCGCGCTGCCTGTACCTTAGTGGTGATGTCATGGGATCATAAACACTTAAGACATCACCGGCACCGTCGCCCTCGGGTGAACCCTCTCCGAAAAGCACACTGTAGCGTGGACAGCCAAGTGTGCCTTCTATCACCGGCTCTTCTACACCCCCGGGGAAGCCTGGGACCGGTACCACACATATGGTGTCCCGGTTCCTCCCTCGCCACCACGGGAGGACAACGTCCCCACGATCCCCTCCACGATCTAAACCCCCAAAGTCTGGATCCCGTATAGTTTTTACTTCAAAGTATATACCTACTTAAGTCGCAATTAGAGCTGGGTTTTTTTTGGATGGTCTGTGTCCCGTTTGATCAAAATTAGCCACTATGGGAAAACGGAGAGGGGCACAAAATTAGAGCTGGGATTGCTCTCGCAGTGAACGGAAATCGCTCACACGGCTTATGTTAAGGAAATCTATCGCACCAATCTATCTTCTGAAGACCCAGAAAAGAGAAAAATTTGTCTCAACTTTTTAGTGAAAAATTTTGTGCCACACGTTTAATAATAGTATACAGCTAAAGTTTCGTTATGAAACATTTTCACGTATGAATATGAGACATAGCTAAAATATTCTCCCTCTAGACGATGTCATTCTCTCATGGCAACATTAATGTTGAGAATTTGAAATCTTGTTGTATTTTATTGCATACAAACTCCAGAAAATCACTGACGTATCCACTTTGCCAAAAGAAGGTAATCCCTACCATAGTTTGTAATCCCGCGATAGCATGTTTTTGAAAGCGATAGTATTAAATTCAGATTTGTAGGTGACCGTGGCGCCAATTTGCAGGATACACTTTACCTCCGAAGGCTGGGTACCTGGTTCGCAAGTTTTCTCCATAAAAAAACAGTCACAGCGCCTGTTTGTCTTATTACTAATATTTTTGTAACCATAATTTAAAATGAACATAGGAATCTGTAGCACTTATGGTCCGTCAAGCCGGATAAATAGCTAATGATAAAAAGCTTCTGAGGTGATTCGATTCCCAACGGTGTACTATGAGCTCACCCTCTTCCAAATTACTTATGTCTAAAAACTTTGAAATTCGCATTCGCTTGTTTGCCGCAATGGTCATCGACTGGTGCTTACCTGTGTTTTGTCAACTTAAACAGGCCAGTAAGTACTTTATCGCCACGCAAGGCTGTGAATGAGGTTCGTATCGCTAACGGACTGACTACGTATATAACTTTAAATTGGATAGAAACTTCACCCTTAACTTCGCAAAAAATACAGAAGGTCCACAATTCAAGCCTCGCCGGGATTCGACAATAACATGCGATAGGAGTTGGAAAAAAATACAAAAAGATGGCCAAAGAGTTTGTGAACTGTGGTGCACATTGTCAAGTTAGGGTTTAAAAAGGTAGTTGAAGATAATATAATTTTAGGGATCTTCCTTCATACCTGGTGAGATTCCTCCGTAACTCAGGTGAGAGTTTGAGTACGCTTGCAAACAAGGGAGCATCACTCACTGCCTACTATTGTCCGGTTTATGATGCCACAATGGTTTGAATGCTAGAGGACCCACTACACCCCACTAACAGTGTTAACTATCGGAGGCGGCCCGCCTAGTGGCAGTGCAACGCACCGGGACACCTAACTCAGGGCTCTCAAACCAGTCCGAGTCTTGACTTACTTAAAATTGAACCTTCGATAATATCTCGCACTATAAAACTTTTTCAGTTCCAGTTTCGATATGGCCAAATTATTTTTTTGCAACGGGGTTTGCCTTTCCTGGCTACCCCACTGCACCATGCTACCATTCAATATCTCAAAAACTATGAATCAGAGATCAATAAAATATGACAACTAGTAATTGAAAAGCCTTACAACCTAGTCCCATTTTTTTAAATCCAGTACTGGTGATGGTAATTATGAGGAATTGAGGGAATTCTTCAAATACACATTCAATGTTTGAAGACGATTAATTTTGTTTGTACATTGTGTATCTAGGGCGGTAAGGAAGGAATTACAAACGAGTGTTTGTTAGAAGCCCGAGGCGAAGCCAAGGGCTTTAATAACACGAGTTTGTAATGCCTTTACCGCCCGTAGCACACACAATGTTTTTCATCACACTTGTGAGGAAATCTATAGTACATTACTTACCTAGGGAGGTAAAACAAAGAATATCTCAGATCGCAGGTATTTGACGCCCGAGCCGAAGGCAAGGGCGATAAATATGCGATATGAGGGTTTCTTTATTACCTCCCGTGGTAAGTTCAAAATTTTACGTCTCCCCCAGGCCAGGATGTCGGATTTTCCTTGTGACGTAAAATAAATAACCTTACTAATCCACCCAGTATGAGAAGAAAATTTTAAAACAGAAAGTGACATATATCCATAAACAATGCGAATGTCAAGTCACGTTCGGAAACCATCGCTGTAGAGACCTAAAACGGCCATTTTAGTTGATTTTATATTTGCAAATACTGAAATACACTATTTAAATAATGTTACCGAAATATGTGTTTACATGAATTTGCAATAACAGTTCTCTTTAAATAAATATTTTAGTGATAAAAGTTCAAAAAGTAAGTTGGCGTTCCTCTAAACATGACAAATGAGAATAAAACAGAACCAGCGCGTTCAAATAAAAAAAAACCACTACGCCCTAGGGCGTAACAGGTCATTTACGGCCCGCAGAACCTACGTGTACACACACCGTTTAAAAACATACCTATAATAGGCTAGTTTCCTGTAGTAAAAAATATATATTTTACACTTATTATCTTATTCAGCTTCCAAAACTGATCCCAAATAAATCCAGATTCTCTTATTTTCTTGCTTTTAACGATTTTTAAAAGATAACATATTAAAATAAGGAGACAATTTGATCATAGCACCCTGTGACGTCATTTATTCAAATTATCTATGAAGCTCCGTACTATCGTAGCGTTTTGACACTTCATAAAAAGAAGCTGAGTTGACCTGTTAGGAAACTAGCCTATTATAGGTATGGTCATATTAACGAATGACCCAGCCGCCAATGACATTATTGCGCTGTTGACCCAAATTGCTCATCACGACGATGTAAACAATCCGGGCTCACCCCGCCGTCTCCGGCATGATTATTGATTACTCTGTCTAAACTGCTCCTTCTACCGTCTGTATATGTTACACAGACATTATATTAAAGTAGGTATGTAATCCCAAGATCCCATTCTTGGTAACTCTTGGATCTGTGGAGATTTGGAGGGCAAAGGCACTAGAGGGAGGGTTCCAACGCGGTGTTGCTACGCGATGAAGAGGGCTGCTATGGCACTTGTCTCACCGTCAGCGAGTAAAATTGGGCGAGTAGCATTACATTGGATCTGTACCGGTGTACCTCGTCAGCCCGTAATGAACTGTTACTCGCCCAATTTTACTCGCTTACTAGCCAGCGGTGGGTAGTGCATATGAGTGGTCTCTAAAACGTGAGCCCTAGTAATCTGACAAACTTTAACTATATAGTAAATTCTAATCTAACGACTATCGGGAGTGAAAAAGGGATATAATATAACGTATAGTTGGAATTGAAGAACGCTTGCTTTTCAAGACATTCATTATTTTCATAAATGAAAAAGTGTGTAACAAGCTCTAATAAATCCGACTAAGTCACTTTTACTTATTTTTAACTGACTTGCGCTTAAGTTCCTCGTAGCATCTGATGGTAAGCGAGTACGAGGGCAAAAGTTTGACCTCTTTTTTTGGTTTCATCTTTAATATCTCATCTTCCAGTTCGGAGTTGTTTACAAAGAGCTGCTGAATTTACTGCACATATTTAGGCAGTCTTTTGCATTTTTTTTGCCCAATACGGCGCAAATGAGGCTTGAATCTGCGACTTTTTGACATCACACAGACGAATGGTTAAGTGCACGATTGCGTGTTTTCGAAAAATAAGTAAACAAATAGTTAACTTTCTTTAGTTTGTACAATTAATATATTCATTTACCCATCATTAATATCTCTCATCTATCGTTTATTCATTCAGATACCTATTCATTTAAATGAAACTATTTAAGTTGCGTACACTACACACTCAATACCGAGTATGCTATTAAATCATTTTTTTTTTTTTTCAAATACATAATTGAACCTTGAAAAAACTTTTGGTCAATCTTGCAGTCTACTGTGGAACTTGCTATCGGTAGGTACGAAAAAATAACTAATTTCAAAATCCCGCTGTCAATTCGGGACGTGTGTGCGTTAGATATGAGCGCCGACGGCCAGTTTCACGGCGGCGGCGTGGAATGTAAATTTTCGCGGCGGCGGCGGCGTGGTCTTTGGCGTTAATATTTTTCTTGAAGTCCGATAAGAAAAATTAAGGAAACCCATATTTTGATACCCAAGTAAACTGGATTTTATTCTAATAAACGAACGGAGGAAATAAACAACCGCGATTGTTAATTTTTAAGTTTCACACTTGAAATTGTGTTCGTAACTTTTAAATTTTCCATTGGCACATCACTGCCGTCCTCGAACTAAAAGGCTGCTAATTTGTATGAAACTCCATACAAACTAGCGGCCTTTTAGTTTGAGGACGGCAGATCAGTACCTACACATACCGTAACTCCACACGTGATCGGGGGCCATCTTCCGTACCTGAGAAGCATAACACTAAGTTAGTATGGAAAACAATAGGACTTACAGTGTTATGCTTCTGAAGTACGGATTTGTATAAAAATAAATAGGGATAATCCGGGCAAAATGAATACCTTAATTTTTGACAGCTTATGGTCGTTGTTTCATTTTTGTGTCTGTAGAGGAGACACAAAAATAAAACAAGAGGAGGATTGTTTATTTGAAAACTATAAAATGTGTTCCTCCACGGTTAAATAATAGGCGACGCGGTGGAAATCGAGTTCTGTGGACACCCCCCTGGTACTGACTTTGTTTAAAACTTTTTACCCGACTGCGGCGAAGCCCAAAGGAGGGTTATGTGTTTGACCTGTATGTATATAAGTATGTATGTCCGTTCCTGTGTCAGCTCGTAACTACTCAACGGCACATCCGATTTTGATAAGTGATACATCATTAGATTCGTCTTGATGGTGCGAGTGTCACTGGGTATGAAGTTCGTTAAAATAAACAAAATGGCGGATTTTATGCAGTTTCAAAGTGCACCGCGGTCGGGTTTTTTTTAGTAAAAATGTGATTATTTGTTGTACAAGAACTGCGTTGCGAGACTTGTATCTTTTTACATGTTTAATGTTTTTGATGGGATCTCATTTCTATTTGTAAGTGGTCTTCCTTTATTTTTTACATTCCAATCCACCCTATTTCCCATTTGAACTACAAAAGTAACTTTTTTATCGCATGTATTTTTATAGGATTACAAACTGACTTATGCAGTTTGTATTGAAATTATAATATTTTTAGGTTTTGCATTACATGATAGGCTAAAAACTAATTATGTGTAAAATTTGGAGCTTGTGGGTCCGCTAAAAAGTACCTTAGAATTATGATCAGTCAGTGAGTCAGTCAGTGACAAAACTATGGAACTTTGACGTGCAATAGTTCTTAAACTATACGTTTAAATTGAATATTATTGAGAATGTATTTAAGTCTTATTATGCCCTATATATCCCTGAAAATTCAGGATTCTAGCTTTAGCCAGCACAATATTACGGGAGGCTGAAAATGGCTTCGAGAAAAGGATGGTACGGCCGTGCCTTTGTTTTGCTCGACTTGGCGGGGCCACTGCCGTGCAGATTACTCCTATTATACTGCGATCCTGGTCTGGTGTCAATGGGACCACTTGACAGGTGTACCCTATTAAACAAAAAGTCTTCCAAAGCGGTTTAGCTGCTTTCGAGTAAGTAATCGGGGAACCTACCTGCTATTTTTGAAGTCTGTTAAGGTGATTCGAGTCTGTTGGTTTCCCATACAAACCTAAAGAGACCGATGCCATCGTTTGTTTCCACGGCATGAATTTTGTTTGAGATGGGTTTATTATTATTGCTTGGTTTTGGGCCATTGCTGATCTATTCTGCCGCCATAACGCAAAAGGGCACATCTAACATTTTTTTTTCGACACTGAGTTCTATACATATTCGGAATCTGTAAATTTCACTGATTCCAAATATGTGTACAAGGGTCAATATTTAGCGTTTTTACGGCGTTTTATTTTCGTCATTATTGTCTCAGTAAATATTGTTAAAAAAAAAAGATGCCTAGAGTTTACTTTTTATGAAACCGAAAAACAGTCCCGAGTTTAAGTCTAGTTTTATCAAAATTGTCACGATTTATCCTCTCGTTATAGTAAATAATCGGCGGACAATAATGATTGTCAAACCGCGCGGTCAAAACGCTCGGAGAATCGCCCACAACTCAGTGTCGAAAAAAATGTTAGTTGTGCCCTTTTGCGTTATGGCGGCAGTATTGTGGCAGCCCTTTTATTAGATTTCACTGCAGAGGCCCGTTGAATCTAAGAAATTCCAGATTCTTTGGGCAGTGAGTAGTTGTATCTCTTCCGGTAACGGAATATGTCGCCCTAGATGGATACTTCGTTTGCGCATGAGCAAAGGATGTGCATGGTAGTCACGCAAATAAAATGTGATAGATGGCGCTGACCTTAAAGTCCTAATTACACGTTAATTCTAATTTTATTTAGACTTTCCATGCCATTTCGCGCAAACATAATGTAACAAGCTGTAACATTCTAATAAAACGACTGTTTAGCAGTTAACAAATAACTAACGTTTATTGTTTCAAGTACACAGATAATAACATACAGACAGTGTTACACACGGAGAGTAGATAGCGCTAGTAGTATCATAATTAGTTATTATTATACAAAATATTAATTACAACAAAAATAAAACATAATTGACGCCGTGAACATGACCTATTTATGTTAGTATGGAAAATCGTTTTTTGGATTGATGTTAGCTGCGAATAAATTGATGTACTTATGTAAATAACGTCTGGGTAGTTCTATCGGTGTTTCAACCGCTCCCACTTTCCTGGTCGCATTTTTGGCTATTGGGAAATAGTCAAAATGCGTGTTTGTAGAATACCAGTACCTCTAGAACAGGGTTTCTTAATCTTTTTTTGGTCACGGACCCCCTACATTATTTCGAAAACCTTACAGACCCTTTCGGAACATAATCAGAGAAAAAGAAAATCAAGGGCACATGAAAGTTTTTGTTGTACCTATGCATAGCCACTGACCCCCGGCTCTCGTATCACGGACCCCTAATATAGTAATTTTCTAGAGCAGGGCTACTTAAACTGTGGTCCATGGACCCCGGACCACAGTTTAAGAAACCCTGATGCTCTAGAAAATAAGTTAATCCGAGCCTACACGGAAATACCTAGTCGAAAATGCGCTCTCACTTTGAGAGCGGTTGAAACGCTAGTGGAACTATGCACTAAAATATCACATTGAAGCCCTAATAACTAGGTAGGCAGGTACTGATTTAAATGAAGCGCCATTTTAATAGAGACAAATTTTCACAGCCACAAAATGTCCTGTTTGTATTAGCGTTAAACAACTAAAAGGATGACGATGAAATATATGATATAAAATGTTGAGTTAGAAACTTAAAAAGGTGAATTTCTGGTTGATTCAATACGTAAGTAAAAACATCTTACATTCCTAGAGGTACGTATAAAAATATCCCATATTTATTAGGATTTGTCGCACATTGTTACAGCACGGACGAGGATGCGCGTCAAGCGATGATGCTCGACTGCGGGAAAATAAAAGAGATCCAGGTAAAACTGCTCCTGAGCTCCCGCTCCGAGATGCACAAGGTGATCGAGCAGGCCCGTCAGACCGTGCCGATCCTGACCCTAACCGCCCCCGCGCCGGCGCCGGCACCCGCCCCCACCCCTGCTCCCGCGCCCGTTCTCCCCGCTCCTGTCACCGTCACTCCCACCATAACCCCCTTCTCCGCAGCCCTAGGCAACTCCATGTCCGGCTTCGGAATCCCAGGCATAGGCAACCCTAACGAGATCCCGCAACCCGCGGTCATCGAACCCCCCGCCCCCCTCGTCAGTCCCGAGTTATTAGATGGAGACGAGGACAAGGAACGGAGGCGCAGCAAAGAGAAAGACAGACGCCGCACCCGATCTCGGTCGAGATCACGAGACCGCAAGGATCGCAAGCGGGATCGGCGCGATCGATCGCGCTCGCGTGATAGGCGCCGTCGCGATCGCAGTCGCAGCCGCGAACGACGAGACCGCAAACGGGATAGAAAAGATCGCAGTCGATCGCGAGACCGATCGGAAAGGTCCTCCCCTCGCCGCTCGCACGATCGTCGCAACGCTCGCAAGTCTCCCGACAAGCCTGTCAATCTGATCGATGATGTGCCCGCGGCGCCGCCCGCACCGATGTTCGCAAACGTCACTCCTCCCGTTAACCCGCAGATGCAACAAATCATGAATAACGCTATCGCCGCGTTGCAGGGCCCGCCCAACACGATAGACCAATCCCAAAATAGGTTCAGTGATCCCACTATCAATGACGCTTATAACAAACTGAACGAGCTGGGAAAGAAACGGAATCCAAACGCTTTCCAGGGAGATCAGAACGGAGGGAATAGGTTCGCGGGCGGCAGAGGCGGCGCGTCGCGAGGCGGCGGCCCGTTCCGTCGTGAAGGCCGCTCTCGCTTCGAAAACGAACAGCAACAAGACTGTTGCGTGGCCATCCGGAACGCCCCCAACCACACCAGCTACGGCGACGTCCGTCGTTTCTTCCCGTTCCTCATCGACAAGCACGGCATCAAGATGATCAACGACAACACGGGCCGCCGAACCGGCAACATCTTCGTCAGATTCTGCGACCCGCGCTCCAAACAGCTCGCCTTGCACCGGAAGAATAACGAGCTCAAGGGCGAGATGGTGGTAGTAGAAGCGCTAGATGATGACACATATGAAAGCGCTGTGGATTCCTTCCTACCGTTCCGAGAAGATAACAATGTCGAAGAAGAGATCCAGCCACGCGGCCCCGCGCCGGCGGTGAATGCCACCAGCACCGTCCTTAGACTCACGGAACTCCCGAACTACGTGAAAGAACATGACATTATCAAAATATTCAGCGATTTCTCTCTGCTCTCCATCATGCTCAACGACTGCCGCTACACCAAAACTAAGACCGCGTTTGTCCAGTTCGCGAAACCGGAGGACGCTCGAATAGCGTTCGAGAGAAGAAACAGTTACTTATTCGGGAAAAGACTGGCGGTCATCGCGATCGTGACCGACGAAGAGTACGAGCAGGAGAAAAACATGCAGAACGACGAAAAGGCATTCCCGGGTCCGAAGGAGCCGCCGGTGATGGAGCCGGCGGGTCCGCGCGACCCTCGCCAGCGAAGGTTCGAGGGACCCCAGGCGCAGCAACCCGCACCGGGCCCCGGCCAGCAGCCCGTTCCCTTCTTCACGGCGCCCTTCGTCCAGCAGCAACAGCCTTTCGCCAGCAACTTCCCTGGTTCGCAGTTCGGCGGCTTCCCCGGAAACGGGGGCATGGACCCGCGCACCGCCGCCGCTAACTGGGCCAACCGGCCCGGCTTCCCCAACCAGATGCAGCCCCAGCTGGCCGCGCCGGGGCCCGACGTCGAGGAGGACTTGGACTGCGTTCTGATGAAGGGTCTACCCTGTGAGGCGACGGACCGAACCATAGTTAAGTTCCTATCGGACACGGGCGCGGTTCCGGCGCGGATCCATCTCATGTTGGATCCCAACGGCGTACCCTCGGGCGACTGTTTCTGCGAGTTCCGCACCGCGAGCGAGGCGCGGCGCGCGGCCTCCAAACACGGCCAAAACCTCGACGGTTGCCGAGTCACCGTCGATCTGGTGCCGCGCGGCGTCGTAGAGGAGGCCCTAGAAGGTCCGAAACAGCCCGATCCTCGGGAAGGACTCCTCGGCAACGGGGCCCACGGAAACGGTCCCCACGGAGCCGGGCCCCCGCAGTTCTTCGACGGGCCGCGCGGAGCCAAGCGCGGGGGCTTCCGCGGGAGAGGTTTCGATCGCGGCGGCTTCGACCGGGGCGGCTTCGACCGAGGAGGGTTCCGGGGCGGCTTCGACCAGGGCAGGGGAGGGTGGAACGATCGCGGCGGACGCGGCTTCGACCGCGGTCGCGGCAGAGGCGGGTTCGACCGAGGCCGCGGCCGCGGTAGGGGCCGAGGCGGCTTCGAGAACGGCCGCGACACACGAGACATGCGGGAAGACGACGACTCCGCGCTAGAAGACTTCGGCGCTCCGGGGTGCGTGTTATCTCTAGAGAACGTCCCGTTCCGCGCAACTGTCGACGATATTCTAAGCTTCTTCGGCGATTTCGAGCTCACGCAAGATGATGTGATTCGCCGCTACAACGAGCGCGGGCAGCCGACGGGCGACGCGCGGGTGGCGTTCCGGACGCCGTTCGACGCCCAGCGCGCGCTCAACACGCGCCACCAGGCCACCATCCAGGACAGGAGAGTTAATCTCTCGCTCCTCTAGCCTCGCGAGAAGGGCTCGGACTCTGATTCGAGCGACGAGCGCATTTACAGACTCATGTAAATATAGTGGATAAGTGTGGGACTTCTTGTGACCGTTTTGGATGCTCACCAGTGGCGTGGCGTAAAAGATATCCTTGGGCAAGCCCATGCAGATTTAGTGTGCATTTTCCTTAAGAGCTATAGAATAAGGTGCTCAAATACCTGATATTAGGCAAGCCGGTAGGAATCCAGTTTTTTGGACGCCATGCTACTGATGCTCATTATCTACAGAATCATGCGAATTTAAAATGTAAGTAAGTTGTATAAATGATTTTGATTCTGTAGAGTTCAGATAATGCAATTTTGCGATTGCGTAGCGTTTTTATTGTACAGCTAGTAATAATAGCTGGTAAACGTAGGTTATAGTTTGTGTATGAAAGTATGCGATGTACTTTGAAATAAAATAATGACATTCACAGTATAAATTCGTAGTTTTATTTATCAAACCACACGAACACCGACATTACAATGATCTAGATGGTAGTTAAAAGGTATTCACATTTTTTTTCATTCACGAGACAAACATTCTTAAAAAAACGAATTCAACATGTACAAAATTCTTACCAATCCCTTTTTAAACAAAGCCGAGGATAGTCTATGATATATGATTTAGTCATGTATATTGCGATATTACATCCTTTATTAACACTTAACATATAAATAAAATTAAGCATCTTTAGGTAGTTGCAGTTTGTTTTCCAAAGTGGGCTGCATGCCTGTTCACTGCTTATTGGTCAACAATAAAGTTAAGTAGACATGTCTCTAAGAAAATGTTTCTTGGGATCACTTCTTCAGCTATCAATTTATTTATTTCACAGAACAAAAAGATTGCAATTTATCAGCTGGCCAAATCGTATCCCCTAGACCTAGATTAATTAAATAATTACTTATCCTATTCACAGTTATAAACATACATTTAATAGCTTCAGATAACATGGTAACGGCCAAACAGTAGTAGCAATAAGTAGTAATTACTTCCAACTACTGATCTGCAAGTTGCGGAGTTTCCAATTGTTTTTTTATATAATTTAAAAGATCTAATTAGACTTTTTAGATGTTTATAAGTTATATAAAAAAAAAATTGAAACTTTCCGCAACTCGCACTTCTGTACATCCAACACACTATTATAACAACTAACAGAATACGCGCAACAAATAGCCAGAACGCAGAGAACTAGGTCCCAACAGGTATAAGTTACTTCGCTATTGTAAAACTCGCATACCGTAATATTGAACATAATTTATATAGTATTAAGCGCCTCTTTGAAAAAACATCAGATATCAGGCGTCTCCAAACTTTACGCAAGGGCCGCGCTGACAGACTATAAGTATAGCAGACTTTGAGGTGGAAGCACAGAATAAGTAATTATAACAAGAGGACTGTCATTCTCCATACTTTGGATTGTAACCCGACCGCTAGGGGATTTCCGGGCAAAAACTATAGATGGCGCTAAAAAACTAAACATTTAACGATGTTATAATTGAACAAAGAAACATTGTATAGTAACAATTAGTTCGTAAACAGCTAATAATAAATAAATTCTCATATTTAAATACTGTGTCACGTTTGCAAAGTTGAATAATTGTAAATAATATTTTTTTTTTTACCAAGCGTAATTAAGTAATTTTTATACATAGCGTTGTAAATGCGGGTAACAGCTTTTTGTAAGGAGAATGACAGTCCTCTTGCTTTAATGGTCCTTGGTACAGAAGTACCGGACGGAACGCACCAGATCCGACCGTTTCTATCGCATAATGCGTGCTCTTTCTGGTCGCTGGCTAAGGCCCCTCGCGGAGACCAAGGCCGCGCGGCGAAATCGCGGAGTGATGCAAAGGTCAACAACTTATCACGTCTTGATAGAGATGATATAGTCTGTACTTTTAGGTATTTAAAAAAAAGGTAAACAAAAAACCACGTGACTCGGGTCGTTCAGCCAGTGGTATTGTGCCACAGATACAAAACTTTACTTCGATTGGCTGAACGACCCGAGTCACGTGGTTTTTTTGTTTACCTTTTTTTTAAATACCTAAAAGTGCAGACTACAGATTAACACGTTCCCTGTCCCGGTGCCCCCAATGTCGGGTCATGAAGGTTTTTTTCAGGAGTCCGTGCTTCCACTGGGGTCACTTCCCCATACTGATTGCACAGTTGGGACTTGTGACATTGTCCGATAGTTTTGTATGGGGACAGTGAACTTGTTAAGGCAGGTAGCTAAAGCAGCAGCAATTGCATAGATCTCGGGCCAGACTTGAATCCGAACCGTAGTTTGGAGACCACTGACTTGAGAATAAAAATGAAGTAAAAATAAAAATTCTCAAAATATTTTTACACGGAGTCGTGGTGATATATAACTGATATAACTAGAGATGAAACGATACCGATATAATCGGCAGGCCGATATATCGCCGATTTGAAGAGCGCGAAAAGAATTTGCTGATTGAAAAAAAACTGCAAGAAATAATTTCGATTACTGACTTAATTTATATATCGGTTTATATTACTTTGTGCAATGATAATTATTTTGTTAATTATCTCTGTTTCATAATAAATACTTTGAATTTTGAGTCGACAATTTATTTATTTTTACTTTACACTTTCAAGGTCGAGTCTCTGTTAAATATAGCCAAGTTTTAGGTATAATAAGGACATACAAATGTCTGAGGTGCATACTTCATTATTTAGCTACGATATCGGTATCGCCGATTATTTATTACAATAATCGGTATCGTATCGGCAAAATTATGTATCGTTACATCCCTAGATATAACATTAATAGTTCTACTTTATTGAAATATAATAATATTTTGAATTTAAACTATTGAATTAAATGCTTTATATTTCGGTATTGACGAACCCGTACACTGGAATGTAATTTCATAAATGATGTACAGGATCCGGGATAAAACCAATAACATTTGTGACTTCGCTTGTCAATAAGGACGATTTTGAATTGCATCTTCTATTATGTTATTGGCCTCTTTCTATTGTTTTATTGATAAAAATAGCAAACTTCCTTTTGCCTAAAAAATGTACATTTTTAAACTTATTACAGTGTAACGGCATACAGTTTAAAGTGCACCTTATTGCAGTCGAAAATTTATAATTATTTATGACACGCATGGCGGTCAAAAGGTTGCTACAGGAGTTACAAAAGGTTTATCATCATCATTTCAGCCATAGGACGGCCACTGCTGGACATATGCCTCCCTCATAGATCCACCGTGGGCCAGCAGCCTTAACCAGATCATCTGTCCATCTTGAAGGTTTATACACCAATAATATCTCTAAACATGAATTATCTGTACTATTTTTAAAGGAGCTTAACACGTTCCCTGTCCCAGTGCCCCCGATGTGGGGTCATGAAGGTTTTTTCAGGAGTCCGTGCTTCCACTATGGGGTCACTTCCCCATACTGATTGCACAGTTGTGACTTGTGACATTTTCCGATAGTTTTGTAAAGCGACAGTGAACGTGTTAAAATACAAAAAAAATATATATGTCTTGAATTATTTTGATATTGCAACACTGTAAAACATAGTCTAATAAAATTATTTTTACATTAAGTTTTGCAGCTAATGTTATACATAAGAGATTTGAAATTAAGACATTTTTGTGAAGATACTGTACTATTAACCCTTGTCTAATAAGAACAATAGGTACATGAACTATTTCATCTTATTGGAAATGGTAAACAAACTTTGAAATTTAACATTATCCATTTCAGTTTGTTTTCCGAATATATACCTACTTATACTTGAATTTTAACTTCCATACAAAAAATAAACGGATTGATTTACAATAAAAATAAAACAGCCAAAAAGTGACACTAATTTTGATACAATGATTGATTGAAAGACATCCATAAAATAGTATTTATTTAAATAAAAATTAAGTCTTAAATAATCGACAAAAGTAAAAAAAAATCAAAAATAAAAGACGAGACAAATGCAAGTAATAATATTGATACATATCCAAAAAATAAACATTTCCCTCAAAAATTTTAATAAAACGGTATACTTTATATTTTTCTCTTTTATACTTTTTAAGAGCTTCCAAATAGACTATTAATTATAAATAACAGTTTGGCTGTACATAGTATAAATACATCTAATGTAATTCACTTTACACTAGATAAGTTGGGCATAGTTAAAAGAGGTTTCTAGTACAAAAACAACCATAGAGCACTATTACACTCTGGGATATTTAAATAATATTATATCAATTTAACTATTAATACTAAATACACTATCATTAACAAACTTTCTGTTGAAATTTATTGTTACACTTCTGAATTTATGTGGCATCTCTTCTTTTAGTTTTAAAAACGAAAAATAAGAAATAGCTCACATAAAAGGAATCGAAAGTAAATACATCATTATAAAAACATAACTGGTTTTGCGTAGACACAACACCAAAATGGATCGTTTTTCGCTAATCGTTGGAAGTTTCTTAACTACGCCAATATATAAATATAAATTGTCATGTTTGGATCAAGTGGTTATCAAAATTTAATATCAATAGACGTAGTATTAAAATATAATAAATTAATCTCATTTTGCACACTTACAATACTGTGTTGTTTAGTAAGGCAACTTTTAAATTGGTATCATATCTAGATCTTGACCACATTTCGTTCCTTGCGTACCTAGGAATTTTATCGCGCGTTAAACGATAAAACGCATGTCACATTCCAACAAGTATATACGTTATACGTGCGAGAGTGATGGCTGCTTTATCGTTGAAGAATAGCGCGATAAAAGCAACCATTATAGGTATACTGGACATTAAAAATTGTCAAGTGATGATGACTAATGCAAATAGGAATTTTTGGCAATGCCATCTTGAAACGTAACAAGAAACCTAAGTTAATATGGAAGGATTTTAAACGAAAATCGAAAGGAAAAAATATCAAGAATACTAGAATAATATAATTTAATTAACCTAATGATGCCACAAGTAAAAGTTGCCAGTTTCTTTACGTATTAATTTGAGATTATAAAACTAGTTTAGGAGCAAACTGCTAATAGGCACACAATAAAATTATCATTATAATAGACAGTATATTGACGTAAATCTGTACCAGACAAGGAAGAAACTCATGAAGTTCATATACTGTTGGTTGTTATTGATAATTATATTGTGGCGCCGTTAAATATAAGTAGAAATACAACTAAAACCGACTAAGTGGTCCCAGCTGAGATTTAGCTATATTTATATAGCTCTTACATTTGGTATATTTAGTAGACGAAATTGCATTTTCGAATACGCAAAAACTGTTAAAGGAAGAACCACTTGAGAACCATGGCGCGATAGCCGCCTTAGTGCTATCGATGTGTGCGTGCCGTTGCTGCTCTATGCAACGCGCACATTCAAGTCGCGCCATGTATTTTTGTTTCTATGCAGTTAAGCTACTGTGTATACTGTGCCGCAACCTTCCGAAACGAGCCTTTAGTGGTAAGTACATACAACTACTATGTTCAACTGGGTGAACCATACGGAACAAAATAACCCACAGTACAGATTCTCAGTAATCTAGCACATCAGTGCCGAACGATAAATCTGCCGTCCTAGTGTAAAAGGCGACCTTTTAGTATGGAAGTTCATAGTAAAAAGTCGCCTTTTAGACTAGGACGGCAGAAATGTTATCAACCCCTTTCCATTTAATATGGTTAGAAAGTGCGAGGCATCAGTTGTGCCAACCCGACTGCTGTCGCAGATACTGGTAGGTTAAGTAGGCAAACCAACGGCAAATAGAAGCCCCGCGTAGCGGAGTTCCGTCGCATTTGTAATTGCAAAATGTCAGAATCACAAAACTTGCTTATTGTTTAAACGGGATTTTTTTCTTTCAGATCATAGCTTGCAGAATGTGGGTGAGGCAGTCAAAACATGGGGCAGAGTAAAATTGTATTTCTTAAGGCGTTATCAAAAATGCAATTCCATAACAATAAAAAACTATAGTTTCACATATAGACTACGTGTTTCTAAAAATGCATTTCGAAACCATATTTCAATAAATCGGTACATAGATTAGAAAATCGTGGAAGGATCTCTACGGAGTGGTTTAAAGGCATCAAAAAATGTTATAACAAGAACCACAGATTAAAAGGATGTGGATTTAGGTACGCCACAATGTATAATTTAGACTGGCTTAGTCCGCCACTGGTGCTATCTTTGACAAGTAATAAGTGACATCAGTACAATATGGGAACGTGCACGAAATATAGGTGGCAGCACTAAAAACCAAAAGAGACACAGGCGGACAATAAAGGAAACAATCACCCCTGTTGAATCAAGCTGTCAATGTCAATATCTAAGCGTCAATGTCAAATATAGTAAGTCGTAGCTACACTGACGTTAATCGTCCTTCATCGCGATAAATTCACGGCGTTTTCATCAATGTGGCCCCAGCATGAGAGGGTACATGATTAATATTGGCGGCACCAGTTGGCAGCATTTTCGTCGTGCACGTTCCCTATATTGTACTAATGTCACCAGATATCCAAGGGAACGGAAAAAACGTAGGCGAAAATTACCATTAAAATTCAAATCTAAAAAAATGAGAGATCATGTATTCACGAAAGCTGGCGCGAGATTTGACAGAATTTCTATGAAAATAGCTGTCACTCAGTACAAATCTCGCGCCAGCTTTCGTGAATCGACCTGTATCTTTTGTGGTTCTGTCATTTCATAGAAAGTATATTCCACTGGACTTTATAGTAGAGAGACGAGATTGCAAAGTCTTCAAATAACGATTTTCGTAGGACTTGGCAGTTTTGATACCGATTATGTAGTTCAGATAATCAACACAATTTGTCATAGGTATCGGTACGACAGTTGAGGTGAAAGAGTACTAATAGCAAAATAGGTAGTGAATGAGTGTATGAAATCAATTTAAGTTCACGATTGCATATAGGTATTTTATAAAAAAAAAATATTATATCAAATCAATATATTATTATACGATTCATATTAATATAACTACCCATATCTATATTTTATTCAGTCAGATAGATACTCAATTATTTAAACAATACTATTTTGACGGATAATATCGCGTATTGAAGAGCATTTTAATCAGATATATATCTTTTAAAATAATCGAAACTAAATACCGTGAAGAAACTTTGGTAATTCTTGTAGTTTGCTGTTAAAAAAATAAAATAAAATAATTTATTTCTGCAAGTAGGCCATCAAGGGCTCTTTTACATGTCTGATTCTATTCTTTTCTCTTCTTTTCTTTTGGCGCTTCGGGTAGTGACCTTCTGGTGAGAAAAAGCTTGAACTTGCTATCGGTGCAAAAAGAGAACACTGTTTTCAAAATCCCGCTATCATTACTAGGCATGTTGTTGTGTGCGTGGCCTCAACTCTGATGCCGGTACCTATATATGTACCAAGAATCACCATGTTTGTGACGTCACAGCTCCTCGCTTCACAATTTGACAGGTTGACAACATCATTTTCCTACTCAGTAAACCACTGACGGTACCACTTATTGGTATAATACAGTCAAGTGTAAAAATATAGTACAAATGCTCAAAAATATGTCTGAATACACCTCCTGCAGTGGCAATAAGAACTTCGTATAAGAAATTTCAGGATATTTGAGGTGAATGATTACACACACAGCTACTCGAAGAAAAACAAAATACAAAAAATATTGCAAAAAAGGTGAATGGACGAAATGAATGAGTGAGTAAATAAACAAGGTTACTGTTTAAAGAAACTTTTTGGTATTTATCTTACAATTCACTGTTGAACTTGCTATCGATAAAAGAACAGTAATTACTAAATCCCGCTGTCATTACATCACATGTTGTTGTGTGCATGACCTCTGCTGGAAATATCTATACCATATTTATGAAACGATTAATTCGAAATATGTTTTTACACTTGACTGTACTATTCAGTCCTACGAAAATGCCGATTTTGTTACTTTGCCTCACTACTAGTGATAGTTCTCTATAAAGAACTACAAAACAACTGTCATAACGAGCCGATTATTGTTATAACAACTTTATAGTTGTGATTGTGACAGGGTTCTAAGTGGTGTACAAAATTGTACAAGCATCATTTATAAATAAGCCGACTTTTCCGATACATTTTGCATTAATTTTGCTACACTGGCCGTGTTTAGCGAGTTGTCTTGTAACCGCGTCAAGATCTCTGCCCAGACCCGTCTTTCCCAGTGGGCACTTTGGGCAAGTGCCCAGGGCCCCGCGATCGATAGGGGTAGGGATCTAACAAAATAGTGTTCTGTCAAAGTCATAGGGGCCCGATTATCCTAATATGCACAGGGCCTTCAATAGGTTAAAGACAGCCCTGTCTCTGCCCACTACACCGTATCATACCATGACCGTACTATGAACGTATCAGGAACAGTATGACAAATGCTGGTCGGTTACAGAACGTGCTATAGTCTCATACTTTTTAATACAAAGAGTATTTATTTTACCTGACACGTTCATAGTACGGTCATGATATGATACGGCGTAGTGGGCAGAGACCTTCAAGGTGATTCGAATCGGTCGCGCGAAATGACATGAGAACCCTCAAAAAGCCAAGAAAATATATAATATTAGCAAAAAACATTTCAAATGATGCTAATAGTTGGTAGACTTTAACGGCCCACTGCGCGTTAATCCTGGGTTTTTAAGACTTCTCATGACATTTCGCGCAAATAAAGGATCAATCTATAAATATTCCCAAGTTTGGGGAATTCTGGGACACATTTCCGGAAAAGGCACCTCTAGTATGCGGTAAAAAGGCAATACACTGGATACGGCCTAAACAATCGAATAAACAGTCCTAGTGTATGAAATACTCAGTCCAGCACTTCCTGTAGTCATGTCAGCAATCAGCCTCTATTTGTTTCTGAAAAGATAAATCATAACTATAGCGGTGGGTTATTGGGGCCTCAATGATTCCAATGAAGAAGCTTTAAAAAGAAGTTGTGAGTTATCAAAGATTTGCATATGAAATGATATTTTAATCCAGGCTTTCCCAAACTGTAAGTCGCCCGGGGAGTCGCGACACTGTCCCAGGGCCGTCGCGACACGGGAGATTCAAGTCGCCGTAAGTTAAACCTAGAACGAACCGCATGTATCTTGGTCTACAAGGGCGTCGCAAAAAGTTTACAACCTGCCAAAGGAGTCAAAGTATAAATAAGTTTGGGAACCCCTGTGATATGCCGCAAACGAATTCTAAATTCGATGCCTATGACGCTTCCTCCCCGTGGTCACATTATGTATGTTCTCTAAAGAACAACAGTAACAGCGCTTTCACATTGCACGACACGATATCGTTATCGCTCACCGATACGATATCGGGGCAAGTAAAATGTATGAAATATGTACTTGCCTTTCACATTGTCCGATCCGATATCGGAGACGACACCGATATGTTGGCCGCACTATCGGACGCCCGTGAGCTATCGGACGATAATTTTTGTGTGTGTGCTATACGTGTATCTACTTTGGCTGTGTGCGTAAGGACTGGTGTATATCTGAGTATCTAGCTTGCACAATGAGATGTATCCTATATTTTCTGTGGACAGATCTGGCATCGTTCGCACAAAGCTCGAAAAATGACCGATCCGACACGATTTTATCGGAGATACTATGTGAAGACATCACACGATATCGGATATCGGCTGTCGTGTCCGATAACGATCTCGTGTCGTGCAATGTGAAATGAAAGCGCTCTAAGGCTATGGTCTCCTATTTTATGCTGTACGCGGCGTCTGACGTTAGCGTCAACGTTCAATTACGCTCCCATCGACGTCTGAACGCAACGCGCAGCGTCGGCGGCCAACACGTCCGCAGCAGAGAATGGCGTTTCAGTCGCTGCTCGCGAGCGATCAAGACTACGACTCAAAATTTACTGAGTATCTTCATGTTAATCAAGAGCAATTTAAATATATTGTAGGTTTAGTGCAGAGAGATATAAAAAAATGTCATCAAGAAGACATCCTAAACCCATATCAGTTGAAGAAAAAGTCGCTGTTACACTAAGGTAAAATCATCTTTAAAAGATTCCACTGATTCTATCAACAATTCGTCTTTTTCTTTATTAAACCTCATCATTCTATGTGACGCGAGAGACGACGTTCACGCTGCAATGGTTCGAAAAGACTAGAGATGCGGCGGACAGCGTTTATATGCCGCGTGCGACGTCAAGACGCCAACGTCGACGTGTGAAAGAGACCGCAACAGTACATTTCTATAGTAAGCATTCTGACGCAGCGTACGACGTAACGAGACGCCGCGTACAGCAAAAAATAGGAGACCATAGCCTCAGTGTGAACGCCGGGACCGGTGACCTGGTTCGACTCCAGGCACCCCCCGGCACATACCCAGCCCGATGAGCGTGTCGGCCGTGTGTAAGGCACACGGTCGGACGCCCTTGGGTGGTCTGGCCAGCGACCTGGTTCGAGCCCAGTGACCGCAACGGCCAACCACCCGGCCCGACAATCACAATGCTCGGAAGTGGGTTGTGAGTTTGTCAGGTTTAAAAAAAAAAAAAAAAAAAATTCAGTGTGAACTCACTTGTCGGCGCGCGCCGGCGTGCCGTTGGTGGAGCGATGGCTGCTGTCGCTCAGCTCGGAGCTGCTGCGGATGTCGCCGTCCATCTGACAAAGTTTCTTATTAGCGTTAGGTGTAAAGAGTCGCTAGGCGACGGAGGTTCACTCGCCTCGGTGTCTCGAGTAGGGAATGCAACCCGGGTACCCGGGTAAATTTAATTTAGAGTCGGGTAAACCCCGGGTACTCAGAACCCGATTAAACCTAGTAATTAATAAAAATTATGCAAGTATCTTTTTATTTTAAAGATAATAAATAAAATCTATCGTCAGCCGCCTTGAAGCAAACGCAAAAAAACATCACATAGTTGCTTATCTTCCTTTATGCCACACCTGGCCATAGCTCTGGCCAAGTGTAGACATAAAATGATGTACACAACACGGGAGGTAATAAAGTCCTCGATAGCATATTTACGTCCCTCGCTTGCAGCTCGGGCCGCAAACATCTGCGATCTCGGCCTTTCTTCGTATTACCACCCTAGTTGTGTAATGTACTATAACGCGTTCATTGTTGGTAATGCAACCCGGGTACCCGGGTTTCATATTTGACCGGGTATTTGGGTATTGCATTCCCTAGTCTCGAGGGAACGATGATGTGATGTTTTTTCGAGGATGACATCACTTTGCTTAAGCTATTGTATCCCAATTAGTCAAAGGCGGCTGGATCGATTTGGAAAACTCTTTTTTGAATTAAAAACGGATCACTCACGTTGTAAAAAGACGAGATTTCCAATCATGAGTAGTCGCAAACATATCGAGTGGAAATCTCGTGTTTTTCAGTATTTTTATGAAGACTCGTGCATTTGCTATAGTATTCAATGTTTTATATAAAAAAAAATACTGACAAATCCAGAAACTATAAAATAGGATATATTATTGTTCAAAAATGAAAATAAAAGAGAGTTTACCTTTCCAGCGTATATGGCCTTGTACGCGATCTGCAGTATGAGCCACGTCCACACCACGTGTAGCGTCAGGAGTAGACACAGCAGGGAGTTGAATATGTAGTACGCGGGGAACATCGGCAGTAGCATCGGCGCGCGGATCGACGTGCTGAAATTGTTTAAGGCATTCTATAACCATATCGACGTTTATAAGGATTTTTATCAAGTTCGCATCAAATCGAAAAGTATCCGCTTCTGGTGATATCCAAAAATTTGCAACCTCCCTGATATAGCAGAACCGATGACGTATGATAGATTAACTAACCTCCAGATGATGTAGTAGGGGTAAATGATTATCGTCGTGGTGATCCAAGTGACGATGAGCCCCAGGAATAATGTGTCGCAGGTCCGCTGGTAATTGATATATTTAGTGGCCTCCCGTGTGATGCGACTTACCTTAAGATGATATAGTAGGGTTAGATGACGATCCTCGTGGTGATACAGGTCACGATGAGCCATAGGAAAGTCCGCTGCTAGTCCGAGTACTTCGTGGCCTCGAGTGTGCGTGTGGTGTGGCTCACCTCCAGATGATGTAGTAGAAGTAGATGATTATCCTCGTGGCGATCCAAGTGACTATGAGCCCCAGGAATAATGTGTCGCAGGTCCGCTAGTAATTCTTATATTTAGTGGCCTCCCGTGTGATGCGACTCACCTTCAGATGATATAGTAAGGTTAGATGACGATCCTTGTGGTGATCCAAGTGACGATGAGCCTCAGGAACAGTTGGCACAGGTCCACTGGTAGTCTGTGTACTTCGTGGCCTGAAGTGTGCGTGTGGTTTGACTTACCTCCAGATGATGTAGTAGGGGTAGATGACGATCCTCGTGCTGATCCAAGTGACGATGAGCCCCAGGAACAATGCGTCGCAGGTCCGCTGGTAGTTCGCGTATTTAGTGGCTTTCACCGCCTGAAACCATGAATATTGACCGGTTATGTTTTTATTAAATTATACTTTATTTTGTAAATCCCACATAAAATATGTGACGGTTTTTGGGAAAACGTCCCACTTCGTCGATATGGAGTTAAGAGTAGTTACAAATTACTCATAACACCATATCGGCAAAGTAGAAATTGTTCTCTGATAACAGGTACAAATATGATATCGACGATTTTTTCTGTATGCGACAAAGTGGGTCGCTGGGCACTAAACTTTGAGGCCCTAAAAAGGTGCTTAAAATGGAGATTTATGCGTCGTCATCAAAATCATAGGTTTATTAGAGTATGTTCTATCAGTTTTCATCGAAAGTTGATTTTCGGTAAGTTTTGCCATATTTCAGTAAACTGCCCGTAACTCCGTAACTAGAATCGACAAAGTGGGACGTTTTACTAAAAACCGTCACATATATCAAAATATTATGTACCATAAACCAACCTAGCTTAATTGATAAATAAACCTAGCTTAATTGATTGGGCCCTAAATATAATGTTAAAATTGTAATAGTTTCGTAACCATTTTCAGCGTTCTAGGTCTTCTTCACGCGTTTCAGGTCGCAGGCAGCGGTTTTATTACATGATAATCGCGGAAACCGAAGACGATTATATATCCACAAATGTTCTCTATGTGGCCTCCTGTGGACAGGTTGCCCATAAGGCAGGCTGCGTCGCCTCGCTAGATGGTAATGTCTATGCGCTAAGCGAGGAACGAGCCAGCCCTTAAGCATTTTTCCGAGAAGTCCGTTAGGTTATAGGTACTTAAATTGTGTTAAATTAAATGCCGTCTAAACTTTCCACTTTGTAACCACCTTTGCTGTTGACATTAAGTGTCAGTTTTGTCACTGCAAGTTAACTGGAATTCTTCTAGGAAAAATCTCGTATGATCACCGGAGGACTGAATAATATTACAGGTAAAATAAAAGCTTAAATAAACCGTACCTCAACAAAAATATCAGCGCAATCGTGCACCAACAACACCAGGGTCCCGATCCGGTGAAGATTGCAGACCCAGCTGAAGGAGAGAAGCATGATGGTGGCGAGATGGTGCACGAACATCTGCCAGAAGTCCTTGCGGCGCACGTCCCAGAACTGCGACAGCGTCAGCGACCAGTAGAACGCGGACGATATCATGTAGTACCACCACACGTCGTTCGTTAGGCCCTGCAAAAGATTAAAGGCAAGTTTCAGTTGTGTACATTTTACTACAGTCCAAAAGAAACCTTATTAATATAGTACCACACGGGAATGTAACACCACTTGTTACTGTTAATCATAATTCATGTGCCCAAAGTATGCCCGATTTGCATTACACGGTTAAATTAAGAACGATATTAGCAAGTCGGAGTATCTTTATGCCCACATCACGAGAAAACTACTGCACATCAGATAGCTGGATATCTAGAAATGGTTATCGTATAGTAAATACCTTTGTACCTGACTACGAAACGAGAGTTTATGCCACACCTGGCCATAAAGTGGCTTTTACCGCACGCTATGCGTACGGAAAAAGCCGCTTTCTGGCGAAGTGTAAGTAGACATAAAATTATGTACACAACACGGGAGGTAATAAAAGAAAGCCCTTGATCGCATATTTACGTCCCTCGCTTGCAGCTCGGGCCGCAAACATCTGCGATCTCGACCTTTCTTTGTTTTACCACCCTAGTTGTGTAATGTACTATTATCATACAAGCAGGAGCCGCTCAGTGTGCTAGAGATACACGTCAAGTTCGTCGCAAATATAAACAAATGAGTGCATTTCTAAAAAAGTTAGTGCCATAATTAACGAATCCTTAATTGATTCCTATTTTGTTATCAATATCACACTCTACAAAAATTTTATAAATGTGAAAGTTTGTGAAGATGTTTGGATGTTTGTTACTAAATAACGGGGTAACAACTGGATGGATTGAGCTGAAAATTGGCATGCAAAAAGACCAAGTCCTGGATTGAAACATAGGATACTTTATATCTAGTAATAAATAAATCAATAGTGCAGGACATGTTTTGTTGTTGGACATTGGTTGATGTTTTGTTGATTCGTTTGGATAATTAGGGGAAAATATTTCCGATAGAATCTTTCAATAATAGTATTGTTTATCATTAAAAAAACTTGGCAACAAAATAGGAAAGTTTAACGACTTTTGTGACAGTTAACGTATCCACACAAAACTTTGTACAAACTTTTTTATAAATACACAAGTTCTGCTTACATTTGTTAGTTTACGTTCGAACTTGCTTCGAAATAAACCGCGCTTAACAATAAATCAATACTGATTGGGGCTCGTCCAATGACTTACAATGTATGTACATTATACGTACAAAACATTATACGGAGAAAAGTAACCCCCTTGCCATACTACGACTGTATGACAGGGTTGCTTTTCTCTGCAGCTGGTCGTACTAGCTCTCCGAGAATTTTAATCGTTCTGTCTGTTAGATTAGGATAGGCTAGGTTTGCCAATGCGCAAAGAAGGGGAGACCAGGTATGGTTGTCTCACGGGTTGGTTGTCACAGCAGCCATTAAATAATACGAAACGAAGGAATAATTGCATCGCTCGGTCTTAAAAGATCGCAAGAGCTTCACCTCCTTCCCTACTTCACCAATCGATGCACTTATTCCTTCGTTTCGTATTATTTAATGGCTGCTGTGACAACCAACCCGTGAGACAACCATACCCGGTCTCCCCAATTAGATCGATCTCTACCAAGCAACCAGCAAGCAATAAAAATATGAGTCAATAATATGTTGCAGAAATTTAAGGAGTAGTTTAAATGTCATATCTCCATCATGATTACAAAATATAGCGCGTAGATGATAATTGATATACACCGTGGGCCCGAATAACCCAACCAATTTTAACCACGCATTCCTGATGGTATTACAAATAAATAACGTTATATCTAAATAGATCGAATTTTGGCATTTAACATTAATAGTCTTATGGAACAAAATAAATCAGTAAATTCAGCCCCTCCTTATAAACATGTCCTTATTCGAGGAAAACATATCAAAAAGAAAAAAAAAGCTAAAATAGTAACAAAAGGTCAATTTTTTGGCCTCGTAATCGCTTATCATGAAATACTGCGAAGGTTAATTGCTGTTTAGTTTAAGGATTTCCAAAAAATTGTAAAAGTATCTTAGTCACATTTATTAGGGCTTGTTACACACTTGGGAGTTTTCATTTAAAAAATAGTGAATATGTCGGAAAGTAAGCGTTTTTCGATTATACATCACATAAACTTTTTTACTCCTAATAGTTGTTAGAAGTTTGTTGGGTTACTCGGGCCCACGCTGTATAGTTCGCATTGCCTCTACTGCCAAATCAAGTACTTTACTTTATTGTTCAATTATTTATTTATACATGTTGCACAAAAAAAATGTACCTATAGATTAATTATCGAGAGCTTGGAATTGCATTTGTAGTGGTTGTACCGTTCGCATGAAAAGTAATTTAAATATGTCTCTTAATTTAAATAATATTTAGAATTTGACACTGACATTATTTTGGTATTTACTTCTTCAATACGTAACAAACCTTTTTGTATGCTGATAGTACGGGAAAATAGAAAATTCAAATATAGAATTCCTGTAAATAGGTTTTGCAATTCGAATATACGCCGGAAATAAACTTCGAATAATAAAGTATTAATTATTCAAATGAAACGAATATTTCGAATACTAAAAAGTTGGATTAATTCATTTATGTTTTCTTTAATAATTGCCAGTGTTCGTAATTCTTTACATGAACATTAGGCCCAGCTGCTCAGTAAGACAATAAAACAATATTATTGTAAAGTAGGTAATATTATCAATTAGGGAATACCTCCCAATTTGTCTAGTCCATAATTGGATATAGTTGTCTCCATGGACGAAACCATTACAGTAAAATTGTAAATACACAGATTAGTGGTTGAGTAAAAGGATTTAAAAATATATATATGCATAGATAACTCATTAGTTTATTTTGATACTGTTTACGTTATTTCAAACGCTTGAAACAAGATTTTCGGTTAATATTCGAATTGTTCGAATATCGGAAATCCTAGTATTCATATTATTCAAATATAATTTTAAACGAATATTGCAAACCCTGCCTGTAAACACACAATGCCACTACATATGCAATTCCGTGCTCTCGGTAATTTATCTATAGAGGGAACCTGCAAAACTTGCGATAAGATACGCATAAAATTACCAAATCATAAACCCGCGCTTATCTGCCGTGGTATGTAGGCTGAATTATATTTAGGTCAAACCCGACAAAATTTTCAAAATTATCAGCTTCGTACCCCGGTAATATTTCAGCTGTAAAGCGTGTCCATCTGTTTCGTTTATCAATGAACAACGATTATAGTGCCAAGTGGTCTATTACTTCTATTACGTTATCTATTATATCTATTGTTTGCGTTATAGAGCTATTTAAACGATGAATCAGATAGATACGATCGGGGTTCCCTATCAATGACTCACACATTCACACGTGCTAATGGCCTACTAATAGGTTTGTCATTCGACATTGTTAGGTCTTAGGCTGTGGCTCTATTGAGGCGAAGACGAGCGGAGTAGAGAGGAGACGTGTAGGTAGGGTTGCCAGATGATCGGGAATTGGCGGGATTCTCCCGATTTTTTGTATGTCCTCCCGACTCCCGACAAAGAAAAATCTCCCTACAAACGACTTCATTTGAAAACTTAGTCCGATCCACTCAAGGTGGTCCGGCCAGCGAAAATTTCTGCTGTTTCAGGCTAAAAAAGAAAAAAGGTCGCGCGTCGAGCCCGCGGGGCATCTCCCGACCAAAGTCTCAAAATCCCGACATATTGTTTCCTGCTCCCCTTCAATCTGGCAACCCTACGTGTAGGATCGACCAATCACATAAGTTGAAATCCACATCTCGTCAATTTCAATGGAAACAGCGAACTTGTGATTGGTCGATTCCTACACGTCTCCTCTCCGCTCCATTCGTCTCCGCCTCAGTGGAGCCGCAGCCTTAAGGAGCTGAACTTGATAGACATTTTTTGACGGCACGTTTAGCTTAGTAGGAGTGACACCGCCTACGAAGCTAAAGGTTCCGGGTTCAAAACCTGGTAAGGGCACATATTTGTGTTTTCCATCTATTTAAGTATACGCTTCGCATCCACTAGGTCAACAACTGACTGTATGTTATTCTACCTTAGATGGTTCACATCACTAGCTAAGTATAAAGACAGACAAGTAGTCAAAATTAGGCCGTTTAGGAGCGCGCCATACGTATTCAAGGTCGAGGCGCAGACAGTGTTATCTGTACTTGGGCATTCTTAGGCATCTTAGGCATACCTAACTGGCAATAGGGGGACGGACACCTGACGGTTAGGACACCTATTCGAGTTCAATATGTTTGATCGCGCGTTCGTACGAGAAAGTTCGCGCGAACTTACGATGAAGAAAGAATTTGGTAGAGTGGGGTTAGAATAATAATAATAATATAATAATAATATCTTTATTTCCATTTAAGCTTAGGTGGTAGGTACAGTGTGGTCGAGTCCTTCTATTAGGTATTTGGTACCTGTATCAGGAGGCCTCGCTCTTCCAGATCATATACGTTTTAATACTAGCGTTAGAATGTGTTAGAATTCGTTTGGTCTAAATCCACCTTTACGCATTCTTAAAACTTTGTTTGTAGTGCGTTCGTTCACGGTACGCACACATACAAGCCGTGCGATGTACCTTGTGTAGGAAGAAAAATTACTATTACTGCTATTAACAGCACATTATATATCACATATCGTAATGTGTTACCTACTGTGTATACATGCCAAGCTATATATCGATAGCCAATAGAGTGACATATACACTCAACTCGCTCAATTAATCAAACTAACTCGACCTTAAACATTAGTTTAGTACTATAGTAAATAATGACCTTTTAGACATGCCCGCGACAGGTCATTTACCTACACCAATAACAGTTAACCTGAATAAGTATGCAAATGTGATGATCCGTCTAATCGTGTTCAAATAACACACAATACATAGTAGAAAAGGGACGTAAGTACAGTTGCGATCTTATGTTATCGATTATCAGTAGGGTAATTCCGCGGGAGATGGCTACACGAGAGATATGGCCAATGGACAAAAGATCAACTAGTAATAACATTTTATCATGATAAACCTTTGTTTCACATCATCAGCCTAGGGTAGACTGGGTACGATTGTGACAATTTAGGTTTGACCGCCAATAATTTTGTTAATTTACTAGTTAGTTGAGACAAAAATTACTTAAATCGTAGTTTGTACATTTGTCTACACAAAATACTGAAATTTTGTCTCAAAATACGCTGTATTAGTTATAGCATCGATTTTGAAAAAAAAAGGGAAAATGTCACATCCGACCACACCCCAAGGACGGTTGTGACAGTGGTTGGGGTCAGTAGTGAAAAACCATGACTTACCTAAATTATCTACATAAAAAGTAATCATTTGTTATTAACTACTAATATTCAATTCACAACAAAAAAATATTTGCTATAGTATATCTGTATACCAATAAAAGTGAATATTAAAAAAATCTGAAAAAAAGAAAAAAAAAATAACGACCAGTCTACCCGATATACAAACAGCAACACAGTTAACTATACACTTCAAAAATGGGAAATACTGCAAGAAAGAGAATCACACTTGAAGGCGTCGTGTTATGCATGTGTGCGTGTGTTTATGAGTATAAATTGGCTATTATGCAAAAGAGTTTTGAAACAATATTTTTTCTTTTATGGCTGATCCAACTTAATTATTGACATTAATGCCATATTATTGAATTCGTGGAAAATAATTAATAAATAATAAATATAAATTACATTATATTGGTGCATCATATCAAAAATATGAAGCACCAATAAAAACATTAGCAATATAATTAGTTTATTTCATCCCAACGTTCGTCTGAAAGCTAAATCATAATTTTGACAAATTCACCTGTCTTGTTGAAATAAAACCTTTATCTGTAAATAAATAATATGGAAAAAAAAACTTTGCCCAAACAACTACAATGACAAAGCTCAAAGGCACATTACACATACGCAAACGTTATTTGATTTGAAGTTGACATAATGCAAATATATATATCTCTTTCAATCGTTATCATTTTCTCTCTGCTCTGTCTTTAATGGGCAGTTAAGTGTGTTGCTGTTTGTACGTCCCACAGGCGACGAGGACGAGAGTGAATGGGTTGTAGTCCCCACGTTGTGGATTGGGGACTTCACATACACCTTTGAATTTCGTCGCGGGGAATGGTAAATATCTAATAATATGTCGTACACAAGTTCCGAAAAACTCATTGGTTCGAGCCAGGATTCGAACCCGAACGATCTCTGAGCCATTCGGCTACTATAGCTTCCTTTGTTTAAACGAAGCAAACTACATAAATGAAGAAAAGTAGAGCCATTTGTATCAGTTACTCATTTTTCGATTGGCTATCGCCCCCAGAATGGGTCTTCTTTTATCATAATTAGATTGAAAACATTTCAAATTTTCCAAGGCCTCTTACGTCACTTTTCTACCGAGAACCTAATTAGTGTTATATTTTCTCTAACGCGACAGTGACGTAAGGGCCAGTCGATAGTGCCTTTTTATTTGAAGAGACAGGCAGTGCCAGGTGTGTCGGCGGTCAAGGCGGCAAATATTATGCGGGACAGTCCCTGATTTCATGCTTCTGTCCCGCATTTAAATAACGATTAAAAAAGTTCCGGAAAAAGCCTAGTGTCCCGCATTCTCGCACCCAGCATGATGACCGATGATTAGGGTTGCCAGATGGTCGGGAATTGGCGGGATTCTTCCGATTTTTTGTATGTCCTCCCGACTCCCGACAAAGAAGAAAATCTCCCGACAAACGACTTCACTTTAAAACTTAGTCCGGTCCACTCAAGGTGGTCCGGCCAGCGAAAATTTCTGGTCTTTCAGGGCAAAAAATAAGTTCGGGGCATCTCCCGACCAAAGTCTCAAAATCTCGACATATTGTTCCCGGCTCCCGATAATAGGGTAATTCAATCTGGCAACCCTACTGATGATTCTGGATAATCTGGCTAGACGCAATTAGCTTTCGTGGGCCCGAGTAGTACACAACCCGGACTACAAATGAAACCCCGCCTGGACGTTCCCCGGACGCTCTCTAAACTAGGACAAATCCGGGTAAACCCGGACGGATGGCAGCCCTAGGGTTAGGGAATGCAATACCCGGACACATATGAAACTCGGGTATTATCAGACTCTAAATAAAGTCAGTTACCCGGGTTGCATTACCTACTATTAAGTTAAGTAAGCTAAGCCAGCATGTGATGTTTTTTCGCGTTTGCTTTAAGGCGGCCGACATTATATTTATTACCTTTAAAATAAAACGATGCATGCATAATTTTTATTAATTACTAGGTTTTTTAACCCGGTGTCTAAGTCAAAATACCCGGGTTTTACCCGACTCTACATAAAGTCGGTTACTCGGGTATCCGGTTGCATTCCCTAATGTGGGTCGACCGTAGGTAAATGGGCAATTTTTAGGGTTCCGTACCAAAATGGTAAAAAAGGAACCCTTATGGTGCGACTCTGTCTGTCTGTCTGTCTGTCTGTCCGTCTGTCACAGCAAGATATCTCAGGATCTACTGATGCTATCGACTTGAAATTTGGAATAGTGTTAAGAACCGCTAACCCGAGCTTATAGGATGTAAAAAAAATCTTGTAACTTTTTTACTTTTTTTTTAAAGGGGTCCGTAATGAGACTTTGCAAATTGAAAGTAGGGCTATTATATCGAGTGAGGTATCAAATGAAAGGGCTTAATTTGTAGATTAAAACAGTATTTTTGTATTTTTTTTTAAATAAGTAGTTTTTGATTTATGGCGAAAAACGTTAAAAAAAAATACCGTTCCCCCCCTATTATCTTCGAAGTTACTGAACAGAAAAATCTGTAATAATTACCAATTATTAATGTCATCCTATATATTACAGGAAAAATATAACGGTTTTCCCAACTTGCACTGTTTTTGAGAAATTTGCAAAAATCTTAACACGTACTTATTTGCTCCTACTAAACTAATCGCCATAATATAGTTTTTCTTGAACTATTCATGTATCTACTTATGAGTTTGTACGGAACCCTCGGTGCGCGAGTCCGACTCGCACTTGGCCGGTTTTATTTTTTTAAAGTTGTACACTTAATTTAAAATTTTTCATACAAATATCGCTCTTCTTTTTTTTCTCCTATCAGAGACGATAGTAAGCGTGATTCTGAGTAGAAATGATGTAAAATTTCTCAGATCTAAAAAAAGTTACGTGTAAAACTTTAAAAAAAATAGCCCAAATATCAGGAAGGAAACTCGCAGCAGGGCTAACAAATGACCCGTTTTGGCTTCACGTGACATTGGACGCATTAGTCAAGACACAAAAGGTAAATAAATGTTATTTATTTACTCAAGCTATGTGAGTAGGTCAAATATTTGTCAGAATATAACTAGACACCATTTACCTTAGACCAAGCGTCATTCGCATGTTAACAATTAGGTTTCAACTTTACGACCTCATGCAGGTGGACTAATGACCTGGTGAAGGTCACTGGAGTAGTGCCCCAGATACGGGCGGTACAGAACAGGCTAAGGTGGTGTTTTTTAACAGAGGCCTACGTCCAGCAGTTTATTCATTATACGGAATAAATGGCTGTTTGTATGTTTGGGACTACTCATGTTGTTTCGCGCAGATAAAATGTATCAAGCTCCAAAATAACCACATTTCAGCCACACTTAGATGTTGTTAAAAAATGACGACACGTTTAGTCTAGTGGGAGTGACACATACGAAGTTAGAGGTCCCGGGTTCAAATCCTGTTAAGGGCAAATATTTGTGGGATGAGCGCGAGCGCGAGTGTCCGTCAAGATAGCGTACACCGTAAAGATATTCAAAATCTGATGCAGCCAATAAATAGTACCCAAATAGTACCGACGAAATACCTAGGTGGAAAAAATAGTACCCTTAAACTTTTCCGAAATATAAGGCCTGTTCACGGTGTACGCTACCGGGCGTCAAGCTGGCGTACACCGTTTGTATCTCTGGAACGGCTTTGTTTTTGGAAACGCTTTATATCTCAATAAATAGTAGCGACGCTGTTTTCATACAAAATTTATGGAGACGCGGTAATTAGACGCAGTCATACTTCGTGAGAATGGCCGTTACTGTCCGCATAGTGTCTCTTTTGTCGATTTCGTGCTGCCATCTATAGTTATCTATAAGCTAAGTCGTGACCAGTTAACTTTATCAATGCAAGATGAAAATTCTACTTTCCAAAGTTATTCCGTACGTATTTAGACTGTATTTGTTTACATTGTAAAGTAAACATACACGTACACGTCTTACTAGTATTTGCTCAAACAACGTGAGTAGGTCAGTATAGTTAGAACTAAAATCGATTCAGTCTAGACTTTGGTGCATTATTTAGACTGAAATTCAACGTCGACCGACCCGACTGACTTACCATGCTTATACTCGGTACTTCGTTTTTAGGGTTCCGTACCAAAATGGTAAAAAAGGAACCCTTTATGGTGCGACTCTGTCTGTCTGTCTGTCTGTCTGTCCGTCTGTCACAGCAAGATATCTCAGGATCTACTGATCCTATCGACTTGAAATTTGGAATAGTGTTAAAAGTCGGTAACTCGACCCTATTGGATAGAAAAAAAATCTTATACCTACCTTTTTTCCTTTTTTTTTAAAGGGGTCCGAAATGGGATGTGGAAAAACAAAAGTAGAGATATTATATCGAGTGGGATATCAAATGAAAGGGCTTAATTTGTAAATTCCAAAACCATTTTTAATTTTTTTTTAAATTTTGTACTTTTTGATTTATGACCAAAAATGTTCAAAAAAATACCATTCCCCCCCTATTATCTTCGAAGTTACTGAACAGAAAAAACTGTAATAATTACCAATTATTAATATCATCCTAAATATTAAAGGAAAAATAAAACGGTTTTCCTAAATTGCATCGTTTTTAGAAATTTTCAAAAATCGTAACACATACTTATTTGCTCCTACTAAGCTAACCGCCATACAGTTTATCTTCAACTATTCACGTATCTACTTACGAGTTTGTACGGAACCCTCGGTGCGCGAGTCCGACTCGCACTTGACCTGTTTTTTTTATGGCCCATCAAAAACAATATGACCAATAGACTCCAGATGTTTGTGATCCAGCGTTTGCGGATCTTGGGAATCTACTGGCCACGGACCATCTCTAAGGCACTGGTCCCACCGACGGCGAGTGAACGACTAAAGTTGGGCAAGTAACAGTTCATTGCGGGCTGTCCAGACACAATGGATCAATCGACCTCTGAGATCCGCAATGTAATGTTACTCGCCCAACTTTACTCGCCGGCTGTGGGACCAGTACGTCTAGCAGTGGCTTGGCGTCCAAAGAACTCGACTCCTACCGGCTTGCCTAATATCAGGCATTTGACCACCTTATTCTACTGCTCTTAGGCGAAGAACACACTGAAATCGCCCGTCGCCGCGATTTTTTCCGTGTAGCTGCGCATAGTACGCAACTACTATGTGCAGCTACACGGAAAAAATCGCCGCGATTTACGCGCCAGTGTGCGCCACCCCGCGATTTTTCTATACAAATCGATTATTCTACATACAAAGTTGAAAATCGCTGAGTCGCGTGTCGCCGCGATTTTCGCTGCAGTGTGAGATCCGCCTTAAAGAAAATGTACGCCAAATCTGCGCCGGCTTGCCCAAGGATATCTTTTATGCCACGCCACTGACGTCTAGTATAACGGCCGCGACTTCGTATCTCGCGCGACAGAGCATCACCTGTCACTGTCACACGATATTGAGTGGAAAAAGATAGGTAGCATTTGTCGCGCGACAAAGAGTCGCGTGTCACAGTTGTGCTAGAGGTACAGGGCCTAATGCAAGACTGTGGGAGACGACGGGCCAAAACCACAGGCCAAAAACAAGGAGATAATGCTAAGGAAATGGCGCTGGATGGGACATATCTTGCGGAGACCGGACAACCATCTGTCTAGACAAGGGCTGAAGTGGAAAGTTCCCGGGAAAAGATAACTCAGGCGCCCTCGTACACTCACGGACTTTAATTGTTGAGCTATTTAGGGTTCACCCTACAATAGTCGTGTTATAGATTGTGTATTTCACGACCAAATTAGACTGAACCGTAAATGGCTTAACAATTAAAGTTTGTGATCGCACCACCTAGAGGCACACAGTGGAGGAGGCTGCACCAACTGGCCTTGAATGGAAGGAGGTGGCGCAGGATCGTCACAAATGGAAATCCCTTCTATAAAAGCACAGCACCATCACCATACTTCGTTTTTTCAGATAAGAAAAATCGTGCGTTATTTTTAAAACATAATATACTAAGCTACTAATTATAAGGGGAAAAACAAAGAAAAAAAAATTACGGTTATAATTGATTGGTTGGTTATTTAATGAGAAGAGGAAGGGAGGAGGAGGGGGTTTTAGAGGTATACAGAACTTACAGTCTATCCATCCCTAAACGTCTTATTTGGAAGACTTTTTAGCAACACACACTCAAAACATACCCATACTCACACAACAGCAATGTTTAAACCGATGGTGTTGTGCTTCTGAAACAGTACATTACACCGAGAGTGGTCTTTACTATTCGTCCACTTTAAAAATACTTCAAATGCAACTATTGCTTTATAGTCAAGGTTAGTTTTACAATATACCTTTTACAACATTACAAAATTATCAGGAAAACGCTCGAAACATCGTTAAATAAACTAGGTATAGTTACATATTTGCTTTTACTACTTTTCTAATCCCACTTCTGATAAAACAATATTGTTTTATGTAACTGTAGCGTAAGGCGACACCTGACTGATTTGATAACGCAGATAACTGTATAGGCAGAGTATAATAGGGAGTTATGTTATGTTGATAATGATTTGAAGCATGATGGTGTATATTAGTGGAAGATTATAGCAGCTATAATCTTCCACTACGAAATAAATTCTTTCGAGAAGAAAATAATTTATTTCGTAGAACTTCATTCGCATCCCTGAAATCTATCTCTTTTTCTATTCATAAAATAAAATCGTAACTAGACTGTGTTTGTATAAGGAAGTTACTGAGGTGTGTTATACGTTATAAATCCTACTTCCTACTGATATTGTAAATGTGAAAGTTTAAAAAAAAGAATTTTGGTGTATACGTAGATCAGGGTTTCTTAGGGCCGATACAGACGGACTGCAACCCAACTGCAACTCCCTACGATTTGTATGGGAACTGCATCACAACTGCGCAGTCGGCGTGCAGTTGTGATGCAGTTCCCATACAAATCGTAGGGAGTTGCAGTTGGGTTGCCGTCCGTCTGTATCGGCCCTTAAACTGTGGTACATAGACCCCTTAGAACAGTGGTTCCGAACCTGGGGGTAATTACCCCTCCAGGGGTAAAACAAAGTTTTCTCGGGGGTAATACGCATGCATGTTAAGCCGTTTTATTTTGAGCAGTTTCTTACAAGCTTATAATACCAATTTTTTTGGGGGGGTAATAATACAATACGAGAGCCAGAGGTCCGTGGCTATACATACAACACAAACTTTCATGTGCCCTTGATTTTCTTTTTCTCTGATTATATTCTGAAAGGGTCTGTGACAAAAAAAAATTAAGAACTCTGACGTAGATTATGGCCCTGGTTAAAATATATTTAACCCACTACTGCGAAGCAATAAAGATTTTAATAATCAATATAGTACATTACACAACTAGGGTGATAAAACAAAGAGAGGCCGAGATCGCAGATGTTTGCGGCCCGAGCTGCAAGCGAGGGACGTAATTATGCGATCGAGGACTTTCTTTATTATCTCCCGTGTTGTGTACATCACACTTGGCCAGAAAACGGTTTTTTCCGTACGCGTAGCGTGCGGAAAAAGCCACTTTATGGCCAGGTGTGGCATAAAACATTTAACTTATTTCAGTTATCTTCTCTCTTTTGTTAAATAATCGCAAAGTAATCTTTAAATCACAAATTAACCTATCCTTTCAAGGAGCAAAATGCCTACAGTAGATCGATTCTATTCTATTATAACTTTTAGTTAGTACTGCAGTTCACTCTGTGAGTGACAATAGAAAAGATAAATTGTTGTTTGTTTGATCATTCATGAAATTAAATAAGCATTTATCTACAAGGTAATGTTTAGCAACGCAAATACGTATTAGCATTTTAGTAAACGCCCCTTTTATCAAAGCGGCGGAGACATTTCGTTTAGAGCAATGTTTAAATAATTCATCGTCTAGTTTAAAAAAAAAACACTCGTAATAAATCACTTAAGCGCTGCTATTCCTACTAAAAACTTATTTCAAAGAATTTCAGAGAGCATTTTTAGACATAGGTAAAGCGGAAACCAGTGTGGATGACTAAGAATAAGAATATCTTGTATCTTGCAAATAACTTTTGTATATGTCAGTTAGGTATATCTTGATACGACACGCATTTTCTTTTATTTTAACCCTGTAGACCCATGCATCTAGAATTCTATATCTTGGCTTAAATTTTCGTGTTCAGTCTCGATAATATTCAGGGGTTTTTTTTACTTAATCATAATAACCGACCATAAACCTATACCCCTTGCATTTTGCTATAAATATATTATTATTCCTACAATAGTTATATATTCTAAGTATTCGAGATCCTTCGTGCTTCATATTGGGAGTAAGCGTATTGCTGAAAAACGTTTACTTTTCAAGATATTAAGAAGCACGGTGTACATTTTGCCAAAGCATAGATTAACAACTAACCTACTTACAATGTAAAAGCACTGAATCTAATTTTATGGACCTGGGCACGTCACATCTACCGGATCGTAAGTGAATTATAGACCAACTACAAAGTTTACAAACTGTTCAATGAAATACCTACATTCAGTCTACGTTTACAATGATTTAAATAACTGTTTTTTAAACACAGCACGATCGTATTTATTGGAGTTAATTTTAGTGGCTACTCATAAATGTATCGCACAAACGCACACCTCGCCTATCCAACCGAGTTAGCACAACGTGTCTTTGGCAATGATTTCAAAAGGATAGGCCCATCCGAACAGTTCGGGACTACCGTAACAAAAAATGCAGCTAAGTATAAAGACCAGCTGCGCAGTGCACGCGCCACGTTTCGCACTGCGGACTGGCACTGATTTGGCGGTATTTTTACCGCCAAAGATACCGCCAAAACGTTGGAACCGTCTGCGCGCTCGCTTAGCCCTGTCTTTTGTATACGTCAACGGTCTTTGAGTCAATTTTCTTTTTAGTGCCTAAAATGGGGATGGAAATTTAAAGACACATTTACAAAATTGTAGATGTCTCATAATATTTTTAGAGTAGTTTTACGCTAGTTCTCAACCAGGTCTCAGTGTTTATTATGAATTTTCTCGATACGCTGGACTTTTTATAACAAGATTTCTAACTCAAATCACCACTGCGTTACCAGTCCTCATGTCGCCTCCAATTTAGATTAGTGTCCAGTGCGTTACCAAAAAAAAGCGTATTTTTTAATTCATAGCCCACATATTTCGATAAATGTTACCATTCGGGTCAGCGTATGCAATTCTGAATTACAAAATAATATGTTTTTGGAGATTATACTAACAACTAAGAAATTATTCGCTAAAATATAAAAGGGACGATTATTTAAGTATCAAAAAGAATTTTCGCCCCTTTCGCAAGGCAAATCATTAATTGAAAAAACGTATTTTATAGCGATATTTGCAAAAATATAAGATGATATGTACCTACTGTTAGAGAAGTATAACAAGAAGGTAACTTATTGAAATTGAAACTAACTACACTACTATATTGAGGAACCATTTTGAATATAATGGGATAAGTATTTGACATGTGACAAATAGTCGCGTGGCACAGTCGTGCAAGAGGTACCGGCGAAATTAACATATATTGTTAGCTCTTTAATAATAAATGCCTTCGGATATTTAGGGTGCAACAGACAGGTCGGATGTCATCCGCGACGGTTTTAGTGACTACTCAAAAAAGTTATCATCGAGCACAATCTAGCTATAGCCTGATACTTCATGCCATATTCGTCATTATTATATAGGTGTCGCTAGGAACACATATTTTTGTACATTTTACTCAAAAAAATTCAAATCTGACCGACTCCTAGATATTGTTAGATTTCGCTCAAATTTTGCAGCAGAGCGTTTAAAGTCTTATCAAATGACGGGAGCCTTGTGGAGAAAGATTTAATTTTTGGACCACCCTATCCTAGTGTGTAGGCAAGTTGCGGTTGGCTTCCACATTCTATCGCGACTCGGACCGAGTGCAACAACATGTGATAAGTAGCCTATGCAACTTAATGATATGGCTGGAGTGTCCTAGCTTTTTTAGCAAAGCACCACACTGCCCCTTTGATAATCTTGCGCAGGCCACACGACTGGTTGACCACGGAGTTAATCTTTTTTCTCGGCCTCTGGCGCCCTTTTCACTGGCAAACGAACTCTAGCGGGCCGAACCATGGACTCTTCGGCGGGCCGGATCTGGCCCGGACCGTAGTTTGGAGACGCCTGACTTATGCTATCATAATGATTAGAATAGCTCACCTGGTGCGGATATCCGATGTACGCATGGTCTATATCCCACAACCACTTCTTGTTCCACAGTATCACGATGCCGAATATAAAGTTGCAGATGTAGAAGGTGCACTTCCACGCGTTCTCGGAGAACTTGACGAGCGTGGACGGCTTGTCCTGCAACCGGCGCAGGCGCCACCACCGCTCCACCTGCCGCTCCGACATGTCGGTCTGCTTCGCTAGGGCTGCTAGCTGTTGACAAACGTGTTTAATCAAACTTTGCTTGATTTCAACAAGGAGGTCGCATTCGTGGAATTATAAGAATAATTTATTCACTTAAAGCTATCATTTAGAATCTATGGCAATAATCATAAAAAAAACCGTTAGGTTTGTTGCAGTGTTACCAGGTTTGGACAGGGACCAACTAGGACAAAGCCTGTGAATCGATAGCATTAGTTTCCAAAATTGATTATTTTCTTGGTAATATAGAGATACAAACCTAATGTAACCAAACGGCAGTGTAGGTCTAATATCAGGAATTTGACTACCTTATTCTACTGCTCTTTAGGAAAATGTACGCCAAATCTACACCGACTTTTCCAAGGATTTCTTTTACGCCACGCCACTCTCAAACGGTTACTTTAAGACGGCGAATTTAAAAATTATGAAAATTTCACAGATTTCGGAGAAAAAAATTGGCGACAAAATGAAAATTCGATGAAACATCCGTCGGCAAAACGGCACCAGGTCGCATTTCATTAAGATAACTGGAAGTGTAAGGGGGCCTTTTTCCAACAATATGACGCAATCTATGAAAAAAACTAACTATTATATCTTTGTGACATTTACAGGCACGTGGCATTTGTTTCTTTTCAATGGCCTACTTTAAAAGCATCTATTTAAGTATTTTCATAACTTCGTACCTAATATTTTTAACTCTATTCATTGCCCTGAATCATTGACTGGGCAAAGGGAAAAATACTATTACGACTAGGGTTCGAACACTTTCGCTTTGAAACTGTGCCATTCGGAATGACTACTGCCCCTGTAAACCCTAACACTGTAGAAGCCCAAGGGACATCAAGACCTACATAGTCACGATACATAGAGCGTATATTCATTTGAGGGGTGATTCTAATTAGCTCCGACAAAATATATTGCTTTTGAGTACATTTATTGACTGAGAAACCAATTTCCATTTGTTCCACAACTCTGCCGTCCTAATTCAAAAGGACGTATCTCAGTTTCATAGGTTTTGAGAAACAAGCAATTTTATTTTTGGAAGTGGCATTATTTTGGTGATGTGCTAAATTTTCTTAATGATTTTTAGGAAAATTTTATAAACTAAGATTTCTTTTTGGAAATGTCATGTAAAAAAGTTTATGGGTAAGTGTACCTAAGCTAGGCAATTCAGATTGTGACAAGTATTCACTATCTAGCAGTAATTTTTCTTCGTGTAAAAGGTACATCGCGCGCTTGAATGTGTGCGCGCCGTGTACGAACGCACTACAAGCAAAGACTCTGTGTAAATACGTGTCACGCGTAAACGGCCGAAGTTGGACTACTTGGTCGTCTCTATACTTTACCGGTAGTGCATGACCTATACTAGTCACCATATTACTTATCATGAAAATGATGCAATATTGGTAAGTTAATGAGCTGAGAAAATCAGCCTTACGCGAGTCATGTAAAGTGCACGATTAGAATATTAACATATCGTAGAGATAATAATTAGGTAATTCATAGCCATATATCGTACGATGTTATAAGTACATAGGTACCTACCTATGATAAGCGTGATTAAAAATGTAAGGTCGTTTACGCACATACCCACAGAAATATATTGAGGTAGAAGGAAAAAGTGTATGTATCTCGCGTGCTAAAAAGAAATGGCGACGACCTACTTTGCACGCCGTCAACTTCAGTTTCCGTCAATATTATTATCAGATTTTCAAATCTCAAATAATGGTATAATTCATTGTTCAAATACCACCAAATGATTTGGAAAATTTATCTTTTCCATAACTAAATAACACTTAGCGAAAAACGTTACACACTTGGTTCTCATATAAATCGATCGATCTCATATATTTCTTTCTATCTCGAACTCGATATATTTCTGTGCACATACCTATACTACATTACACAACTAGGGGGGTAAAATAAAGAAAGGCCGAGATTGCCGATGTTTGCGGCCCGAGCTGCAAGCGAGGGACGTAAATATGCGATCGAGGGCTTTCTTTATTACATCCCGTGTTGTGTACATCATTTTATGTCTACACTTGGCCAGAAAGCGGCTTTATCCGAACGCGCAGCGTGCGGAAAAAGCCACTTTATCATAAACTGGCAACATCTGCGATTCGGCCTTTCTTTATATTACCACCCTAGTTGTGTAATGTATTATAATTATATATTACATTGCCGATTAAATTTAGGAGAATCCGTAAAAGTCAAAATCCATCGTACAGTCGACGTCAGAAATACGCTTACACTTTTCGACCTTATTCCAAGGAAATAAGGTCGAAAAGTGTAAATATATTACTGAAGTCGACTGTACTAGTGTTAGTGGATTGAAAATGTCGTCATACATGTACCTATGTATCAGTGGCGTGGCGTAAACGATATCTTCGGCCATGCCGGTTCAAATTTGGCGTACATTTTCCTTAAGAGCTGTAGAATAAGGTGCTCAAATGCCTGATATTAGGCAAGCCGGTAGGAATCGAGTTGTTTGGACGCCACGCCACTGCTATGTATTCTTAAATGTTATCTTCAATAAACTTAATATTGTGGGATTTGTAAACCTTGCAAAAAAACTTTAAAACGACTGTTGTAACGTCGTGGAATGAAAAGGTTCGTCACTTTTAATCTCGAAACGTACAGATATTATACTACAAACGACAACAACCTCTCCGTTTTAGTTGCGTGTTTGTATGATGTGTGTGTGTACTTTTCGAGATTTTTTATGATAGGCGCACTAGCCCCGACTGAACTTACTTACAGTATAATCTTCATTCGAATGAATAAAAGAGCCAAAACCTAACGACACATAAACCAAGATTCACAGATCTATATAATAACGAGTAAGCATCATACAGAACCGAAGAACAATGAATTTACATATTCATACATTTATGCAACAATAGACACCGCCCCGTCACTTCGTCTGCGTGTTTTTCTGAATTTTCCATACAAACCAAGGACCATTAAAACAAGAGGACTGTCATTCTCCATACTTTGGATCGTAACCCGACCGCTAGAGGATTTCCGGGCAAAAACTAGATGGCGCTAAAAAGTAAACATTTAACGATGTTATAATTGAACAAAGAAACATAGTATATTAACAATTAGTTCTTAAACAGCTAATAATAAATAAATTCTAACATTTGGATACTGTGTCACGTTTGCAAAGTTGAATAATTGTAAATAATATAATTCTTATACTAAGCTTATACATAGATGGCGTTGTAAGTCCTCCTGTTTTAATGATCCTTGATACAAACTTTCATCCTCCGTTTCGCTCCCATTGTTGCAGTGTTGCCAAAACGTGCATTTTAGCACGGTTTTACGTGCTATAACGCACGGTTTTACGAGTTTTCTGAGGCAACCAGTGGTCATAAAAAACTAAATTTAAATAACAATATTGAATGTAAACAAATTGAGACTTTACTGGATTCTTTAAATTTAGTTGAGAAATTAGGCATCAATAATGAATAACTTGTATTCAGAAATAATTAAAGTCAATGAAATGATTTTACAGATAACCACAACTAGAGTCTGTGCGGAAAGAGAATAGGCGTGGCGAAAAACGGAACTAACCTAACCAGTATGGCAAATAGGTACGGCAAATATTTTTTTCTACGGTAGAAAAGCATTACAGCGCCCCCAAATCTAAATCCTATTCTCTTTCCGCACAGACTCTAATGACCAGGCCTTTAAATAAAAAATAACTGCCGAAAGTGGCAAATTATTTTCAAAATGATTTTAATTCAACAAATATGTTGAAAGTCATAGCTTTTTTTCTATCCAATCCAGCAACTTTTGCTTTTACAGAGAGAGTCTTCTCTGTCATTAATACAAAATGGAGAGAAGAAAGAAACAAAAGTTCTCTTAACCTGATAAAAAACGAGTTGCTTATTTATATAAGTATGGTGGATCTGAATTGCTGTGATTCTTATAATTACTTTAAAAATAATAAAATGTTGATGGCCCAAGCGCAGAGCAACAAGAAATAAGCGTGGAAAAATAAATAAAGTTTAAACATGATTGTGTACAATTTATTTCCTAGTTTTCCCAAAAGTACTATATTTTTAATTTTTTTTTTGAGAAAAATACTCCAGTACTTCAAAAAAAAGGTGGCAACCCTAGATGCTGGGCACAAAGGCGCTTTTGCCTATTAGAGCAGGGGTTTTCAAAGTGGGGACCACATGTTAAGGGGGGCGCGGGGCCTCGGGAAATTTGAACAACGGCAACGCTATGAAGAAGATGATGACGATTTGGCTAGCTAAAGCGTGTCACACACTAAGCAGATACGATAAGATATCTGTATCTGAACGCATATCTGTCAATATCGCTCCCTATACAATTCAATGAGCTAACACACACAGCGCAGATAACTTATATTTTATCGTAAAGTATCTGTGGGCACCGACATATATCGACAGATGGCAAAGATATTATCTGCGTATATAAATTGATCTGTGTATAATATCTGCCGATATAAATATGGTATAGTATTTTATCTGCAGATCATCAGTTCAGTTCCTTACATCGAAGCGAAGGGGGGCGTGGGAACTTCATTTTAGGCAGCAGCGGGGCGTGCCTAAAAAAAGTTTGGGAACCCCTGGATTAGAGGGAGACCAGTACCTCTAGCACAACTGTGACACGCGACTCTTTGTCGCGCGACAAATGCTATCTATCTCTTTTCACTCAATATCGTGTGACAGTGACAGGTGATGCTCTGTCGCGCGAGAAACGAAGTCGCGGCCAGTTATGCTAGACGTACAGGGTACAGATTGCATACGGGCTAGATATGAGCGCCGCCGTCGCCGTGAGTACGCCGCCGAAGAAAACACGCGGCGCGCCGCCGTAGCAAATTGAGGCGGCGCTCATATCTAATACGGGCACAGTATAATAGCATTATTTTTTCTTCCTACATAAAGTACAACGCGCGGCTTGTATGTGTGCGCGCCGTGCACGAACGCACTACAAGCAAAGTTTTACAAATACGTAAGAATGCCCCAGTATGGCTCGCACTATCTGCATCTGAACATTTAATAAATACGTATCGCGCGCCCCTAAGCGGCCAAAGTTTGACTACTTGTCTGTCTTTATACTTTGACACGGGCGGTACATGGGTGGAGTCTGTGCGGAAAGAGAATAGGATTTAGATTTGGGGGCGCTGTAATGCTTTTCTACCGTATTTGCAAAAAAAAATGCCATACTGGTTGGGTTAGTTCCGTTTTTCGCCACGCCTATTCTCTTTCCGCACAGACTCTACTCGTAAAAGCCGCTTCTGATATGCATAGATAATTTTATTTGATCGCGAATTCAAAATGGCGATATTATCGCATGAGTAGACAGCAACGGTTATCAGTTATCAAAGATCCAATAATAATATAGGTATCTTAGATAACTCATTCCGCCTAGTTTGGTGGAAAGATGAAGATTACAATGAAACCCAAATAAGAAAATCAGTCATACATGATCGCAGTGAAAAATCATGAAATGATTACAAAATCGAGAACATATATGTGGCATTCCATCAGAAAAGGGTCCTTATGGCGCCGACTTAAGGTCCCTTTTCTTATGGACAGCCACATATAATTAAAGGAGATACTTGGATCTGTTTTTTTATAGCTTAGCAAATATTTTTTAGAGCAAATAATAATATGATGCAACAAAAATAATGTTGACACATTTCTTGTGTTTGTTTTTCACTATAGGACGTTCCCATGAACATCCAAATAAACCAGTACATCGTCACTACTTTAAAAAAACTCGTATCTAAAAACGTGGTAAAGAAAAACGTCAAAAGTCACATACGAGCGTTATATACCTTTACTGCGTTTTTACCTGGAGTCAGTGTCAGATACGCGTTCTTTGTTAACTAATGACGATATACTGATGTTCGCTTACTATCTAATGTTAGCCGTTTATCGAATGAAAAGTTGCTGCGCTGTGATACGTCACTGAGAGCGTGTCACATCACTATGGCGTCGGCAGAGACGTCAGACTGGATTGCGCGGGGATTGCGCCCGCGTCCTGTGATTCTTGGATTGATCGATAATATCCCAGAGCCTGTGTTTTCTATAGTGTAATGTTGTAAATAAATAATATATTTAATGGTAATGGTGTTTGAGTCTAACACTAATTAAGTATACCTATTGTTAGGTTCAATTTATTTGGCTTGTCCATTACAAGTACTTTCCAGCTGATGTGTAAGAATGGATATTTAGCATCTGTGAAGGTCATGTCTCCATGACCTGTAACATTGTTTAAAAACATAATTGTTTCATATATAGATACAAGAAATCAAAGTACATAGAAAAATTAAATGGCACTCACCTGTGTCCTAACCGGGAATCGAACCCGGTACCTCTGGATTTCCGGCCCAGCGACTCAACCACTCGTCCACGGGAGCATCCAGTAAGCGCTCTCAACTTTACCATCTACATTGACTTCTGTATCGTTCTGGTTTAATAGGATATTAACCTAAACGCCATCTATGAGAACCTGTATTACACAGGTATCTCACCCCAATGCGCACCTTTACAGCTGCGACGATCGAGCGAGAGATGGCGCTACTAGTAATACTTTACATGAAAGAAACATTTTTGAAATGTGGTGTAATTTACCCGCATTAAAAACCAATGAAGAGACAAAACATTTTTCTTTCATGTAAAGTAACATAATTGTTTGCCAACGGTGGCAGTAAAAGCACAGAATAAGTAATAGTACTACGTACAGAAGTGTCTCTTTCTAACAAATCTGACGTTCGGGCCCGACCACCGGACGGTACGCACCACATCCGATCGTCTCTCTCTATCGCATAACGCGTGTTCTTTCGGGTCGCTGGCTAAGCCCCGCCGGTGGGGCAAATAGGTACTAGAAGCAAAGTATGTATAAAGACGAACAAGTAGTCCAACTTAGGTAGTTTAGGAGCGCGCGATAGCACGTCTGTGTGCGATCCATACTAGAACATTCTTACGCATTCTTATTTCTTTGCATGTAGTGCGTTCGTACACGGCGCGCACACAATCAAGCGCGCGAACCCTTTGTAGTATGAAAAATTACTGCTATTATACTGTGGTTCTACCATGTCTAAAGATCTTCGTTGGCCAACATTAAGGGCTTAGACTGTACAAGTAACCATGGTACAAGAAAACCAGGTGTTTTTCCCGAGACTGACATTTTGACCTCTTTTGACGTCCGACATGCTGACGTCACAAGCTTGATATGTCGCCATTTTGTGAAAATAAATTATGCGTGTAAAATGCGCCTCTTCACTTATTTGCTTCTAAAGAAAAGGAATGCTGAGCTAGTAACATTAGATAGTTTTCTTTTCACCCTAATAAACAAATAACATGTAAAATCAAATAATATCGCGGGCCGGTAATTTATTTCATAATTGATAATGGGTGGTACATTTCCTTAAATTATGGCAGTTCGTGTCATCAGCATGTTTCGGGAAGAACATAGCTAGTATTCTTGTACCATGCAAGGACATAATATGGTTTTCTATGAGTCTCGGACGAGACTGTAAATCGTGAATGGACAACCCACGCCCATTCACTGCGACAATGCGCCCGCGTCCCGCCCTTGACACGCTATTCTATTCGCAAGATGTAGCAAATGGCAGTTTACTTATGCCGCAGAAAATATCGCATGCCAAATATTTCGCATCGACATCGCTTTACTGGCCAAAAATTAACACGTTCACTGTCCCCATACAAAACTATCAGACAATGTCACAAGTGGGAAGTGACCCCATAGTGGAAGCACGGACTCCTAAAAAAAATTAAAAAACAATGTGACTGAATTTATGACCAACCTCTTCGAACGATTTCTAATCACATTTCCTCCTCATTTATAAGGCCCCATTTAGACCGGGCGACATCTCGTAAGCGATTTTCATTTCATTGCTGCGATTAATCGATCACCTGTACTTATTGTACCTAGGTAGCCCGCAATGTAATCAAACTCGCATAAGAGTTCCCGCCCCGTCTAAATGGGGCCTTTCTTTATGTCTGTTACCTACTTTATGCTTTGAAATTACACCTCTTCTGCTACGTAATTCTGACATTATTTTATTGTTTGTGGTAATCAGTGATGATTTATGTATTTTATATTGCCTGATAACATAATGACGCGTTTGTTTTTAGCGTAACTCAGAATAGGTAACTATCTGTGAAACTGCTCCACTTTAAAAATAGACTAATTTGTCAATCCATGCAAAAACTGTTATTGTACACCAAGGTTCTATATTTTCAACAATTATGCGCAGGCAATGACCGTGATGGCCGGGCTAACGGCAGAGCTGAAGCCAAGCAAAAAATGTCGAATCTATCACACTAATATTATAAATGTGAAAGTTTGTGAAGATTTTTGGATGTTTGTTACTAAATAACGCAGTTAAAACTGAATGGATTGAGCTGAAATTCGGCACGCAAGTAGACCAAGCCCTGGATTGAAACATAGGATACTTTGTATCCCGGTAAACAGTTCCCTTGGGATAATAACGGGAACAACGCGGGCGAAGCTGCGTGTAAATGCTAGTTCATATAATAAAATCGTAGCAAGACTATGTTTGTAAACGCGTCATTCAAAAACTACAGTTATTATAGATTACAGTTAGATTGTGATCCCGGTTAACACATAGGATACATCTTACGAAGATATATTTAACTGATTTCACCTCCGCAAACGAAGTTGCGGCTGGGTCCACTAGTATACAATAAAGAAACCTTAGATCATAGTAGGCACCAGGTGCAAATTGTTAGTGTCCTAACATCACATTTTGTATAATTACAATACAACGGCTGTGTAATAACTAATAATCACAAAAATTTCACTAGCTGCACTGCTTTTTAATCAATGACAACAATTAAGTAAACTCCAATACACCTGATCTGAAGTCATTACGTTAAATTATGCAAAAATGTCGTTGAACCGATTATAATGGATAAACTAATTAAAATGCCATTGCCTCATTATCTAGTAAGCTTTACAAGGTAAATCACATCTTATTTAATATATTAAAAATCTAGGTATTTAATTCGTAATAGCTTCGTAGAATATTGTAGCTGAGCACATTTGTATCGTGGTGTAGCAGTAGTGACCAGCTACTTTTGAGGCAGATTGTATCTAAAAACGTCCCATTTCAGTGTATGACAGTGATAGCGCAGCCCCAGGGGCGCGTTTACCTTACAGTCACACGGACCATGGCCTGGGGCGGCCAGCGCAAGCCACGAAGGGCACTGCAAGTCGCCCCTCACCTTCCATTTAAAGCACAACACCACAATATAATAGCAGTGGCCCCAAAGTGGCCAGAGCCCCCCTCTAGGTTAAAGACCTGCGCCTTATCAAAGTATGAAGACAAGACGGGTAGTCAAACTTTGGCCGTTTAGGAGTCCGCGATACGTATTCAAGGTCGAGGCGCAGACAGTGCGATCCGTGCTGGGGCATTCTACGCATTCGTAAAACTTTGCTTGTGGTGTGTTTAAAAATTACTGTATTATACTGTGCTATAGCTTTCTATTCAATATAGAGCGTAAGGGCATTTATTTTAAAATGTACGGTTAGGCGAAACTTCATCAATGTGAATACCGTTTAACCTGTCAGTTGGTGACGAAATATATGGAGTTTGACACTAATCGTCAGTTTTGTGACGGCCTGTTTGTTATAGTTAAGAAAATGCCCGTAAGTGACAGGTCATGCTCTGTCGAACGACAATCGAATTCACACATTTGTGCACGTTGTTGGTTGGTCAGCGACCTACTTTGCACGCCGTTAACTTCAGTTGCCGTCAATATTATTATCAGATTTGAAAATCGGATAATAATGGTATAAATTTCAATAAAAGCTCTCTGAAAAGAAGGCTGAAGAAATGGGAAATTAATGTTTTTCCATCACTAAATTACACTATTGGTGTCAAACGTCAAGCGAAAAACGTTACACGCTTGGTTCCCATACACATCGACGAACTATTTCCTTGTGTCTCGATATATTTTTGTGGTTGGCACCCAGTGGTCGCCAAGTGAAAGTTTAGTCCTAATACTTGTAATCCAGCAAGCATATAATTTTTGGGACCACTTCTTTCATTGATCCTTCGAACCGGATAATCCGGACCAATATTTACTGGTCCTTCGAACCTTATATTACATATAACATTATGACTTACGAGCCAATATGTTTTGCTGTAAACACTATAGGTATATCTTATTGTTTAACCCGGGGCTGTAATGGGACGGTAATCGTGTGTCAGCGGGTTATCGGTCACGCGATGCGATTCAAGGCAACTTGGAGGTTACTTATTAATGACTTCATCTTGGGTGTTTACCTACGAACGAATGGGTTAGCTGGAAGAGATGCCTTACAGGGATAAGTTCGCCTTTGTACAGAACCAGTGATCAGCGACCGGTAGCAGTTTATGTCACTTTAACGTCAAACGTAATGACTAATATGGATACGTCTGTGTTGTTAGAAATAAAAATGCATACATTTCTAAATTTTAATCATATCCATGTTATACTTTCGTCGAAAAATTGTTACCGGTCACCTATCACTATACATCACATCACCATTGTTTTTTTGTTTTGTTTCTGTATGATTTTAAGAACAAAGTATTTACATACGCCATCGAAAACATACGCAAATACATTCACCACACGGGAATGTTGAGCCACTTTGTCACTGTTCTTAATTTGTGGCTGTCCATAAGAAAAGGGACCTTAAGTCGACGCCATAAGGACCCTTTTCTGATGGAATGCCACATTTAGGCGTGTAATGCAAATAGGCCGTACTTCTAGGGTTGCCAGATGGTCGGGAATTGGCGGGATTCTCCCGATTTTCTGTATGTCCTCCCGACTCCCGACAAAGAAGAAAATCTCCCGACACACGACTTCATTTTGAAACTTAATCCGATCCACTCAAGGCGGTCCGGCCAGCGAAAATTTCTGCTCTTTCAGGCTAAAAAGAAAGTCGAGCCCGCGGGGCATCTCCCGACCAGTCTCAAATCCCGACATATTGTTTCCTGCTCCCGATAATAGGGAAATTCAATCTGGCAACCCTATGTACTTCGGGCACACGACCAGGCCCGCGCCGACCCCCGGCAGCGCCTGTGTGCAAACCTATGAAGCAACCTCTTTATTGTCGTCGTGTTTCGAATTCCGGCGCCCCTATTGCCTTGGCGCTAGTGTGCATTGCACACTTCGCACACAGGGGCGGCGCGGCCCTGCACACGACTGATAACGAATTATGATAACCCGGCCAAATTAAGAACAGTGACAAGTTGCTCAATATTTATTATTAGTAGTCACAAAAACATACGTTCGACGTAACGGCAGGCTAGAGTACACTCGAGAAGGTCTCTTATTTTTCGAACATCCGAACTGAGTAAAGCATACCCTCTTATTATGTTTTTATGTGCTAAAATCGACTACACGTTTAGCTTAGAGTGACACCACCTACGAAGCTAGGTCCCAGGTTCAAATCCAGGTAAAGGCAAATATTGGTCTGATGAGTCATTTTCAATTCTCTATTGGAGCATTCCACGGTTCGTACGGGACAAATCGTACTCATTTTTGAAGATAAAATAAAAAGTATTTAGCAAACCGAGTGTTATCCTACACAACTTGCAACAAATATTAATAAAGGACTAAGGGATGTATACTACACCGTTTTTTATTTTTCTAAATAGTAACACACTTATAAATAAATATAAAAATAGTAGCTTTTGTACGGGACATGCCTAGTCTACCGTGTTTCCATTCGGTCCAATCTTGTCTATGTTTTAGCGAAACAGGAATATTTAATCGATAAACAAAAATATACTGTTATTAGACACATGCATACATGTTAAATAAAACGAAAAATATGTGATGAAATATTTATTTAATAACGAGAAAAAAATTAAATTCAACCGTTTGTACGGGACAAAAAATGTTTGTACGGGACTTGGACGAAATGTAATTTTTAATTACAAAGTTATACCTACTTTAAACTGAAAAACTTAACATTGTCATCTCCCAAAGCGTGTGTTTTGCATTTTATTTCACTGCCATTGACAAATATGTTATGAAATTTTGATATTCCTGGTAAAGGTTTTACAGCTTCCCAGGGGTCGAATTTCTGAATATTATCAACTATTTGGGCAGCTGATATGTAGGAAATTGTTGTAAATAATTAAATCGCTTAAAAAACGTCGGTTCAATATGACTACAAATAGGTAGTCTGTTATAAACAATAACGGGTCTTGGTTTTAAATGTGAAAATGTTCTGTTAGCTTGTTTATTCCAAAATAATATTCAAAAGAGATAACTTTAGGGTCTTTAAGAATATTTCTGCATCAATGAAATATTTATTGGACTACATTTTTTCATGCACTAAAAGTTACCATTTTCCGTGGAATGCTCCTATTCCTCATTGCATCGGTTTTCTCATTACCGAGGGGCGTAATGATTCTTTGGAAGAGTTCATCTTAGATGATGTTCCATCATTTCTTGATATATGCAGCCGAATGTAGAGCATCGCATGACGCTCTATGGTGTCAATTAATAAACTACACTCGCGGTCAATGAATTCGGGTCACCCTAATTTAAATAATAGGTGTTTCTCAATATTTGACACTTGTTTCATTTAGGTACATCATAATATACTATTCTTCAATACCTGACTGTATTAGCAATATCCGCTAACCCATTATAAAAATATTATTATCCAAAAATGGTCATTTTTGCGATATCTCACTCCGTTAACGTCATTATTTCACATGTTTTTTACGAGTTCGATCTAAACCTGAAATTGCTATTTTTTTCAGTGTTATTTTTGCAGATAATATCCCACTAATATTATAAATGCGAAAGTTTGTGAAGATGTTTGGATTAGAGGTGTGCGCCGCGCCGGCGCGCCGCCGCCGCCGGCTTTTTTGGCCACGCCGCCGCCGCCGATTTCTGATCGGCGTGAAATCGGCGTGGATAAAAAATTTATTGCAAAAGCAGATTTTCGTACCAAATATCAAATCTAACCTTATTTAACACTTTGTTCTAGCAGTTCATGGCATATACTCTGTTGAAATCTAGGTTCATCCCATTTTTGGATAACGTTTTTTTTTATCATCCTCTCGTAGGATTTCAAAAGACGGCAGAGGCTAGTTAAAATGCTCTAGATCATCATTAACATCTTAATCAGGAGACATTAATTGATGAACATAGGTCTGCCCTAAATAATTCCGAACGAACAGTCGCAACGCACACGTTTTCTCTTGATCGAATGCCGACGAACTTAAACATGTCCTCAGATCATTTTGTGGAGGCCAACCCACGCTCCATCTTCCTTCAGATTCGTGGTCTCCCTTTGGGAACCTTTCCATCCCATCGGTCATTGTTGCTCGAGCTGAGCTATATGCCCAGTCCATTACCACCTCATCTTGCTAGAGTTATGTCACCTAAGTAGGTTCTTTGGAAACGGAACGAAACGGATTTACTAATTTGGTAACGTAAACTCCAAGCATAGCTCTCTCTATGGAACGTTGAGTGACTCTACCCTATTTATGAAGGTGAAAGACTATACGTCTACTGGATATCTCGTCACTAGTCAAAAACTATTCTTGAGACATTGAGACATGGTGAGAGAGAAGAACTGAAGTGTATGTTTCAGTTACATATGTGTATTCGTAGTTCTCGTCCTAGACAACTTCAAGGTTACCTGCCCCAAGACCGACTGGGATCAGGGAATTCGACATAACTTTCGTCTTATAAACACAGGGGTCGTTGAGCATATTTTTTATTATTTTTAGTTCGGCCCATTTCTAAGCATTTGTAATATTTGAGTTCAGGAAGATATTGGGCAACAGAGGAACTAAAGTGTCCATCAAAGTGAATGGCAAGTTATTTGTAGCTGGTAGTCCAGCCAGTTTGAGCTCTGCCCTTTTTAATCATTTTGTTCGCTGGTTTATTAACCTAGTTTACTATACTTTTGTTAGGGAAATTATAAGTCAAGCCGCAGATTTATTTCTTGGCCACGTGCTCAAACTTCTCATTTTATAACTAAGCAACGGGAAAATGAGATAGCCTCTAATAAATTAATTCGTCTCTTTTACAACGCCAACTAAATATTCTTTAGAAAGCGTCAAACAAAGATCAACAATTATCTTAACTTGCCTTCTTGTTTATATATTGCCACCTAATTTACTAACTCAGCCATGGATTTTACATTTCATCACCATTTTACGTTTTACGGCTTCAACACAAAGTCCTCAAAAAAATATAATTCAAGCTTCCATTGACAACATCATTTATTATAACTTAGCATGTAAAATAATACATCATATTCTGTTATCGAGAAAATAGCCACTTCAAAATTTGGCGCGAGTGCGCGAGACGACAGTGACCGGCCATTTGCACCAATCAGAGAGCGCCATTCATGTACCGACGAGTTAGTCACCAGGGTTGCCAGACGTACGAGGTTCCTTGTACAAATACGAGATTTGTGGTCTGCTGTACGAGGTACGAGGACACTATTAGGCTCGTACGAAATTGTACGAGGTTTTGGGTTAGGAAGCTTTTTTACCATTTCCACATACAAAATTTCGTTAGACTCTGTGCGGAAAGAGAATAGGATTTAGATTGGGGGGCGCTGTAATGCTTTTCTAGGTATTCCCTTGACTTGTCTAAATTTTTTTTGTCTAATTTCAGTTTGTCTAACAACTTTTACTATAATGAATTTTTTGTCTAAAGTCAATATGTATAAATTCATTTTTCATAATTATTGTTTTGTCGAAACTCGTTTTACCTAAATTATCATTTGCATAACTCTTGTTTTGTCGAATATTATTTTATCTAAAACTCACTTTGTCGATTCTTATTTTAACTAATCCTTATATATAGCCGAATATCATTTTAACTAAATTTTTTTTGTCTAAAATAAGCGTGTTTTGTATTCTCTAAATTTGATAATTACAAAGATAAATGACGGATTGTAAAATTTTCAATGATGGAATATTATGTATACGATATTAGCCTGCGAAAATCCGAATCTAGGGCTCTCGCTGGTTAGGACGCGTGCCGACACAGCGCGCCCTAGAGTGTTTTTATAAAGCCGGAGGCGTGGAGGGAGAGCAGCCCTCGCCCGCCATGACGAAGCGCGGGAACGAGTGAGGCGAGCGGCTGAGGCTGGTCGCCGAAGGCGACCAACAAGCCGAAGCTGCGGAGCCGAGCGAAGTGACCGTGCGCCGTCATGCAAGGGCGGAAGGGCTGCTGTTCCCGCAGCGCCGGAGATACGGAAAGTCACTATTGACATTAAAAACCCCTCGCTTGCAGCACGGGCCGCACACTTCTGCGATCTCGGCCTTTCTTTGTATTACTACCCTAGTTGTGTAATGGACTAATTTTATGTCTCTCCTCAACAGTTTCTAGGTAATATTAGTGGCCAAAATTTACTATTAGATGACAATTTTAGCTAAATTTTGACGATTAATTAATGTGGGTTGAGTTATATTTTAAGCGTACTGAGTTAAAAAATTAGAAGCTAATAGCATATCTTTTTTGATGGCATATATTAAGATTTTAGATGTCTACTGCTTGAATGCATGTTACAAGTTTAGATGCTAAAAAATAACCACCATGCTGAGTTGTATTTAGAGTGGCCTACATAGAAGATAAGTAGTGGCTAAGATAGTATAATTCAGACGCTCGGTAATTGTGGCTGACTTAGTAATTTAGATGGCAATGTAGATTTTTAGAGGCGAATAATGCTATTAAAAAGAAGTCTGTTTAATTAGCACCCCTTTTGTTAGAGCTACTGAGAGCTGTGGTTTGCTTATGTCTGCTGCTACTTATATGTTTTTCCAGTACAGAACCGTATTAGAGATTCGGCCTCGAGGTACCTTAGTCACGCGCTCTTATGGAGAATATGGAATTACATGGAAGCTTTCGAAAGATGACAGTAAAGTCCCAAAAATCGAAAAAAACAAGCCTTTTTGTGGTACTTAATCTAATTTTGGTCTGTTTGGGTAACGTTGGAAAAACTTAAGTTCATTCTCGCGACGCTTTAGATCCTGTAACTATAGGCGTTTGGCCAGTGAACTTCTCTCATACATGCAGTGATGACCTGTGTGAACCTAAGTTGCTCCGTAGAAATGAGGAAATCAGTATAAGCACTATTTAATTGATGTAGCTCCGAATAACCAAGTGGTAATGCCATACCATATAGCTCGAATAAATAATGTCTGATAAGGCCTAAAACCTCTCGAATAGGCCGAAGATGTGCCATGTAGAACCAAGATGAAGCATGGGTCACTTTCCCTCAGTAGATGGCTTTGGCATCTTAACGTTATGATCACTAGTGCCAAAAAGGCAAAAAACGCAAATTTTAACCATTTTATTTCAATTTTTTTTTTGTAAAAATATAGGTTTATAACATTAAATCAGAGTTTAAGGTGATGTACGGCGATATTTTAAATAACTGTGTCCCTGAATTACGGTTTTTCGCTGTGTGAAATCATGTTTCAATCACGCCGATTTCACGCCGAAAATACGCCGCCGCCGCCGATTTTTGGCCAAACGCCGCCGCCGACAATTTTTTGATCGGCGCACATGTCTATTGGATGTTTGTTACCTTATAACGGGGTAACAACTGGATGGACCAAGCTGAAATTTGGCATGCAACTAGATCAAGTCCTGGATTGAAACATAGGATACATTATATCCCGGTAAAGAGTTCCTTTGGGACAATAACGGGAACAACGCGGGCGAAGCCGCGGGAAAATGCTAGTCTAAAATAAATTAAAGATCAAAATGGGATACAATAATTTCACAACCCTGGAGTATTTTATGAAATATGGCGGTGTTTCACTGACCCGAATTCATTGTCCGCGAGTGTAGATTAATGAAAAACTGTCAATGTATCTATACCGGTAACGAGACTGATATAGTGATATCGTCGGGGATAGTACAATACCGCGAATAGTCGGGACTACGCTAAGTTTGCAGAGGTTGAAAAAAGGTTTTATTAAAAAATATACACATGGCAATACGAAGAACCTACAGTAAGAGGATTATTTCATCTTGGTACTTGGTAATATTTTTTTCCTTTATTACATAATGTGTTTACATACCTACTGAAATAGGTATCTGGGTCAGTCTTGCACACGTCCATCTAGTTCCAACCAAACTAAGCGATTTGTACCAGGGTCTTGGATAATTTCTATGTATTTCAGTATTATATTTATATATCTACATGTATACAAGCATTGCTCAGTTTGGTTGGTACTAGATTGATTGTGCAAGACTGTCTTGCATATTTATTTCAGTAGATATGTAGATTCATTACATACTTATTAAACGGAAAGATATTTCCCAAGTATCAAAACTAATTAATCATCTTGCTTGTGATGTTGCCATGTTTGTTTTTTGAAATAAAACCTTTTTTCGACCTCTGCAGACTTAGCGTAGTCTGACATGGAAAAAAAAATTGCAGAAATAAATTATTTTATTTTATTTATTTTATGCATATCGTCAATTCGTCACTACTTTGAAAAACTCTCGTATCTAAAAACGTCGTAGAGAAAAACGTCAAAAGAGTGTCAGATATGTGTTTTATTAAAAGTAATCACGATATGTAGATAACGTTTCAATTTATAACAAATTTGCCTGAAACTGAACCTTATGTACAGGACACACTTACGCGGTATTGCACTATCCCCGACGATATGGTGTTGACGAAATCCTCTGTCCCTTTCACTCTACAGCGATGGAGAAAGGGGCAGAGATTGCAGTTTTTACAGGAACTTATTTAATTCTATAACAGACCTGCGATTGACCTCAGTATCGCCTGATAGTCGAAGATATCGAGGGTTTCAGGCCAAAGGGGCGTATACGCAATAGTCCTACTATTGCGTATACGCCCCTTGGGCTCGGCGGTTCAGTAAAAGTTTTATTAACTCTTGTCTTGAAGAGTCTACGGCAGTGTTTTTCCAGTGTCCGTCAAGATAGCTTACACCGTAAAGATATTCAAAATCTGATGCAGCCAATAAATAGTACCCAAATAGTACCGACGAAATACCTAGGTGAAAAAAATAGTACCCTTAAACTTTTCAAAATATAAGGCCTGTTCACGGTGTACGCTACCGGGCGTCAAGCTGGCGTAACCGTTTGTATCTCTGGAACGGCTTTGTTTTTGGAAACGCTTTATATCTCAAAAAATAGTACTCAAATAGTACCCTAGGGCCCTACAATCTCATTTCTCTAGCTATCGTAGAAACCGAGATATAGTGAGCTCTTCCTGTATGAAATTCTCGGGTACGCCAGCTTGACGGTGTGAAATTTCGTGCACCGTTAAGCTATGGAATAGCTTGACGCCAGGTAGCGTACACCGTGAACAGGCCTTACATTTCAGAAAGTTTAAGGGGACTATTTTATTGACCTAGGTATTTCGTCGGTACGATTTGGGTACTATTTATTGGCTGCATCAGATTCTGAATATCTTTACGGTGTACGCTATCTTGACGGACACTTTTTCCAACTATTTCATGACACGACCCTCTTTGTATGTGAAAATATTTCGCGACCCCCTATCCTCCAGGTAAGCTATAAATATAGCGTAATTTTACTCCGTTACACTTATGTGCTTTTTTCCTTTTTGCCTGAGGTTTCTCCACCCTCGCGAACCCTTTCTAGAAGCTCAGCGACCTACCAGAGGGTCGCAACCCACACTGAAAAACACTAGTCTACGGTGTCAAGATCGTTAAGTGTAGAAACGCGCTTTTAAAAAGTTAATTATATCTAATATGTTACCTTTTTCGAAGCAGGGTTGGCTCTGTACGCGACTTCCAGTTTAGGGTTGGCTGAGGGTTTCTTATTTCTACCATCCTTAATGCCTAGAGATCTGCCGAACGGGGCGAACACGTATCTGAAACAAATAGAACAATCCAGTAAAAAAGGTAACAAGTCACATGTAAGCTAAAAGCAAAGGGTGTATGGCTCAGCTGCCCCATATCAAAACCAAGTAAGTGCTCCGGATCATATTTTAAAAAGAGCGTAAAAACATAAACATAAAAATGTTTTTACGCCCTTTTTAAAATTTCGAGCGGGCTGCTCGCGGCAAGTTAGTCTACCTACGAACAAAATGTGGAGGGAATCTGCGTACTACTAACGTCCCTACGATCCTTTACGTTTTCCTACACGCTTGGTTCCCATACAAATCGATGAACATTTTCCTCTCTATATATTTCTATTGTTGAGGCCATACACTACCGTCAAATGGGGTAACTTGGGACACGCAGGGTACTTTTATATAACTGTTTTCACAAATAACGAATGTCACAAAAATACCACTTCATGGCATTTGGCGTTGAGACCCGTGGGCCCGTGGGGTCCAAACGCTCGGCTCTTATTTAAAGAGCTTTCAAAACGGCTCGTCGACACCTCAGGCGATCAAAGGGTTGGCAGCTTCGTCACACAGAGCATTAGTATTGCCATACAGAGAGGAAATGTTGCCAGCATCTTTGGCACCATGCCACGGGGGCCCTTTTAGATATAATTTAATAGGTAGTTTTAGGTTTAGTATGATTATTTTAGTTTAGGATAATTTATTGTCATTGAATAAAGACTTTTAACCAACATTACGAATGTAGTTAGTTCATGGAATGACCATGGGACTAGCAGTCCAATATGCAAAGATTATAACAACAGCATTTCTGAAATTGGAAGTGAGTTAAATAAAAAGTAATTATTTTTGACAAAACAGTGAATTTGAATACAAAGTATCTGTTTCCTGTATCACATTATCATTAAATTTACATCATGTCAAAATCAATTCTGTACTTTTGATTGTCATTTGAATAGATGATCAAAATGAGAAATTGAGATAGTAGATTGTGCACAAAGGAGCAAAATGATGTATTTACGGCGAGGGCGTATATTGAATCCGGAGCGTAGTGAGGGCCTTGTGACACATACTGCTTTTCACACCGACTATGAGGAAAATTCAAATACAAACTCTACCTACAGAAATAACGATATATATAATTAATCAAAGAGCATCACACATTATTATTAAAATGAAATCTTAAACTGTGCAATAAAGAGTTTACATACATACATACATTTATAGTGTATTATTATTGTATAAAATGATTATTATTTTTTACGGACGGGACGAAAATACCACTTCCATATTATGTTTATGGCCCTCGCCTGCGGCTCGGACAGCAACCACCTGTGATCTGGGCCATTCCTTATTATACCGCCCTTTTTGTGTAATATACCAATAAAGCTGTCTATGGTATGGCATATTCTAAGTGGGTTCAAACTAAAAATACCCTGTTGTCCTTGAACAGAAAAGTACCAATTTGATCCCTTTTATGAGGGAGCAAAATACTTTTTTTCTAAATAGGAGGTGTGAACAATATGTTTCTATAATTTAATTCATTTCATATTTCAAGCCGGATAAAACCATTTCATGGGCCTTACTTTGACCACCACTGCTTTAATAATTGGACGTACTTTAGGGAAAAGGATCCAACCCACAAAAAGTCATCAGTGAAATGTCAACCTTTTGTTCAAGCATTTAAAGTCTATAATTCTAAAATTGGTTCCTGCGGATTGGATCCTTTTCCCTAAACTATGTCTATATGGAATGTGGGAAGCACATCCATTCATGTGACATCCTTAAATTGGCTTTATAACATTTTCTATCAACACATTCTGTGCCAAGAACCTGACTATGGAGTTCTTTTTAACCGACTTTCAAAAGAAGGATGGTTCTCAATTCGTCTGTATATATTTTTTTTGTATGAAAATTTGGGTGCTTGGCATTAAATGTGTTAAGGTAATTCAATCCATTAGTTAACCTTAACCCTCTTTTTGTTTGTATAGAAAATGGAGCAACTCAGTTCAGTTTAAGTTGAAATTTAAACCCGGGCCGTAAATGACCTATTACGCCTTAGGGCGTAATGGTTTTCTTTTTAAATTTGAAACGCTGGTTTTGTTTTACTCTTATTTGTCATGTTCAAACGCCAACTTACTTTTTTTAACTTTTATCTCTGAAATATTTATTTAAAGACAACTGTTATTGCAAATACATGTAAACACACATTTCGGTAACATTAATTAAATGTTTAAATAGTGTATTTCATTTCAGTATTTTGCAAATATAAAATCAACTAAAATGGCCGTTTTAGGTCTTTACCGCTATGGTTTCCGAACGTGACTTGGCATTCGCATTGTCTATGGACATATGTCACTTTCTGTTTTAATATTTTCTTGTCATACTGGGACGATTAGTAAGGTTATATTATATTATTAAGATTTCCTCACAAGTGTGATGAAATAGTACATTGTGTATATAGGGCGGTAAGTAAGGAATTACAAACGAGTGTTTGTTATAAGCCCGAGGTGAAACCGAGGGCTTCAATAACACGAGTTTGTAATTCCTTTACCGCCCGTGGCAAACACAGTGTTTTTCATCACACTTGTGAGGAAATTTATATACTAGGTCCTAGTATATATCTCAAATTTTTGCAATTGAGAAAAAAATATCAAAATGACATCTAAAATACTAAATTAAACGGAAATAAATCCATCTTCCTTTTTTACCATTTGATTAATTTCAATGTTTATTTATTTATTGTTTTCGATGGCAATTATTGGTCATGTTGATAACATATCACTTCTGTTTATTTACAATGGCAAGATTTAGGTACCTCGAACCATGGGGTTATCAGTAATCTGCTTCTGGATTTTAAGCTCATTAGTAGCGTACAGACAGACATGCTGTGGCAAAAGTAGAACGAGTTTATGATTGAATGAATAAATAAATTCATTTCATATGACACTTATAAAATTAAATTCTATGTCGGAAATGTTATGTTACATATCAATACCTTTGGGTTCAGTTGGCATAAAAGCCAAAATACAAAAATGGCTTTTACGCCAATTGAACCCAAAGGTAGATTCATTCCTTTTACAATTCTCACAATAATTAATCGATATACTTCCTAGTGACTAAATAATTCACTTTACAACATGGACACCAATTTAAATGAAAAAAACGAGGATGATGATGGTCCAGCCGTCATTTGTAAACTCTCTTTTGGTCTGCTTTTAACTTAATTAATTTGAGAAATAATATGAAGAAGAATTCAATATTATAATAAAATTCTAAAAACGTTGACACTATTTTAAATAAAAAGTGTATGTTTTAGAGAAATCAATCATTTAATCATCATTCATTCAATCCATTCACTCCATTTTCCTCTCTGTTCTACTTTTGCCACCGCACCTCCATACGCTACTCATTAGTATCGGTTTAGGGTATGTTAGAATAAACTCTAATTACAAATATTGTTTTTATTCTTTGTATCTCTGAATTACGATCTCTTGTTGAAATTGCAAAAAAATTTCATTTAATTAACCTAATACTTTTTTTATGGAGAATCAAGCTTTTTCATAGCTATGTCAGTTAATTTGATTTTTGAGAAAGAATTACAATTGGTAGAAGTTTCTAATGCAAAAGTAATAGGTATATCATGATTATACAATTTTTATTTAACAGTCATATATAGCGAGACAAAATTAAATACATCTTAAAAGCAATTAACAACATATCTCCACAAAAGTACAAATGTGTAGAAATGTATAGTATACAGTATAACTGCAGTTTAAAAATAGTATAAAATATAAACAACTGGATACTGTATATTTGGAATAGAAGCTGATTTTAAATTCCAGACATTGGGCTAATACAAGGAACAGGAAACAGGTTGAGCTAACTTCCTTTACATTTGGCATTACTAATGTAATGTGTCATACATTTTTTGCCTAAACCGACCCACGCCTTCGTTTCTTTCAAATCCTCTAAACTGGGTTATAAATAAAACGGTACTCACTTCTCTAATACAAAGCGGAGCGCAATAAACACTAGGGCCATAGGTATGGGGAGCAAAACATGCCGATGGTCAGTGTAGGTAACCGCTTTATCAGGGCCGGGCGCTAGGTCGGCCCACGTCGTGTTCGGCGGCAGCCACACATCCTCGTTCCAAAACGAGTCCAAAAACAGCCGAAGCATCTCGGGCTTGATATAACTGAACACTTGTTTCCACTCCGGAAGGTAAATGTGATTGATAATTTACGGTAATGATATGCGAGCCAAACGACACGCGACGCGATGAAGTAGGGACTGACGAACGAATTGACAGTTCATTGACTTGACATGACAAATGGTTGACGTTTTAAGAGCGTTTTACTGGTTTTAAATGAGAGCGCGTCTTTAATTTTATTGTTTTGTTACAGTAGAGCTTTAAGGTACTGATACATTTGCTTATTAGTAGCAAGAAAGCAAGCCACTAATGAGCTACTTAATGGCATGTGAGCGTTTTCCAAAAAAAATACCGGGGTAGCTACTTTCTCAAAATATGGACTTGTGAGGTTTTTTTGGCTCAGAATCGTTAGTACTTTCGAACCTTATACGTAAAAAAAAGTGTCCCAATTTTTTTTCCATTACGTCACCAATTTGCATTGTGTTTTTATGAACGTGACGTAGTGGAAAGAAAAAAATCCCATACAAATTTTGGGACACTTTTTTTTACGTACATTGCTACTTATGAGCTTGCTTGATTCGAGCTTGCTCAAAAATCAACCACTGTTTGATTTTTAAGCATCTTACCCATGGTTTGCTTATTCATGGATTCTTTGAAGGGAATTTAAAACGAAAGGACGGAGAATTTTGAATTTTATCAAAACTTTCAATTTTGTAAATGGTTATATTTAAAAAGTATGTTTTTGAGTTCTTTACATATAGAATTGAGACTGTATTGCCATAGAGAACTACTGTTTGGTTTTATAGTTTATTGCGAAACGGCCATATTGGCCGAAAGCCTGTGCTTATTAGCAAGTGTGTCAAATCGATTGATTTGAGCATGCTTACTTATAAGCATGCTCATAACTACCATGCTTATTGCTAGCAAATGTGTCAGTAGCTTTATATGTGATAGCGCATTGCAAATTTCTAGCATGATATCGTTATTCATTAAAAGTACCTATTTATGCCACACCTGGCCATAAAATGGATTTTTTTTTTGCTGCGCGTACGGAAAAAGCCGCTTTCGGCCAAGTGTAGACATAAAATGATGTACACAACACGGAAGGTAATAAAGAAAGCCCTCGATCGCATATTTACATCCCTCGTTTGTAGCTCGGGCCGCAAACATCTGCGATGTGGGCCTTTCTTTGTATTACCACCCTAGTACGAGATGCCGACGGTCAATGCCACTGTGTGAGTGGGACAGCGCGTGCGATAGAGATAGGTCAATGGCGGGTCAATGTACTGTATATAATTCTTCCTCGATCCTACTTTAGTACCAAATTTTGTCCCCGCGAAGGGGCTTAATCAGCGATCAGAAAGAGCACGCGTTATGTGATAGAGACTGTCGGATCCGGTGCGTTCCATCCGGTGGTCGGACCCGAACGTCAGTTTTATTACAGAGAGATACTGACAAAACCGACAGACAGAAGCCGAGACTGACCGCTATAACATAGTCCGTAGATTCAACCCCCTCATTCGTCTAAGTCTCAACGAGCTCAAATCAGAATAGCCATGCCATAATAAGTCTATGCTTCTCTCAAAAAAGATAAGGTATATAATTCTGTACGTAGTACTATATCTTGTTCTGTGGCAATGCCAAGATAGATGAAAAAAGCAATATAATGAAATTTTGCGCTTACACTATTGGCACCTATGCGAGGGGAGGGAGTAAGGGCCGATACAGACGGACTGCAACCCAACAGTCAGTCTGTATCGGCCCTAATCTGTCTGTGGTGTCTGGTTCTTTCAAAAGACAAGTATTTACTAGAGATGGGCCGACTAGTCGGGAACGCCGACTATTCGGCATCATTTGTAGTCGGCCGATTAGTCGGCGACTTGTCGGAAAAAAATGCCCAATATTCGGCACTATTGCCTAGCGGAAAATATAGGACACGGAAGAAATTAAACCATATTTGGTGACGTCCAGACTCACTGGCCGCTGGTATAGACGAAAGCGACGGTGTCGGTTCTACTTGACGGATGTGCTTTTAATTGCAGCCCCCAATTGAGACATTAAGTTACTATGCCTTGAATAAACCTCACTAATCTGCTCAAAACATGAACGCGTGACAACAAATGGCGGGGAGACGAAGCGAACCGAGCGTTTTTGATTCCACCCGAACATAGAGTCTGGCTAATGAAAGATGAGACTGACAATTATTCCAAACTTTTTAAATGGCGACATTATACAAACGTCAAATGTGTCAAACGTCATTAGATTTCTGAGGATAGTATGCTGTGGTGATTTTGATACTCAATATGCAACATAAGAAAGTAACAGTTTCCGAAAATACTTACTGAATTGTTTTTGCTTTTCTTTCCGTGGCTAATGTGGGGAGTAAATATATATCATAAATAAACACTAACACTCTAATAAAAGCTATGTACTTACCAATTTTCACTAAAATCGGAAGAATTAAAAAGGTGACAACAACTCAAAAATCGGCTCAAGTATCATTACCGTTTTTGTCACCCTATAAACAGTGTTGCAACCCGTTGTTTTTTTAAATTTGCCGCTATTTTTTAGTCTCATCTTTCATTAGCCAGACTCTAGCTAATAACTATGATCGGCAATGCCAACTAGTAGGCCGATTAATCGGCAAATTGAGAACCGATTAGTCGGCTGACTAGCTAGTCGGCCCATCTCTAGTATTTACCTAAAACCGGGTTTATGCAGAAGTTTAAAAAAAACAACGGTTTAGAGGTGTCGAATTGTGTATTTCAAATATTTCAATACAAATGCAATATAACCATAAACAAACAACAATAAACTTCTGATAATAAAAATATAAACCACTTCTCTGTAAACTTGAAACAAAGCGTCAAAACGCAACACAGCAGATAATATGAAGTTTTAAAACATTTGGGGCTTTTCTCCACGGAACATTTTTACGCGAGGCGCACGACAATAATATGGGTCCGTCTGTTAACTAAGTCATTATACAAAGATTAATGCTTCAACGCGCAAAAAGTACATCCGTGAAAACGAGCCCTTGTGTAAGGTCCAGACGAGGTAATTTTGTCAGGCAACCGTGAAGAACGCAGCTATCCATTAGAATAGAATGAGAGATGAACACGCTATCTCTTTTTAGCAAATGCTTAGCTGAGTCCCTGTAGGTTGAATTCAATTTCGCTATAGTAATTATCCGTTCAACAGAGCTAATGCTGTTAAAGAATACAATACTATTGAGAGGTAAACCACAAATTAGGATAGCAAGAATATAGTGTCAATAAAGTATAACTGCCTTGAAAGATCATTACATTATAGATTCTATTTACTAGACAGTAAAGTGTAAATGCAGTTATAGATAACTGCGATCTTAATTTGTTTTGCATTTCACATTCGCCCGACGGTCTGCAAGTGCGTATTCCGTAGAGAAAAGACTTAGAGATACTATGAGCTTTCAACGGATTATCGGTTCTATGACCGTAATGATAAGGCGGCAAATGCTTTCAAACAAAAAAATAATAATGCGTTTTGCTTTTACAGATTCAACGGGGAGCCAGGTAGACCGCCCGGGTTTACTCGTGTTACGCATTGTTATTTTTTTTTTGTGGTATTGTATTACCTCAATGGCATTGTTCGCTCAATGACATTGTATACTTTAACAGCATTAGCTCTCTTGAACGGATAATTTCTATACATCAGGACATCCCTTTAAGTGGTATGTTCTATCAATACATAACATTATTATTTAAATCATATCAACTTTCCTAATAACAACATATATTTTAAAAGGCACGAAAGATTTTTTTTTCCGTAATAATCAACTCTTTTTATTACTTAGACACATGATTAAAGCGCCTGAACACGGGAGTATGACTAAAGTACCTAATTAAAGAATATATCAACGATATTTACTTCAACGAAAAAATGACGCAACCTAAAAAAAAGTGTGAACTTCAACAATTACTCCTATAAAAAATAACAAAATATAATTAAATTTTAAACGCGTATAGGTATATGTTAATACAATAAGTTTTCGGGCAAAAGGTACTTTTGCCGCTTATCAATACGTACAATTTTCATAGCAGATAGACTATTGTTAGGACATTATTGTATTGACAGCTAGATAAGTGGTACCTTTAGAAACACCCCACACTAGCGTTTAGCTCAAAAGACCCTAATGTGGGGTTGTGTCAACGCTGCGCAGACACTGATGAGACGACGCACGAAAGGCGCTAGTGTGGGGTGTCTCTTAGCCTGAAAACGACACAAATAGCATTTTTTTACGTTTTGTCATTCTTTTATTGAAGTAACGCACGTGTGATACGACTCGCTGCTTACGTTTAACTCAATTTTACATAATATGAGCGTCAGATTTGGTACGCGTACTCGTTTCATTTCACACGAAATATTGTTTATCGTTTGTAGGTGAACGTAGTTAAGGGAAATAGATACAATCTATAATAACGTCTTCAATGAAATTCCAACCTTTAGTCTAGACCTTAAGGTTGAATTTTCGTTGAAGATTTTCTTGTGGGTCGGTCGGTAAATGACCTTATTACATCCAAATAAGGTTAGGAAAATAAATGACCTATTTTCGATTTCCTACGTCAATTTTTTAGTTCAATTTTCTTTATATTTAAACAGGCGTCATGCGTATAATAACAGGACGATAAAACACTTTAAAAATAACAACAATAATAAGGATGAACATTTACAAATTTTACAATATTCAAATCATGTATTAAAAAATAAATAAAAAAAACTAAAACAAATAATTTAATGATATTCTTACTTTATGGGATCTCTGGTAAGATTCACAGAAAAACCACAGGAAAATGTAGGTACTTTAAAACACCGCCTGAACGTCCTATGACTTGCGTGAGTTTTACGTGGTTTTCGTTATTAATGAAATTTATTGAAAAAATAAAAAAAAACTACCAATATTTTCTCAGAATGTAGGTAAAAAAGTGACTTTAGGTCAGTTTTGTCTCGCAAGATCGTTACTAAATATTGAGACAGGTAATTCTTCTATTATTTACTTATTCTTAAGTACTGTTTAGAAGTAACAAAAAAATCGGTCAATTTCTAGATATCCTTTTCGCCTCTTTATGAGCTAAATTTGGCCAATGCAAACTTATTGTTAATTTATTAAATATCCGAAGAATGTTCTGAACATGCAACTTAACATTTATAATTAGCCGTAGGGAAAAATATTCAACATAAAAGTAATATCCAATATTACTCATTGGAGACTAGTTTCGTCTCAAACAAAAAAGTATATAACCGCACTTACTATGTAAATGTACTTTTCTATAAAACTCTAATACTATAACAATTCCTAAACTTTCATAAGCATCTTTGGGGTGATTTATTTGCGTAACAATAAATTATTTTATTACTAATGCATTTATATAATACTAGCGTGTGCATTGCGAAGCTGTATGAATGAGATTTCGAAAACGATATATCATTCAAATGGGCATTTCATTTTCAAATGTACGGTTAGGCGGAACTTAAGCTATGTTTAAATACCGTCTAACCTGTCAGTTAAAAGCAACAGATGTTTATAAGCGCTAGCACCTCCACAGATATTAATCATTATGATATGAATTTATGTTAACATGAATAGACTTATTTAATATTATTATGAATACTGACACTATTTTAGGATCCACTGCGGGTGGTGCATCTATACTCACCATAATGTAATTTATAATTAATCAGTAAATGTTTTTTCTCGAGTTTTATAATAACTATGTAAGGCTTAATAAAAAAATCAGCCTTATTCTTATTTAAGTTAAATTGGGCCACAATCCAGAAAAAAATACTTTTTAGTTATGTCACTCTTCTCATTTAAGAAGGTAAATATTAGTTATGTAAGTGTTAAAACTTACGTCAATATTTGTTCTGAACTCAGTAGCAGAGCTTGTAACCTGTTAAGCTTAGTTTTCAAATATCTTTCTATACTCCGTTTTTTTCTAATGTAGAAATGATGTAACCAAAAGAAGCAGTGGTCGTCAACATTTTTATTTATCAATGAACAATTAAAAAGAACATGATATTTATAATGTCGTTTTCTTTGTCAGATATTAATTTACTTATAGGCCGGCTTTACACCTGTAAGTTTTACTTACGTAAGTAAGGACGCAGCTATACGTTAGACTGAGATAGCTGACTGACTATCTCAGTCTAACGAATAGCTGCGTCCTTACTTACGTAAGTAAAACTTACAGGTGTAAAGCCGGCCTATAGCCTAAAGTGCTCACTTAGTAGGCCAAGGCATAATAATATATAATGCATACTTTATAATACTTTCAACACACTTGCTCATAAAGTGGCTTTATTTCATTGTTCTTACGTTCGCGCGTAGTCGCAGCTTATTACACATGAGTGCTTTTTACACTGATAAATCACAAAATAAATACTAAAACAGAAGTCATAAATGATACTTATCATTTTTTATTCGCAAGTGTGTTGAAAAACTGATCACAACGGCAATGACGTTTCAAACCCAGACCATTGCTTCAAAACCTCTGCCTCTTTGGGTATTTTGTTATGCAAATTTTTATACCAATGATTACAATAATAGGCACAAAAAAATAATTTTACTCATAGAATAATGTAAATAAAATAAAAGTAATTTGCTATTTTTTGATTTGTTAAGTATGTAAATTGTTTACCTACCTACATATAAATCAAATATTTACTATCGAATGAAATTATTATGCAACGTTGCCACATAATGTACCTGATAAAAAAACCTCAAGCTGATAGATGTCAACTTTTTTTACATAATTTCTACATTAGAAAAAAACGAATTATAAGTACAAGACATTTTCCCATTTTTACTTTGTGATACGTATCTATTCGATCTGACCAATAAACTAAGTCATTAAAGTATAAAAAATGTCCACAAAAGGATAAACCGAAATCACTAACCGGTTAATTGGACGTATTTAAGAGGGAAAGATCCAACCCACAACTTCTTCAACGAAATTCCAACCTTCAGTCTAAATCTTAAGGTTGGAATTTTGTTATGGACTTTGTAGAGCGTTGGATCCTTTTCACTTAACTAAGCCGCGTTTAAGAATAGAGGTTACAAGCCGGTCTATAAGCGTTTTCACCAGGGTTATGCGAAGATGCGTAGTTGAGCTGTTTTTATTGGTTCATGACAAATATATCCCTACGCATCCTCGCATATCCCCGATGGAAACGCGCCCAACAGACCGCGACATTGCTTATCGCGCATCAGAGCATAGTCTATCACTCTCGCACTATATTGAATTGATAGGGATAGATAGTAATTGCCGCGCGACATGCTAAGGTACTGAATAGTTGCAGTGGATCCTTATAGTTCTGCTTCACACATTCGACTGCGAACACGAGCTAACGACGCGACTGATCATATCAAAAGGCTAACAATTTCTATCTGTCATATTCTAAGGGAATGATTTTGACGTGTTGCACGTGTAAAAGGCACTAACTAAGAATTAAATAAAATTACCTATTTACAAAGTTCACTATCTAGTGTTAGAGGACACAGAAATATATTTCAATAAGTTATATTTTATTACAAAAGGGCCGCTTCCTTAAAATACAAAAAAATAAATAGTTGAATTGTTTTATGTAAATAAGTAAACGTTTGTTCTTTTTCTTTCTATTTTTTGTTCACGACGAAGCTTCTTAATTTAATACGATTTAAGCACTTGAAACTATTCTAGCAAGATAAAAGAAATTTGAGAGGTACACTCTAAGTCTTTGAATACCATTTTGACAAGACAACCGTGCAAAAATCATGATCATGTCTTTAAGTTTAAGAGACACCACCAACAATTTTGCAGTAGTTACTCTCACATCCAATAACTTTTCGACGAATATTTTCTAAATTTGTCTAATACTATAATTTTTATGATAAGCGAAAATATATACAAATTTAATGAAAGTATATTCTCTCTTGAACGCTGCACGAAACTTCTTTATTAGTATTGTTGTACTACTTTGACTTACTTCAAAAATGGCATTCGAAAACCGGAGGTACATCGGTTAGTAATTCTACATACCAAAATCTTATCTCACTCTTTGGAATTAAGGGAGCTATATCAATTAACCACCAAGTAAGAAAAGGCACTAAGTACCGTTTTAGACAAACACAGTTGTGACATACCCGGAATTAGATTAGATACAGTTTATCTCTTTCTCTCACTTGGCCTAAAATAATTTGCATGAAAACATTATGCAACCCGTTGGCAGAATAAAGACTCGTCTTACTATAAGCGTTAGATAAATCAACACAAAACGCCAACGCTCGTTTCCGAGAGCAAAAAGTCGTGATCTTACCTAATCCTGTGTATGACATGACCCTTATATTTCAACATCAAATATCGGTTGAACACTTTGCAATCTTAACAAGCAGTTATGTACTATAGAGGCGGGTAAAACAAAGGAAACCTAACTAATATAATATATTTTTGTTCGATAACAAAAATGGACAGCGTATATTTTACAAGCACGCTTGGTAAAACAATGAAGTGTAATTCAGGTAGGTAGATATTTGTTTGACCAAGTGAAATATGAATATATTTTAATGGAATATGAATATATTTTAAAAGCGTGTAGCTAATTTTAACTACGTGGTCCCATCCAATAGATTTTTTGTAAAAAAATAGGCCTAAAATAAACAGTACCGTCGACTTCAAATACAATCAGTTTAAGCAACTACGCAAAAAAGAACTAAAAACAAAAATATAAATAAAGAGTGCATAAAAAAGATCAAATAATCATTGTTTTTAGATTAATTTTTATGATTATTTTTATGCAAAACCGGTTCTTGTCATAGTAAACCGGTTATAGCCAGTTATGACAACCAATAACAAACTTGTTTTTAATTCAGCAGTTGCCAATTTCCTGGGCATAAAAAAATCTATATTAATATAGTACATCTGAAGTCGAAGGTACATACAAGAATTTATTAAGTAACTTATCCAATAAATAAATGTTTTAATTGAGACACGTAGTTTTAAAATAATCACCGAGAAATACTAGTGCAACAACGCAATAATTCAAATAATTGTGACAGTTTAGAGTATAATTCAAGTAAGAAAGTCTACAGTAATCAGGCGCAATAGTAAAGATTGTACTTAGTAAATTTCTAGTGTTATTTTGTTCGTTGTTTCAAGATAAAGTTATAATTATACCGGTAATTTTCAGTGAAAACACCAACAGATTATTCTTATATAAATTACTTCAGTCAATAATATGTTTTTTGTTCAATAATATGAATTTAGGTCTAATATTATTGACCATGGTATCGTATTTACATTCCACTATGTATAAGCTGTTTAATTATTTGATACCAATTCCAAAAGTAGTTAACTCTCCGTTTCATCATAAAGTATTATTATGATTTACAATTAAACGCGAAATACCTTTAACAAGGTAAGGCAATCGTGCGAATTCCTATGTCTAATTATTATTAAGATAATTTTTTGGTTAATTTAAAAATGTCTAATTAATTTTAACTAATAAGAATCCGTCTATATCGGTAGATAATCGACCACGCTAAAAAAAAAGAAATAATCAAATGAATACACAATCCCCGCCTTTAACACTAAGTAAATAAGAGCCATTTTTGTTCGTTTTATCCATCGATATAGACGAATGTGTCCTTGTGGACAGAATGTCATAGCATTTAATTATAATTATAATAAGAATCCGATATCAGCGACGTTACTTAATTAAAATAATATTACCGCGACACCAGCTATTCTTATCACCATGGTCAAAAAGGGAATATAAAAAACGTTAAGTCATATTTAAGAAAAATCTTGTTTAAGTACAGAAACGTGAACATAATAGATACTGATAAAAAAGTAATAAATTGAAAAAGGAAACAAAAACTGGGGACAGAGTGATGCTGGTTTCTTTTATACGTAAAAACCAGTTTTAGTATCGGTTAAAAAAAACCGGTTTAACACTCTATACTATCTTATGATAAAACAATGGATATAAAAAGTAACATTTTTTTTTAAATTTATAATGTCTCACGGCCGGACTAGTGAACAGGCAATTGTTTCAAATTGTCAATTAAACAAGAAAAATCAACTGCATGTGAAAAGATTATGCACCCGACTTATAAATACCACAATACTGGCATACAGAACCGGTTTTGACTACCTTATAGGAGTAAATAACCGGTTTCGCATGTTTGAGGATCAGGGCCGTGTTCCACAAAACTTTACAAGTGTACAAGCAACTAAAAAACTTTTTTTTAATTCTTTTACTGACCTGCGATTGACCTCAGTAACGCCTGATGGTAAGCAACTACGAGGCTGAAGATGTAGGTTGCCGGTGCAGCAAATACCTATTTACTCGTGTATTGAAGAGTCCTAAGTTGTATTTTTCAGCAAATACAGACGCTGGAAGCGAATTCCATTCCTTGGCAGTACGCATTAAAAACGATGAAGCAAATCGCTTGGTGCGAATAAATGGAATATCGACAACTAAAGGATAGAGTAGTTCCCCCGCCTGGATATCCGTCGATAAAATGCCTATTTATGGAATCAAGTCGTGTGATTCCTGCGCACACTCCCCAAAATGTATCCGATAGAAGACATATACTAGCGACTTGGCACAGATGCTTGACTTAAGTACTAACCGTAAGTATGTAATGTTTTCAAACTTTCATCAGGACACTTGCACAGTAGGGGGTGTGGCTTGGCTATAAATATGGCCGCCCAAGATGGCGCGCAGGACACCCAGTCGACCCCTCGGGGTGGTCCGGCTAGCGACCTGGTTCGACCCCAGGGAACGCCACGGCCGACCACCCGGTCCAACAATCGCTATGCCCATAACGGTTGCGAGTTCGTGAGCTTCTTAAAAAAAAAAGGCGCGCAGGTCATTTCTTCAACGAACGCCGGACGGCCAACATCTCCAGCTTCTCCGGAGGATGCCTCGTAGATAGGCGAAACACGTGTCGAGTTTTGTATCTTCGGAGATGGTTTGTTATATTTATTTGCATGTTTTTTTTTTTATTTTGCATGTGAATGTATGAAATAAATACGCAAGTAATAGGGATGACGACTGGGTTAAAACTATATAATTCTATTTAGACCGTCAGTTAGATTATGGAAAAATATGGGACACGTATTTTTTGGTATATCAAAATATTCAAAATCGACAAAGTTATAAGATCATCAAATTTCTGGAGTGGGGGCTTGTGACGTCACTCCTAGGTGAAAATTGTACCAAGGTGTGACGTCACACGAAACTTCTAACCTGGTCTCTATCCTGGTCATTTTTTTGTCAAACAAAAGAAAAAATACGTGTACAATATTTTTTTATAATCTAACTGACGAACTAAACAGTTTTTTTTAGTCGTCTAGCCCATTATAACGGGTTAGCAGTAATTGACTAACACGATATCATATCGCGGATTAGCAAACCAATGGTTTTTGTTTTAGTTTTCAACCTGTTTGTAAAATGCAAAGTTTAGTGGTTGGGCCCTGCGTGGAGTGTAATAATGTATCATATTTAAGTGATGCGTGATTGGCCGGTGTGCGGTAAGATACAACCGTGCGAGGTCCAGGCGAGCAGTCACGAGCGCGGCGGGCCGCGGCGGCGCCGCGCCGTGCCCTATGTGTCTCTGGAACAAATAATAGTATTTTATGCAACAGTTGTATATGTGTGTTCAAAAAATGCGAATTGCGTGAGTTGCGATACGAGCCGCGAACGCGTTTTTTGACTTAATTATACAACGTTGCATACAATACTTTTTCTACGACTAGGTTTTAAATTATAAAATACAAAATTAATCATAACCTGGAAATAAGGCAAATATGGCGTTTGACTGACAGTATGTGTCTATGGTAAACTTTTTTTTTTTAATTTAAAATATCAATTGGCATCAATGCATTTAGTTCGGAAAGTTTTGTTTTTCTTAAAAACCGTAGGAATTTCATTGTTTGTTAAGTTGGTAGTTGTGCATTTTTACCGTAAAGTTAAAATTGAGCGCTTAATCCTTGACCTAAGTTTAACCTAGATTTAGAAGTCTGTGGCTGCTAGCAATAACGTAAAGTGACTATAACGACACTAGTGCTGTTATGGGGAATAGAGTATAGACTTCTCTGAACTCATATTATGTATGTTCTTATATTAGTGTTCGTGACCAAGTAAAAGACAGACCCTCAAGGGCTCTTTTACAAGGCTGATTCTAAATATGTATTATTTCTTTTCTTTTGGCGCTTCGGGTACTGACCTTCTGGTGAGAAGAAGCGCCGGAAGAAACTCACCAGTTTCTCTTTTCGACCAACAAGTATTACAACAATATGGCGTTAATATAAGATTTCATTAATACATTACAATAAACTTAAAACTACATTTATAGAGATGTAGATCTACATTTATGAACACAAATTATCGCTATTTTTTAGGGTTTCGTCACGGTATACGGTAGTTTTTGTTCCGACAAAAGGTACATCAAGGTAAGGTAGGTAGGTGTATGTTTATGCCCCTGCGGTTATTTATTTTTGGTACCAAATTAGCCCTCGCTCTTGTTACCCTTCGCACCACCTACTGTTTTTTGGTTTATTTTTGTGTCAATTCCGCTACCCAAAGGTTGTCCGGAAGAGATCGCTCTTAAGCGATAAGACCGCCTGTTGTCTACCTTTTTAAATTGTTCTAATTATGTAAGTACCTCTTGTAATGTGTTTTTCTGGTGTACAATAAAGTATACTTGTATTGTTGTATTGTATTGTACATCGGGAGCGCGCATGTCTGCGCGTCATGTACAGACGCACCACAGGCAAGCATTTGGACCTGCGCGGGCCTGCTTTAGTCAGGGCTGAGCCATCGCACAAAATGTCTGCGCACAATGTGTGTCGATGTTGTCTATATAAGTATAAGTCGTGTAGTAGTAAGGGCATTATGTTGTTCGGTCCCTAGTTATTATGTGATGACCATGTTAGCCTAAAATCGTATAAATATGTATGTTCTCACTTTTTATTGTTAGGCCGGCTCGGCGTGCTGTGGTTGGAGTAGTGCGAGCTGTCGCTCACCTCCGAACTCGAGCTGCGAATGTCACCCTCCATCTGAAAATATAAATATTATTATTGGAGCATTCCACTAAAACGTTACGTAAGTGACACTACCTTTTTAATACTTTTGACATGTAAAATTAGGAAGCTGAGCTGAACATCGGTATGGTAATATCATAATTTAGCATAGCGTTATGTAAGCGATTAAAAGTAGATGTTTTCATAGAATGCTCCTATTACACTGATCAATAGGTATAGGACATATTTACCAAAAATACAACAAATCTGAGTGACGAGAGTTCACCTCAATTGATCGAAGTAAGGTAATTCTATTTCGGGCCAAAATGTTACAGTTAATTGCCAAAGTACAATATTATTCTCTCCAAGAGTAGGCAAAATATTACGTCTTTTGAAGAGGCGCAACATCTATCAATTGAGGTCAACTCTCGTCAGAGTTGAACTCAATTGATCGAAATAAGGTAATTCTATTTCTGGCCAAAATATTACAGTTATGTTATGAGAGGTATAAATAAATAGTAAATTGCCAAAGTACAATATATTATTCTCTCTAAGATTAGGCAAAATATTACGTCTTTTGAAGAGGCGCAACGTCTATATCAGTGGTTCCTAACCTTTATTATCATATCACCCACATTCTAATCGAGATTTGTATACCCCTCTAAAAAATAGGTATTATAAGCTTATAAGAAACTGCTCAAAGTAAAACGGCTAACATTAATGCGTATTACCCCTGAGAAAACTTCGTTTTACCCCTGAAGGGGTAATTACCCCCAGGTTCGGAACCACTGGTCTATATAGTGAAAATGTGTAAAACCGGTTCATTCGGGTTGCAAAACCGGTTAAATTTACCTGGCCAGCCTTTATAGTTTTGTACGCGACTTGGAGAATGAGCCACGTCCACACCATATGCAGAGCCAAGAGCAGACAGAGGAGGGAGTTGAAGATGTAGTAGGCCGGGAACATTGGTAGCAGCATCGGCGCGCGGATCGACGTGCTGAAAATATGTGATACACATCAATATTTGGGTCATACAGGGGAGTTTTCCAAAATAAATACCGGGGTAGCTACTTTCTCAAAATATGGACTTTTGAGGTTTTTCTGGCTCAGAATCATTAGTACATTCGAACCTTATACGTAAAACCTTATACGTAAAATAATTCATCTCGAGCATCGTATTTTTACGATTTCATATTAATGGTTTCTAACTAATTGTAATATGACATATGTTTGATAAACAATCTTGGTGTAGGCAATTTGCGTACACTAGGTATATTTTAAACTGCCTTATATAAAAAACTTGTTTTAAGACTTTGTAAGTATGCTATCGCATCACGCAAAACAGGAATCCTAGAACCATATGATAACTTATTGATACAAACAATGCCAGCGGAGAATTTTATTATAATAAGAAACTTATTACAGTAAAACATCACGATTTTTTAAAACAAAATAACAAAGCATGTGAGAACTTTTCATCTTACCTCCAAATGATATAGAAGGGGTAGATCCCCAGCCTCGTCACGATCCAGAGCAAAGTGAACACGGCAAACACGCAGTCGCAGAACTTCTGGTAGCCCGCGTACTTCGTCGCCTTTGCCGCCTGCAAAAGAGCCTAGGGCTTAGTCAAAGTAGCACCAGACAATGTTGGACTAAATTAGAGACCCTAGTAGCTTGCTCGATGCATCGCCAAAAATATATCACATTTTCCAATTATCTTCTGACATGATTTCTGTATGTTCGCCATTCATACGATATAATTAGAATGAAACCGGTTTTTGTATTAGTGATAACCGGTAACACTATAATAAAAACCGGTTACAGGATTCTAAAACAACAATTTAGAAACATTGTAGGCAAAACATCATTTGCATTAAACAAGTCATTTTTAAGTGCTTTACTGTGCAAATCGTCCTTTCTCAGGATTATGTCTTATTGACGTCACGGGTAGAAAAGTTTTATTATTGTTGCAACGAGCTTGTACCCAAGGGTCTCTAATCTAACATGCATTGTAAAACTTCAGACTGTCCTTTCCCTTATGACGCGGCTCAAATAGGCATGCTACCTTGCCTTAATCCAGCATTGACAATCCTCGTAAGACTTTTAAGCTGCTTACACCAAAATAAATGGACCTAACAGTCGTACAATCATATAAACTCCTGTCTCTAGGTACACTACAAACTTACTTCACTACATTGGTTTCATATTGAAAGAGTAATTTGATGGCAGTCAAACAAAATTATTTCACATGAATTTTGATTTGTCACTGGTTTTAAATAAGCGTCGCTTGGGATATCTAAAAGTCAATAAGAATTCAGTCTTACGAGGATATAATATTTGTGAGTAAACATGCACACTCTTCCGCACCTAGATCCAAGCAGGGCTGCCTTAGGTCCAATCATACACCCAGTAAACTCAGCATAGTAACGTTAATTGGAAGAGAATATAGAAATACATCTTAATTAATATAAATCTCTTTTGCATTAAGTTACCTGTGATGATTAAAAAGGAAACACGAATCAATTTCCTTTGTTTACCGCTATTCCCTGTAAATGTAACTTAATTGGCGCAGTTGGTAGGATTCAACTAAAGCTCAGCTAAAACTCCCATATATCGCCTACCTTATGCCGAACAATAAATAGGTAGAAAATATATTTTAAAAAACATTCAAACACACGGTTAATTATCCTTAATACCTAAAATAAATAATAATGTTAAATATTTAAATGATAGAAGACAGTAAAGCCTAATAAACCAGAACGCATTAGCAGAAGATCTCAAAACTGCATTAAATGAAAATAACCTGCATGAATGATTAGAATCCACCACAAGTGTTACTGAGTAACATTAGGTGAGGTTATTGGGTAAATGATTGATTTCAACCGATTTTATATACTAAAGTCTTTCTTATACTTAAAGTGTAAAGGCAAACGGCGATTGAACGTGTTTAAAGATACAAGTGACTCAAAATCACAAAACAAGTCGTTTTAACCCCCAATTGGGGGCGAGAAGACCTAAGATTTTTTAAGCTGCTGTGTCAACTTGTAGCTAATGAAAAAATATATCAAATCGGTTGAATTTTACATGTAACGGGCGGTAAGTGGCATGTCACATGGGGTCGGGCACTCACAAAACTTCGCCGGCGCGACAGGCGCGTCGCAATGGTCGCTTGCTGCAATCAAACATGGGACGCTCACGTGGATACTTGCTATGGCCAGGACCCAAAACTGAAGTGGTTTTTAATGGGGGATATGCCTACGGGTCTGTAGAACCTAACCTAACCGCCCAACCTAGAAACTACTCCTGACCTCCTGAGACTCATATCACTGTTGGACTCAGGACAGGAACTGGTAGGCACTAACTACTTGATCTTAAATTAATACTATTTGATCTATAATAAACGAGACAAGAATAGGTATCTTTTACAGATTCAGTGCCACCAACCAGACTATCGTGTTCATCTTGTATGAATATTTTGGAGCTTGGATGAATATTTTGGAGCTTGGTACTGAATGTATTAATATGTATTAAATGAACGTATAGAAACTGTCCAAATTTTTTTAGGATAGGTATGTACCACGCATTTGGATTACGCAACTCAAAACATGTTCGATGAATATACGAAAGTCGGTCCGAACTTTCGTAATAATAATAAAGAGGTTCCATCATTAATATCGGGCTGATCTTAAGTAACTTGGACTAGTGAATGAAGCAACTAAAAAAATACAAAGCAACTTAACATTTGCCAGAATTCAGTGTTGCTATAACAGACACGACACATGCGACAAAAAAGGTGTAGAAGTCAAGAAGCAGGAGACATTCCGAGCACGCATGGTCTGGCTAAGCCAGTACGTATGGTAGAGGTAAGGATAATCGTATATCCTATACCGATACCTTTAGACTCAAAGGACGTAAACGCCGTAGGTTCTAATGGAGCTTACGCCCTTTGAGTCTCAAGGTATCGATATGTGTATCGAAAAGTGTCCGTTGAAAAGTGCTAAACAGGCGCTAGTGTTGCATTTCTGTAAAAGGAGGTTATATTTACAAAAATATTTCGGACTACGTAAATAGTTGAGGTTTTAATATACTTGGTATATTGTCGCTTTACTGAATACCTAATTTAATCACCAAAAATATTAAACCTTGCCTCTACGCTCCATATCAGCGCACTTTACTCTGTCTATAACTGCTAAATTCAGGTCCTATCGGTGGCTACGCCAGCGCTACTGTGGAGGAATCTGTAACTATGTATTTTGGTTTTCGAACTTTTCGATTTATTCCATTAAAAACGCCCAGAAGTAAAACCCATATTTCCAGACTCGGCAACCTGTTGAACTCAATAACATACCTCCAGGAATATATCCGCACAGTCGTGTGAAAGCAAAACGAGGGTCCCGATCCGGTGCAGGTTGCAGACCCAGCTGAATGAGAGCAGTGCGATCGTGGCAAAGTGGTGCACGAACATCTGCCAGAAGTCCTTGCGGCGCACGTCCCAGAACTGCGACAGCGTCAGCGACCAGTAGAACGCGGACGATATCATGTAGTACCACCACACGTCGTTCGATAGGCCCTGCAATGGACATTGTTCTATTTTAGTACGGCAAGGTGTTTTAATTTTGTGTATCTCGACCTTTACATGATTCGTAAAAAAACGGCCAAGTGCAAGACGGATTTGCTCACGAATCACCGCCGAGCAAAAAACGTCAAAAAACAGGTTTCTTGCTTGGGCTCCCCTTTCATTTCTGATTTGATTATTTGTTTTTGAAGCGGCAATAGAACTCTCTCTATTACGATTCAAAAGATACAGCCCTGTGACCGACGGACAGCAGAGGCTTAATAGGGTTGAAAACCTTTGGGTACGGAAACTAAAAGTAGGTCTTTTAATAACGTGCTCAATCGGTTACAAATCTACAGAAAATAAAACCAAATTAATGTCAATAGAAAAACCGGTCAAAAGATAATCTACTTAGCAATAAATACCAAAAATTACATTGCAAAATTAAGCCCGGGTGAACAGATTGATTAATTGATTTGATTTATATATCTTTTTTGATTTGATTTATGTATATTTTTATAGCAATATTATTTGCTTCGTGATAGGCAACAAGCGTCACTTTACCACCAATTCATACAAGTACATAGAATAGAGAGAGACATGTTAAATTTTATCATATTAAGTGGACTCTGTTCAATAAATTGCAACATTTGCAACACATGAAAGGATGTTATGAAACGGCGTGGGTGGTTCGAGGAAAAGTGATGATGCTGGTCCGAGCTTAAAAAAAAGGGTCGGCGGCCAAAACTCATTTTGGGTCGTTGCGCGAGCCCAGTTAGTTACAATATATCTACATTTTACGTGTTCACAACTCTGGACATGTTCATAGCTAATTGGAAGAAGTCCAATAAAGATAAACGTCTAATCAAATCGTATTTAAAGTAATTGCCTTTTTTTATCATTTTACAAACAGATAAAGAGGTTTATCTTGGCTTGGCATGCCTTGATTTCCGTAATATTAAATTCTTCGGCTAGTTGGCATTTTCTTTTAAATTGCTTATCACTTATCACATAATTCATATTATTGCAATTGAAATATTAAGTGACTTATTTTATTTATATTGATTTATTATTTCATTCGTTTGATTTCAGGATTTTTGGACTCATAAAAGATAGCGGCCGTACTTTGAATAGATCAGGGTTTTAGATATTTTTTAAATAAATACCTTTTTTATTATACAAAGGATTTTTATTACTGCTTTAATCATTAAACTGCTAAGCATTAAAATTTCCTTGAGAAATGTTTCCTTGAAACAAGTGAAGAAAACGGTTAAACTTTAATCGTCTTCTTCATTTGTTCAGTCGCCATCAGATATATCTGAGCTGTCAGTGTACTCATAAATATCTGAACACAGCTCTATTTTCATAGCATTAGAGCCGTGTTCAGATATTTATGAGTACACTGACAGCTCAGATATATCTGATGGCGACTGTTCGTGGTTGGTCATCAGTCACCTCGCGTCGGAAAATAGTCACACGGTCAATTTCAGATTTAGTAACCTGCTAAAGATTCAAATTCCTTGACTGAACAACGTTTAGGTACGTTCACCTCCGATCTGCCGCAACGGGCCGCGGATGCAGGCCCCGCTGCAGAGGCTCCATCACGTGGTTTTAGTGGGTACCTCCTCCTTCTGAGGGGTGAGCCCCACATAACTTCCCCAAAGGATCCTTTTAAGGGCCTGGTAATGCCTGGGGGTGTGCCTAATACATTTCCAAACCGTTAACAAAAAAAAAATTAGGTACAGAGGAAGCTCACCTGGTGCGGATACCCGATGTAGCAATAATCTATCTCCCACAGCCAATCTTTGTCCCACAGGATGAACATCCCGTAAGAGAAGTTGTAGAGATAGAACGTGCATCGCCACGCGTTCTCACAGAATTTGACGAGCGTGGACGGCTTGTCCTGCGACCGGCGCAGGCGCCACCACCGCTCCACCTGCCGCTCCGACATGTCCAGTTGTTTCGCGAGCGCGCATATCTGGAAACGTCAGTGTTGTTGTTGAGGTTTTTGTTCTTGTTGAGAGCTTGCTGTTGTTGATGCTGAGAAGACTTTTATATTAATTTGGACTTTGAGTTAGCAACTGAAAGTGGAAATGGGCTTGGCTTGGCTTTGAGCTATATAGTTCAAAGAAACGAATGGAGACCACAAAGTAGATGACGCAGAGTGGTCTAAAGGACCTTAAAAAAAAAATAACCGGACGTAGCCTCGCCGACAAAGAACTGAAGCACCTTTAGTCCGCCGGTTTCTTTAACGCTGGTTGGTCAGGTATATGTGTGCGTGCTGCGGGTAGTAGCAAAAAACTTGTTGATAGGTGCGTGCGGCTCGTAAGTACAAAGCAACCGGCCTACTACAAATGCTTCAGTTATATGTTACCGAGGCTCCGTCCGGCTATTTGGGTTATTGTCAGATTTAGGTTCGCGTCTTTCCGGTGGACATATGCGAAATTAACGATTCCAGTGCCTAATTTCTGATAAAATTCGTATGAGGGAACGTTATTTATTCTATAATCCGATGTAATAGCAACATAACCTAGATTCATAAAAGCTCTAATATTGACCATCTGAGGGACGACATTTGTTTTTTGAACTGACAATGACCCAGTCATTTTAAGGTCCTTGGGTCTGACGATGTTAAGGTCGCCGGAAGTCGAGCGAGGCAAAGTGTTGTTGTGGCAGTCTTTGGGGTACACCTAGGTTCAGCAGTGGACCACTCAACGTTTGACGAGAGACCTATGTTCAGCAGTGGACTATACGTTTGACGATAAAACTTTGAGGAGTTTCATAATTAAAAGTTTTTATCGTTTATAAACATGAATAATTTACCTCGACGTTCTGGACGGATGTGCCACAGCGTTAATGGTGTTACGGAATCTGTGACTTAATCTAATAATAAAGTATAGGAAATTCGAGGTTAGATGCTGTTAGCCGGTTCTTTGATAACTTCGAGATCATGGGCGTTGCGACACATCCTAAACGTCAAGGTAAATAAAACAAGTTTATACTCAATTAACACGACTTCTTGATGGTAATTCTACACAGAACTATTAATTATTAAATTTTAGATTCAAAATTCAAATATACCTCTCAAGGGAAATTATGTAGACTTCAGTGGCGTTGGCGTGGCGTCCAAAGAACTCGATTCCTAACGGCTTGCTTAATATCAGGCATTTTAGCACCTTATTCTACAGCTCTTAAGGAAAATGTACGCCAAATCTGCATCGGCTTGCCCAAGGATGCCGGCTTACGCCATGCCACTGGTAGACTTACCCTAAAATATGTTTGGAGCATTCCACCCGAATGTCGGACAGGTGACGCCATTCTTTTCATACTTCTAACAAAGATAGGAAGTCTTTTTATGGAATATTAATATTTTATAACTTGACTTTTGAATTAATAGTGTGGTCTAAGACTTTCTTTTATCCGTAAAACGCTGTTGGCGCCAATGGATTTTACTTACGCCGTTTGAGTCAAAAGATATCTTCTTCCCATTTAATAATTATATTAAACTCACCATATCACCATAAAATAAGACATCGATTTTGTAATAGTATATTACACAATTAGGGTGGTAATGGTAATACAAAGAAAGGCTGAGATCGCAGATGTTTGCGGCCCGAGCCGCAGGCAAGGGTCGTAAATATGCGATCGAGGGCTTTCTTTATTACCTCCCGTGTTGTGTACAGCATTTTATGTCTACATTTGGCCAGAAAGTTTTCCGTACGTGCGGAAAAAGGCACTTTATGGCCAAGTGTGGCATAAAAGCAATTAAATGAGCAATGAGAATGGAATTGCGTTAGAAATAGTAACGTGTAAAAATACGCGTGAAAATGCGCTATGAATGATTACGATGTCAATGGTAAGTATGTGTGTATAATGCAAATAGTGCACTGTGAAACAATGCAGTCACTATTTTATTACAACGATTACAGTCCGTGTAAAACGTAACAAAATAAGTAGGTAGATACACTACTGTTCACGCTAATCTAGATTTCTGATAAGTAAAAATGACTACATTACTACTATAGAACTACAGAAAACGTGCATGTTCTATAAAGACCAACAAAAAGAAATGAATGCCAAGCGACAAAATTAGAGGTCGCTTTATTGCTTAAAACTATACTCAAAATAATTCGTCTAATTAAAATACCACCAAATATGAAAACAATACAAATTAGGTGGTTTTCCAATAAATCGATTCAAGTACTGTGCTATGAAGAAGCAACAAGATGTGTAGAAAATATAAGTACATTTTGGTGAATTAATCTTGATATTCTTAATATAAGTAGGCCACAAGGGAACTTCTACAAGTTTTGAGGAAAACTTTGAGCTTCAAACTTTTCTTAGGTATAAGCCGAAGCAAACTTGGCTTGTTTTTCATTCAAGTCCAGTTAAATAAACAGCCCAAATGTCTCAAAATAGGAAAGGGATACGAATCGGATTCTATGAATGTCAGGCAGGTTGAATCACAGCGCGTCTCAAAGATTTCCTTGAGAAAAAAAAACACCGCAAGAAAACCAATAGAAAATGCTTTGTATTCAATGACGGCCTCTTTGACATTAAATTACGTAATTTATTCGCGGTGTAAATGACGCGGTGCTAATATGCCACTAAAGTGTTAATGAAACGGTTGACAAGAAATCATATTCAATAACAATCATTAACCCACTTGTTACTACCTTTATAACGCCACAAAGTAAGCGTTGTACGCCCTCAAAATATTTATAGTTAAGGTTGCATAAACAGAGATCGTAATAAGTTTTTGTAATCAGAAACAGTTCTTTAACAAATTCGATTGCTATTTGTCACAGTGTTTCAAGTGGTTTCAAGTTCAGATGTGTTCTAAAATAACCAAATCGAAATAGAAAAGGTAGGTTTTTAAGTAAATTTGTTTGGTAGTGTACTTTTTCTCTAATGCTGTAATATTTTCATGATTGTTGAAAACCTAGCCTATCACCATCGATATTGGAACTCTTACTAATTTATACATCGTATCGTATCATTCGTATCCTAATACTCTAGCAGTAACGCGTTTGTGACACGGAGTATGTGCTCAAGTTCTTGACTAAACTATAGATAAACTGGTGACTAATCTGACGTTATCTGTCGTAATCTAAGGCAAAACGGATATTAAACCTTATTACCCCTGTAAAAAGACGAAAAAATTAAAAATAATTAATCCTTTCGTATCGGATTAAGTCGAAATGTTTGATTAATTTGATTATCTTAGCAAACAGGAAGTATTAGGTAACAAGAGCCATTCCTAATTTAATGACGAATTATGGCCGTTATGAAGAGTCCGAACGGTTTAGCCCTAGTTTCGGCTAAAAAAGGGGGTTCGGCTTAGTGTCGGTTGCCATCGAGCCGAAACTATGGCCGTAACCGAAAATGATACGAAAATCGATTATGGCCTAGTTATCGTTCATTCGATTTTTAAACTTTTCCATCACACATGCGAGTTTCCCACGATACTGCGTAATTTCAAACTTAGGTAAGTTCCTAAGAAGTTACTTTCACGCTTAACTCCATTCATAATTTAGTAGAGTCCGACCGAAATTTCGGTTTCGGCACGGTAGACGGTAGTTTTTGTTCCGATAAAAGGTACATCGGGAGCGCGCATGTGTGCGTGCCGTTTGCGCGCCGTGTACGGACGCACCACAGACAAGCATCGGCGGCGGGTTTAGTCAGGGTTGAGCTCTCGACGCAAGCGGTCGAACGTTCAAAATGTCACATACTTACTTACTAAAATTGTATTATAAATAATAGCATTGAATTTGCACTGAGCTCCTGGTCTATTGGAATCCTTTGTAAGTCGCCGACTGAGACACATGCCGCGCAACGCGGCACGTACAAAGGATGCCGCCTTTCATAATGAACGCGTGCGCAGCGGTGGCGATCAATCGAAGTAGGTATACCAATTAAATAGAGTGCCTAAATAATTATTTTGTTTGGACTGATGACTAAAATTAACAGATTTTTTTAAACGTGTACTAATTACATAGTAGTTGATTCTATTGATACATAAAATGCCTTAAACACGAGAGTAGTTTTATGAAACGAGCCGAAATATCGTTGCGTTACTTACATGTACACATTCCAAAACTAATTTATTTAAACTATTATACTTAATAACATTAACATCAGATGTGTGCGATCAGATAATTTCATATTGAAATAAGTAACTTTTACTAGGTTGACCTCGAACGATTGTTCGTTCGATCGAGGTCAACCTAATAAAAGTTACGTTCGTAGTAAGTAGGGATTTTACAGAACCGACGAGCGGCAGCCCTGTGCCTTAGGCCCGCTCTGGTGTCGCGCGCTCCTAAACGGCGAAGACGAACTACTTGGTTGTCTTTATACTTTGGTTTCGGTCTCGGCCTAGTTTCGGCAAAAAAACGGGTTTCGGTTTCGGCTGCCATTCGGCCGAAACTACGGCCGAAATCGAAACTGAATTTGAGGGGTTTCCTGTTGCGATCTCTTTATCAAATTGCGGTCTTTTTATCAAAAGGCGCAGATAATTTATTTAAAATAAGAAGTTATATTATAATATGTTATAATTTATAATTAATGATTAGGTACTCTAATTATCAGAGACTAAATGATTAATATGTTAGGTATTAAAAATTAAGGCTGACCGATTATGATTGTATTTTTTTTTCTTCGCACAAAAATATGACCTTAATACGGAACTTATGGAAGTTTCGGTTTCGGTTCTGCTTTCGGCCGAAACTGCAACTAGTTTTCACGGCTGAAACCGAATTTCGGCATTGATCTCAGTTTCGTCATGTTTTCGTGGCAAGATAAAAAAAATACAATCATAATCAGTCAGTCTTCATTTTTAAATTACATATATAATTTATCATTTAGTCTCTGATATTTAGAGTGATCATTAAGAGGAAACAGGAGGGCAGTTTTTCCATACAAACGTAGTCCCCTGTTTCATCCCTGGCCAGTAGAGCAATAATTTTTTGTCCAAAAATCTATGACTACTATTGATTGATATGTTCCTATGTTTTCCTTTTTACGATAAATTGATTCTCAAAAGAGATATTAACCTTCAAAAACCTAAAAAAAATGCCAGATTTTCCGCTGTGTTCACACATCCAGAAAACAAATTTGACTAGATTATTAAAAAAAAGGAAAACATAGTGTTGCGCCGGTGGTATAGGTCAAAACTTTAAACGTGATTTTCCGTGCTTTAGAAGCGTTTTCAGCAGGCTGAAAAGTGATTTCAGGCCGTTTCAGAGGTGGCTCTTTCACATACTAGAAGATTGAAAATTCACCCTAGTTGCCGTTGTTTTCAGGCGCCTGAAACATGTTTTCAGTCCGTTTCAGGGCACCCTCTATCAGATGGCGCAATAACCTGAAAACCCGTTTTCAGGCGTTTTCAGGACCCCTTATGGGCCTTTGAAGTACACTTCAGTATATGGCGAAATTTCACAAAGGAGTGAAAGAGATAGCACTATTAGAGAGAGACAGCTATATTGAGAAGGTTCGAGAAGTGTGTGAAAGAGACAGAACTAGAAAGGGATAGCAATAGTCGGGAATGTTCCAGCCGAATCGAACATCGAACAATCTAGATTGCCTAGAACACTCGCGATGCGTCCTTGACCGAGGGGTCATGAACCGAGGGGTCGCCGACCGTCCTTGGACTTTGGACCGAACATTCGACATAGGATTTCTCCGGAACATTCGAGAGCAAGGGTCTTCGGATATATAAGCCGCGCGTCACCGACGCCACAGTCAGTTTTGAACTAACGGCGATACAGTGCGAGTCTCGAAGCGAACCTGAGCGAAAAGTTAATAAGTGCGTTATAGTGAAGTGATTAGTACAGTGATTTATTAAGTAAGTAAGCCTTGTTAATTAGTAATTTTGCAATAAAGTTTGCCTTTTTAATTAGTGGTTAATTAGTGCATTTTTCTATCACGTTACCTACCCCACGGACGTAACATTTGGTGTCAGAAGTGGGATAGAAAATGCCGTTTACACCGCGTGAGAACGAGCCGAAGGGAGTGCAGACCCGGAGCCAAGCTGCAGCAAGTGAGGACCCTGCGCCGGACGCTGGCTCATCAGAGTCACCGGTCTCACGTAAGCAAGATATAGACGTCAACGCGATACTAGTTCTCTTAAAAGAGCAAGCTCGTCAACAACAAGAGCAAGCTCGTCAACAACAAGAGTATGCTCGTCAACAGCAAGAGCAAGCTCGAATTCTCCGGAAAGAACTCAGTGATGAGCTACGGGTTCAGTCGGCGAAGCAAGAAGAACAATCGAGAATGCTTCGGGACGTACATGAGACCGCGGCTGAATGGAAGCGAGAAATGTGTGAGGTCCATGAGAAACTGGCGGACATGGACATTAAATTTGACACTCGACTTCATGACGTTAAGGCGAATGTCGAGACTGTTAAAGAGAAAGTCAACACCTACAAAAACCGCCTCCAGAAGCTCGAAATAAAAGTGGCCAGCGGTACGAGTACCTGTGCAGCCGAGGTACCTGTGTCGGGACGATTCAAGGTACCTCCCTTCGATGGTACATCGTCGTGGACAGCTTATAAGCTACAGTTCGAGTCCGTTTCCCAAGCTAACGGCTGGAGTAAGGAGCAGGCCAGGACAGCCCTAACCCTAGCGCTACGTGACGAGGCGCTCACCATACTGGAAGCCCTAGGAGAAGAGAGAAGTTACGACCGGCTTCTAGAGGCGTTGGAGGCCCGTTACGGTGACAAGCACCTGGAGCACGTCTACCGTGCTCAGTTGAAGGACAGGGCGCAGGGGCGCAATGAAACGTTGCAGCAGTGGGCCCTAGAAATTGAGAAGTTGGTCAGAAAGGCGTACCAACGTACATCCGCCTCCTTTGTGGACACCACGCTGGTGCAGGCCTTTGTTGACGGAATACGGGATTTGGAGGTACGGGCTGCAGTGCGATTAGGGCACCATGAGAGATTGAAGGATGCAGTGGCCCACGCCTTGGAGGTAGAAGCTGCGCGCTGGGCGCCATCAAGGCTTTATAGGGTACGTGAAGTGTCTGTTAGGGAACCGATTGCTTCCCGTCGTGAGTTTGGGCCACGATGTTACCATTGTGGAGATCGTGGCCACATACAGTCTAGCTGCCCGAGAAGGAGTAGGAGAGCATGGCCGACGTGGACGAGTGGAAGCGGCAGCTGCAACAGTACCGGGACGGCGTGGCGTGCCAGGCACGTCGACGAGGTAGACAACGAGGCCGGCGCAGCTGAGCAGTTGCGGAAGCGCGTGGCGCAGCTCGAGGCGGAGCTCGCGCAGAGGAACAAGGAGCTCGCGCAGAGGAACAAGGAGCTTATGCAGAGGAACAAGGAGCTCGAGCAGAGAAACGAGGAGCTCGCGCAGATCATCAAAAAGTGGGAGGTTCGGTTGGCGACTCTGAAGAGCGAAAATCGGCAGCTGATGACGGCGCTGCAGGAGAGTAAAGCCAACGCGGAAGCCCTTATTCGAAGACCCTGTCTGGACGACTGTAAGCGTAGTCTTCGACAAGAGGGCAAGGAATGTTTGAGGATGTTGAGAACTAACACAGTTAGTGAAGAGTATCCGAGCAATTTAAGGGATCGGATTGATGACGTTCACGGTCTTGTTGGTGAACACGGGCTTCAAGCTAGCGCGGGAATGGAGACCCGATATGACAAGAACTCTAACCAAATTGGGTTCGAGGAAGGTTCGTGTGTGTGGCTACATCACCCCATGCGGAGAAAAGGAAAATATCCGAAACTGTCCCCAAATTGGGAAGGGCCATATAGGGTAGTCACGAAGATCAACGACGTCACGTATCGGATACAGCGAAATCCTCGTATTCCATCTAAGATTGTTCACGTTGACCGACTGGCGAGGTACCACGGAAATAATGATGCTCGGGACGAGCATGTCTTAGGAGGGGGTAGTGTTGCGCCGGTGGTATAGGTCAAAACTTTAAACGTGATTTTCCGTGCTTTAGAAGCGTTTTCAGCAGGCTGAAAAGTGATTTCAGGCCGTTTCAGAGGTGGCTCTTTCACATACTAGAAGATTGAAAATTCACCCTAGTTGCCGTTGTTTTCAGGCGCCTGAAACATGTTTTCAGTCCGTTTCAGGGCACCCTCTATCAGATGGCGCAATAACCTGAAAACCCGTTTTCAGGCGTTTTCAGGACCCCTTATGGGCCTTTGAAGTACACTTCAGTATATGGCGAAATTTCACAAAGGAGTGAAAGAGATAGCACTATTAGAGAGAGACAGCTATATTGAGAAGGTTCGAGAAGTGTGTGAAAGAGACAGAACTAGAAAGGGATAGCAATAGTCGGGAATGTTCCAGCCGAATCGAACATCGAACAATCTAGATTGCCTAGAACACTCGCGATGCGTCCTTGACCGAGGGGTCATGAACCGAGGGGTCGCCGACCGTCCTTGGACTTTGGACCGAACATTCGACATAGGATTTCTCCGGAACATTCGAGAGCAAGGGTCTTCGGATATATAAGCCGCGCGTCACCGACGCCACAGTCAGTTTTGAACTAACGGCGATACAGTGCGAGTCTCGAAGCGAACCTGAGCGAAAAGTTAATAAGTGCGTTATAGTGAAGTGATTAGTACAGTGATTTATTGAGTAAGTAAGCCTTGTTAATTAGTAATTTTGCAATAAAGTTTGCCTTTTTAATTAGTGGTTAATTAGTGCATTTTTCTATCACGTTACCTACCCCACGGACGTAACAATAGGAACACGGCCAAAGCCTTTCTTTAATGTTTAATGAAAAAATTAGTTAAATAGGTTAAGGTTTGGGGAAGAAATCAGGGGACTACGAAACGTTGTTTTCATGAAATTTTAAAAGGTATTTTCGGTCCAAGCTGCAGTTGTCTCTATCGCGCTCTGCGGGAGAGAGGCGGGCAGTGCGGGACAGCGACACATTTTACAAATACCTAATTTTCAATTCTCTCGGCCTTACTGTTTCCTCTTAATATAACATATTTCAAATAAATTATCTGTTCTTTTTGAAATAAAAACTGTCCGATCGCAGTATGAAACCACTGTAATATGTAGATATATTCGATTCGACATGTATCTATGTGCCAATGTTATCTGAAATGTTAAACACATCTGACATTATAGTATTTTATGCAACAGTTGTATAAGAAGGTTCAAAAAATGCGAATTGCGTGAGTTGCGATACGAGCCGCGAATGCGGCGAGTATCGCAAATAGAGACGCAATGAGCGTTTTTTGACTTAATTATACAACGTTGCATACAATACTTTTTCTACGACAGGTTTTAAAATTATAAAATACAAACAAGGCATAACCTGCAAAGAAGGCAAATATGACGTATGACTGTCAGTATGTGTCTATGGTAAACTTTTTATTTTTTAAATGAAGTTGACACGCAGTGAATATATTAAAAATACTTTTGTTTTTATGTTGGCATCAATGAATTTAGTTCAGAAAGTTTTGTTTTTCTTAAAAGCCGTAGGATTTTAATTGTTTGTTAAGTTGGTAGTTGTGCATTTTTACCGTAAAGTTAAAATTGAGCGCTTAATCCTTGACCTCAGTTTAACCTAGATTTAGAAGTCTGTGGTTGCTAGCAATAACGTAAAGTGGCTATAACGACACTAGTGCTGTTATGGGGAATAGAGTATAGACTTCTCTGAACTCATATTATGTATGTTCTTATATTAGTGTTCGTGACCAAGTAAAAGACAGATAACAGTACAGGAGTAGAAAAATATATTTATTTGAAATGTAATCACATGTAAATTATAAGGATAGTTTTAAGTACATAGTGTAGTATGCATTATGTACATGTTAATTATTGTGTGCCATAACTGGCTGATTGTGTCGGCGCCGATCTAATCATATAAATATCTTTTGTATTACCCGCAATCTACAATAAAAATATTTGAATTTGAATCTGAAACTCAGTTTTGGTTTCGGCCCGATGGCAGCCGGAACCGAAACTACGCCGAAACCCGTTACTTTGCCCAAATTGAAACCGTAATTTCGGTCGGACTGTACCAAGCACAGAATAAGTAATAGTGCTACGTACAGAAGCCTCTCTCCCTAACAGAATTGTCGTTCGCGTCCAACGACCGGACGTAGCTGACCCGCATCCGACCGTCTCTCTCTATCGCATAACGCGTACTAACGCTTTTTTAGGGTTCCGTACCAAAATGGTAAAAAAGGAACCCTTATGGTGCGACTCTGTCTGTCTGTCCGTCTGTCACAGCAAGATATCTCAGGATCTACTGATGCTATCGACTTGAAACTTGGAATAGTGTTAAAAGTCGCTTACTCGAGCCTATTGGAAAAAAATCTTATACCTTTTTTACTTTTTTTTTAAAGGGGTCCAAAATGGGATGTGGAAAAACAAAAGTAGAGCTATTATGTCGAGTGGGATATCAAATGAAAGGGCTTAATTTGTAGATTCCAAAACCATTTTTGTTTTTTTTTCTTAATTTTGTACTTTTTGATTTATGACCAAAAACGTTCAAAAAAATACCATTCGTCCCCTATTATCTTCGAAGTTACTGAACAGAAAAATCTGTAATAAGTACCAATTATTAATATCATCCTAAATATTACAGGAAAAATGAAACGGTTTTCCTAAATTGCATCGTTTTTTAGAAATTTTCAAAAATCGTACACATACTTATTTGCTCCTACTAAGCTAACCACCATACAGTTTTTCTTGAACTATTCACGTATCTACTTACGAGTTTGTACGGAACCCTCGGTGCGCGAGTCCGACTCGCACTTGACCGGTTTTTTTTTATCTGACAAACTCGCAACCCTTATGGGCATAGCGAATGTCGGACCGGGTGGTCGGCCGTGGCGTTCCCTGGGGTTGAACCAGGTCGCTGGCTGGACCATCCCGAGGGGTCGGACTGGGTGGGTGCCGGGGGTGCCTGGGGTCGAACCAGGTCACCTTGTTCCGGTCCACCTCGATAGGGTCGGACTAGGTGGGGGAACGCGTGCTCTTTTCGGTCGCTGGCTATTACCACCCCATATTTAATAATAATAACCGCGCAACGGAATCGGGGGATGAGTCAGAAGGTTGTTAATTATTGTGTCTAGACATATTTTTCGACTACTTTTATGTTCTTAGACTGTGATAGGTATGATATGATGCAAAAATGGAGTAAACACAGCCAGCTCAGTCTATATGCACATTGAAGCGGTGTTCGCTCATTCACCGTCTGCGGCGAAACTTATGCATATTCATGTTGTACGGCCACATTACGGTAAATAAATAATGCTAATTGTTTTTTATGTCACGCCGTAATGCATTAATTAATTGCAGTCCGAATAAGCAAATACAAAAAATCGGGCGGTGAAATACCGCCATTTTTCCTAAAATACTTCAAGCTTGTGAAATCATTGCATCCCGTTTTGATATTTAATTTATTTTTAGATCGAACTCATAAAACCCACGAAAAATAATGACGTTAACGGATTAAATATCGCAAAATACACAATGTTTGTATAATAATATTTTTATGATGGGTTAGCGTAGTGTAAATGAAACAAGTATCAAATATTGAAAAACACCTATTTCTATTATTTATTTAAATTAAGGTCACGCGAAACTTTTGACCGCGAGAGTATTTATTCTTATTATCGTCATACTTCTTGAGTTTAGAAGACAGAACCTGAGCGATGCCTTGAAAATAAAAAGCCATGTATTTTCAATATTATCATTTATCATCTATTTGTGCACAATTAGTATTTTCACAAAAAGAAAAACGAGGAAAACAAGTAACAAACTTAAACTTAAATTAACATAGATCTGTTATGTTGTACGTAAATCCATTGCCAGCGAAAGAACGATATTTTCGCGCATATCTGAGGATATCCCACTATCCTACTAATATAAATGTGAAAGTTTGTGAAGATGTTTAGATGATTGTTACTAAATAACGGGGTAGCGACTGGATGGATTGAGCTGAAGTTTGGCATGCAAGTAAAGCAAGTCCTGGATTGAAACATAGGATACTTTATATCCCGGTAGATGATACAGTCACCCTTGGGACAGTCACGGGAACAACACGGGCAAAGCCGCGGGTAAATGCTAGTAGTATATTGTGCACCCAGGGCGGTACAATAAAGAATAACCCTGACCACAGACGTGTTGTGTGTTAAGGCGAGGTGAGACCAGAATCGGGCACGGAAGCCTAGTTTCCAAATCATTTTTAGAGCACTTATTTGACTCTTAGGTCACTGTAAAACATATATAATAATATTCAGAACTGTATCTAGGGCTTCCTCTCACTTAGAACACGATAGCGACACACTTCGCTCGATAGAAAAGTAGCGCGAAAACACTATAAAATAAAGTATTTTTTTCATTTTTTTTTCATTTTGTTCATCACCAGTTACCTTTTCTGACAAAATTAATACCTGACAATCATGATTTCACAGTCATGCAGGGCATCCTCTCATGTTTGGGTTGATAACGTATACTTTTATGTTAGAAATCGAAGATAATCTGCAATAATCTGCATTCCGCCCGACCCTAGTTTGTATGTGAAATGCGAGCCAGGTCCTACCGCGCCTTAATCATTTTACGTCTTTCCCTGGCCAGATCGCGGGGTTTTCTCTCCGCGTAACGGCTGAGAAGGGTTAACTTACAGCCCACAATAGCGTAAAGATTATAACAGAGTTCAAATCCAAATGACAAGAGACATTTTAAGGCTCCTAACGTGCTATACTCCGCCGCTTTATATACCTAAGTTTGGTATAATTAGACTATATTGCCTGTAAAATTTGAATTATGCTCGCTCATAAAAGACCTTTAACTGTTTACGGAGAATTCGGATCAATCGTACTTGAAATACTAGAATAGACCGATCGAACGCGAAAACACTGCAATTAACATTACTGTAAGTTAATTAGGAACAACATTGCTCCAGTGAAGAACATAACGGTAGAACACCACGGACACAGCGTTGTGTTGTGATGAACAGTATCTACACATCTTGATATACCTTACGCTGATTTCTAATTAAATTCCAAATAATTATTAAGGCGAATATCGCTAAAACGCTTCACTTAGTTAGGGGAGACCGGGTATGGTTGTCTCGCGGGTTGGTTGTTACAGCGGCCATAAAATAATACTAAACGAAACATTAAGTACATCAATCGGTGCTAAAAGATCGCAAGAGCTGTACATCCTTCCGTACTTCGCCAATCGATGCACTTATTACCCGACTGTGGCGAAGCCCAAAGTGTTTGACTTGTATGTATGTATAAATAAATAAATAAATATTAGGGGACAATCTTACACAAATCGAACTAGCCCCATAGTAAGCTCAATAAGGCTTGTGTTATGGATACTAGACGACGACGACGACGATTTATGTATGTATGTACGTATGTCCGTTCCTATGTCCGCTCGTAACTACTCAACGGCACAATCGATTTTATAATATAACCGATAAACAAAATGGCGGATTTTATGCCCTTTTAAAATGCACCGCGGTCGGGTTTTTTTTTTGTAAAAATATTTATTCCTTCGTTTAGTATTATTTTATGGCCGCTGTGACAACCAACCCGCGAGACAACCATACCCGGTCTCCCCTAATGGACGCCACCAAAGTGAAAATTTACTAGAGTACAACTACGATAACTCTGCAGTGGGTTATATGGCAACATCTACATTTAAAAGTCAATTTTCTATGAAATTTACCCTACTGCAAAGTTGTCGTAATATTATTATTTTATTATATTTTTTTATATTTAATTTTTACCGAATAAGAAATTGGAGTATAAGTAAAACAAACAGTATCTGCCTATGCCAGGTGAAATGAAGAGGTGTTTTAGCCGGGTTTTAGTCATAAATAGCCCATACCATAGTCCCCAACAGCTGTCGCCCATATTTCATTAAATATAAACTATTAACACTACCCTGTATATATAATGCAAGTAGCACTTTTTGTTCGTGACAACCCTAACCTATTTCAACTAAAAAAAGATGTTCCGACAACTAGATCACAATATAGAAATAAATTATATTTACCAAGAGCAAACTTAGCCATGTATTAAAATAGTCCACATTATAAATGTATACTAATTGCAAATAAAATTCCTGAATCAATAAAACAAGAACCTAGTGATAAGTTATTTAAAAAAAGAATTAACAAATAATTAATTGAAAAATGTTATTATACTATTGAAGATTTTTTAAATAATACCATATTAGAATAATAATAATTCAATGAATAATGATTTTATCAACTTACTAATCTTATGTTGCGCAATAAGATAAAAAATGTATTTGTATTAGTTTGTAAGTATGTACTTGTTGTGTGCCCTTACAGGGTGTCATGGACTGACAAAATACTGTACCTAACACCTTAACTAAAATGTACATGACTATACAATGGAATAAATAAAATAATAAATAAATATCGGGGACAATCTTACACAAATCGAGCTAGTCCCAAACTAAGCAATGCTTGTATTATGGGATAGACATACATAATACATTCTGAAAGAGATAAAAGTTGTTTAGATGTTAGCCGGGTTTTAGATATAGGTTGGCAGCACTATAAAGGGACATAGGTATGTGAGATAACTATATGTTATAAAGCAATTAAACTCGATCAACAAAGCGGTGTTAAAACGGAAATTGCGTATGACAAAGGTACATTCGTATTGTTCTTTAGTACCTAAAGTTCAAGGCTCACTCAGATATTTTCTGTGATCGTAAGTGCGAATATCGGTTTTATCGTGATTCTCCAATGTGCATCATCGTCATCGTCAGAATACATTCGGCGCATTGCTGGGCACATGCCTACTCTCTTAGATCAGCGCTCAGTCAGCGCAAGCCATAGAGAGATATCACTATGATGCATATGATTCATCTCATCTGCTTCACAAATAAAATTTCTAAGTTCAAAATATTTAACATGTTCACTGTCCCCATACAAAACTATCGGACAATGTCACAAGTCCCAACTGTGCAATCAGTATGGGGAAGTGACCCCATAGTGGAAGCACGGATTCCTGAAAAAAACCTTCATGACGCCACATTGGAGGCACCGGGACAGGGACAACACATTTCAACCATGATTGATAACCTGGAAGCGAATGATGAACACTCTTTTTGTTTTGTACAATCGAACACACTGTTAACTTTACATTTGTAAACGAATGTCAGCTTTATTGCAACGTTTTAACGTCTATTAACAGTGTCTTCGTTTGTACAGAACTACAGAGAACCGAGAGATTCAAATCACCGTAAGCTGCAGCGGTGATTCAGTTCCAGTGGTAGTCACGGATAGACCTATATCAGGATACATTTGTATTAGTGCGTTGTTGCCCGAATAATTTGAAAGTAAATGGGTTTTCCTCTGACTACGATCAATCTGATACGCGACAGTTATTGATCCAAAAGCTACGTTACGTGACACTCGTATACTCGTGACACCAGACCGATTGCTAGACATAATTGTTAATAGAGCTTCGCTTTTGTTGGTAAATTGTTTCTCAACTGCCGAGTGATTCTGTTTGTCTATAATGGTAGTGGGTCGCAATGTTTTTTATTGGAGACACTAACAAATAAGTAGTTGTCATTGTTCGTTACGGTCATTCTATCTCAATAAATAACTGACTGAAGTTAAAAAAACATTTCATGGAACTAATGATGTTTCCGAAAGTTCGCAAAAAATTAAGCTACACTTATTTTCGCGCTTTTTACATGACCAATAACTAAAATAAGGAGACGATTGACCACTGTACGACACCATTTTTTCATAGGAACGACATACGACTATCAGTCAGTACCTAAAGTACGCTCAGTCAGCATCAGAGTCAGTAGCATCCAACGCGCCATATACAGGATGTCCCATAACTGACACGTCACAGTGACACTGGAGGTCACAGACCACTAAACCGAGGTTTAGTGGTCTGTGCTGGAGGTAGACCAGGTCAAGAGGTACCAAACCAACTTAACATGACCCCAGTAAAAGTGGCACGGATTTTGAGTTATTGTCGAATTAAAGTTTTTCAAAAATTAATTACTAGGTCACTATTAAGTGTAATTTAAAAAATCATATTAATTAATGATAACACTACTAAACGCTATATCTGGTTTAATTGTTCGCTCGTATTAGACTTCCACGCTGTATACTATGACTGTACTACTAGGGGCCCCTTATACCTTGCATGCATGTATGTAAACAAACACTTTATTGCACATAAAATCACACAGAAACAATACAAAGAAATGATTATGTACAAAGGCGAACTTAATCCCTGCAAGGGATCTCTTCCATGTAACCTTATCGCCTGTAACATTCAGATCAATTCCACGGCGCCAGATTAATTTCACTGCTACCCTAATCTCCATTGATATCAAATATATCAATGGACACTCATTATCTAGCCGGAGAGTGACCCCGTTTCACTCCCCTTTATAAACCTACACTAATATTAGCTTAAGGCTAGCCTATTCGGCGACGTGGCTATCCTGTCATAAAAGCTTTTATTTATCTTGACCACAAAGGTCCGACGGCAAGTCGTACGGACAATAGAGACTTATTTTTTTAACAAATATTTAAAAAGAGACTATTTTGTTTAGTTGGATTTTAGTATGTTAAGCAATAATTCTACTTAAATAGGCAGGGGTAAATATACAGGCTGATTTTTACGACAATAAAGAGGTGCTTCATAGGTTTCGCACACTGGCGCTGCCGGAGGTCGGCGCGGCCCTGATGATACTTAATTGATAGTTAAGCTCAGTGTGACCCTCCCCAGTACCGCGTTTACTCCTGGTCCATGACCCAAAAATCAGCCTGTATACCTCTAGTACTAGTAAATATGATTCCACCCACACATATTTCAACAAGATCTGACAATCCAGATTTTTTGAAGTCAATTTATCGTTAGTTTCATAATCATTTATAGCACCATGGTATAAAAGTTGTACAAAATCTACCCGCTTTCATGGGAAAAAACAATTACAGATATCAAGGCACCATGCATGACATACATTACTTTTCCAAAGAGCAATATTGCAAATAAATTTTCACTACGATATTTTTCATTTTCGCCTTTTGTATTATTACTTCGCCTATAGCCAGTCGCGCTTTCGATATGGTATTATACTGTGGAGTAAGTATGATCAGAATGTAAGTATGTAATACTAAAATAAACACGGCCCTTATCTCGGTTTATATGCATCGTTATCATTATATTGTTTGAAATATTAATGTTGATTTTATATAATCTTGAATAAATGTGAGGAATAGTCCTTCTTACTGGTTCGACCACTTAGTTTGGTAGATTTATTGTCACTAAGCTAAATGCGTCATCAAAATCAGAATTCAAAAGTAACAGAAAGGAAGATTTTCAACGATTTAAAGGAATGTCTGGCTATTACCGTGTTTCTTTTTACATACACATATGCGTCCACATATCTAGTTTTTACTCTGTTGTGTAGCACAATCAGTGCCGTTTAGAGACAATAAGCGTTCATTGAGCAGCAATTAGTGTGAGCTGAAAAGCGGACCTTGGCGCGGCCTAGTTTCGGTGCTTTTGTAACTTCACTAATTGGATGTAGCCAAGAATCTTAGCAGCATTGCACTTGAATTGCTTATTGGCTCGGGAATCAAGCAGGATTTTAGCACAAGCCATCTATAAGCCAGGGGAGTTCAGAATGCAGATCTTTATTGCAAGAGCAAACTTTTACGTGTTCCGTATTTTGAGTCAAGGAAACGACCTATAATTTAAGCTTACATAGCGGTTGAATTTGCCGAAAAGCGAGAGGTTCAAAAATTATAGGTCGCGTTGCGCGCCATGTACAGTCGGCTTCGAATAGTCTTATATTTAAAGCCAGATATATCGTCACGCATCTTTGTGCCTTTTGTTTATTTATTTATTAAAAGCCCATTCTGTCCCACTGCTGGGCAAAGGCCTCCCCCCTCCAATTTTCGCGGTTTTGTGCGGCCATTCCTTTAGAAAGCAGTCTAACTCGTCCCGCCATCGCCTGCGAGGTCTACCGCGTTTGGACGTTTGGTTTGTGCCTATAGTACTAAAAAAGGTCCCGCTTTGGATGTTACGGACTATTTGATGCTGACTGTACAATTGAATTGCTTCGGCGTCGGGAACCTGGGCCCGTTGGGTTTGAAGCTTGAATCTTGCTGTCCCGTTCTATAGCAAGAAAGTGAGAAGGACGGCCGGTACGAACTTCGAACGAAGCGTTTCGAAGTACAAGCCCAGTTCTTTAAGGAACTGTCTAAATAGCTCGTCGACGCTACAGGGTACTGAAGACTTGGCAGATTCCTCACAGAACGTACCTATTTATTATAGCCACCGTCTTCGTGATCATGCCGAAGGGGCCTTTTGTTTTTATTTGTATGAGCTAAGAACCCGTACTACAGCATAGAATAAGTAATATTACTACAAAACAGAAGTCGGGGCCGACCACGGGACGGAACGCACCGCATCCGATCATCTCTATCGCATAACGCAAGCTCTTTTTGATCGCTGGTTAAGTCCCTCCGGAGGGGTAAAATTAGGTACAGTCAAGGGCACCAACTGTCTGTGAGAGGTAACATGATAGCTCGCAGGTTCGCTAAATGTTCTAAGGAGGCCAAAATTACTCTGTTTAAAGCCTACTGTTCAACATTGTATACTAGCGGCCTGTGGGCCAACTACACGCGTACACAGTACAATGCTCTCAAAGTTCAGTTCAATAATGCGTTCAGAGTGCTGATGGGGCTGCCCCGATACTGCAGTGCGTCGGGGATGTTCGCGCAGGCGCGGATAGACTGCTTCCACGCGACCATGCGCAAAAGGTGTACATCCCTGGTGCGCAGGATTCGGACCAGCTCCAACAGCACCCTGAGAATGATTGCTGAACGATTTGACTGCCCGTATGTGAACCATTGTGTGATGGTCCACCTAAATAGGGGTGTTGTTTTTAATTTTTAACTTTTAAATATGTAAATTGATCTTATTGTACTAACAATAGTCTTAAGTGTGTATACTAACATAATTGATCCAAGTTGGTCGTGAAATAAATGAATTTAATTTAATATGTGTACACCAAAAAGTTTCAAAAATATGTATACAGGTCTTATTATTATGGCAGTAAGGTTCATGTATATATATTTTGGAACTTCGTGTGGATATTTATCTTTGCCCTTGACTGTACTAGTGGCCGCGCGGCGAAATCGTGGAGTGAACCACTCCAGCCCAGCCTATAGCCATTTCTTGTTACTGCCTGCCGTGACAAGCGCTCATGCCCAAAATACCGCATTCCCAAAATACCAGATTCTTGATTTATCAGATTCCTGTTTTACCACCATTCCCGTTACACAAGATTATGAAATTGTAGGTTACTCAAGGATCTAATTGATTCTGTTGGATGTATTATTTCGGGAATCTGGTATACGGAGAATCTGATATATCGAGAATTCTGGTATAATGCGGTATTTTGGGAATAAGCGGTGACAAGACCGGCATTGCGGACTATAACTTAAATATTAAAATTGAACGTAACGATGTTTCCCGAAACTCAAGTCTTCTTGTTTAATAAATATTCATTTCTTTGCCCTTGAGGCCGAGATTTTCAAGTTTCGACTCATCGCAACGAACAATGGAGGTTGATCATAAATGTGCCGAAGGTCGCTCCGCCGTAAAATGCGACCTCTGGGACTTATTGCACAAACAAACCAATCAACTTTGATTTTCCAATGAGTATGCTAATGGATTTATTTATGTAAAATAATGCTTAGAGTTTAGGTCAGGGGTTCCCAAACTGTGCGCCGCGGCGCCCTGGGGCGCCGCGGAAAGTGTAGAGGGGCGCCGCGAGTCGATCCTTATATCTATTCCATTATATCTATTTCAAATAGCTAACTAGGGTAGGGCGCCGTGACGAAGTACGAACCTTGTAAGGGCGCCGCGGGCTGAAAAAGATTGGGAACCCCTGGTTTAGGTAATGCCTAACTCAACTGTTAAAAGACGGTATAGTTTATTCATGTTATTTTTTGTATATCTATCTTGACAACTTGTCAGGTCAGGACTGACTCACTCCACGATTCCGTTGCGCGGTAATTATTATTAAAAGTGGAAAAAAGAGCACGCGTTATGCGATAGAGAGGCGGTCGGATGCGGGTCAGCTCCGTCCAGTCATCCGACACGAACGGCAGTTTTAAAGAAAGAGACGCTTCTGTACGCAGTAGTACCTAATTCTTATTCTGTGGCAGGGTCGAAGTGGGCGTGCACTTTCCAATGTATGTATTACTTATCACGTTTTTAGGGTTCCGTACCAAAATGGTAAAAAAGGAACCCTTATGGTGCGACTCTGTCTGTCCGTCTGTCACAGCAAGATATCTCAGGATCGACTTGAAATTTGGAATCGAGCTTATGGGATGTAAAAAAAATCTTGTAACTTTTTTACTTTTTTTCTAAAGGGGTCCGTAATGAGACTTTGAAAATTGAAAGTAGGGCTATTATATCGTGTGGGGTATCAAATGAAAGGGCTTGATTTGTAGATTAAAACACTATTTTTGTAATTTTTTTTTTAAATAAGTAGTTTTTGATTAATGGCGAAAACCGTTAAAAAAAATACCATTCCCCCCTATTATCTTCGAAGTTACTAAACAGAAAAATCTGTAATAATTACCAATTATTAATGTCGTCCTATATATTACAGGAAAAATATAACGGTTTTCCTAACTTGCACCGTTTTTGAGAAATTTGTAAAAATCTTAACACATACTTATTTGCTCCTACTAAACTAATCGCCATATAGTTTTTCTTGAACTATTCATTTATCTACTTATGAGTTTGTACGGAACCCTCGGTGCGCGAGTCCGACTCGCACTTGTTTCATTTCCGAAAAGAAAATAAAGGTCCGTAAGGCGTTTAAAAAGAACTGTAAACAACAGAGCTTGGTTTAGGTTTACAGGAATTACACTAAAAACAGTAGAAATTTCCGCTGCATGATTGTATTGTCTGTCAGTAGTTCTATCACGAAACTGTTTTATATGTATAGATGCAACTATAACAAAGGTACTGACTAAGCAATCATACATTCTAATCAGTATAACCAGGCTAATCCCACCATCTTCACTATAAAGATATCTCGGGAGCCTCAATCCGAACTGAACCCCTGACCCACTTTTAAATAAACATAGCAGACACGATTTTGTTTGTTCTACGAAAGTAATCGTTTTCGTGTGTTCTTTCGATGGACGTATGATTAGGCCTAATGTCAACAGTTTAGCTTTGTCATAATCAAATATTGGGGTGGACATCTTACACAATTCGACATATGCAATACTTGGCTTGGGTACTAGACGACGATATACGTACAGACGTATATGTATATACATACTCAAATAGATAGAAAACATCCATGAACCGGACAAATGCTCATGCTCATCACACTAGTATTTGCCCTTACCAGGATTTGAACCCGGGACCTCTAGCTTAGTAAACGGTGTCACTTCCACTGTACCACGGAGATTATGCACATGAACTCCATGCACTGATCCCGCCCTCTCCTTCCTATCATCGGACACTAGACGCACAGCAGGTTATCAGTAGGGAATGGTTTTCTTATTTACTTTATATTTATTTTTTACTCGACTGCAGCGAAGTCCACAAGGAGGGTTATGTGTTTGACCTGTATGTATGTATGTCCGTTCCTATGTCCTCTCGTATCTACTCAACGCGCACGCGAGTGTCATTGGGTACAAAAGTTTAATGCGCGTTATTATTATTTAGTAAAAATGTGGTTATTACCTTATTTTAAAGACATTAGACATTACTACTGATAGTGTAGTGATACTAGTGATTGGAATGAGGGTATTTAGAAATCAGAAATCCAACAGCTGGCAGCAGGGTGGCGAAAGGTCTACTTGGCAGTAGATGTCAAAATCAAGTGGTGTGATTGGTGGATCTTGACGCCTACTGTCAAAAAGACCTTTCGCCACCCTGCTGCCAGCTGGTGGGTTTATGATTTCTAAACACCCTCATTAACGAATTTTATATGTTGAACGAAGGTCAATATACTAATGTCACATCATGTTATCGCCTGGTTGACCTTAGAGCTCAATATTTAGCCAACCCGCGACGCCCGCATCGTGGAATTGGGTCAGCCAACTGTCTGGCGCAGAGGAGTGCCACGCACGGAATCACGTCTTCGGTCATATTGGGGTTCCGTACGCAGGGGTCAACGGGACCTCAAGTTAGGGATGTTTAAGCTACGTTCAGGGACCGGAAAACCCGTTCGTTGGCTTAAGCCGTTCGAGTATTAATCGTTTGTTTGAGTTAACATCTGATTGAGTTAACCCAAAAACGAGTTAAACCTCGCAACGAGTAAAGCCGAAGCCTAGGATTTTGAAGGGGTTTTTAAGACATTTGGAAGGGGTTAATGCAGAGAGTAGCCGGCAATAGCTTAGCCTCGTCCAATGAAAATAAAACGAATTACTATGATGGTTAAGATCAATTTAGTTTACGCTCCGGCCGCCAAAACCACTTCCCAGTAACAACTCTAATACGGTGGTTTAGATTGGGGTTTTGGGTTAACTCGAACGATCGGCGTAGCTGTGTTTCTATTAAGCCGGTGATAAGCTTAACAGAATAAAAGTGGTTTTCCAAACCAGCGCTTTAAAAACCCGTCTTAAAACCTCGATAAAGGTAAGGCGTTCCAGTCCCTGGCTACGTTGTCTTTGCGCTCGAACGATTTCACCTTTTAATGGTTAGATGCTTTATTGGGTAGGTAAGTAGTCTTGTGACTTGGTAACCTAACTAAGCTTAGGTGGAGTGATACGATAACTTTGCAGAGCAGAACATAGCAACACCTCCGTTTAACAGTCAAATTTCTATGAAAATGTAACTTTTAAATGGAGGTGTTGCCATGTTCCGCTCTGAAAAAGTTAACGTAGTCGCACTCTAGACACAATTTAAAATAACTGGCCAAGAGCATGTCGGACCATGCTCAGTGTAGGGTTCCATAGCCGTAACTATAAGGTAAAAAATACGATGTAAAAAAGTACAACAACAAAAGAGCGTATCTTCATAGCAATTACGTCCTTTTGTTGAGAAGCGCAGTTTATTGGCAATAACTCAAAAACGGTTAATTCGATCTTGTTGAAAACAATTTTCGTTGAAAGCATTAATTAAGCGTTACCTTCGTGATTTTTTTCATATTTTTCGGACACACGGTTTAGAAGATAGAGGGGGGGGGACACAATTTTCACAACTTTCGGAGCGATTATTTCCAAAGGTATTCACTTAATCAAAAACATTACTTAAGAACCTTAAAATTTTTTTGAAAGAGCTATCGAACTATGTACCACACGTCGATATTTTCTGAAAAAAGATTTTTTTAGCTGCTGTAACATGTATGGAGTGCCCCCCCTAAAAATATTTATTTTAATTATTTAACTACCAACCAAACTAAGTAGCGGCTCATACAAGACACCTATATTCCAAATTTAATCAATATCCATCATGTAGTTTTTGAGTAAAATGCCTGTGACATACGGACAGACGGACAGACGGACGGACGGACATGACGAAACTATAAGGGTTCCGTTTTTGCCATTTTGGCTACGGAACCCTAAAAATATATGATACGTGTTGCGCATATCATTGTATACTCGTATCTATACATTGCCTGATGCAGAAGGCAAGGGGAAACCACTGCATTATTTTCCCAAGAAAGTCATGGATAGTCGAATATCAAGAAAGACGTTGCCTGACGACCCGCGTAGCGACCGGCGCTATACTGCTTCCGGGGCAGATAGTGTGAAATTGGTTACCGGCCATGTGGTGGTGGGTAACCAGGCTGCACATGGACACAATGCTACTGGAACAATCCCTACGAAGATGAACCAAATGAAGATTGGAAACTGGAATGTACGTGGCTTTGTGACAAACCCTGGAAAACTGCTTATCACAGAGAAGGAGATGGTTAGGTGTTCTATTGATGTTGCCGGTTTATGCGAAACTCATTGGCGAGGCAACGGCCACTTTATGTCAGAACATCACTATATCTACCACTCCGGCCATCAAGACAAGAGCATAAATGGGGTTGCGATCATGGTTCCAAAACGTTTAAATAGCAGTGTTCTAGGCTACGAACCGATCAATGACCGAATTATCTCGATGCGAATAAGAGCAAATCCGATGAACTTTAACATCATACAAGCTTATGCACCCACTTCTGCCTCTAACGACGAGGACGTCGAGGAATTCTACACAGCTTTAGAGAACACCATACGCAAAGTATCCAACAGAGAGATTCTCATAATTTCCGGAGACTTTAACGCGAAGATCGGCACACCAGCGAAGGGGGAACTACCTGATGTGTTAGGCCCTTATGGCCTCGGACTTCGAAATATCAGGGGAGAACGCTTGATACAGTTTGCTGCCGACAACGGATTGATAATCACAAATAGTCTTTTTCAACACCATCCACGAAGAATGTACACTTGGACATCGCCAGACGGTATAACGCGAAACCAGATAGATTATTTCCTAGTAAAATCGCGCTGGCGATCGTCCGTAAAAAATGTTCATACGTTGCCGGGCGCAGATTGCGGTTCAGATCATCAGTTAGTAGTGGCAAAATTTAAGCTTAAACTCAAAGCTGCCAGAAAAGTGCGAAACCAGACAAGAATGTGCGTGGGAGATGGTCCTGAGTTTAGACAAGCTCTTGAAAACGGGAGGAGTACTTGGTTTGGACAAAATCCGCATAACAACTCTGCGGAACAAGACTGGAGCAGAACAAAGACGATACTCCTAGAGGCGGTCAAAGCATCTGAACCCTCTGGGCATTCTAGCACTAAACGACAGCATTGGATGACTGATGAGACTTTCGCATTGGTAGAGGAGCGTCGACAACTTAAGGCTTCAGGAGGCAGTCAACAAGACCAAAATGTACTAACAAGCCAAATACAGACCGCTTGCAGGAGGGATAAAAACGTATTTTTACAAAATGTATGCAAAGAAGTTGAATCTCATGCTGATAAATATGAAACCCGAGATCTATATAAGAAAATACGTTTTATAACCAAAAAGGCTGAGTCTAGGGCTTGGGCTGTCGAGGATCTCGATGGAAAGACTGTGACTAACCTAGAAGAGGTTCTAGAAGTATGGAGAACATATTGTCAATCTCTTTTTCTTGATCCAGAAGCGCACAACTTCTCCCTTTACCTCTAAGAGACCAGGACCTAGAGCCAGACATACTTAAAGAGGAAGTTGCAGCTGCTATAAAACATCTAAAAACTGGAAAAGCGCTGGGAAATGATAACATACCAATAGAGATTGTCAAATGTAGCGGAGAATATGGTGTAGAACTTCTGCATAAAGTTTGTAGCAACGTTTGGAAAACGGGCATCTTTCCTCAAGAATGGACCCATTCTATCTTTGTGCCTCTTCACAAAAAAGGCTCCACGAAAAAATGTGGTAACTACCGGTTGATCGCTTTAATCAACCATTCCAGTAAAATTTTACTGCACATTCTGAATGAGAGACTGCAAGCCTACATTAGCAGGGAGATCGCTCCGGAACAAGCCGGGTTTGTGAAAGGTAAAGGGACAAGAGAACAAATTCTGATTCTGCGTCAGGTGATAGAGAAAGCCAGAGAGTTCAACAGACCAACTTATATCTGCTTTGTGGACTTTCAAAAGGCGTTTGACTCCGTCAAATGGCCGCAGTTGTGGGAAATTCTCTTACGAATGGGCACTCCATACCATCTTGTTCATCTACTACGAGCTCTTTACGAGAACAGTTCCGCCTCAGTTAAAGTGGACAATACAATGTCGAAAGCGCTCCATCCCTCGGCTGGGGTCCGCCAAGGATGTATACTGTCACCCTTGTTATTTAATATTTACACCGAGCACATAATGAGGATAGCGCTTGAAGACTGGACTGATGGGGTACCAATAGGCGGAAAAAATATCTCCAATCTACGGTATGCTGATGACACCACTCTCCTGGCAACAAGTGAGCATCTAATTTCAGCACTATTGCGTCGTGTTGAAACAGTAAGTCTGAATTTTGGTCTGAAGATCAATAGACTGAAAACCAAGATGATGGTTGTAAACCGATGCAGCAACAATGCGCCAACAACGATTGAAAACTGTGAGGTTGTACCGTCATACATATACTTGGGAGCACTGGTCTCAGACGGCGGAGGCTCGGAGAATGAGATCAAACGACGCATAGCCATGACAAGGACTACAATGGAAAGGTTATCTAAGATCTGGAGAGACCGTAATATTACGAAAGCAACAAAGACGCGCCTTGTAAGATCCTTAGTGTTCCCAGTGTTACTCTATGGTGCAGAAACGTGGACGGTAAAAGAGAGGGAACGGAAACGCATTGATAGCCTAGAGATGTGGTGCTGGAGAAGAATGCTGCGGATATCATGGACTCAACACCGGACTAACATATCTATTCTCCAGGAGCTTAAGATCGAGCAAAGACTCGCAGCAATAGTTCACTCTCGAATTTTGAGCTACTTTGGCCACGTTATGCGTAAGGAAGGTGACGCTATGGAAAGACTTGTTGTTCAGGGTAGAGTTAATGGCTCAAGATCCAGAGGACGCTCTCCTTTGCGATGGACGGATCAAGTGAAAGCCCTAACAGAATCATCCCTAAATCTGTGCGCGAGAAATGCGTCGGTGAGGGAGAGATGGCGGGAGACTGTAAAAAAGGCCGTGCTACGACCCCCATGACCACGACTACTCTGCCAAGAGTATACGACTAAGAAGAAGATCTATACATTGACGAAGCCTATTGATTATTAAAATCTTATAAATAAAAGCAAATGACTTTTATTCAAAAACTAGCGACCATATACATATAAACCTTCCTCTTCAATCACTCTATCTATTAAAAAAAAACCGCATCAAAATCCGTTGCGTAGTTTTAAAGATTTAAGCATACATAGGGACATAGGGACAGAGAAAGCGACTTTGTTTTATACTATGTAGTGATAGTGATGATAAGACAAATCAGGCGATTATTTTATGTTTTGGACTAATTATTACTATATGTATTCTAATATCAAAGTACCGAATTAAACATTTAAAAAAATACGATTCCTATACAGTACATGAGATTGGAACAAACTCAGAATATTTGGTCTCAGCACTCACTGCCAATCAATATGAAGACAAATTAGACAAGCACTGATCAATGAAAATATGTTACGAGATCACTGGATACCTTTTATCAATTGTCTGAACTGCGTGCTTCATTAATGCATAATAATAACAATTGTTTGATTGAGAGCCTCTCACTACATGCTAAAACGAGGGTTAGAATGGTTAGATACAGAAAGCAGTAGCTAGCCAGCTAGAGTATAAGTAGCAAATCTCAGCATACCATCTCACTTTCTCATTATATTGAATGGAAAGGGACATGCGACATTCAGTCGCGCACAAAAATGAGGATGGCCTAGATACCTACAATGTTAAATAATATAGGTCTCGCATAATTTGATGAAGATCACCATAAACAATTATAAATTTATAGTTTTATTTTTTAATTTATTTAATATCTGGACACACGGTACCCCCGCCAAGATGAGCCGATGCAACGACAGACGAGCCCTGCCTCCTTTTTCCTGAAGAAACGCTTCAGGAAAAAGGAGGCCTATTATAAGAAACGTAACGTCAACATTTAATTGCATGTTTGAGAAAACTTATATTATTTCAAAAAATTCAATGAATAATTAAATCAATAATAGAATTTAGTTACTCTAATAATAACATTACCGTGGTATTTGATGGCCGAAGCAGAAGGCGAATTTCATTGATTTATCGAATCTACTGGAAGGGTAATTATGTGAAAGGTCATCGCTCGTGACAGCTGAAGGCAGATGCTACAATTCCGATACGGTTTTTGTTGAGATGTTAACCTTTTAACTCAAACCGACTTTATTAAATACGCCGCTTCGTGACTTCGTCTGCATGAATTTCCAACTTTTTCATACACTTTCATCCCCGTCGTAGTTTCGTTATTACCCGTAGGAGATGAATTTCGAAGAATCCTTTCTTAGTGTTTGGACGCATAGAGAGACCCTTTACATCTCTCTAAATGTAGTGTAATGTATTAATGAAATCTTATATTAACGCCATATTTGTTGTAATACTTGTTCAATGGTCGAAAAGAGAAACTGGTGAGTTTCTTCCGGCGCTTCTTCTCACCAGAAGGTCACTACCCGAAGCGCCAAAAGAAGAGATGAGACATGTATGAGCCCTTGAGGGCCTGGGCCTACTTGCAGAAATAAATTATTTTATTTTTATTTTATTTAGTGCACCTCTACGTCCCCTGAAGATTTTACTTAGAAAACCACCGTGAGGCTCAAACATATTGAACTAAGACGTTCCCTCTCCCCATATAAAATGATATGACAACGTCACACCTCAAAATTGATTCCACTTTGGGGACACTTACTTATCAATGAACATTTGTCACGGACTGGGGCCATTCATTTATTACGTAAGACGATTTAGGGGGGAGGGGGGTCAACCATGTCTTATTTTTTCTTACAGGGGGGTGGGAGGGAGTTTTGATCGTTCTTACGTAAGATCATAAAAATACGCAAAATAATCTTAACTTTTGAAAAAGCGCGCAAATCCGCGCGAGAGCGTAGGCGCGTGCTCGGTTGCATATAGGTATTTTACTAAAAAATTAAAAACGATTAGTGTCTGCAAATAAACGTCCCTACAAAAATGGATGTAAAAGTCTGAAAAATGCTTATTTAGTACTTTGTGGATGACCTCCAATCATAACCAGCTAAAAACCAGTTTTAAAATTCCTAGTCACAGACGTTTACCCTGTCAATGATTAATTGATTAACCGTTGAAAACCAAACAAACGTGTTGTCGAACGTGTATCGAAAGATTGATTGATAGTAAAATCAGATATGTAACGATAACGTATAATTTCCGAACCGGCGGAAGGGCAGTGGGAGTGGCCTAATGTTAACGTAACTATATTCTACAGTAGGGTTGCCGTAGATACCTACGTCTCGGTACGCCGGGACATGTCCCGGTTTGAAGCATGATGTCCCGGCTGTACTTTACCGTAGATTTATTTAGTAGGGGGTAAAGGGGGTTGGATGAATGTCGAGGGACGGAGAGCAGTTGGTAGGCCAAAAAAGCGATGGATGGATTGTGTGAAGGAAGACATGAGAAAGAAAGGACTGAGTGCTGAGATGACGAATGATAGAGGAGAATGGAAGCAAAAAATATGTTGTGCCGACCCCACGTAAAGTGGGATAAGGGCAGGGAGATGATGAAAGGGGGTTGGAAGTGGTAAATAATAATGTACGTACATTAAACACGACTAAGCTAGGGCGGCAACTAGCCTATGATAGTGTATGAAAAGCTGTATGGGATCTTAATATGAATAAGAGTATTAAGAACAATATCAAACTAGAAACAAGGAAAAATCCAGTAATTTATAAATAATTGCGGAAAAACACAAAGTGCATAATGCATACCTACTAGACTTTACTCGTTCTATTTGATGAAATCAAAAGGGCGAGCTCGAGAGGTTTTCCATTGCATTCCTATAAGCCACTTGACGGCTACACTAAAGTGCACTAATCTCCAATCGCTGAGATCAATCAAAAGGTGCAATACTACATAATAGGAGCTTAGACTACAGAAGACATTGAGAAAAATATGAATCTGTTACCAAAAAAATTGACAATTATTCGTCATGTTTCGACCGCGTTTCGCGATATTATTCACGAGTATTCTCGGGAACATTTTCAGCAAATCTATACTGCGGTGTTTTACGCCACTACCGTTCCCAGCAAAAACCATTGCAAATAATGAAACGAGTTGGTTTTTAAAGGAACGCGTTATCGAGTCGAGATAGACTGATTTTATCAATATTTCTTGCCACTCGGCATTTCTTTGCACCAATGTATATGTAACGGTAATGACATCTTATTGAGCGGTTTAAACGAAAATGAATAAAATTCGTTCTTATTTCAACATGTACATCAATAGAGTTTTTGAAAAAGCAATGGTCCGTTTCATCGCGAACCGATTCATAGTTTTTCTTTATCAATCTACTTCGAATATTTCTGGAAAGTTAGTAACAAAATAATACACATAAGTGCATCTACTAAAGGTATGTGCATAATATTGTGCAACGGTTACCTCATCCTTGCTCAAAAAGAACTGAAAAGAAAGCACACAGTTATAGGTTATGCTAACACCGACTAAAACAGCCTCACTAAGCCAAAAAGTCTATTTCTATCTTTAGTTGCTAGCGTGTTTTGTTTGCCAAATTTTCCTTTTAAAATAACTTTTTCAGAACTTATTACACCTCTTATAAAATCGATCTATCTTAATGTTAACGCTTTTGAAAATAAGGATTCCTAGTTTGACTACGAAACCTTGAAATGGATTTAAAATGCCATAGATAGACAAACGGTCAACAAAGTGATCTTAATTTTTTTTATGCAAGGGACACTAACGAAACCTGAACTTTGAATGGTTGCAACGAAAAGTATTTTTAAACAAACGAAAAAGTAGCAAATTATTTGAGAAGCATAATATATCAACAAAAAAGCTTTTAACGCGTAAAAAAGTTTAAGGCTGATAAATTCGATGACTTGGGCATTGGGCAGCCCTCTCGGGGGCATCGCAAATGCGCCCGAAACATATAATTTGTCAACTATCGCTTTCAGCTCAGTAAAATTTAAACTACCGAAAAGTTTGGAATTTCGTGATGGCTCAAATCATTTTGGCTTAGTTTGGCAAAATATACTCCATTCGTTTAGCGTTCAAGGCGTTACAGCATGCTTACGGGGTACAACGGGATTTCTAAAACGGCGTAAATTAGTATAGCTTTCAACGCGACTAAGCTGGTTTTTAAATGAGCTATTCAAATGCAGTTACTGTTCTAAGTATGGCATAATGACTAGGTATTACTATAACAATGCATACTATTATAACCACAAGATTACTACTTGGAAGACTTTGGACTTAATAGAGAACTATATGGATGACGCGGTTAAAAAATCGGCCTTACGGTGCGGTCTGCTGATCGAAAACCGTCTCGTATCGTGTCCGAAGACCTTGAAGACCTATTCAGTTGTAGTATTAAAATTCCCTGTTCCCGGTATTTTGACTTTTAAATATATCATACAGGGGTTGAAATCGGACCCCAAAAACTAGTTGCGTGATACAACAGTGCTCCGCCTCGCGGATCTTCTATCTCTGATGTACAGTCGAGTTCATTTACATCTACACATAATTATAAAAGAACAAAAATATCTGAACACGCTTTTATGTTCCTGACAGGTCGTGTTCAGATATTTTTGTTCCCGTAAGTGTGTAGATGCTAATGAACTTGACTGTAAACATAACCCTTACCCTTCTAAAAGACGACCATGTTCCGCGAATGCGAATATGTGCATCTTGCTCTAGAGCAGTGGTTTTCAACCTTTTTCATGACACGACCCCCCTGGTATGAAAAAATATTTCGCGACCCCCCGCCCCTTCGCTTTTTGATCGTGTGAGACATACATGAAATCTATCTTTTTAAACTTTATCGGTTTTTTTAGTGAACTAGTCCTCTCGACCTCTTGCGACCCCCCTAAAGAAGCCTGGCGACCCCCCAGGGGGTCGCGACCCACACGTTGAAAAACACTGCTCTAGAGTATAGAATCGATATTCTATATATAGATAAAACTGCAATAATATACAGTAATATCAGCTAGATACCAAACGGCCTCCATGCAATGTCTGACAACAGTATGACTAGTATAATAAATCTAGCTTCAAACACATATTGTAAATTAAACTACAAAACGATGGTTACTATGTTGAGTATGATTTGTGGTGTGAAAATATTAACGCATCGATTTCAGCTCGAAAGATCTAGAGATATATACAGGGCGTCCCACGGCGATGCCACATGGAGGGAAAGTACCTTAAATATCATAGATAGCATATTTTGCTGAAAGAAGACTTCATTTTATTTTTAAAACTTAGTGAAGTTGCATTCATACTTTTTTAATTTTTTTTGAAAAAAAATGTATGGAAAAAAATTATCGCGTCATTGGAGGAAAAGTACCTTAATTATTGTAAATGAACATCTTACTGAAAGAAGACATTATTTCGATTTAAAAAAACAAGTTGAATTGCATTTTAAATAATTTCATGGTTTAACCGGGAATCGAACCCGCTACACGAGAAAAAAAAATACCCTGTAGCTTTGTCATATCGATCGAAAGGCTTCAATGTGAGAATTACTTTTTTGCTAAATAACGAAATAAAAATAAAGGCCATGCATTTTAATTTTTTTTAATACAAAATTAAATCAATTTATCAAATGCTCAAAATGTTTTCCATCCTGTTCAATACAAAGTCTCACTCTTTTCATTATTTCACTCCCTGTCGATTTTTTAACTATGGTGTGGTGGATATTTAAAATAATACGTCTAAGTTCTGCTTGTAGCTCGTGGACATTTTCATACTGGTTCTTGTAAACTACATTTTTTACATAACCCCATAAAAAAAAATCTAACGGGGTTAGATCTGGGGATCTCTGCGGCCATCTAGTTTCTCCATTTGTTCCGATCCAGGAAGTAGTGTTTATTGAGATAATCCCTTGTTCTGTGACTGTTATGAGCCGGAGCCCCATCTTGCTGAAAAATAATGTTTTGTCGTTCTGCCAACGGAAGATTATTTATCTCAATTCTTAAAATCTCAAGTATTTCTAAATACCTATCCGTATTTACATGCCCTTCGTAAAAATGTACTAAGAGGACCCGGTTGTTTACAATACCACACCAACAGTTGAAGGAAAAACGCACTTGATTGTTAGTCTCGCGGATACGTAAGGGATTCTCCCTGCTCCAGATGCGGTTATTACGTCTGTTATACATACCATTATTGCTGAAGTTTGTTTCGTCAGACCAGATAATATTAATAAGAAAATCTTGATTCTCTAGAATGAGCCTCTCGATTTCTCGGCAGAAGATCAATCGTCTACCAGGATCACCCGGTTGCAATTTTTGTACTAATCGCCCTTCAACGTAACTTTTAAATTTGTATTTTTTCAGTACACGGTGTATTTTGCTTTTCGAAAATCCGGTTTCTGCTTCACCTTCCCTCACTGAACATTTAGGATTTGCCTCAAAGTATATCAAAATGTCGAGCTCATCGTCAGTGTTTAACATTTGGTGCCGTGGTTGTGGTAATCGATGATCGAAACGTCCCTGTCAGATTATCCACCAACCGTTTCATAATAAATCGAGATGGTGTATTTCTATCAGGGTATCATTCACGGTGCCAATTTAAGGCTAATGTTATGTTTTTGTGGTTCAAAAAGTATGCTTCCATTAAATCAACATTATTTTGATACGCCATGGTTATTTAATACAATACCGTCGTAACAAAATTCTCGTAAAGCGAAATAACTAAATAAAATAGTCAATTCCCGCCAACAAACTTTTTAAACTTTTTTTTTTTTACTTTCAACACCTGATCATAGTTTAAGATACTTGTTTTTCTGCCTAGTCAATAATTTTAAAACATGTTTAAACAATAATTGACACGGCTTAACCATGAAATTATTTAAAATGCAATTCAACTTGTTTTTTTTAATCGAAATAATGTCTTCTTTCAGTAAGATGTTCATTTACAATAATTAAGGTACTTTTCCTCCAATGACGCGATAATTTTTTTCCATACATTTTTTTTCAAAAAAAATTAAAAAAGTATGAATGCAACTTTACTAAGTTTTAAAAATAAAATGAAGTCTTCTTTCAGCAAAATATGCTATCTATGATATTTAAGGTACTTTCCCTCCATGTGGCATCGCCGTGGGACGCCCTGTATAGGAATTGTTCAAATTGTCGAAATAAAATACTAAGTAAAATATATTGTATAAGTTTGTGACGTTAATAGGTATTACATACTAAAATAAATGTAATATGTGATAAAATATATGTAATAGTCTTATATATCTTAATCCTAAATATGAACTGATTACTAATAGAAGTACCTAACAGAAATAATTATCTAATAACAACGTACAATGTTATGTACTTAACAATTAATTATACATAATGGTGTTTGGTTCAATGTTACTGAAAAGAGATTACACCAGGCAATAATTCATCACACTAGTAGAGATACAGTCAGCGCCAAATAGTCTGTAGTATCCAAGGCACCATATACAGGGTGTCCCATAACTGACACGTCACAGTGACACTGGAGGTAGACCAGGTCAAGAGGTACCAAACCAACTTAACATGACCCGCCTACCGTAATTTTTTTTTACTACTGGTGGTCAAAGTCGAAATTAAATTTCGCTGTAAATTAATTCAAGATCAAACTAGTATTTTTTTCAGTTTTACTTAGTTTTTGGATAAAATACCATTTCTGTAACCTTAATTAACAATTCATGTTACCGTACACATAAAAAAAAACTAACCTTGACACCTTTCCGAGTGCACACTGGCACTAATAATGTTAAAAACGGTCAAAATTCATGAACAACTTTAATTCGACAATAACTCAAAAACCGTGCCACTTTTACTGGGGTCATGTTAAGTTGGTTTGGTACCTCTTGACCTGGTCTACCTCCAGTGTCACTGTGACGTGTCAGTTATGGGACACCCTGTATATACAGGGTGTCCCATAACTCACACGTCACAGTGACACCGGGGCTAGGTCAGCTCAAGAGGCACCAAACTAGCCTAATATGACCTTAGTAAAAGTTGCACGGTTTTCGAGATAATGGCAAATTAAAGCTTTTTAGAATTTTTCACATTTTTTAACTTTGTAGTACCAGCGTGTGCTCCAGTAGCTCTTCAATCATTTTATTTTTATGTGTACGCTGTCATGAATAGTAAATTGAGATGACAAAAGTGTTATTTGGTCGATAACTAGTGTAATGTGCGAAAAAATACTGCATTTATCTTGAAACGTGAACATTTCTAAAAAGCTTTAATTTGCCATTATCTCGAAAACCGTGCAACTTTTACAAAGGTCATATTAGGCTAGTTTGGTGCCTCTTCAGCTGACCTAGCCCCGGTGTCACTGTGCGGTGTGAGTTATGGGACACCCTGTATAGTAACACGTCTTATTACTATAGGCACAAAGACGTGTTTCGTTATAATATGGAGCTTTGGATGTTACAGAGTATGTAACGCTGACAGTATCTATCACTATCACCATTCACAAAACAAACGAAAAGGACATGCATTGCCATTATTCATTTCAGGCATCACAACGCATGCAAAATAGCAGGAGCGTATTTATCCTAAGACCATGAGGGCTATCCAGCAGCACAATTTAGGTAAAGGATCGGAACCATTGACGTAAATAAAGGACAGGGCTAACGATCGCGCAGACGGTTCCAACGCGTTGGTCCTAAAAATCAGTTTTAGTACCAACGCGGCAGTGGGACGCGCAGCGCACAGCGCAGCTGTACGTCTAGCATAACTGGCCGCGACTTCGTATCTCGCGCGACTGAGCATCACCTGTCACTGTCACACTATATTGAGTGGAAAGAGATAGGTAGGATTTGTCGCGCGACAAAGAGTCGCGTGTCACAGTTGTGCTAGAGGTACTGGACGTTATAAAAATGCCAAATTGCGTGGTAAAAGGCTACATTTACTGTTTAGGGGAATATAGACCCGGGTGGATTTTCGTCCGCAACATTTGTATGCGATACATTTAGTTTGGCATACAAATGTCGCGGCCGAATATCGACCCACCCGAACTGTTCGGATGGGCCTGCGGCGGCTGTGTGTGTGGCCAGCCGTACGCGTCTTCGTACAAGAATTGTCTGTAAGAAGTGCCTCTCGTCTCGGGCGGGCGGTAAACTTTATAAGCCCCAGTGGCGTGGCGTAAAAGATATCCTTAGGCAAGCCGGTGCAGATTTGGCATACATTTTCCTTAAGAGCTGTAGAATAAGGTACTCAAATGCCTGATGTCAAGGCCTTGTTACACGTAACGAGCACAGTGGCGAGAGAGTACTCGGCCCAGTATTGTTTCTTCCCGTACTGGACCGAGCACACCGTTCTTACTATCCGAGCACTCGGCCGAGGACATTGTCTCACCAGTGTACTCGGTACGTGTGGTCAAGGCATTAGGCAAGCCGGTAGGAATCGAGTTCTTTGGACGCCACGCTACTGAAGCCCAGTACTTCCAGCATAACAGTGGCGCGATAAATACAACCTATCCCTTTCCAATGCAGTGTGAAAGTGACAGATCATGCTCATTCGCAGCACTGGTGGTGTTTTTTTTTAATACGCCCCTGTAAATGACTTGCTTAGATTTGCCGATGTATTTTAAATTGTACAGTCAGCATCAAATAGTCTGTAACATCCAAAGCGCCATATTTATCGTCACACATCTTTATGCCTAGGGCTGCCATCTCCTAAATTTGACACCTAGGGCAAAAAGCGTAAATCCCCGGATTTTGGAGCTCAAAACCCAGACACATCAATAGCAACGCAGTTTTCTTTTCGCTCCCGGGGTGGGGGGGGGGCAGGTGCATTAGCTCTCGCGGGCAGTAAGTAGTAAACCCGGACTACAAATGAAACCCCGTCCGGACGTTCCCCGGACGCTCTCTAAACTAGGGCAGATCCGGGGAAGCCCAGACGGATGGCAGCCCTATTTATGCCTATAGTAATAATGACGTGTCACGTGTTGCGATATACAGGATAGAAAAAACTATGGGTCCTGGAGGGGAACTACCTTAAATCCACATTTTACTGAAAGGAAACATTCTTTTATTTTTAGGGTGGACTAAAGGATTTAAGGTGGTTCCCCTTCAGAACCCATAGATTTTTTCCACCCTGTATATGGCGCTTCCGATGTTACAGACTATTTGATGCTGACTGTACAGTCAGCTATACAGATAGTGCCACCCTGTCATATTTGTATGGCAGGGTGTCTACGCCTTTTAGACTAAGTGTATATAAAAACAACATACGATTGTTGTACCTAAATGTAAGTATGTAGTTTCAAGATAATTTTGAAGTTGTAAACGAATGGAGTATATTGTCACCAATATTGGTACCTAAATGTTACACATACATTACATATAATTATACAAAGGAATGTGCATGTTGTGATACATATATCCGTTTCCATATGACATAGTATAATTGTATATTTTGTGTGTGTCATAATGTTGATATTTTTACTAATAGATTGTTTTCTGTTATTATCGTGTCACGCACGGTGCGAGTCTTGACTTCTTAGTTCGGGAAGTTGCCACTAGATGGCGCTAGTCGAGCCACTAGTTTTCGATTTAATTATTTTTCCAAAACGTTTTAAATATATGATAGGTATTTTTATTAGTGGTATATTTTGTAAATTAATAATTGTCTTTTATCATATACAAGGCCTGCCATAGACAACGAGCAGGGATATTAATTAGCACCCACTACTGGCAATAATGGCTCTGACCGTTTATGTCGGTTATCCTTTGTTTCAAAAAGCCTATAAAATGGCTTGAAACAAAGGAGCCGGCCTCTTTTCGTCTAAAAACAATCAGCCTAAGTGGCCGTATTGTCTACTAGCCCGTAATTCGGGTGCTCCGCTTGGGCCTAGGAGGTCCCCATCGCTCCCGTCACTGCGCACTGCCTGTGGCTGCATTTTGCCGGGAAGCTGAGCCCGACACCCTGAGGGAGCTGCCCTTCAGGGACTGCAGCAGCCAGAGCAGGCCGTGATCGCCTCTTCTGAGACCAGAGCACCTGGCCAGCGACGCGACGGCACTCCACGCCTCCACGCGCCCGCAGCACCAGCGGCCCTGTTTCCAGATCGCCAGCAAGGGGAGTCCCAGTGGCCCACTACGTTCCAATCTACTGCTCCTACGAACTCACAACCTCTCTTAACGTTCGTAAGCCTATCGGGTCAAATAAATGTATTAAATTATTTATTGGTTTAAATTCATACCCGGTAGGGCCCCTTGTGACAATCGTGACTTTAGATAGCCTTTGCCTTTTATAATTAAATGGAGATAATATTTATTTGGTATCAGTTAATTCTGTAAGTTATAATTATAATAATTAATAACACTGTCTGTACTGTAGTATTAAAATGTAGTTAGTGTAAAACTTAGTAGGACTAAAACACACATGCAACATTCAATTCTATTCTAATTCACATAATATACGTAACTATCCCATAATATACGTAACTATCCCATAATATACCTAATCAACATAATACCTATGTTCCACACATATGCACAACTCTATGTCAAACACCTATGATTCCAACATATATGTGCTTCTGTATGTTGTACACACAGAAGCAGTTTGTATTTATCTGGGACTGAAATTGGTGTATATGCATAAGGTTTGGTATAGGACTATGCATATGTACGGGACTGGCATAAACAAAGAACATAAAACATCTACAGGGGGATTTGAAACTCGACGTATTCCTTGAAAGGGGTTATTCTATAGCTTATTTGCAATGATTTAAGTCCAATCAACCAGGGGTCAAAACTCAATGGTTATCAAGTTATTTGAGTTTTGACTTTTTTTTAAAGCCGCCTTTTCATCTAAAACTGTTCATTGTGAAAAAACTACTTAAATCAGGAATGAAAAAATCCAACATCTAATTAGTCAATAAACGGCTGATTAAGCAAAAAACATGCCAAAACCTTTTAAAATTTTACGAATAAAAGGATTTGAAGTCAAAAGTTTTTAGATTTTGTTCAAAATTTTGTAATTCTTCGAGTCATTACTTAAAAAACATTATGACACTTCGCGTACAATTTACAAAACTTAAACTGTTTCATAATAAATAATAAACAAAATCACAATTAGCAGTTTTAGATCGAAAGGCGGCTTTAAAAAAAAAGTTAAAACTCAAATAACTTGATAACCATTGAGTTTTGACCCCTGGTTGATTGGACTTAAATCATTGCAAATAAGCTATATAATAACCCCTTTCAAGGAATACGTCGAATTTCAAATCATCCTGTATAACAATTTAACTATAAGTTTTGCATATCATTTCTAACTCCTATATCTTTTCTAAACTTTTTAATGCCACTGTCTTCTTTTAAGTTACAAAGAAAAAGGCAAGAAGTAATAAATTTATATCATAAATTTATAATATTTGAATTAAACATAATTTTTAATTTATGAAGTGATTTTGGAAAATGGCATTCAAAAGGTTGAAGTTCATGTTTATATAAATGAATGAAAATTGTGGCTTACCTGCTTATGTTTTATTTTTGGTGAAGACTGGTAGGCCAACTCTAGTTTGGGGTTATTGGGGGCTTTCTTTGGTCTTGTGTTCTTAATTCCTAATGACTTTCCGAATGGCGCAAACCAGTACCTAATGAGAAAAAAAAAATCCTTAAAATTTTTACTCCAAGGGCCTTTTGCCTGTGAAGGGTACTCGTAAAAAATATTAGAAACTTTTTGACTTATGAGCATTTCCAAAAAAGTTTGTATGGATATGTTAACTGTCACAAAAGGCATTAACTTTTTTAAATGATAAACAAAACTATTATTGATTATTTTTATAAATAAGATTCTATCAAGAATATTTTACCCTCATAATCTAAATAAATCAACAAATAAACGTGACAACACGTTTGGCTTAGTGGGAGTGACACCGCCTATGAAGCTAGAAGTCCCGGGTTCAAATCCTGGTAAGAGCAAATATTTGTGTGATGAGGACGAGTATTCGTTCCTGAGTCATGGACGTTATCTATCTATTTATGTATGTTTTTGTCCATATAAGTATGTATATAGTCGTCTAGTACCCATAGTTTAAGTATAATAAATAATTATCAAACATATGAATCAATTAACAAGGTAACAAAATAGAAATCAATTAAGAATCAGTTCATTGATGTACAGACTTTTGTAGAAATGCACTTACAGCAGTTGGAAAGACAGTCATTGTTAACAATTACTAAGGTAACCATTTCTTTAGAAGTTAAAAAAATATATATTTTAAGATGTCCATCTGTAATCAAGTGGCAGTTCCTTGCAAACTTTACATTTTAAGATTAAAATCTCATTTAAAAAAAAAGTGACTAGACATGTTCTTTTTGTGTATCCTTCATACTAATGGGCACTTGATGATAACAAAAATAACTGGCCAAGAGCATGTCGGACCATGCGCAGTGTAGGGTTCCATAGCCGTAACTATAAGGTAAAAAATACGATGTAAAAAAAGTACAACAACAAAAGAGCGTATCTTCATAGCAATTACGTCCTTTTGTTGAGAAGCGCAGTTTATCGGCAATAACTCAAAAACGGTTAATTCGATCTTGTTGAAAGTATTAATTAAGCGTTACCTTCGTGATTTTTTTCATATTTTTCGGACGCACGGTATAGAAAATAGAGGGGGGGGGGGGGACACAATTTACACAACTTTCGGAGCGATTATTTCCAAATACATTCACTTAATCAAAAACATTACTTAGGAACTTATAGTGTTTTTTAAAGAGCTGTCGAACTATGTACCACACGTTGATATTTGCTGAAAAAAACATTTTTTACTGTCTTTAACATGTATGGAGTGCCCCCCCTAAAAATATTTATTTTAATTATTTATATACCAAACTAAGTAGCGGCTCATAAAACACACCTATATTCCAAATTTAATCAATATCAATCATGTAGTTTTTGAGTAAAATGCCTGTGACATACGGACCGACAGACAGACAGACGGACGGACATGACGAAACTATAAGGGTTCCGCTTTTGCCATTTTGGCTACGGAACCCTAATTATAGACTGTAATAATTGAGTTATTATATTTTAGGGACGTAACGATACATCATTTTGCCGATACAATACCGATACCGATATTTATAGTAAATTATTGGCGAAACCGATACCGATATCTTAGCTAACTAATGAAGTATGAACTTCAGATTTATTATTTGTATATCCTTATTATACCTAAAACTTGGCTATATTTAACAGAGAGTCAAACTTGAAGGTGTAAAGTAAAAATCAAAAATTGTCAACACATTTTTTTTTTTATTATGAACCAAATATATAATTTACATAGTAGTTATTGTTCCACAAGGTAATAGACCAATATATAAATGAAGTCAGTAATTGAAATTACTTTTCCGGATTTTTTTCATACAACAAATTCTTTTCGCGTTCTTCAAATATTGGTTGTATAGAATCGGCGATACCGATTTATCGGTATCGGTATCGTTACATCCCTATAATATTTTAAAGTTCTTGTAAAATTATAAAACAATATAGTTTGATAACCATTATACCAACATTTATACATAATATGTTAATAGTTTTTATTTATCACTGCAAAGTAGATTTAAATTAACAGTACAATAAATATTATAGTAGACATCATACTTTGTGAATAGTACATTAATTTTAAATGCAGAAATACACAAATGAAAAATATTTAATAACAAACACCTGATTTATTGTATCTAACCTACTTGACCCATTTATAATATAATCACAAGTTAATCGTGGCACCGGTTACCAATGTTATCATAGCCGGTAGCGACGTTATCAATCACTTTTCTTATTAGAAATCAGATTAACTACTGCGACACTTATCCTCGATATTAAAAAACAATTATACGTATAAATGGATAACTCACTTCTCCAGAATGTGCCTCAAGACTATGAGCACCACTGCCAGAGGCAAGGGGTACAGGAGATGCCGGTGATCGTTATAAACCACAGGTTTATCGGGACCAGGGGCCAAATCCTCCCAAGTAGTATTCGGCGGCAGCCACACATCTTCATCCCAAAATTTATCCACTAAATATCGCAACATTATAACACTTAACTTAACGTCCCTATAGACTGTTACGGTAATGTCCAGTTATATGCTAATAACAATTAAAATCACGTCATAAACACACCCAAGAGAAAAATTAACGGCACACAACCGTCCGACAGCCGACATGAGTGACACAAACAAAGTGTGGTGTTGCCAGACTTGCCAGGCTGCGATCTATCTATTAGAGTAATGTTAAAGCTTGACATTCACGTGATCAAATGTTCAGCAACTTAATTGAATAATTCATTAATTTTTTTGAGGATGTATATGGACGAGTTGTCATACTTTTTATGATATCGTAACATTTTTAAAAAACTACGCTCCAGTTAGTGTTCGGTATTATTAACTAATAATTTTTAAATCAATCGATTCATTTTCAAAATAACAAGACAGAAGTAGCAACGCTAGTATTTTTGGCATGTGTCAGACTGTCAGTACAGGCAGCTGCAGTGCAGTGCAATAAAGTAACCTCAAAAATCAAAATGTTGATAACAGGAGTATTCGCACGCTGAAGTGATAATCTGATTACGGATAAAAAACAGCAAAGTAAACTAAAGCTTACACCTACAGCGTAAGCACCATTATTGCGTTCTCCCGTTCCTTTACGTTTGAAATTATGGTAAACCACTGATAATGTTATTTTGTCCAACGTGTGCTAACATTCTCATGGTAGAGGAGGCGCCGGAGACAGGTCTGAGGTACGCGTGCAACTCGTGTCCGTATGTGTACAGCGTAAGGAAGAAGGTCTCGTCGAGGACGTTCCCTAAACTTAAGGTGGGTACTATTCCACATCAACACAAATGATGCAATTAGTAATAGGAGACTGAAACTTATTGCTCATTTAAATGTTGGTCGGCGCAACCTTTTGAAACTATGGTTACAAGCAACGGTCTTTCGCTTTGTAAATATTTCTACCCTATAGTTTGTCAAGTTTTGTCCAACTAGTGGAAATGATAAGTACCTTGGTTCAATTTAAGAGCATATTGTCTTAGAATAGGTTTTTGTGTAGGTATATTTAAACACTACTCATTCTTGTCTTCACACACTGTATTTCAATACAAAGCCAGAGTTTTAATTACCAGTAACCGGCACTATCGGTGCAAAACTTTAACAAAACTTGTAAAGCTGACATAAAGGAGAACTTACAACCAAATAAATAAGAATATTATTGGCAGATCAGTGTTAAATTTAACTCTTTATAGAAATCTCCGATTTCCTATACTCGTGTATAAAGGTATTAATTATTTCATGGCTGTAAGTACTCTATTATGTCCGCCTGGCAAGTTTTGTTGAAGTTTTGCATCAATAGTGGCGAACACTGTTAATTACTTATTCAACATTAAAATTTTAATTCAGTGAAATAAATTGAAACTGTCTAATTATGTTTCAGGAGTTGGATTATATTATGGGTGGTGCTGCTGCCTGGGAGAATGTAGATTCAACAGATGCTGTGTGTCCCAAGTGTAGCCACGGAAAAGCATACTTTATGCAACTCCAAACCCGCTCTGCTGACGAGCCGATGACAACTTTTTATCGCTGCTGCAACCACAAGTGTGCCCACAATTGGCGAGATTAAGATACGCATATTCTGGGTGGACCCAGAGTTGTTAGAATATGAATTTAGTGAAAAGACTCAACTTATATAGTAGTTCTATTATTCGACACAGAAGCGCTTCACCAAAAATGAAGATTGAAAAAATGGCTTCCATAATACCCATCTCACATGAAACATCTTGTGAGAAAGCTGCCGAATGCCTGTCCAAAGGAAAGGTGATAGCTGTTCCCACTGACACAATTTACGGCTTAGCATGTAGTGCTAATTGTCCGGAAGCTATAAAGAAGCTGTATAGCATCAAGGGCAGAGATTCCACGAAACCAGTGGCGATTTGTGTGACTTATATAGACAATGTACGCAAATGGGGCTCTGCCGGACACTTAAGTGATGATTTACTCAACAGCCTACTCCCTGGACCTGTTACAGTTGTTTTAGAAAGAACAAAAGAGTTAGATAACCCATATCTAAACCCAAAAACAAAAAAAATCGGCATCAGAATACCGGATCACAGTTTTATTAATAAGGTTACAGATAAATTTGGTATGCCTGTAGCACTGACTAGTGCTAATTTTAGTAATGAGCCCTCCACGCTGTCTGTAAAAGAGTTTGAACATTTGTATTGTCACTTAGGAGCAGTATTTGACGGTGGTGTGTTAAGTCAGGGTTTGGACCAGAATCGTACAGGTTCTACAGTGGTAGACCTGTCCAAAAGTGGATTTTATAGTATTATAAGAAAAGGGATATCATTTGAACATGTTGTAAAAGTTTTAGAAGGTAATGGTTTAACCAGTTGTTAAGTTACTTTGTGTTTAATACCATTACAGTTGACCAAATAAAAATCAGTTGACTTTCACACTTGGCTACACCTTGATTGGTTATTGTGATATTGTATTTATTTGAATTAAACAAAATAAAGTTAATTTAAGTTTTTATTCAACCATAATAATCACTTCACTGCACTTTTGAAACTTGTACCTTCAATTTCATTGTTTTATTACTTTGTAATAAATTATACTATTGTTTGTCTTAGCCTCTATCTTAACAGACTAATGTTGCCGTTTTACAGGAAATTACTGAAAGCAAATAATTAAAATCGAAAATCTTTAAGTCCTTTTCAAGTTGAGAACAGGCAATATTTAAACTAGTACTGAGGTGAAATAGTTACATTGAAAAGCAAAATGGTTTAACCTCTAGTATGCAAGTGTATATTTTTTTCCAATTGTTTGTATGCGGATCCACATTCCGGCATATGATAGGTTAATGGAAAACCCAGTTTCATAGCTGCAATCTATATTAGAATCAAATTATTTTTTAAGTAAGAAACAGATCATAGTCTACAAAAGTACTCAATATGAAACAATAGACTAGTTAAGAGATCGATAAGCAAGATCGACTAATTTGGCATTGCTTGAAGGATGACTATCTAGTTGGCTATATTTGCTAATGTTTCCTCCCCTTATTATACATACCAAAGCGAAAAAGACAACATAAACATTTAGCAAATACAGCCAGATGAATGGTCAGCAAAATATTACACCTAAAGGCATGGAACTTATGTCTATAATACAGTCATTCCCAAATTTAAGTATCTTTACACTACATGTAGGTAGATTTCACAATCATTTTTACCCTATTACCTATTTATACAGGCTAAAACTAAATTTGTAATAGCAGGACTCCTGACCAACACATGATATAATAGAACTGCCAAGCAGTAGTATATGAACTTTGATTTTGATTTTCTCCAATCCTGATATAAATGTAGCACTACAAAGGAGTGCTTAAAGGTTTCCTATTTGCGGGCAACTTGGCTTCGAGTTGCTGCCATCGTTCTGGAGGCCATACTATTGCCACTGCCTTGGCGTTTAACAAACCTAATGACACTGGGCCAAATGTGTTGCTATCAAGCGTGTGGCCAGTGTGATCGCCTTCCACCCAACAGTGTCCTTCAGGGACCTTCACGTACTGGGATTTGTAGCCTAGTGTGCTCACCACGTCCCCTTGCAGCGCCACAACACGCTTTATAATCTTCTGGTTCGGATCTTTTGGCGAAACGAGCGAGACGACATCACCCCGCTGCACACTGAAGTCTCTGATCGCCCATCGCGATAAAAACACGTAGTCCGTGTCCTTCGCTTGAGGGTTGAGCACTGGCTGCATAGAAATACCTTCTACTCTGGCCACATACCCCACGGTGTCCAGCAGGGTTAGGCCCACGGGAAGGCCAATGAGAATCGACTTAAACATACTCTTTAGATACATGAGCGTGGTTAAGCGATTCCATACGATAGCAAAACGTGCCCGACATAGTCAGCGAGCGAAATTTCCAGTTATTTACTTGAACATCGTGTTTTTTTTGGAAATTTAACAATTAAAATTTGATTCCGGGTTTGACATTTGACAGTTTTGTAGTTTCAAGTTATACAATATGTCAAAAGTGTTGTTAACGAGCGTGTTCAAGTATCGTTCGAAAACGTTTGATTGATAATAATATGGAAAAGTTTTTTTTTTTTTTTTTTTTTTTTTTTTTTTTTTTTTTTTTTTTTTATGGCATCGCGCTCTTGGCGCATTCAGCCAGACAAGTAAAACGAGGAAACGGAATTGTTTAAGATAGGAAAACGGAATATACGGAATTTGGAAAAGGCGAGGAAAAGATCAGGATGGGGTACGGAATATAAATAAATTACAGTTTAATATTATTAAATGATAAATATGAAGAAAGTGCTTTAAATACACATATCGCTGAGCTATTGTTTATATGTAGGAGGGATGCGATAGAGGTAGGGAACGGAATGGCAAGATCTGTCAGTTGTGACATCAAGGAAGAGCGATCGTAAAGCCGGCAGGCGAAAAACAAATGGTTAAGATCACAAGGATCCGTTCCACATTCACATGCAGGACTGGGCACGATTCCCAGCCTTGCTAAGTGCTCTGGCGTGCAAACGTGACCCAATCTCATACGGATAATTATAGTCACAGCCGGTTTTGGAATGTACATTTGTGAGAACCATGGTTTGACAGGAATCATGGGTTGAATATCACGATAACGCAAGCCAGTCCTGACATCAGGGGATGCCCAGAGTTGATTCCAAGCATCCCTTAGGTACGTCTTTGGTAGCGCCAAGAGATCTTCAGGAATATTTTTATATGGAAAGAGGTCCCCACAGTCAATGGCCTCGCGTGCTATTTGGTCAACCCTTTCATTACCTTTAATACCCCTATGCCCGGGGATCCAGGCTAAAGAAACAATATATCCATTCAGTGAACATTTGAACAAGAGACTTCGAATTTTGTAAATTATTGGATTGTTAGATTTCGATCTGAATGGAAATTTGGCTATTGACTGTAATGAACTCAAGGAATCTGAAAATATGATTGTTTTGTTAAGTTTCACTAATAAAATGTACTCTATTGCTTTCAGAATTCCAAAACATTCACCAGTGAAAACTGATGACTCTGGAGGCATTTTAACTTTTTGTACAATATTAAATTGTGAATGCAATACTCCAACGCCAACGCATCCATTAGCCGACGTCTTAGAGGCATCTGTGTAAATATGATGGGTGTCCTGAGCATCATTGCCAAGGAAGCCCAAAAATTGACGGTTGTGTTCCACATCATGCTTTGCAATTCCAATATTCAAGAATACTGAAGGTTTAAGAATTAAAGATTGATATTCAAATTGAAAGATGGGGAGTGTTGGAGAATTAATGGTTTGAGCTGAAATGGAATTAAAATGAGCATAGCTCTTAAGAAGGCAGGGCGGGTTTTTGTGTCTCCAGTAGTTTGAAAGGGTTATTTGTAATGACAGTTCACTTAAAATAGGCCAGAGTTGATGGTTTGAAAATTGAAAGCAGCGGAAAATATACCTGTCAGAAAGAAATTGTCTTCGCAAATGGAGTGGAGGCTCAACACACTCCACCTGCATTGCATTAATGGGACTTGATTTCATGGCGCCACAGACAATTCGAAGCGCTTTAGACTGAATGCCACGCAATTTCTTGAAACCTGCAGCACTTCCTGGCTCTAATAGGAAAGTTCCGTAATCCAAAACACTTCTAATTAAGGCATTGTACAACAGTTTTAAGCAAAAAGGGTGTGCACCCCACCACACTCCAGATACACATCTAAGAATATGCATATTCTTCTCACACTTGGAAACTACGTAATCACAATGTGGAAGGCCAGATAATTTACTATCCAAAATGACACCCAGGAATTTACACTGGCTTTTTACTGCTATGGGAAAATCTCCAAATTTAACAATGATCGGAGGAGGAAATTGTTTTCGTGTAAATAAAACTACAGTACTTTTGGCAACTGACAGGTCTAAACCATTGCTGTCTAACCAGAACTTTAAAGACCTTAATGAAGAGGTAAGGGTTTTACTAGCATGTTGGATGGAGACATTTGACGAGTATAACAATAAATCATCTGCATACTGTAAAACTCTAACAGAATTATTTAGTGAAGATTCTAAATCAAATGTATATATATTATACAATAAAGGGCTGAGAACAGACCCTTGTGGGAGTCCTCTCCACACAACACGGGTGATTTTATTATTATCATCAATAAGAAGACTAATGAATCTTTCTGATAGAAAATTAACTATGAAGTTTGTTAGCATTGTCGGTATGCCTAACCTATCAAGTTTGTCCCTAAGTATTGAAACTAAAACATTGTCATAAGCAGAGCTGATATCAAGAAAGGCTGCAACTACTGATTCATTATGTGAAAAAGCTAAACGAATATGAGACGTGAATATGGCCAAGCTATCATACGTGGATTTCCCCTTGCGAAAGCCAAATTGGCTTTCAGCCAGTAACATATTGCTTTCAACAAAGAATTCTAATCTGTTTTTAATTAAATGCTCTGTAACTTTAGCAAATATTGACGAAAGAGCAATGGGACGATATGAAGAGACCTCCGAAGCTGGTTTATGGGGCTTTAGAATAGGAATAACTATTTGTGATCTCCATGAGTCTGGGACGACTCCAGACTGTATAATGGAGTTTATAATTTGTAGATAGTAACAAAGAGTGCTATCACTGACATTGGCCAGGAAAGAATAAGGAATTCCATCTTCACCAGGTGCAGTATCTTTCAAATTACTTAACACACCTTTTAACTCTTCTATTTGGAATGGACAGTTCAAATTAAATATAGTGGAAGGATTTTCCAGCAGTGCAGAGGTCTTATAAACATATTGTTCTGGAACCGATGCTGGTGCCAATTGATCCATAAATTGTTCAGCAAGGCTGGGTGGAAGTATTGACCTTGATGTTTCGTTAAAAGCATGTCTGAACCTTTTAATATTATTCCACACTATTGATGGTTTTACATTGGGACTGAGAGAGGCACAGAAACGCCTCCATCCATCATATTTTTTCTTACGCAGTAGTTTTTTAGTTTCACGCGCAATTTGCATATATGACTCAAAGTTTTCGTTTGTCATTGAATGACTGTAACGCTTTTCAGCCTCTTTGCGATTTTTAATTGCCTGTGTGCATTCGAAATCCCACCATGGTGGAGACGGAATTTTACCAGATGCACTATTTTTTACAGGGAAAATTTCATCAGCCGCATCTGTCATCACTCTAGCCAGGGCAGCTGAGCAACTTGCGACGTCATTTTCGTCTGTGCTGGGCAGTTGCAGTAGCTTCTCTTCAACACAACATTTAAACTTTTCCCAATCTACATTACTTAAAATGTACTTTAGTCTTGGACTAGGCTTTGGAATTGATGGAATAGAGGACGGGAAGGAAATTATAATTGGAAAATGATCACTTCCATATGTTGATTCTAAAGTGTGCCAAGATAACAGGCAGTGGAGTTGCGCAGAACAAATTGAAAGATCTATGGCACTAACTGATTCTAAAGGCCCAGTTCGACGAGTACGAGAACCGGTATTTAAAACACATAGATTGTGATTATCAACCATTTTTAAAAGTTGTTCTCCATGATAGCTTGAAATTGAGCTACCCCAAGAACAGTGTTGTGAATTAAAATCACCTAATATTAACAATTCATTCTCAATAGAAGCTATTATTTGTTCTAACTCTTGAAATATAATTAAAGATGGACGTGGGATATATACAGATATGATACAAATGTTATTTACAATGGCAGCAACGATAGAAAAATCGTCACTGTGTGGAGGAAGAGGAAGTGGGGTGAATGAAATTGTATTCCTAATGAGTAAGGCCACTCCGCCATACCCATCAGGTCGATCCTCTCTGAGACATGAGTAGCCAGTAACTCTAAGAAGAGCTCTAGGCTTCAGCCATGTATCAGACAGGGCGAAAACGAAAGGTTCGTATTTATTCAAAAGGTAAATTAAATCATGTTTTTTATTCACTACACTTCTGCAATTCCATTGAACTATTTTGTCCATTATGTTTTAGTGAAGTTGCAAGTAATTCAAGCAGTGGGGCAACGTGGGACGGTAGAGTAAGGTTTGGAGATGACAGCAAACTAATCAAGGCTTTAATAGCCTCAGCTACAGATTGTGTTTCAGATTGGTTACTAGTAGGTTCCTGCAGTGCACAACCATTTGGGGAAGATGGCATAGAGAATTCCCGTATTAGAGCATTATGAGAGGCTTGGTCATAGCCTTTATTAGTTTTCCTAGGTGTTGCTCTGGGTTTTAGGAAAATTGTTTTCCTATAGCTTTGACTTGGTGAAGGCTGGCTAGTAGTTGTGCTTGTGTTATGGGTATACTGGATTGTATTTGTGTTGTGACGCTGGGGCTGGGAAACTAGCACATCTGCATACGATTTTATAGCTGCTGGATGAAGTTTCACCGCTTCTCCATATGAGATGCACTGATTTGCCATTGTTACTTTAATCTCTTTTTGTCTTTTATGTTCTGGGCATGACCTATTTGTTGCATAGTGGAAACCATTGCATAAGAAGCAAGTTGAATTATCTTCTTCAACTGTACATGTTTCACCAGTATGCAATTGCCCACATTTATAACACTTGGGTTTTGATCTGCAATTTGTTTTTGTGTGTCCGAATTTACAGCAATTAAAGCATTGAATGGTTGGGAATACATAAAGCTCTACTGACAGGGAGTTGTAGCAGGAGTAGACCCGCTTAGGTAATACTTGTCCATCAAAAGTTAGTACAATGGTTTCTGACGGTTGCCAGGTGACAGAGCCATTAACCATAACTTTGTGGTTTAAACGCCTAACTTTTAGAACCTTACCACACCCAAATGGTACTGAAATGTTCGAGGTAATTTCCTCCTCCGACCATTGTGCTGGGATCCCACGCACTAATCCCATGCGTGTGACGGAGAAAGAAGGGATGTAGGCATTTAAATTCTCTGCCTCAAGGCGACCATCGGTGATAAATGCGTTGGCGTCGATCATGTTCGAGAAGGCCATCGAGATACGGGTCCTGCCAATCCGCTTCACACTACCGTTTACGACGTTTCGAAAGTTATTTTTCATCAGAAACCTCCCAAAAGCAACTGGATGTAAGGAGGAGCTTGTATTATCTTTAGAGAGTTGAACATGTATAGTATAGGGGGCGACATCTGTATTAGTAAATAAAGTTCTACTAACTTGAGTACTTGTTTTAATGTTAGTTGGAGTAACCGGGTCAGGTACAGTATTTGCAGTATTATTAAGTGAATGTTCATGAACAACTTCAGCACCTAAACAATCGCACGAATATTCCCCGCCAGAGCTCTGATCCCTCTTCCTTTTTTTATTGCAGTGTTTGCACCGCTTGTGAGATTTATGACGTTTCAATTCATTTTTACCCGATGCATCGGTGTCCATGCCGGATTCTGAGTCAATTGTAACATTATAGCCGACCTGGAGATTAGCACCTCCAGGGTCGGGAGGTTTTTTCTCCTCCGGTCTCATGAAAAATATTTACAAAAAAACTTACCTAGTTTGATGTATTTATGTAAACTATATACAAAAAAAGATATTTACAGATATAATAAACCAAATATATACAAATCTACTACCAATCTGATCTTATTTTACATAAATTTTAAAATAAAAGTTAAGAAAACGAAAAACCAGAACCGCCGCGTTTCACGTTTCCCGCGCTTTTTTCATATGGAAAAGTTATAAATTATATCTTAAACAGCATCTTTGAGGAGTTTTTCAGTTTCTTTTTAAGTAGGGCGTGCTTGTCGCATTTACATAGTGCAACGTGGATTGGAAACCGGTTTTGGTTTAATGTGTCACGTCACTACAATGAATGAATGACCATAGAGTTTCGGTCTCCACAAATACTTTTAAAAAAAGTGTTGATGCTTTCTATAGTAAATTACAACCAAACAGAAATTTTGGACATTTTATTTGCGTGTAGTGAGTTTAATATCACATAAATGACGACAAACGAGGACAAGTTTATAACAATCGGAACCTGGAAAGCATGAAATAAATAATCGTGTACAGATGGAAGCGTTCCGTCGTCGAGAAAAACTTACAATCTGCATAATCAGCTGTCAGTGAGATAGATCATCTGTCCCTGTAAATATAAAAACTAAAACAATCATAACACGTTTTAGATTAGCGAGAGTAAATAATGAGGTAAACAACCCCGCTAAGATGTAACCTCGGCCGTGTGGTGGATCGCCGCGACCCAAGAACAGAAATGGGATAATAACCTAAGAGCCTCGGCCGAGCCATGGCTGGTCTCCCGTGAGGTCTCTCCCGTTCGAGCAGCGAGCTAAGCGCAACATGTCCGGCGACTTCCCGTTCGCGGCGAAGATCGTGAGCCCCGTGAAGTGCAACGAGAAACCATGGGACTTGTGGGTCAGCGAGATCGGGCACTCGTCTCCGCGGCGGGACGAGCCCGCGCCGGATGCCAAGCCGGCCCCGGCGCGGCCGCAGCATCCTTACAAGCCCGGCGCGCCGCGCTACCGCCGCGCCGGCCTGCACCGCCTCCGCCACGACTCCATGAACCTCCACGGCCTCTTCCCGCAAATGGACAATCTCAACGCGGCCATCTGTCATATGTGCGGGGTGGTAGTGAAGTGCAGTGCGGCTTACAGACACTTACTCGAGTCCCACACGGGCTCCGAACCCATACTCCCACCTCCACCTCCTGCGCCCACAGTGAAGCTCAAAAGTGGTCATAGTCGGAGTAGACATAAAAAAGAACTGCCTCCACCCCCTCCTCCTGTAGACATCCTCCCGGTCCCCATGGAGACGTCTCCTCTCTACACTGCTACCGCTCCCCTGTCGAGGATAGTGATACCACCCATGCAGCCCGATTTGCAATATTTAGAAGAACCTGGGACGTCATCGGCTGTCACCGGTGAGGTCCAAGTGTGTGTAGAGACTGGGGAGCTGCCGGTGGTTAGCATACAGGACACAGAGGAGTTGCCCCTCGGTGAGAACATTACTGATGACATAGTAGATATTATGAACTCTGAAGGCATCCAGAGTGCAGACGACATCACAAATGCAGCAGACTGGAAGAATATAATTAGGGATATAGGAAAGATGCAAGATCTCAACTTTCCTCAGACCACCGATACGGTACAAACGGACCTATTCACTCCGGTAGATGGAACGCTGGCTGCTTACCACACTATGACTGACACCGACCTATCTAGTTTACAATTTGCACCTAACACCTCACCGATGCTGGCGTCCGTGATAGACACCAGCGTGCTCAACGCTCAAGCTTTAAAGCCGGCGCCTAGTACTCCAACAAGTAAGGCGCGAACAAAGGCCAAGACTAAGTTTAACCTCAGGGAATATGACCCGAACAAGCACTGTGGGGTTGTCACTGCGGATAACCCTAAGCCGTGCACGCGGTCGCTTACATGTAAGGCTCATGCGTTGTCGCTGCGGCGGACCGTAGAGGGCCGGGTTAAGCCCTTCGACACACTGTTGGCGGAGCACCGAGCCGCGCGCGACGCGGGCGCGGCGGCGGCGGCCGCGCCCGTACCGCTCGCACCACCAACTCCTCTCCTCACGCCTCTAATCGTCAACGCTTCGATAGATCTCAGCGCTTTCAACAGTCTCACGCCAGAGCAGCAGGTCAACGATATCTACGCGAGTCTCGTGAGTCTGGAGGAGTCCCACGGGGTGCTGCCGGACACTTCGAATATTACACCGCTCCTCAGCCAGCCGCTGCCGCTGCCGACGGAGCCATTCCTGCTCCCGGACGACGCGGAAGTGCCGTTGGAAGTGCCGGCGGCGTCGCCAGTCCCAACGCTGGTCGTGGCGCCCCGAGAGCGGCCGGAGCGGCCCGACGAAGGCCCGCCCCCGCTGGTGCCCGGCGACGTGTGCTGGTACTCGGCCTGCCCGCGGCCCCTCGCGCTCTGCACGTTCAACGCGTCCCACGCGGGCGGCGCGATCACATTAGGAAAAAAATTCGCGACGGTCCGGAGTAACATAAAGTCCTCGCTCTCCCGGTCCCAGTGCAAAACGGGCGCGACGAACAATTACTATTACAATCAGAACGCGTTGTCGTTATCCAAAACTGTACATATGAACGCTAGTAAAACGAATAAGCCCGAGGTGCGGAAGTTGATAGTGACGTGTAGTGGGGGAGGGAAGGTGCAGCAGACGTTGAGCGAGTTGTTTGGCGGGCACGTAAACGGGCACGTGGCGGGCGTGCAGCACAAGCGCGCGCCGCTCAAGCACGCCAAGCGCGGGCCCGCGCTCGACCTCGGCTTCGCCCTCGACCCGCTCCTCGACGAGAAGTGCTGAGCACGCAACTAGCTGCAGTCTGATTCACAAGAGTCCTAAATAGTAAACAGGGTATGAACCCTTAAGCCGGATTTACACCTGTAAGTTTTACTTAAGTAAGGACGCAGCTCTACGTTAGACTGAGATAGTCAGTCTAACGTATAACTGCGTCCTTACGTAAGTAAAACTTACAGGTGTAAATCCGGCCTTAAGATGCAACTTTTCTGCTAATACCAACTGTTTCCTCTAAATCATAGGTTCCCAATGTGGTCCGTACCGCACCCCAGTGAACGCTGCGGCTTCCCAGGGGGCGATGATGCTATCAAGGGGGGCGCTGACGCTTTTGAAAAAAAAACTTAAATCACAATTAATATTATTCGGGGGAAAACACTTTTCGGACAAAAATCGCACTTGTACAGGAATTTGTTTAGTATTTAGGAGCTCTGGAGAATCAAGACTGTACTCGCTTTGCAATTTTTCCGCCGACTTGTCGTTGCGATCGGTCGTAGGCGCGGTCGGATGGCCCGCGACTCGCCTACCCACCTTGTCTGCGACCGATCCCAGTCGTCGGTAGTTGCAAGGTGGGTAGACCGCATAAGCAATCCCCGGTTGTGTAGTCACTTGTGTATTTATTTTCCGCGCGTTGTAAAATAATGAACACTCCGAATAATATTACGATAATGTTAAATCTCATTTTGTTTCAGATCGAACTAATGTTTGTATTATTTTGTATATTATTTATAAGATTTTTTTAAATCGTTCCCGACTCGATAGTCGGCATGTGTCAAGGTCAAGGAGAATTAAAATAGATTATACAGAATGGTTGTATTTTTTCGAAATGACATATTACTCATTGTTGATACTGAATTGAATACTGATTAAAGTGGCCTAGGTTTAATATGGTTAATGTGATGAAAATTTCCATGTAAAAATATAAATAATATTGAATAAGTATATCCGTAATAGTAAATCACCTCCTTTTGAAATAAAGGAAATTACCTCAGCTAATAATTCGCCTTGTTTTACTCATTCTGGCTCCTTGAAAAGTTGAAAAACACTAAAGTATTGAAAGTCATGAATATTCATAGTCCACCAGAGAATTGTCTAGTCTCCTTGAATGAGGAAACCTTGTTAAACAGAGCGTGGCAAATCTGATCACTATATTGAACGTAGTATGTTTTTCCCACTGATTCGGCCATATTAGTTCATAATCGCGTGGGAACGCGAAGAAATCTATTTCAAACCGACGTGAGCAAAAGGTCATTGACGCTTCATCCGGTTGGAAGGACCATCACATTAAGTTATGAAAATGTTATAGATTTTAGACAGAAATTTTGATTTTTCATAGCTGGGATAATGTGGATGTGCGCATTCGCTGAACTTCCGCGTTAATCAGGGAATCCGCACTCGCATGCAAATGATGCAAAACTTAAGGCTCGTACACGCTGCCGTCGGGTATGTCGCCGGCAGTATCAGGCCAGGGGCTATACTGGTGGGATGGTTAAACCCGGCGGCACAAGTACCCACTGGGTATGCCGCCAGGCTTTTTCCGCACGCTGCGCAAGCCGCTTTCTGGCAAAGTGTCGACATAAAATGACGTACACAACACGGGAGGTAATAAAGAAAGCCCTCGATCGCATATTTACGTTCCTCGCTTGCAGCTCGGGCCGCAAACTTCTGCGTTATGTAATGTACTAATAAATACCGCCATCGTCGGTGCAATAATAAATGTACTGAATGGAATCAATACAAATGCATTTTTAACATGCGTCGCGGCATCTGAAGGCAGGGGTGTTATAAAAATAGTGTTCGCCTGGTATAGTCACCGAGTTTAAGTACAGAATCTCGTTTTTAACGTCTCATCCCCTTTTTTCGAGGTACACTTTGACTATAATCACAGTGTATGTAATAGTACAGAAGTTTCTTTCTACCAAAACTGACGTTTGGGCCTGACCACCGGACGGAACGTTCCGCATCCGACCATCTCTATCGCATAACGCGTGCTTCTGGTCGCCGGCTAAGCCGATCCAGATCGAGGCGCAAAATTTGGTACTAGCGCGGCGAAATTGCGGAGTCAGCCACTCCTCCTATGATCCCTCCCTGGTAGGCCTGGTTGTTGCTATGGAGCGACTGCCATCTGACCTCCGTGACCCTTGTGACAGGGAAACCAGACCGACAGGATCATAGTTATCATACCTTTTTTAAAGTAAACTCAGAGCGCAGTGGAAGCGTGCTGGGCCCATAACCTTTTAAAGTAAACTCGGTGTGGATTGAAGTGTGCACCACTAGATAAAGCACATAATAAATATAGCTTAAAACGATAATCAGTTTTTATTCGTATGACTTTTACGAGACCACAGCCAATCAATATATAAGAGATATAACATTGCCTTTTCTATAGAGATTTAACATCGCTAAAGTAATCAAAGAGGTTTCACCTGAATAACCTTCACCCTTCACATTAAATTATGTTTTCCCTCTATGCACTAATGTTGTTACCACATAAATAAATAAATAAATATTAGGGGACATCTTACACAAATCGAACTAGCCCCATAGTAAGCTCAATAAGGCTTGTGTTATGGATACTAGACGACGATATATTTAATAGATACAAATACTTAAATACATAGAAAACACCCATGACTCAGGAACAAATATTCGTGCTCATCACACAAATAAATGCCCTTACCGGGATTCGAACCCAGGACCTCCTGCTTCGCAGACAGGGTCACTACCAACTAAGCCAGAGGTTCTTAAACTTTTTTTGGTCACGGACCCCCTATATTATTTCGGAAACCTTACGGACCCCTTCCAAATACAATCAGAGAAAAAAAAAATCAAGGGTACATGAAAGTTTGTGTTGTATGCGTAGTCACGGACCCCCGGCTCTCGTATCACGGACCCCTAAGGGGTCCATGGACCACAGTTTAAGAAACCCTGAACTAAGCTAAAGCGGTCGTCAACATCACATATTCAAGTAATTTAAGTAAACACGTTAATGAACTCTTGTTAGGGTCGCCGGAAGTCGATGGAGGCAGGAGGCGTGTGAGTGTGACAGTTCGTTGTGGAAGTCTTTGGGGGAGCCCTATGTTCAGCAGTGGACATATCAAGGTTGAAATGATGATGAGAGAATATTAATATATTTATGCCACACCTGGTCATAAAGTGGTTTTTACCGCACGCTACGCGTACGAATAAAGCCGCTTTCTGGCCAAGTGTAGACATAAAATTATGTACACAACACGGAAGGTAATAAAGAAAGCCCTCGATCGCATATTTACGTCCGTCGCTTGCAGCTTGGGCCGCAAACATCTGCGATCTCGGCCTTTCTTTGTTTTACCTCCCTAGTTGTGTAATGTACTATTATGCCAATGTCACACTTGGCCATAAAGTAGATTTTACCGCACGCTACGCGTACGAATAAAGCCGCTTTCTGGCCAAGTGTAGACATAAAATTATGTACACAACACACACGGGAGGTAAAATAGAAAGGCCTCTATCGCATATTTACGTCCCTCGCTTGCAGCTCGGGCCGCAAACATCTGCGATCTTTGTTTTACCATCCTAGTTGTGTAATTTACTATTTATTGTAGGTAGGTACTCAAGTATTTTATTTATCGTATGGCGTAGTCACTGGATGTAACTAGTATTAGTAGTAGGTTCTAAAATGTTGCTCGTTTCAGGTAGGCCACCGCATTGTCGGTAAGGTCCATGAGGTCTTCTATGTGGCCTGTGTATCTTGTAAGGGGGCACTCCAGAACCACATGCTCGATGGTCTGATATGGATGTCCGCAGTCACAAGCAGGAGACATACTTCACCCCCATTTATGCCAGGTACTCAAGTATTGGAAATCCGAGATTTCGATATAGAGTTAAATTTAACACTGATCTGCCAATTATTATTCTTATTTCCTTGGTTGTAAGTTCTCCTATATGTCAGTTTTCCCAGTTTTGTTAAAATTATAGATACATTGAGCAAATACATTGATAAATCAAATACGAACCACTACAGCTAAAGCCGGATTTGAACCCGCACCTCTGTCATTCCAGTGTCATCGCGATGTTTCCATTAAGTTATAGGGAATCAAAATATTTCCAGTAAATATGTTGATCCTAAAAGTGCATTAAGTTTTGTTAAAGTTTTGCACCAATAGTGCCGGTTAGGGCTTCCAATCCCGGGATTATTTGTATGGCCAATACCGGGATCCCGGGATTGTCCATACAAATAATCCCGGGATTGGAAGCCCTAGTGCCGGTCACTGGTAATGTCATGTAATTTTTATAGGTCATTGCTGTCATTGCCATAACAGTTTTTCCTCTGAGACCGTTAACTTAACCGTGTAGAATTCGGAGCACGGCGTGTCTTATAAGAATAAGTGAATGGTTTCTGAGAGAATCCAATTATGCCAAATGACATAATTATGACTTGATTTTTTATGCAACCCAAACTGGACCCACTTCCAACAGTTCAAGAGTAATGTTGTATTGTAGTTCTTATTGATCCCTTTGTCCGTGTATTTACATATTGGTACTTACAAATAAAACAGGTCAAGTGCGAGTTAGATTCACACACGAAGGGTTCCGTACATAAGTAGGTACATTCTGGAAAAAAACTTCAATAAATCGCGTTCCTTGTATGTTCACTTCAATTTTTAATTTTATTTCGTTTATGCCACACCTGGTCATAAAGTGGCTTTTTCCGCACGCTGCGCGTACGGAAAAAGCCGCTTTCTGGCCAGGTGTAGACATAAAATGATGTTGTACACAACACGGGAGGTAATCAAGAAAGCCCTCGAACGCATATTTACGTCCCTCGCTTGCAGCTCGGGCCGCAAACATCTGCGATCTCGGGCTTTCTGTGTATTACCACCCTAGTTGTGTAATGTACTATTTTATTATTATAACAAGACGGGACTTAATCCCAGTCCCTTCGCGACCATGGACGTCACGGCACGTCCGAAACGTCGAGGTAATAGCATGTTTTACGCGATTAAGTCCCGTTTTGTTATAATAATGAGTGAAAATCGTGAAAGTTTAAATCAATATTATGTACTATTTTATTATTTGCTGTTATAGCGGCAATAGATATACACATTCTGTTAAAATTTCAAGTCTATAACTAATGCGGTTCAAAAGATACAGCCCTGTGACAGACAGATTAACAGAAGGCTTAGTAATAAAGTCTCGTTGACACCTTTTGGGTAAGTACGGAATCCTATGAAAGTCGACTAACTGAACTGAGAGCCTTGCTTTTTGAAGTCGGTTAATAAAACAAACTTTAGCGTTCCACATGCAATCATAACAGTTATATTTCGTCGATCGCCGGCCCATACGTTATAAGTGGGTCAGCGTGTGAAAGTTGAGATTAAAAGATATCGGCTGAATCACGCACGGGTTCGATTCCTGAATGTAAACAATGCTTAATAATTATGTGCATGTATTTATACTTACGTAAATATTTTCTTGCGGCCATTTCCGGCCTGCGGGAGGGTTTAGGCTGCGGAGACGAGCGGAGCGGAGATGTAGGAATCGACCAATCAGATAAGTGTCTGCTGCTTCCATTGAAGCAAGGGGAGAGGAGCTGTGGATTTCAACTAATGTGATTGGTCGACCGGTACACGTCTCTCCGCTCCGATCGTCTCCGCCTCAGTGGAGCCGCAGCTTTAATCCGACCCGCCGACGGTCCTTCGAAATAAGTAGTAAATTGACAAAAAAAATATTATACGCTGCACCGACAAAATATAATCCGGATATATTTTGTCGGTGCAGCATATATGATATTTTTTTGGTATAATTTGACGGTGAATTTTTTTTAATTTTCTGGACCGCCATCAGTGGATTTGCAGTCTTGGCCGCCCTAGGCCCCCATGCCATGTAGTAAGTACTGGCACCTTTTCTCAACACCCATCATATCGACCAGGGGTTCCCAAACTTTTTTTAGGCACGCCCCCTGCTGCCTAAAATGAAGTTCCCACGCCCCCCTTCGCTTCGATGCAAGGAAACGGAAGTGAATGGGTTAGCTAGCCAAATCATCATCATCTTCTTCCTAGCGTTGCCGTTGTTCAATTCCCGAGGCCCCGCGCCCCCCACTTTGAAAATCACTGATATATGTAGACTGCCCGCCCCTAATATTTGGCCTCCCTAGGTTCGGGCCTACTTGGCCTTAGGGCCAGGGCCAATATTCAGCGTTTTTACGGCGTTTTATTTTCGTCATTATTGTCCCAGTAAATATTGTTAAAAAAAACGATGCCTAGAGTTAACTTTTTATGAAACCGAAAAACAGTCCCGAATTTAAGTCCAGTTTTATCAAAATTGTCACGATTTGCCCTTTCGTTATAGTAAATAATCGAACCGCGCGGCCAAAACGCTAGGAGAATCGCCCGCCATCGAAATATAATGTATGGGACGATAACGTAAACTAACGTTGAAATTTGCTCCACAACGCCCTCATTCTAAAATCAATACGTCTTATGTATCAAGTGATTCAAGTGGTATTAATAACCAACTTAATGTTTCCTATCTGTGCGTCTAGTCATTTATGACAAATATTAAGTAGTATGAAGTTTGAGAAGACTTCATTTTTGGATAGGTTGCATACCGTTTAAAAGTGTTATTCTTCAGAAATGTCTGCGACATATTCCTCTGTCTCCATACATTTAGTATGAAGAAGGGCCAGAGGAATAAGGTGACCGCAGACATATTTCTGACGAATAACCCAAAAGACAAAAATAACACGGCCCAACCGCCCAAGATTATTAAATGGAATGGAGACCACGAACGTAGTGTGGGTCGGCCCCCCACACCATGGACTAACGACCCGCCGGTTAAAGTCGCCGGGAATCGATAGAGGCAGAAAACATGCGACGGTACCGTTCACTGTGGAATTCTTTGGGAATAATATCGATGTCAAAAAATATCATATATGCTGCACCGACAAAATATAATCCGGATATATTTTTTCGGTGCAGCATATATGATATTTTTTTGCTATAATTTGACGGTGCAGCAGTATAGATATTAAAAAAATATATTTTTTTGCTATAATTCTGGCCATCTGAATTTTTTTAAATTTTCTGGACCCCCATCAGTGGATTTACAGTCTTGGCCGCCCTAGGCCCCCATGCCATGTATTAAGTAGGTACTGGCACCCTTTCTCAACACCCAATCATATCGACCAGGGGTTCCCAAACTTTTTTAGGCACGCCTCCCTGCTGCCTAAAATGAAGTTCCCACGCCCCCCTTCGCTTCGATGCAAGGAAACGGAAGTGAATGGGTTGGCTAGCCAAATCATCATCATCATCTTCCTAGCGTTGCCGTTGTTCAAATTTCCCGAGGCCCCGCGCCCCCCACTTTAAAAACCCCTGATATACTATGTAGACTGTCCGCCCCTAATATTTGGCCTCGCCAGGTTCGGGTCTACTTGGCCTTAGGGCCATCGAAATATAATGTATAAATAAAATAAATAAAACAAAAATAATAATATAATAATATAAATATATATATGTATGGAACGATAACGTCTAACTGACGTTGAAATTTGTCCCACAACGCTCTTTTTAGCATCAATACGTCGTATGTATCAAGTGGTATTAATAAGTAATAACCAACTTAATGTTGACTAGATTTAAGTATGTTAAATCTTATATTGTTTTTATGTGACCATTTTGCCGTATATTTGAAATTAAAGAAATTATAGTTATAAATTACAAACTTAATGTTTACTATCTGTGCGTCTAAGGTCATTTATGGCAAATATTAAGTAGTATTAAGTTTGAGAAGACTTCATTTTTGGATAGGTTGCATATCGTTTAAAAGGGTTATTCTTCAGAAATGTCTGCGACATATTCCTCTGTCTCCATACATTTAGTATGAAGAAGGGCCAGAGGAATAAGGTGACCGCAGACATATTTCTGAAGAATAACCCAAAGACAAAAATAACACGGCCCACCCGCCCAAAGATTATTAAATGGAATGGAGACCACCAACGTAGTGTGGGTCGGCCCCCCACACCATGGACTGACGACCCGCCGGTTAAAGTCGCCGGGAATCGATAGAGGCAGAAAACAGGCGACGGTACCGTTCACTGTGGAACTCTTTGGGAATAATATCGATGTCAAAAACGGAAATGTAGTAACCGCCAAAGGTTTCCTTTGGCGGTTACTACATTTCCGCTTGTAGCCATCGATATGGTGATGATAAACCCCCCCAATTTTAAAAAACTGTTTGTTTCTATGGATAGCAGGCTATTTGAGGTGAATGATTGATTACACACTCATCTACATACAGTACTAATTGCAAAAAAGGTATTAAATGAACGAATGAGTGAATGTGATTTAAGGTCTCTGCCCACTACACTGTATCATACCATAACCGTAGGTACTATGAACGTTTCAGGCAAAATAAACATTATTTGTATTAAAAAGTATGAGACTATGCCCACTGGCACGTTCCGTCACCGACCAGCATTTGTCATACCGTGCCTGATACGTTCATAGTACGGTCATGCCATGACCGTACTATGTTATCATGGTATGATACGTTGTAGTAAGCAGAGACCTCTAAGAGCACATATTTTCGAAAAATAGCTAAAACAAACGACCAGAAATAAAACTGCAAGAGATATCTTACAGTTTTATTTCTTGTCATCTATCTATTTCTTGTCCTCGGCCAAAAAATACATGTGATCTGAGTCTTTCTTATTTACTGGCCAAGGTTTGTATACTATTTTTCTGTTCGACGGATCCAGAAAGCGGCATCTTCTTTTAGCGCCGCAGCGGCCGGCAAGGTGACGCTTTCCGGCCGGCCGGCAGAAGTATTTTAAACGGATAATGTTGCGTGTATTATCATCATCATCATTTCAACCATAGGACGTCCACTACTGGACATAGGGCTCCCTCATAGATTTCCAATTAGTTCGGTTGGAAGCAACCTGCATCCACCGTGAGCCAGCAGCCTTAACCAGATCATCTGTCCATCTTGTTCGTGGACGTCCGACGCTGCGCTTGCCGATTCGTGGTCTCCATTCGAGAACCTTTCGGCCCCAACGGCCATCTGTTCTACGTGCTATTATGCCACTTCAACAAGCTTATCCGTTTGGCTATGTCGGTGACCCTCGTTCTTCTACGTATCTCCTCATTTCTGATTCGATCCCGCAGAGAAACCCCGAGCATAGCCTTTTCTATAGCCCGTTGAGCGACTCTGAGCCTATTCATAAGGTCTATAGTGAAGCACTACAAGCGTGTATTATCGCGTAGGTAGATATAATTACTAGAGACCGGATTTGAAGTAGCGATCTCAATATTAATATGGATATGACTGGTATAATTTATTTTTTCTACACACAAAAATAATGTAACTTATAGGAACAAGAAAGTAAAAACCTTTTTGGAACCTTTTGTAAATATTGAGCAAAAATTATGGTGATAATAAATAAAAACATCGTTTGTTAATTTTTGTAATAGTTTATTTTTTTAAGTTCTTCTTTAATATTTCTTCTGCACAATGCACAGTAAAAATTAAGTCCTTTATATAACCAACATGACATGTATTGAACAAATTGCACTAGTCATATCCATATTCATATTGAGATCGCTACTTCAAATCCGGTCTCTAAAAATTACATAGCCTCTTGATTTAAATATAAATCAGATATTTTTTCTAAACAGATATTGAACCTTAAAGAAACTTTTAATCTTGCAGTTTGCTATTGAACTTATTTCGTGATCGGTACGAAAAAAATACACCAATTTCAAAATCGCGTAGTCATTATATGACATGTCGTATGCGTTGCCTCAACTCTGGTCTTGGGTCTCCAGACTTGGCTTGGCGGGCAAGGATTTATTAAAACATACTCTAGTATTTCATATTTTTATTTTTAATACATATAACATTTCGAGATATCACACCAACAAGTGTAATGCACGCAGAAGTAAATAGGCATTTCATGTTATACGTACAGTCAGTAGCAGATACTGGCTCTAAAGATGGGGCTTTAAATGTAAAGTTTTTTTAAAGTGGCAAACGAGCAGACGAGCTGCCTGATGGAAAGCAGTCAACATCGCCCATGGATGGTAACCTATCGCAAACACTAAAAACCATTCACCGAATTTCATTTGGCCAAAAACTATTCGAATTATTATCGTTTGTCCGATGACAGGTTTCGTATTTTTTTCTGTTCACCATTTCACGTTTAGTAAAAGTTTCGTTTGTCCGAAAAACGTTTCCCATCTCATTCACTTGCCCTATGAATTGTTACGTATTTTGTTTCGTTGCCCATTTTTCATTTACCCAATGATACTTTTCGCACTGGATTCGTTTAGACATATTTTCAGTTTACCTTTTAACGATATCCCAAGTTATTTCTCGGCAGAGGTATGTTTCCCTAAATCTAAAATAAATGTTATTTTAGAAAAGAAAATTAGTTATTATTAGTTTTTTAGGGAAAGGTCAGTAGGTTAGGTTGGTTCATAAAAAAGTGGCCGTTTGGGGAAGTGACTTTCACAGAAAACTTATATAGGCAGAAGGACAAAGGGGGGACGGGGGGGCGGAGCCCCCCACAAGGGGGCTCGGGGGGCGAAGCCCCCCGCATGGAAAAAATCTCAAAACAAAGGTTCAATTAGGTAAAAAAGTAGGTTAGGTTAGGTTTGAACTGCGTCCCCCAACAAAAACGAACTGCTACCAGAAAAATAGGTTAGGTTAGGTTTGAACTGCGTCCCTCAACAAAAACGAACTGCTACCAGAAAAATAGGTTAGGTTAGGTTTGAACTGCGTCCCCCAACAAAAACGAACTGCTAGGAAAAAAGTAGGTTAGGTCAGACATATTTAAATAAGTTTTCACTATCGCACTGTACAAACAGCAACACAGTTAACTATACACTTCAAAAATGGGAAATACTGCAAGAAAGAGAATCACACTTGAAGGCGTCGTGTTATGCATGTGTGCGTGTGTTTATGAGTATAAATTGGCTATTATTCAAAAGAGTTTTGAAACAACAATGATATTTTATAAGTAGATAGGTTACAAGCACTCCAAAAGTGAAGCACTGAAACCACGATAAATGTATTGGTGCCCTTTTTGTAGTGGGTAGTCACTCGCGGGTCGGTCAACGAAACGCACGACGATGTCAAGGGTGAATATTTACAAGATTCACAAAAAAAATGCCGTCGTGTGTGATCAGAAAGTGCACCAATCATAGCAAAAAGTGTAACAAAGCGCAAGGGATCACATATCACCTGTAAGTACGCTGAAATAATTTAATTTTATCATTTTTATTATTTTATTTTTCAAATACGACGCCATCTTACTACCATAGAGGTCATTTGAATGAAAGAGACAAACTTACGTCTTTGACAATGAGAGTGACAAGGATAGCCGAGCAGGCTCCGAGTCAATCCGAATCTAGCCGATGGGTTCACTCGTTTACGTTTAAAAATTAATCGCGCAAGTAACAAAAAGCTAGCTGTCTCTTTTTTTTGCATTATTGTAACTATGCCATCTCTTTTATGCAATCTGTTAATATGTGTGAGTATGTACACCGTACAGTGAGGTACCAATGTGTGCTGCTGCTTTCTTGGAAGCATATTTCTCAGCTGGCGAGTATGCGTATAACGTATCTTCTTATAAAATATCATTGTGAAACAATAATTTTCTTTTATGGCTGATCCAACGTCATTATTGACATTAATGCCATATTATTGAATTCTTGGAAAAAATGAATGAATAATAAATATAAATTACATTATATTGGTGCATCATATCAAAAATATGAAGCACCAATAAAAGCATTACCAATATAATTAGTTTATTTCATCCCAACGTTCGTCTGAAAGTTAAATCATAATTTTGACAAATTCACCTGTCTTGTTGAAATAAAACCTTTATTTACAGTATGGAAAAAAAAACTTTGCCCAAACAACTACAATGAAAAAGCTCAAAGGCACATTACACATACGCAAACGTTATTTGATTTGAAGTTGACATAATACAAATATATATATCTCTTTCAATTGTTATCATTTTCTCTCTGCTATGTCTTTAATGGGCAGTTAAGTGTGTTGCTGTTTGTAGGTACTACTCAGTATTAGCTTTAATAATACACTATAACAAGTTTTATGTGGCGGGTAAGGTTATCTTTATCAAAGTACAAAGCGGGTAGATTCTTGCAGACTAGTTTGCCAGGTATAAAAATAAATAATTGTAAATTGTAATGCCAGCTGTACACATGTCGAATAGTTAAAAATAGAATCGTTACATTGGACAAATGAAATCAATGTCAATCGAAAAAAGTCGAATGGTGAATAAATCGAAACGTTACTTCGGGTAACTGATATTATGGTGAAACGAGATTTAGGGCAAACCGTAATTTGTCGAATGATTAAAAAACCGAACCAATAAATGCCGAATCGTAATAATTCGAAATGAAAATTCGGACAGACAAAAAAAAATTGAAACGATATTTGTCGAATAGTTTTTGCCGGAACGAAATTCGGACTAACGTTTTTAGTGTTTCAGATAGGTAACCCCCATGGATATCTGCAACACCAGGGGTGTTTGAACCCCAAAAACCCTCACCCTGGCTACCCCAATGGGAACAGGAAAGAGTTCATTCCACATCCTGCTGTTTCTTGGCAAAAAAGACCTTTTATTCTTTTCGCTTTGAGATACTTTTGTTTTGCAATGTCTTCAAATAACTTAAATTGAGATAGTTAATTCATCTTCAAAGTTCAATTCTGAAAGCAGTGAAATCTCACTTTTCGTATGTTTGTATGAAAAAAAAAATTAGAATTTGGTGTGTTTTTAACAGTTGCAAAACGAAAGTAGCTCAGATTAAGTATAAACGACCCTTTCATTTACAGCCCCATTTTTAGAAGCACCTTGTATATGGCGCTTTGGATGTTATCGACTGTTTGATTTGATACTGACTGTACGTGATACACAGAGTGGCCATTTACTGATCAGAAATAGGTAATTTACCCTACTATCTATAAGTAAAACTTGTATTTAGTTCATAAAGGCTATGTTTTATGAAGATCTCAATACGTTTTCAAATAACTTAATTTCAAAAACACTTACCTTTGGGTATTTTCGAAAACACGCCTTATATTTAACCACGTTGAATATTATCTGGTAAATCAAAATTGCTTTCGAATAAAAATCACTTTTAAATAAGGCCTAGTTTATAGAAAAAAGACGCTACTCGTATAGGTGAAAAACTTAACTAAAGGAAACGACATAATTAGGCGAACTAGTTTGCCAGATAAAAATGTTGCCTGGCTCACAGAAAATTAAATAGTCATAGGTAAATATCAATCGTTTGCACGCATCAGGATAGGTCTAAAAAGACAAAATAAATTCATGAAACGTGTAATCCTTAAATCTTTTCAAGAATTTACTGTGTCACCTTACTTTATTTTTATTAGGTTATAAATTAAGTCACAGGCAGTCTTTATTTTTATTATATCGACAAAACATCACTGGCCTAACTCTGACAACATTTGTGTTTGTGGAACTGTCAAACTAGTTCGTCTAATTATGGCGTTTACTTTAAAGCACCTGTTGCATGTAGCAGTAACCTGTCCGTATAGACAGTTTGACGTTCCATTTTAGAAAAAGGACATAAGTTCCATATAAATTCCGTACACTACTACATGCAACAGGTGCTTTACTTAAGGAGGAACGTTAGAGAAAGTTACCAATTTTAGCCGCTCAGATGGCGTTGTACGTCGTTTGCGTAGTGTTTTTATTATTTTTAGCTAAACCCAACCAAATATTTACTATTTCTATGTCTTGGCGGAACCAGTAAAAAATGATGAGCTTAAATCGCAACCAATTTCAGCTCTACAGTCTTCTTGTGGACAATAAAACAGGTTTTTTAAAAATAATCGCAATTTTCCACATTCTCGCACACACGCGTACCCGTTGACAGTCATTAGTGTCAGTGACTGTCAATAATTATTATTATGACAGTATGACAGGTCATGTTTGTTTACATATTATTTTGGCGCCATTTTAATCTATTTGATAAAGATTTAGACGTTCAGGTGATGTTGAAATAAGAAGTTTTAGTTTCATACTACATATATTGTTAGGTATCCAATATATTTTTATATTTCTGATTTTTTGATTATCTGCACATGTTTGTTACTTCTTTCTTTGCAAATTGACCTCTCACATATGAATAGTTAGTTGTGCATGTAACTTACATGTAACTAGTATACTTACTGACCTAAGTTAGTATACTTTTATAGTATACTTACTTATTAGCCAAGCCAAGAAAAAAACATATTTTATATCGTATATTATTTATTTATTTTCATTGAGAATTGTCGCGTCAAACTTACTTACTCCAAAATGCTAAAATTCCACTACTTACAAGCAACTTTTGTGAATATCTTGCTACTCTGTCATACATTTAGGATCTGTTATTATTGCGCTGTAAAAAAAGTTTGATTCACGGGTTCGATAGAATATTATTCATAGACTTCGGTAGAATACAAAGCCAAGCCTTTCAGCTGCCTCATATCGCTTCTTAATTCTTGAACGCGCTAGGTAGGCGATCTCCAGTCTGGCTGATTCCAGCCGAACATCTCCATGCAGAGCTATAGCTTTTCATAGCAGGGGTGACGGCAACGAACTTCTGATGATGACGCAAATTAGGATTTACTTGGGTAATCCATCTGGTCTCGAGTGTGCGTACGTTTGTTTTCATTATTTTTAGTAAAATGGCAGTACGCTCCGGTGACTACTTCACATCAGGCAGGCTTACCACCCAAGTAGTATGCAAAATGTTGCTCAAGGAAATATTTAACTAACTGTTTTCTATTCAAATAATAAAATAAAATTAATAACAAGGAATATCTTTGCTATTGTATGAAAAATGTTGACAACTTCAAATGTAAATGTGACTGTTGTAGGCAACATATTTTTTTAATCGAGCATGGGAGTGCAGTAATGAAAAAGGTTTTTTTCAAACGATACATTTATGGTCAATGATAGCAAACTCTTTTAGCTTTTAAAACTAATGGACTGCATCGAAAAATCCAATATTTTTTACTAAGAATAAGAGCTCGTATTTATATCCGTACTCAAGTATTTGTACAATTTTTATCTTTACGATAAAAACAGTTACAATGCAATACCACCTCCTTCTTGAACTCAGTTTAGGAAATGAAATTTGTTGATGGAGATAAACTTCGACACCGGCTGACAGCACTTTATTTTTTAATTTTTATTAGCTTAGCGGCCAGAAGTTTTAGGAGTAGGTTTTAAACAATCTAGGCATTCTTTTGACACCCAGAATCAGCTGTTGTTGATAAATGCCGCCCTTTTGTTTACACCGACACGATACTCTACACTCACACAAACAACGGTTTGATAAAAAAATTATTAGTTTTCAAATGGATTTATTTAGAATATTTCTCATTTTTTCGGTATTTTTTTCTTATTGGCGGAATCAGAAGGAAAAGTACTATCGAACTAATAATGTTTCAAGTACAGAAAATGATCACGGCTGGAGAAAAACGGGACTGAAATTTGTATGAAAATTCTCTAAAACGTTCAACCTTAAGTTTTTTACCTTTAGTACATTTATTTCAGAAGTTAACTTTTATACCCTTGGAATAGTAAATAAGGTCCATTGTTCTTTGTCGATCATGACTTTATATTTCCCTATATACTATTGGTTATTATTAAATAGGTTTATTTTTTCTTTCCCTTGGTCTTGACTCCTTTATTCTTCGCTTTGACGATGCCTTTAAATTGCTTCGATGTGATCGCTTTCGTCCTGTAAAAAAAATGAAAAAAAAAGTTGTATTGTAATGCTCTAATACCGTACAGGTGTGTAGTTACTGTTTGCATAAACTTTTTTATTGAAACGAAAATTGAAGTAACTTAAAATCGGACAAGTGCTTAGATGCGTACTTTATATAAAGACTAGGGATGTAACGATTCCGATACCGATATATCGGTATCGCCGATTATATACAACCGATATTTGAAGAGCGCGAAAAGAATTTGCTGTATGAAAAAAAAAATCTACAAAAAGTAATTTCAATTACTGACTTAATTTATGTATTATCTTGTACAATGATAGTTACTATGTTAATTATATCTTTGGTTCATAATTAATTTTTTTTTAAATTATGAGTACACAATTTATTTATTTTTACTTTAACCGACTAGATGATCCCCTCATTTTTGCGAAGTCGGTTAAAAAGGCGGGCGGCATGCTTGTTTGTCACTAATCTTACCTCTTGTTAAGGTTCTTCCTAGACAGCGGTATATACGCGTAGGGGTCGTGCTTGCCCTTCTTCTTGACATCTCCTTTCGCTTTCTTGGACCTGTAATCTGTGCCCGCGTTGGATGCCACTGATGCTGAATCCAACGGTCTGAAAGTATAAGAAATAAACAGTTAGATATACACTGCATTCCCTTAATCAGCATCAAGTATAAGGGCATTTTTACGGTTAGGCGAACCTTAAGCTAGGTTTAAATACCGTCTAACCTGTCAGTCGGTGACGAAATATATGGAGTTTGACTCTAATCTTCAGTTTTGTGACGATTTGTTAACCGCTAGTCAAGAGGACATTTTAAATAAAAAAGCCTATAATACAGTAATTTTTATTCCTACAAAAGGTACCTACATCACGCGTTTGAATGTGTGTGCGCCGTGTAGGAACGCACTACAAGCAAAGAAATAAGCTTGCGTAAGAATGCTCCAGTATGGATCGCGCGTCTGTGTGAATACGTGTCGCGCGCTCCTAAACGGCCGAAGTTGGACTACTTGTTTGTTTTTATACTTTGTTAACATGCCGGGTGGATGTCTCGTCTTTTGTACAACGTGAGTGATCCGTTTGTTTAAGTCTCAAGGTAGTTTTCACGTCAAACTTATAGGTAACGTCCTGGAACTATAGGTGGCAGCACTAAATCCACAAAAGAGACATTATGCGGATGGATAGTAAAGGAACCAGGGAAGGAGGAGAAAAGGATCAGACCTAAAAACAAACCGGTTATAAATGTTAATGGGCCATAATAGGGTATTTGCCTGTAGTCAATATAAATTACTACACGCTAGCCATTAAATCAGCTTTCGAAAATTTGCAAACATGAACTAAACATCACTAGCGTTTTAAACGATTTTTAAATGATCAAAACCTATAAATAAGAAGGTGATTTGATGTTTGAGTAAAATGACGTCATTTCACTTTTATTCCATACAAACTTCATACTATCTGAGCGTTTTGACACTTCATAAAAAGTAACTGATTTGATCTGTCAGGACAGTAGCCTATTTTGTAGTGCCTAAAATGGAGATGAAAATTTATAGACGCCTTTACAGAATTGTAAAACTGATTGTTTAACATGCAGACGCACGATCGCGCGTCCGTGTGGGTGCGATTCATACTGGAGCATTCTTGCGCTCAAATCTTTGCTTGTAGTGTGTTCGTACACGGCGCGCACACATTCAAGCGCGCGATGTACCTTTTGTAGGAAATAAATTACTGCTATTATACTTTGGTCTTGTGGTCTCCATTTAAGAACCTTAACGCCCCCTCGGACCGTTCATTGTGGACGTCTGGGTGCGTAGCAAAATTTCGAAAATTAAAATTCCTAAAAAAAAGTTTCGAAAATCAAAATTTCTAATGTATGAAATTCCCAAGACTGTATGTTCTACGATCAAATTACCTACGTTTAAAATATCTAATGTACACAATTGCTAATATATGAACCGTGCGCGTTAGAAATTTCTGATTTTTTTAAGTGTTCTCACAAGGAATTTTAAATGTAGGCATTTTGAGCATTAGAAATATTGCTTTTCGAAGTAATTATCATTAGGTATTTTGTACGTAGAAATTATAACTTTTGAAAATGTGACCAATCGAATAAAAGTACATTTATGCCACACCTGGCCATAAAGTGTACACAACAATTATGTACACAACACGGGAGGTAATAAAGTATACTCGCTTGCAGCTCGGGCCGTAAACTTCTGCGATCTCGGCCTTTCTTTGTATTACCACCCTAGTTGTGTAATGTACTATAGGACACGCGTCTTTAGGAATTCCGTACCTTAGGCATTTAGGTTTTCGAAGTGTTGTTTTTAGGAATTTCGTACGTAGGAATTATAACTTTCGAATGTTTGCTTAGCACCCGGAAGTCTTTGGGGGAGACCTATGTTAAGCAATGGACGTATCAATGTTTTTTTAATCTTTATTTTAAGGAGCTTTTGTCAGACTGACTATGCCAGCTCCGTTAAGCCTCTACTATACAATGTTAAAAAAAAAAATAAAATAAAGAAAGCACATAAATTAAATACCTACAAAAATATACCAAATTTGTAAACTACGTTTTAAATAAAAAAAACCTCCGTATCAAGGTTGAGATGATGATGCTTACCTATGGATACCCTTGCCCCCGGCCTTGTATTTGGACCCCACAGCCACTGTGGACGCCTTGCTCCTGTTGGACTTTCCGCTCTTGATGCTGAGTATGTCGTCGAACTTCCTCTTAGTACCCGGCTTCAGTAGCTTCGATTTTGTGTTCTTCTCTTCGTCGTCTAAAAAACAATTTTGTATTAATAAAATAAAAAAAGTTTTATTTTATTTGTGTTTATCATTTATACCCATATCTCTATGTAACACTTTGACATGACTCAAAAAAATAACATGGGAGCAACGTTATTTTTATCCTGGGTGTTAACATTTGAATCCCTCGCTGCTCTTAGGATTCTACTTTAGAAGGCCTCGCTACGCTCAGGATTCTATTGTAGAATCTTTCGCTTCCCTTTGCATTCAATGTTTAACCCTCGCCGTAAATGCATAATTTTACTCCCTTGAGCCACACTCTACTAATATACAGGGTGTCCCTAAAACCAACTTTTATACGATCAGGGCTGATAGATCAGCTCATAAGAACCTAGATTAAGCAAATTTGACTTCAGTAAAAATCTCTTAGTTTTCGAGATATTGACGTTTTTGTAAAACTCGTGCTAAGTGATACCCTGACTCGGTGTTTTGAGTGTCATTGCTAAAATATCAAGTATTTTACAAATCTGTTTTTTGCTATGTGTGGCCAAATAACTATGCTATTGAACGTATTTTCTATTTTTGCTAATTTATTCATGCTGTGGACACAGTACAATAACAAAAAAAAATTATTCGATTTTTTTCAAATTTCACCTCTGACTTCGAACTAGCGTGGTGAAAAAAAAATGTACCAACATAACCAGGCACTCAACGTAAAAAAATTGCGCATTTATTGTAGTTTCTAAAATGGTATAAAATTTACTAAACACTGTAATAATTTTTGAAATAATGATATTTTGTTACAAAATTAACTGTCTGCCGCCTTCATCTCATACGATCCGGTTGAACTAAGTTTGCACCTGGCGTGCTTGACATCACATACAAATTAGGTGCAAACTTCACGTAATCGTCAATATCTCGAAAACTAAGAAATTTTTATGAGGTCAATTTTACTCAGTCTCGTTTTTTATGAGCTGGTTTATCAGCCCTGTTCGCCATTTTGTAAAAGTCGCGAATTTTGATAGCCTGGATCAGTCTTTCGAAAGTCATGACTTCAAATTTCAGTATTTTCTTAATCTGCTTTTTGTTTTAAACATTACTTAATAATTATGCTATCATACCTTATCAAAATAAATTAGATTTTACGTGATTCAAAATATGACCTCGGATTTGAATCGCGTAATACTTAAAACAAATTTACCATGCTAAAATAAAAAAAAATAATGTAGTTTAAAATAGTAAGATTTTACACACTAGACACCGTAGTTTTTAAGATAATAGCATTTTAATTCAAAAGGAGGTTATACCTACAATATTCCATTGGTTAAATTTCGTACCAGAATTTGAATTTCGAACAGAAAAGGTATGATAGCATAATTATTAAGTAATGTTTAACAAAAAGCACATTAAGAAAATACTGAAATTTGAAGTCATGACATTCGAAAGACTGATCCAGGCTATCAAAATTCGCGACTTTTACAAAATGGCGAACAAGGCTGATAAACCAGCTCATAAAAAACGAGACTGAGTAAAATCGACCTCATAAAAATTTCTTAGTTTTCGAGATATTGACGATTACGTGAAGTTTGCACCTAATTTGTATGTGATGTCAAGCACGCCAGGTGCAAACTTAGTTCAACCGGATCGTATGAGATGAAGGCGGCAGACAGTTAATTTTGTAACAAAATATCATTATTTCAAAAATTATTACAGTGTTTAGTAAATTTTATACTATTTTAGAAACTACAATAAATGCGCAATTTTTTTACGTCGAGTGCCTGGTTATGTTGGTACATTTTTTTTTCACCACGCTAGTTCGAAGTCAGAGGTGAAATTTAAAAAAATCGAATATTTTTTTTTGTTATTGTACTGTGTCCACAGCATGAATAAATTAGCAAAAATAGAAATTACGTTCAATAGCATAGTTATTTGGCCACACATAGCAGAAAACAGATTTGTAAAATACTTGATTTTTTAGCAATGACACTCAAAACACCGAGTCAGGGTATCACTTAGCACGAGTTTTACAAAAACGTCAATATCTCGAAAACTAAGAGATTTTTACTGAAGTCAAATTTGCTTAATCTAGGTTATTATGAGCTGGTCTATCAGCCCTGATCGTATAAAAGTTGGTTTTAGGGACACCCTGTATTAAGGAAAGAAAGAAAATACATTTATGTATGACTTGACAAAAAAAAGGAAACATTAGGAAAGAAAATATATCACTTACCAGTATCATCCGTGTCACTGTCCACATCACCGCTGGGTTTCGGCGGTTCGTCATCATCATCATCATCACCGTCAAACGCATCATCAGTGATGATCAGCCTGCCGTCCGGCGCCATCTTGAATCCGCCATCTTTCTTTTTCTGTTTTACTTCTATCGCCTTCTTCTTTTGAGACGGGTCCGTTGCTATAACAAAGGAACAAATAATTAATAAAAAAAGTTCAGTTTCTACCCCGGGCTTTTGATCTTGACTTTGGGCCTCGCATCTTTTAATAACGTTTGCCAAGTCTATATTATCTGGGTTGTCCTTTCTCTAACGCTCGATGTTGTTCCTGACCTATCAATTACCTTACAGAATACTCAATCATTTATTGCAATTTCACAAAAGTAGGTACAGATGTTAACTTAAAGCTACAGATCATTGTGAATCCTGTTAGGCACTGCAATGTTAGGAATAGGAGGACTTACTGAACGTTTATAATTTATTTTCTAAGTTTTTGTTTAGCGTGGAATAGGATTTAGTTAGTAGTACTTTTTATCGTCTTCTTCTTCTTTTATAGAGCTACGCAGTGGATATTATTAATGGGCCAGATAGCAGTTTCAGTTCAGTTCAGACGGGCGGTCGAACGAGTCTATTCTTATTACGGATAAGTCGTGAAGAGGGAATGTCATCGCGTTTTACATAGAACTCTTTATGTTTCCGTACAAACTTACAGATCTCAAAGATGAATATACTAGGAAGAGTTAGCAATTTATGTTCTTAAAGTAGGGTTTGCAGCTGTCAGTTTGCTTGATATTGACCAATATTCGGATTCGTTTTTTCTGGATGGTGAAGACAGAAGGCGCGTAGATAACACGGTGTCCAGGTTAGTGGATTTTTTGCCCTAGTGAGCGCATACCTGTGTAACTTATGCATACCTGTGATCTTCCTAGAGGCCGAAACGTCAGCCAAGTCGACAATATTATCAGGGTCGTCTTGGATCCAGGCCTGGCTCTTCTTGCCTTTGCCCTTTGCCTTGGCTTTAGGCCTCTCGTCTTCCTCCATGTGTTCCATCTCCGAGTCCGAGTCTTTGAGGATGTCTTCGAGGGTTTTGGAGGTGCCACGGATGTGGTCTATGTCGTCATCGGATTCCGTTTGGTCTCTGGATTAAAAAAACATTTATATTCCTATCCTAATCCTACTAATATTAATGTTTGGATACTTAGATGTGTGGATTTTTGTAACAAAATAACGGGATAACCACTGGATGGATTGATATGAAATTCGGCATGCAAGTAGACCAAGTCCTGGATTGAATTATAGGATACTTTATATCCCGATAAAGAGTTCCCTTGGGATATTAACGGAAATAAAGCGAGTAAGCCGTGGGTAAATGCTAGTTGTAAATAACTGGACATCCATGGGCGGCGACTGCTTTCCATTAGGTGGCTCGTGTGCTAGTTTGCCACTTATCACATTAAAAAAAATATATGTCACTGGACCATGAATATTTTAACTAAGCTCCAGGCGAGAGATCTAGATCTAGGAATTTACTTTAAGGTGATACTTAGCCATCCGTTTTTTCATAAAAACCAAAAAGAGAGAAATTATTAATGTAAACGGCTTTGGTTGAAATGTATTTCATAGCTCATAACCGCTCATGCCCAAAATACGGCATTTCCAAAATACCATATTCTCGATTTATCAGATTCCTGTCTTACCACATTCCCGTTACACTAGATCAGCGGTCGGCAACCGCTTAGCAGCCAAAGGCCACATAGTAGCTAGGGAAATTGACGCGGGCCACATTTTGTTAATAATTTGTGATTTTATACTATTCGGAATATAGCAACCGCAATATAGACCGGAATATAGGGCCGCAAGTGAGCGGTTCACGGGCCGAATGCGGCCCGCGGGCCGCAGGTTGCCGACCGCTGCACTAGATTATAAAATCGTAAGTTACTCAAGGATCTAAATGATTCTGTTGGATGTATTTGAGGAATCTAGTATACGTGGATTGTGATATATCGAGAATCTGGTATTTTAGGAATGCGGGAAGAAATGGGAGGATATTTTGGGAATGAACGTTTTGCAATTTTTTCTTTTCCAAATATATACCGCCTTTAAACTTACTTCTGAGTATCCTTAGCCCTCTTCTTCCTGTTATCCAGCTTCCTCAAATTCCTCAGTCTCCTGAACATGACCTCATCTTCCTGAGGTATCAGCTTCTCCACAGTATCCGCCCCGTACTTCCTGATCATCCTGGTGAGGAAGTAGCCAATTTCTAGACGCGAGTGCCGCTTGCAGTCCTCTGGCATTGAGGAGAGGGTCTTGAGGATGATCGGGAGGGAGCCCGCGAGGACGTCTGTTGGGAGGACTTTTGTGTATACCTGTTAAAGAGGAATGTGTAAGAATTTAACAGTTAATCTGTTTTTTGTGGCTAAATCATGGGAAAGGTAGATTTATTGAATTATAATTCAGTGTGATCACCACACTATCGCATCACACTAATATTGACAATAGGGAATATATGATATTTTTTGTATACTTTAATAAAAGTTCATTCATACTCGTATAAGAAACCGCAGGAAAAAAAGATTTTTCGAATAACTCTAAAAATAACCAAGATATAAGACAACAAAGAATTATCTCTATCTCTTTCTAGCAAAACAGAATATAGTATAGAGATTGTATGGCGGCTGTGTACTATGACGTCGTAGTCCATATCGGATCTCTCTGTCTAATCGCTGTCTGATTAGTGCTTTAAAATGTTTATATCTTCCGTATTTCTCGGTCGATTTTAATTTTATTTTGACTATGTCATCTTTTTTACGGTATTTTCAAATTTTGTTAAGATATGTGTTAAAAAATTAATGCATATTCCCTATTTATGAAGATGTTTAGAGGTTTGGATGTTTGTTACTATATAAAGGGGTAACAACGGGGTAGATTGAACTGAAATTTAGCATGCATGTATACCAAGTCCAGGTTTGAAACATAGGATACTTTATATCCCGGAAAAAGACTTGGGACAGTAACGGGAGCAATGCGGGCGAAGCCGCGGGTGAAAGCTTGTGTATAAGTTTCTGGCCACATCACATAAAAACGTTTTGATGTATTTCAACCGTTTTTGGTAGAGGGCATAACTGAACATCTCCATATAAGTAGGACACTTCATTCGATTACGGTGAAGCAAAAATGAGAGATGTAAAGAATGGAGAAAAGAAGATGGTGAAAAAGTATGTCTGTTTAATTGTGTGAGTGGATGTGTATCCTTGTGTGTTTAACTTACCACAGCATACCACGAAGATCTGCCTCTTCAGCGCTCCGAGTTTTTAAAATATATTTACTAACCTTCAAGAAACTCAACGCAGCAGCAGTGACCTCCCTGTTTCCCGACATTATCTGCGTGGCCACAACCTCCAGTAGATCCTGTATCGTCTCCAAAGGCATGTGCTCTGACAGGTAGAACAGGGCTGACGCGAGGGCCCGAAGGGTGGCACTGACGATGCGAGGCAGCGGTGCCGTGAGACCGGAGAGTATCAGGTCAAGGAAACCTTGCATGCCTGTTGGAAAATTATAGATATTATTATATTATCACACCTTTAACTTTCAAAGTAATGATATAGTCAAACGTGGCAGTCACTCTTTTCGTTTGTGTATTGGTGTTTTGGTATGTTACCTTTTCACGCTTAAACTGCTGAACCGATGTATATGAAATTTGGTATCGTGAATAGGGTATTTGCCTGTAGTCAATATAAATTACAACACGTTAACCATTAAATCAGCATTCGAAAATTTGCAAAAATGAAGTAAACATCACCTATTTAGCGTTTTAAACGATTTTTAAAATATCAAAACCTATAAATAAGAAGGTGATTTGATGTTTGAGTAAAATGACGTCATTTCACTTTTATTCCATACAAACTTCATACTATCTGAGCGTTTTGACACTTCATAAAAAGTAACTGATTTGATCTGTCAGGAAAGTAACCTATTGAATAATTTCTCAAGTACACAAAACTAATAGGCTACTTGATGACAGTTCAAATCAGCTTCTTTTTATGAAGTGTCAAAACGCTCCAAAAGTATGCAGTTTAGTATGAAATACTATCTTGTGACGTGCTTGTGACGTCATGCTCAACATGGTGCCTTATTTTTAGTTTTCGTCATTGTAAAATCGTTGATGGCACGAAAATAAGTTTGAATGATTTTATCCGGGCTGTTTTGGAAGCGTAATTTGCTGGTTAGAGTTAATGAATTTATTTTGATTGTTGTCAAATACCCTATTCTTCAAACAAAGACACTGGCAAAAGCTAAAGTGTATGTATATCTGTACAAAAATGAAATGACTGCAGATTGAAGATATTTTCACAACTACATTAGCCTATGATTTTTTTATTATAATATTAACGTCTTCCAACAAATTCTTAATATTTTATTAGAAGAGAAAAAATTAAAAATTGTGTCTTGGGTATCGCTTCGGTGGCACAATTGGTATTGCGCCTGTGTTGGCCCGGGAGCCGTTGGAGACGCAGGTTCAAATCCTGTCCGAGGCATATAATTTTTGTCGTCTAATAAAATATTTAAATTAGCTTTATTAAGTTATTACTTGTTTCTGATGGTGCATCCACGAAAAAAAAAAAATTGGAAGTTTCCATGTATACAGGTTCGGAAACACATACATATGTTAAAATTGTAGCAGACTATGTTTGTATTCTCATTATTTATCAGTGGCGTGGCGTCCAAAGAACTCAATTCGTACCTGCTTGCCTAATATCAGGCATTTGACCACCTTATTCTATAGCTCTTAAGGAAAATGTTGTTGTTATTTATTATAATTGTATTTCTATAAATTTATAAATTAAATTATACTTGTATTGTACACAATCTTAAAAAAGGTTGCTGCTGCGGGACCCCATGGTCCAAAATGACTTAAAAGAATAACGGAAGAAACGTGACTACTCACCTCCCTCTTGCGTCTTTAATACATCCCCAACGCAGTTGATAAGGTTGAAGGCACACTGCCGGCACTTCGAGTTGATGTCTCTCGTGCATATCACAGATTCGGCTATAGCGCTCTTTAGCAGCTTGCTCTCTGCTGTCAAACCTGGTGTTGAGTTGATTAAGTGCTCTATGCATCTGGGAATAGCGTTCAAAATTAGTTATTACGTCATAGGGAAACATTCACAGCAGAGTTTGGCGTTACTTTTCGGGGCAGATGTTTATTTTTCTAAACTGGCAGTAGACTCTTGACCTTTATAAGTGTATTGTAATATACCTCATTTGAAGAGTAAAGAACAAGATCCCAGGTGTGGCTCGTACCTGGTTCAGAGAATTTCGCTGCCAATACAACGGGGAAATGCCGTAAGTTAGGAACTTTTGCGTCTGCCAAGGGACTGACATATAGTTTAGAAGTGTTTTTGACTAAGCGTGTTGCGGCTTATTACGATTTTGTTTTCTTTTGACGAAGCAGGGTGATAAAGAACAAGTAGAAGTCTTGAGCTAGTGACAGAGGTAGCATGATTTGAAATTTGTCAGTACCTCTTACCTCTTTTGATTTAGACTAGAGCACTAATAAGATCTCCTACTTTATGGAAAATGACTGGGGCTAACAAATGCTATGCACACTGGGTGGGCACTCGTAAAATGACCCCCCCCCCCATTAAGTCATTTCGTCACGTATAAAATTACCAGACAACAGTCGATGTTTAGCACATCTCAGACCAACCGAGGGCCTCTTTAAAATACGCTATGTTAGTATGAGATGCACTGAGGACGTATTTCGGCTACAATTACGATTTCTTACCTTAACCTAGCTGCTTTACTGCTATCTGCAACCTTACTCAACGAATTCATCAGCAATTTCTTAATCTTCTTGCTATTTGTCTTCAAAAACTCTTTACATTTCTCATTTTCGCTCTTAAATATCTCCTCTAGAATCCTATAAGCCTTCTTATGTTCCATTTCAACTAACTTTACTTTTTCCTTATATTTCAACGTTGGTTTCTGTTCCGTATCTTCTTCCATGTTTTCTGTCTTTTCTTTTTTGGCTTTTTTATGTTTTTTAGGGTTTTCTATAACGGTTTCGCATAACGGGTAGACCCATTTGTCGAAGAGTGTGGCGATTTGCTCGCTGGTCTGGTATAGGACGAGTAGCCGGATGATGTCTAGTATAGACTCTCGTTGGAAATGGTTGTCTGTAGATGTTTCTAGTTGTTGGAGGGCGTTTTTGAAGAGTTCCTCGCGAAGTGTCTGGTCGCTTATTGTTAGGTATACCTAAAATTGGTTTTAAATATGAGGTATAGGCATAAAAATATACAACGCCAAGAAAAAAAATGTTTTTATTATAATTCTAGTCTAGCTATTGACACCGTGTGATCTTTGGGCCTATGTACGTCGATTTTATCGCGAAGTTAAATAAAGTATGGAGCTCTTATCACGCTTAAATAACTATATATTTTTTTATGCCACACCTGGCCATAAATTGGCTTCTTGGCCAAGTGTAGACATAAAATATGTACACAACACGGGAGGTAATAAAGAAAGCCCTCAATCGCATATTTACGTCCCTCGCTTGCAGCTCGGGCCGCAAACATCTGTGATCTCGGCCTTTCTTTGTTTTACCACCCTAGTTGTGTAATGTACTATTTTCGCACTATTGGGCAAAGATCTCCGATCCTTCCACTCAGTCGTACTAAATGCGCGCTCCTGTCTATTGATGAGAAGTAAAAACCTACCTTTTAAAATTAGTTAATAAAGATTTTAATGTTTTAATCTGAATCGTAAAACGACTTAAAACGGTTTCAACTTAAATGTATTTTTTTTAATTATGTCGCTTTCATTCTAACGGACCGGTGTGTCATACTGGTGATTTTGAATCTATTATTTCCTATTTACTCCATAAACTCACCTGAATAGTCTCCAATGCTGCCAACCTCTGTCCCTCCGCCATACTCCCCTTCGCCGGCGACATATAAATATTCAGCAAAATCGGCAAATAATTCTTCGCGAACCTCCCCAACTCTACCTTATCTTCCTCCCCTCCATTCATAATCAATTTCCGCAACCCTTGCATCACCGGCAACCTAAACTCAGGGTTATCTTTCAAAACGTTCCCCAAAACTCTAGCTAAAATTTTGAAACTATCCTTTATATCTTCAGGGCTGTTACAAAAACTGGGTAACAGCGACCAGAATTGATTGCAAAGCAAGTCGAAAGTGTGGGATTGCGCAATGTTTTTTTCCTGAACGCATTCCCGCGCTTTTTTCCGGCAGAATGTTGCCATTTCTAAAATTTCCGTAGCGAAGAATTTGAGGTTAGAGTGGGTTATTTTTTCTTTTAAGACTGGTAGTAACCAGCTTCTGTCCAGATTGATGTTTTCGCCGTTTCTTAAAGGTATGTGGGTGAGGACGAATTCTGGGCCTAGAGTTTTGACAGCGCATCCTGTTGCATGTTCGACTTCTCTGTCGTTGTGGAAATTGTGGCTTTCACGACGCTCGTTCAGTTTTTTTAACAGGGGGCCGAGGATGTAGATTATTTTCTCGTTGCCAATCTGTGAACGAACATTTTTTGCATTCAACTAGGGTGGCGAACAAGCATACGGTCTGCCTGATGGTAAGCAGCAATGGACACAATGGTAAAAACTACTCACTCTACAGATCGCCACTGTCGAGTGTGTCAAAAGGGTGACTTGTAAACAAACGGAACTACATATTTTACTTTAAGCACTTCAAGAAGCAAGGAAATAGAGCAAGATAACCATGGCAAAGTATAAGACGAGCAGTCAAACTATGCCCGTTGAAGAGCGCGCGATACGTAATCAAGTTCGAGGCGCAGATAGTGCGATCCGTACTGGAGCATTCTTAAAACTTTGCCTGTAGTGGGTTCGTACACGGCGCGCATACATACAAGCGCGCGATGTACCTTTTAATATCGAATTACCCGCATACATGACAGAAATCGTAAAGGGAATACTGTACTATGATGCCACCAATAACAGCTAAATGGTCCTACATTTATTTATGCTCACATGTTGTATATATCCATTATTGTTTTGTATTGTTTTTATTTATAATAAAATTGAACTTTAATAACTACTATTAACGACGGGATATTTACCATGTATGTTTGTTGTTACTCCGTGATGATGGCGCTTGCAACAGTGCCGAAATATCGGGAACTCACAAAAACAAACATACATGGTAAATATCCCGTCGTTAATAGTAGTTATTATGTGAATGGCCATGCTAGCTTAAAATCGTAAATTGAAATGTATCATTTTTACACGTCCGGTTCTTGTATATTAAAGTGATATTCATTTTTGAAGTAGTGACAAAATTGATTGCATTATTTACCTCAAAGCACGTGGCGATGGTCATGATGACGTGTTTGATAGCCTGGTTGAAGGGGTTGTCCAGGCCGGTGCCGATGGTTTTGAGCGCGCTATCCACGTGTGGCTTGTACTTCGGGAACGATTCCGACTCGATCGCGGGTTTCACGCAGTCTTGGAGTACCGCCTGTGGACAAAATTAGTTAAAAAGTTTCTGTCAAAAAATTGGGTTTGTCTTTGCCCCGAATAACAAAATAACTACACTATGAGATTATGTGTATGGCTATTGTTCACAAATAAAGTATTTTGAATTTGAATTTTGAATTTGACACTCACGGCCAAAAACCGCCATATTTCCTCAATATACTTCAGGGTTGTGATATCATTGAATCACGTTTTGATCTATAGTTAATCTTTGATATTATCTGCAAAAATAATAGCAATTTCAGATTTAGATCGAACTCGTAAAAACCCATGAAAAATAATGACGTTAACGGAGTCAAATATCGCAAAAATGACTATTTTTGGATAATATTTTTTTATGATGGGTTAGCGGATATTGCTAATACAGCCAGGTATTATGAAGAATAGTATATTATGTCAATGAAACAATATGAGTAAATAAGAAAAAAACACCTACATATTTCTATTATTTAAATTACGGTGACCCGAAATTTTTGACTGCTAGTGAATGAAAACATCTAAAAAAATCTGAGGCGGCACAAAGTTCTCAGGGACAGCTAGTTTTTAATAATCCTTAGTTACTTTTTCGAGCCCTTGTTAGCCGTCATACATTTCGCGCGTACCTTAAGTGCGTTCGTGGCGGCAGCGGTGATTTCAGGTACATCTGACTGCCACAGTTCAGTCACGCAGATAGATACGAATGCGGGCAGGTTGGGCACGCAGAGGTTCAGGTCCAAACTGTGACAAAAAATACACATAAGGTTTTGTCAAAATAAACATTGTTAGGGTACAGTTTATTAAGTTTCTGTCAAGGAATACACATTGTTAGAGCACAGTTTAATAAGGTTTTGTCAAAATACACAATGTTAGGGCACAGTTTAATAAGGTTTTGTCAAAATACACATGGACTTCGGTTCCCAGGTACAACACCCCCCTGGAGATAGATCTATATCGTCCTACCTTCCACAACTTTAGTTATTCACCTAGCCAGACAGCCGTAGCCCTGCTGCATGACGGCAGCCCAAGCCAGCACCTGGCCAGTATCGTTGGCCGGGGGCCGCGCCGCCATGAGGGCCCGCGTGAGCTGCGCGCCGAGCCCCGCGGGGCAGTTGCTCGAGGCCGGCGGGGCCGCGAACAACGCGTGTAGCGTGTGGAGGCAGCACGTCTTTATGTAGACGTTGTTGTGCGTCATTAGGGATAGGATGGACTCGCAGACCGACTAAAAAAAAGATAGTTAAATAAGTCACTGTAAAAAAAATGTTTTTTTTTGAGACAAGCTTTTATAGTCTTCTGTAGTGTTTTGTATAATCGCAAACTGCAGGTCAAAACTAATCAAATTAGGGCTGCCATCCGCTTTCAAATTGCCCATTAATTATATTTACTTCTACAACAACAAGATCATACCAGACGTCTTAATTATCTGGGGGCACGGCAGTGCCCCCGCCAAGTCGAGCAAAACAAAGGCACGGCCGTACCATCCTTTTCTCGAAGCCATTCAGGCCATTTTCAGCCTCCCGTAATTTTGTACTGGCTAAAGCTAGAACCCTGAAATTTCGGGGATATATAGGGCTATATATTCTCAATATCATTCAATTTGAACGTGTAGTTTAAGAACTATTGCATGTCAAAGTTCCTTAGTTTTGTCACTGACTCACTCACTGACTCACTGATCATCATAATTCTAAGGTACTTCTAGCAGACCTACAAGCTCCAAATTTTAAACATAGTTAGTTTTTAGCCTATCAAGTCCTTAAAAACCTAAATATGTTGTAATTTCAGTCACAACTGCACACATAAGTTTGTAATCCTATACAAATAAATGACATTACAAAATTAGTTTTGCAGTTCAAATTGAAAAGAATGGATTGAAATGTAATAATTAAAGGAAGACCACTTACAAAAAGAAATGAGATCCCATCAAAAACATTACATAAAAGATGCAAGTCTCGCAACGCAGTTCTCTTACAACAAAAAAGTTATGAGATGTAAAGTTAAACCAAGTCAGTACCGGGGAGTATCAACAGAACTCGATTTCCACCGACTTGCCTATTATTTAACCTTGGAGGAACACATTTTATAGATCTGACTTGGTTTAAATTTACATCTCATAACTTTTTTGTTGTAGGAGAACTGCGTTGCGAGACTTGCATCTTTTTACATGTAATGTTTTTGATGGGATTTCTTATTTCAGAAATAGTAGGTGAATACTATTCATACCTTAATGTACTCCTTGCTGAACACTGGCAGCACATCCCGCAGCATAGTCAATGTGTGTAGAACTGTCCGGTGTCCGGATAGTAAAGCTTCGGCCTGGATCTGCGATTGGCAGAATTCTGCCACTCGGTTGGAGGCTGGATGCACTTTAGGCACCTGAGGGAGAAAGTTACTAGTCACTTTTTTTTAATAAATAATATCGGGGGTCAATCTTTCACAAATCGATCCTGTCCCAAACTAAGCAATGCTTGTACTATGGGTACTAGACGACGATATACATACTTATATAGATAAATACATACTTAAATATATAGAAAACATCCATGACTCAGGAACAAATACTCGTGCTCATCACACAAATATTTGCCCTTACCAGGATTTGAACCCGGGACCTCTAGCTTCAACAACACAACACAACGACACAACCAGACAACTTTTTATATAACTAGAGTGGCAAACAAGCATACGGCATGCCTGATGGTAAGTAGTCACCGCATCCTATGGACGCTTGGAACACCAGGGGCATTAGGTTAGGTGCGTGTTGCCGACCCTTTAAAAACCTATTCACTCCCCTCTTGAAGAACTCCACACTGTGGGCCTTCAGGGAAAACCGCGGCAAGGAGCTCATTCCACATTCGGATTGTGCGCGGTAGGAAATTTCTTACTTATTTGAAAAAGGGGCGATTCCCTATTTTCTAGAACTCAGTGCCAAAGGTCTCAGATCGTCGAAAATGATGATTTTTTTATTTATACTTTTTGTTCAACAGTAAATTAAGTTACTCAGCTAACCGATTGTCTATTTAATTTTTGTTCTAAAGATGCTGTATCTATATAATTATAACGATCCTCATTTTCACTTTAGGATATCTGATAAAAAGTATCCTATAACCAATCCAGTAATTTTCATTAAAACATATACAATGTAGTGACATTTCAGTTTTAAAATTTTTAATAGATTATAGACGATTCTCTGAAAGAAATATTCCTCCACAGCTAGCTAAAGTAATGTTACCTTGGTCTTGTCATCTTCAGTAGGGATCATGAAGCAACTCCCGCGCAGGATCGCTGTCACCGCGTGCTGCGCCGCTTTGCGTACCTAAATATTTATGTATTAAGATAATTTTTCACAGCATCATTAGGACATATCTTTACAGACCAACTTTTAAATCGATCTGACATTTGGCAGTTGGTGAAAATGGACAAGACTTAAGGTGATTTGAGTCGGTTGGTTTTCCATACAAAAATAAGAGGGTCATTGATTGCGTGTATGGCATCAATTATGTTTGGAATGTGTTTTATTTTAAAGGGAATAAATTTTTACAACTGTTATTTAAACAATATAGAAGTTATCATGATCAGTTGAAAAATATAATGGGCAGTCATTTAATTTTTCGGCGATTAGTAAATTAGTGAGTCAGTAAAATATAAGCAGTAAGTAATAAAAATATTGGTCTGTTATTTCATCATTCAATGTCAGTGCAAAAATTACTCAAGTAGTTTAATAAATTAATGAGCAGTAAAACGGTTGGAATGGGCAGTTCGAGAATAAGTTTGCCAATTCACAGTGAGCGGTAGCATCCGAACGTCACTTTGATTGAAAAGAGAGGTAAACTTTCGTTAAAAAAAGCCAAACCTGCTCTTATTATACAATAAGTTTCTGTCGCTGATTCATTTTTCATCATTGACGGAGCCACAGTTAGGTACGACGACGAGCGAAGCTAGGAGGAGTGTTAGGTATCTTGCGATCACAACATACCCCACTTACTGTCCAAGGTAAAAAACTGTGACAGAGTCAGAGTTAGGTACGACGACGAGCGAAGCGAGGAGGAGTGTTAGGTATCTTGCGATCACAACATACCCCACTTACTGCCCAAGATAAAAAAAAAAACTGTGACAGAGTCACAGTTAGGTACGACGACGAGCGAAGCGAGGAGGAGTGTTAGGTATCTTGCGATCACAACATACCCCACTTACTGTCCAAGGTAAAAAACTGTGACAGAGTCACAGTTAGGTACGACGACGAGCGAAGCGAGGAGGAGTGTTAGGTATCTTGCGATCACAACATACCCCACTTACTGTCCAAGGTAAAAAACTGTGACAGAGTCAGAGTTAGGTACGACGACGAGCGAAGCGAGGAGGAGTGTTAGGTATGTTGCGATCACAACATACCCCACTTACTGTCCAAGGTAAAAAACTGTGACAGAGTCACAGTTAGGTACGACGACGAGCGAAGCGAGGAGGAGTGTTAGGTATCTTGCGATCACAACATACCCCACTTACTGTCCAAGATAAAAACAATCTGTAATAGCAATGTTGTGAATAAAGCTAAGAAAAAAACAGGCTTATGCGTTTTGCAGTTTATGTGTTTATACAGTATGGTTAAATTGTTTTATGAGCAACCAATTTATGTCCACTATACAGTATGCTTAAATCTTTTTTATGGGCATCTAATTTATGCCCATTACACAGTTTGATTCATTTGACTATTAACATGTATCTTAGTTTTTGTATCCTAATTTTAACATGTATCCTAATGCCAAATTATAAGTACTTACAGATTGTCGTAATGTTCTTTATTTTTACTCTCCGACCATGTAAAACATAAGGTAATGTGTTCATGTTCAGCATTTAATGTGAAGAAGGAAAAATTATGGTTAGTATGGTTATGCTTCATATTTTTCCTCTTCTTGACATTAAATGCTGAAATACACAAGGAATACATTTTACCGCCTGATCGTTTATAGAACTGCTTAAAATAAAATTTATTACTAACCAATTACGATTTGTTAACTGTACGCGCCTAACCGCCCAGTTCAACTATTCCACGGCTCAGTATTTATTGAACTGCCCGTTTAAATTATTTTATGACTCATTTTTATTTAGTTTACTGCTCAGTTTTTACTGCTAAACTAGTTTGCAAACATGCGTTTTTTATTTTTTTACCTACCATAACTCAAATATTGAACTGCCGCTTTAATTCTATACCTATTTTAAAGCTGTAGTCAACCACTTTCATTAAAAAAAAAATATTTTTACGTAAATATTTTTTACCTTAGGCTTAGAATGCAGAACAAACGCCAGCACATTATCAAAAACCCGCATCGTCGAAGAATCGCTCCACAGCGCGTACTCCTGAGCCCTCAACAACACAGACAGGCCACCAATGGCACTCCGGAGCAATGTTCCGTTCTCTGACTGAGCATTCTTCTCCAATATCTCTGTGAAGGTGGTAGCTGAGTCCGAGAACTGTTTGCGGAGCACTGCTTGAGGGACTGTTTTGATGCCCATGGATAGGAGGGACAGTGTTGCCACTAAGTTGTCATCTTCTGCCACTTTAAGGGTTTCCATCTGAAATGTTTGATGACACTAACTGCAAGGAAATCTAAATTTGTGTTTGTGTCATGTAGCAGTTGGTAATTTTAAAAATGATTAACTAATATGAAAGAGAGCGAGAGGAGGGGAAAGCAATTGAGTAGTGTTTGCTCAACAATGGAGTAGAATAAAAAGATCCTAATACTAAAAACTAAATTGAACAACCCAAAACTTAAGATTATCCAATACATGATATGAGGGCATTTTCTTTTAAAATGACCTCTTAACCAGGAGTTAACAGGTCATCACAAGGGGCATTCCAAAATAATGTCGGCTACGTGACGCCATTTTTTGTGAGTGAGTACATTTTTGGTATGTCAATATTTTATAACTTGGTTTCTGAATTGATAATGTCATTTAGGACTTTCTATTTGTTTTTAAGGTAGCTGCCATAGCCGTCACGTCGCCGACAAAGTAGACGTTTTCGTGGAATGCCCCACAATCACAAAACTGACAGTTTCAAACTGCATATATTTCGTCACCAACTGACAGGTTAGACAGTATTT